>JAQPPZ010016677.1:11200000-11800000 GCA_028583015.1 Wollemia nobilis | reverse complement strand
ATTGAACATAGTGATTCATCACAAGATTAAATTGGATTTCTATCATCTTGATTCCCTAAGAAAGCCATGTGGTTGAACTGCTCCATGAGATAGAGATGTACAATTACTTATAAAGGTTGAAGTCGCAGTTGTAATAGGACTTTCCCTTTTACATTTTTTATCATATTGTAACGCTCAAAACAAGCTAGCTTGATCAAGCAACTCATCACTTTCATCACTTACCATTACTTTAATCACTTACCATTTCTTCATAGAATTATTTCTTGAGGGGGTAGTCATAATCAAATAATTCATAATCAAAATCAATAATTGAACACTTAATCATGCAAATTGCATTCATCTACAAATCATTGCTAACAACTATCATAAGCTTCCCTATTTTTCTAGGGAAAAAGCAAAAATAATAATCTAAACCTTTGGGAGTCTAAAATTTTAGTTATTGTAGCTTGACACCTCTACCTAAGTGCCATCAGATTCATTAAAGCTTTAATAAAATTAAGCCTACCCATTTTTTTGGAGGTAATTATTTAGAGATGCATACTCCTACCATGATTGGGGTATCTAAAGTTAACCAGATCAATGAACATCAATCAACCTACAATGTCATGTTAGGTTTTTTGTTTTTTCTCAATGTTGTGCTTTCACACAACACATCTCAAAAAGGGGTATTTTTAGACACCTAAAACACATCATGTTGAGGAGGCTTCCCATATGGACACCTTTTCAAGACATACAATTCATATTGGGCCTTCCCTACACCTAACAATGGTTCTTACCACTCAAACAGGGGTAAATTTACCTATTTTAGCTTGAGACTCTATGTCCTTTGATAGCTCCAATGTATTCATGCTAGTCCACGATGATCGCGATACCTTATGATGGTTTGTAAACTAGTCATCAAAGTCGATTATGGTTGTGCCTGTAACAAAATCGAACTCCCTAAGCTGAGTAAAATCCATTACAAGGTAATTGATCTTGAATGGTTACATGTCAAAAGCTTCCAAAAGTGATGCCTCATATCCCTAAGCATAATTGAATCTTAGTCTTGGCTTCTTTAGCAAGCCAAGATGGCAGTATAGAGAAATCTATGAATTGGAGCATTTTCTTCACCCAAAGTATCCCTAAATTGTATACGACGAAGTGTTGCCATTTTTTGATTAGAGAGACTATTATCTCATACACATCAAGGTGTTGCCAAAATTTTGTCATGAATTTTGCATTCACATCCATGAAGCTTTGGAGAGTTTGAAGAGCAATTTCCATCATTTTCACCATTAATTCACTATGAATTCAAGCTAATTTCCACCTTTAAGTCATTTCTCAAGAGCACACAAAGAATGTCAACCTATATGTAGATCAAATCAAACATTGTCATGTATTGAGCATAGAGAATGAGCTCTCTGTTCAATGGTAGCTATGTTCCACAATGACCCATAGGTAGAGACGTCATACCCTTTTATGGTTAGCAGGCCCAACTATTATGAACCATGACTGTCTCTCTATAAAATTGGATTTCCTTTGTTTTATTAGTTAGATCACTTTTAGCAGCATTTGAATTTATTTCTAACATAATATAGCATATTTCCATCTGCATTACCATGAAATAGGCCTCATCCTGAAAGATTTCACATTTGCTTCTAATGTCTCTTAAGTGCTCATGTGTGTAGATTTTAGGTTTCCACAAAAGCAAATCATCATAAAGATTCCTCAATATTGGTATCATCAAGCGGAGGTTGCAATAAAAACCCTCCATAATCAGTTTTGAAAGAGCAAGAACTCTACAGATTGCATCTTCCCCTTTTGGGGTTTCATATTGTAATATTGTATCAATTGGTGAATCCCTAAGAGGGATATTTTGTAACCTCTTGTAAAGACAAATCCAAATTATTAATGAGAAGGACATCATATCTTCTTTATATTTTTTTTTTCATTATGGTTATTTAGTATTTCTCATTAATTTTATTACATATTACATAGTTAGGTGCATGATTTTTGCTACTTTACACAACCTTAGCCATGAAAAAATTTACAGTTTCAATACTAAGAATAGAAGGGGGTGGTGAATATGTTAACTATGCTCTTCATAATTTTTTGGCTTCTCATGTGATTGAGAATGGTGTGGTTGAGAATAAAAGTTGGGTGATCATGGATATGTCATGATGCATGATTCACTCAAAGAAAGTTGATCATAATTTTTAGGATGAGGATGTCACATTTGCAACATACATCATTAACAAAGTTTCTACTAGGGTAGTCTAGGGCACAACACCCCTTGATATTGATAGGGAATATGATGGATGTATCTAGATTTTATATCTTTGCATCTTTAGCATGGAATCATATACCTAAGGATCTTAATAGTAAAGATACACAAAAAGTCATAAGTATATTTTTATAAGGAATTTAGATACCTCAAAGGTATATCATATTTACAATCCTTAGAGGCATGAGACTTTGATATGGAGAGATATCATCTTTGATTAGGTTTTTCTAGGTACTTCTTCCACCTCACCTCTTGATATTTTAGCAAGTACTTATTCAAACCCTTTGAGCATATTATATTTAGTTGTTTCTTCTAATATTTTGGTTGGTTTTATTCCTATTAGAACATCTTGTTCATCTTCTCTTTTTTCATTTTTATCTTTGAATGGTATTCCATTGCCTATTGATTTGAACCCTTCATGGGTGGAAACACAAGTGGTAATTTATCTCTAGGTTCAGGGTAAGATGATTAGGATAATAGTTTATAATGATTTAGCATTGCATAATGAGGTGAGTGGTGATGAGTTAAATTCTTTGATTTTAGATTTTAATGTTGAGTTGTCATTGAATACACATGAGTTAGTATATTTATTTATGATAACTTTAATAGCCATAAAAAAATGTGCAAGCTAACATTATATTGCTAGATTGAGTAAAACAAGTATTAAGTTAAGCAATTGTTTATGTTCCTGAAAAAGTAAAATATTTATTGGAAGATGTGTTAATTTGGTTTGTGAGAAAATTTTATGTTAAATACAAAAATGCGGTTAAGAATGTATGAATATAAAACCATATATATATGATAAATTTGTTTGCACCCATAAACAAAAAATTCATATGCATAAAATATTTATTTGTGGTAGAATTGATTTAGTTTTTTTGGATAAGAAAATATTCTATAATACAGTTTAGTTTTGCCTCTCAAATTGGTGACAAATTCATCATCTAGTACGTTGGTGGACGAGTTTATGGCATAAATAAAAAATAAAAATATATCTTGGACTTTGAAAATAATTGGAACTTATTGATGGTTTCTTAAAATTAATGGTTGCTATGGAATCAATGATGGATCATATGACGCATGATATGTGTTGTTGAGTAATTTATTTTTAAGTATTATCTCACTATCTAAAGCTCATAAAAATTTGCACTCTGCATCACATGAGTACGCTACAACCCTAACATTACATGCTTAACATATATAATCTTTCTCAAAAAATATTCCTAACATACTGAGTAGTTTATTTTTCTTTTTCTTTTTAAATATATGTTTGTAAATTCCTTAGTCATCGCATACTTAGACTTTATAATTTCCAATCAATCCTAAATGAAATAACGGTATGTTGTAAACTGCACCATCAAGATTAATTGACTATGAATTTATTACATGGTTATCTTCTTCATCTCCTTATTTGAAGGATTTCTTTTATCTTTGTATTGAGGTTGGATTCCAACATTCTGCACTTACTAGCTTTGTTGTGGAGTGAAAGACTACCTTGATGCACTCACAATCAGTGTTTGTAGAAATACTATTATAAAATTTTTATGAAAACTCCCACAATTCAATTCCTCCCTCCAAAAGTTTTATATTTTTCATGGATTGTTGTAGTTGTAGTAGTCATGTACCTTATTAAGGCCATTGAGTGGTACAAAAAGAGAACATTGTATTGTTCATGCACATAGTATACATCTACAAGTTCTTGCAATACTTATATTTCTAACAACATTGACCTCACAGGATGCATTCCTCATAAAATCATATTTTCTCAAAATTTAGAGTGCAAACCGCAACAATATATATATACAATCTAAAAATAACAAAACATGTGCGTATTCAATGTTATAAAATTAAACCATATTTGACACCAAAAAAGATATATGATAGATATTATCGCTAAAATTTGATTGTCACTTTCTATAATGCGCGTAGTTATTACTGTTTCGACAGAAACCCTAAATTATTCGATGAAAATCCTAATTCGGTGATAAGCCTTATCCCCTGTTAGAATATAAGCCTTATTATCTCTTTTCTCAGCTATATAAGGTAGTGGTGCCTTTCAGAAAAATATATGATGAGTGCATAGTAGTGCAAAGAGAGAATGAAGGAGAGCAAAGGAGAAGATGAAAAGTCGAAGGAATAAGACTTCGAGGACTAAGGAGCTAAAGTTATAGATTTTAGACTTCCCCATTTGAGTTTGTCCTACAACTGTAATTGTATATGATTTCTTGTAAAGCTTCAGATCAAAGAAGCATCGATGTAAGCCCTTTTATTTTGCCTTGTAAAATGGTTGGCGCAATTAGTCTCATTTCGTTAATATAAAATATATTTACTTGTGCATGTTTAAGTTGTCATATTATTTGGGGCAAGTGGTGCATCGAAAAACCCTTTGACCATTTTGACCAGTGAAAAGGAGTTTCACCCTTTTTCTCCTCTAAAAATCCATTTCGCCCATATATCCTCTGAAAAGTGTTTTGTATTATTGTGCGAAAGTCACTTAAAATGCGTTTTGTATTATTGTGTGAAATTCATTTAAAAGGTCAATTTTTTTATGCCCCAAAAAATCAATTTCATGTAAATTTTACTTTGAAAATAATTTGCATAGTTAATTTTTCCCAAAAAAGTATTTCAGACATATTTTATCTCAAAAAGGGATTTCAAGACTTATTTCTCTCAAAACAGTGTTTGATGTTGTTGACCAACGAAACCTCCACTCACTGGTCACGTTGGTTAGTTTAGGACTTGTTTTTCCGAAAGAGCATTTCAGGATATATCAATACCGAATGAGTGCTTCAAATTGGTGTTAGAGCTAGAGCCTTTACATGGATGATAAGAAGCAATGGATTCTGATAGCAACCCTTTGCAGTTGCAGATCCCACGGTTGAATGGCAAGAACTATTATTACTAGAGCATCCAAATGAAGATCCTATTTGGGTCTCAGGAGCTATGGGACTTGGTCCAGGATGGTTATGCAGAGCATATAAATGCACCAACCGTGAGTTCTCTCTCCTAGGTAGAGTCATATTTGTTGAAGGAGAACCATAAAAAGGACCATAAGGCATTATTTTATATAATCCAGGTAGTTGAGGAGATAATCTTCTCATGAATTATAGCAACAACCACATCGAAGGTGGCATGGGAAATTATTTCCATCTCATTACAGGGCACCAACTTAGTGAAATTGGTGCTATTGTAGATGTTGAGAAGGAATTTCAAGAATCTCTAGATGAGTGAGTCAGATTCCATGAGTGACTTCTTTACCTAGATAATGGGTATCATCAACTAGATGAGGATGAATGGCAAGAATGTGGAGAACCATAGAATAGTGGAGAAGATACTGAGGAGCCTACTAGAAATGTTTGACTTAGTGGTGATAGCAATCAAAGAATTGAGGGATTTGAAAACCCTCTTTGTAGATGAGCTCATGGGTTCTCTACAAACACATGAGTAGAGGTTGAGCCACTCAACTCAGTCCTTGTTGGAGCAAGCATTCAAGATACAAGTCTCATTCCAAGACAGTAGCAGATAAGAATCCCACAAATGAGCCTCCAATTCTCAAGGAGGAAGAGGAAATAATAGTAGAGGTAAGCATGGAAGAGGTCACAAGCAAGGAGGAAGGTCAAACTCCTATGAAGGAGAGAATAACTACAAATTCCATCAAGCAAGAGGAAGAGGTAATGGAAGAAATCAGCAAGGAGGATCTAATTAGAGGTATGATAAATCAAATATCCAATGTTATTACTGCAAGAAATTTTTTCATTATAGTTATGAGTTTAGAAAGAAGATGGCCAAGGATAATAAGTAGCAAGCCCACTACATAAATAAAAATGAAAATATAGAGTGTAGATATGCGTGTGGGAATATGCTATTAACTTACAATACTGAGGAGGAGAGTCAGAATAATACCTGGTATCTTGAAAGGGGTGCATCAACCACATGTCTGGGAAAAGAGATATGTTCTCATATTTAGATGAATCTATCCAAACCAAAGTGAATATGGGGAACAACAACAAGGTACTGATCATGGGGAAAGGACAAATCATTATATGCACCAAGCAAGGTGAAAGAAAGTAGCAGGGTTATGCATAAGGGGTCAGCCCTAAAATGTATTTATAAAAATTTGATGAATTAGTTTTAAAATCTAGGTGAATAGTATCGAAACACATCTAGAAGGTTAACTATTATTAGGGGTAATGTTGGAAATTTAAACTTAAAATGGTAAAATTATTATAAAATTGGGGCGAATAGACCCCCTTCAAAAAAATTACACCCAATTTTTTTTGGCTAATGGGCCTTGGTCAAGGGTCCCAAATATTAGCCAATTCCAAATTTCAAAAATCCTAATTTTAGCCAATTAGCTATAAATAGCCACTATGTATAACCATGGAAAGTAGATCATTGGTGTGTATTATGTACCTAGATTGAAACACAATTTACTGAGTGTTGGACAACTTATGTAGAAGGGGCACACTATGCAATTCAAGTATGGATCCTGTACCATAAGAGACAAAGAGCATGAGTAAATTGCAACAATGTCCAAGATGAAGAACAAGATTTTAACCTAAATATTGAGAACGAATCACTTATTTCATTCAGTGCAGTTGTAAAATATACTATTTGGCTGTGGCATCTCAGAGTCAGTCACTTGAGCTTTAGTGACCTGAAATTTCTACACAAGAAATAGATGGTGAAATCGAATCAAGTTTGTGAAGGTTTCTTATTTAGTAAGCAACACAAGGATACATTCCCTATAGGGCAGTCTTGGAGAGCTTCACAACAATTGGAGCTGGTGCATTTAGATATCTTTAGACCTATGCAGACTAACACATTTGTCAAAAATAAATACTTCTTGACTTTCTATTTTTTTTGGGGGGGGGGGGGGTTTTCCCCCAAAAAAATTTTTTTTATTTTTTTTTGGGGGGGGGGAGGGGTTTTGGGGTTTTGGGGGGGGGGGGGGGTTTTTATTAATTTTTATTTTTTTAAAAAAAAAAATTGCTTCGGGATACACACCATAGTAGAATGGTGTTGCGGGGCGGGCAAATGAGGATTTCCGAGGTGACTATATGTTGTGTAGTTTATCTACTAAATCGATGTCCCACAAAGAGTGTAAATGACATGATTCTGTAGGAATCTTGGATTAATTAGAAGCCTAGTGTGGCTCACTTAAGAGTTTTCAAGTGCATAGAATATGCACATGTTCCAGATGAGAAGAGAAAGAATTTGGAAGACATGATGGAGAAATCCATCTTTACTAGTTATAGTGAAGATTCGAAGGCATATAGGTTGTATAATCCTATGAAAAAGAAGTTGATTATCAGTTGATACATGAAGTTCCTGGAGGATGAATCCTAGAACTAGAAATCAAATACTGGCCAGCCCGAGCCAAGAATTATCAGTCTAAGGACTTGGAGGAAAATAGAGTGCATTATCTAGGTGTCCTCTCTTTCACTTGGCTATATAAGGCGGTGCTGTCTTTCAGGAAAAATATGTGAGTGCACAATAGTGCAGGGAGAGAACGAAGGAGAGCAGAGGAGAAGATGAAAAGTCGAAGGAGGAAGACTTCAAAGATCGAGGAGCTAAAGTTGTAGATTTTAGACTTCCCCATTTGAATTTGTCCTGCAACTGTGATTTTAGATTATTGCTTGTAAAGCTTCAGATCAAAGAAGCATCGATGTAAGCCCTTTTATTTTGCCTTGTAAAATGGCTAGAGTAGTCAGTTTGATTTTGTTAATATAAAACATATTTTCTTGTGCATGTTTAAGTTGTCATATTATTTGGGGTAAGTAGCGCATCAAAAAACCCTTTGACCATTTTGACCAGCAAAAGGGAGTTTCACCCTTTTTCTCCTTTGAAATCCATTTTATAGATATATCCTTCGAAAGACATTTTGTCTTATTGCGCGAAAGTCATTTAAAAGGTGTTTTGTCTTATTGTGTGAAAGTCATTTAAAAGGTCAATTTTGTTGCACTCCCAATAATCAATATCGTGTAAAGTTTACTCCAAAAAGGCGTACATTTAATTTTTCTCAAAAAAGTATTTCAAAAGTATTTTATCTTGAAAAGGGATTTTGGGACTTATTTCTCCCAAAACAACGTTTGAAACTATTGACCAATGAACCCCCCCCCCCCGGCGGGGCCCCGGCGGCCCGCCGCCCCCGCCCCCCCCCCCCCCCCCCCCCCGGCCGCGCCCCCCCACCGGCCCCCCCCCGCGGGGGCCGGGGCGGGCCCCCCCCGCCGGCGCGCGCCCCCCCCCCCCCCCCGCCCCGCGCGGCGCGCGCGGGCCAGCGCCGCCCCGGCGCCCCCCCCCCCCCCGCCGCGGCCGCCCCCCAACCCCCCCGGCCCGGGCGAGGGGCCCCCCCGCGGCCGCCCCCCCCCCCCTAAATAAAAAAAAAAAAAAAAAAAAAAAAAAAAAAAAAAAAAATAAAAAAAAAAAAAAAAAAAAAAAAAAAAAAAATTAATATAAATAGTTTTTTTTTATTAACCCCCCACCCCTTAATAATAAAAAAAAAAAAAAAAAAAATAAAAAAAAAAAAATATAAAAAAAAGATGGACTGCACCGAGGAGGTTAAGAGCTTTGGGGGGGGGGGGGGGGGGGGGGGGCGCCCGGAGGCTGGGTTCGTTTGGGGAATGTAGGGAAATACAATTACACTTACAAATGACATAGTTACCATATGCAAAGAATGAAGTGCTGCTTTTATTTCCGGTGATTCAAATGTACATGTTGGCGCTCTCGACAAGACAATTCAATATTTCAGCATTTGAACATTTCAACATTAGACCTCTTCAAAGGTCTTCCTATGTAATATATATGATGACTTGTACAATTCTGAATAAAATCTTCCATGTATTTTACCATGTGGAATTTTGTGGACTTATGATGCGACATCTATGTACTAACTAGAATAATCTAAATTAATATAATTCCTATACTTGCTTGGACTTGGTAAACCTCATGAATGGTCCAAGTGGCAATAAGTAAGCTAAATTAACAAAGAAAAACTATCTTTGACATTTTGCAAGATATACAATATAACCAAATTTCCTTTATTCCAAGAAAAGGTACAACAATATTGCATCTAAATCTAATAAACCTAACAATAGTTGGATTACACAACTTTTTTGAATAAATTAATAATGACTTTATTAATCACAATATCCCATGTGAAGAATACATGAAAATCAAATATTATGTTGATTGGAAATACTTGGCTACCGTGTGAACACAATGTGGCATGTAGCATCAATTAATAAACTTAATCATCCTTCGATAACTATTGGTAAAAATCCTTCGATAATTGTTGGTAAATATCCTTCAGTAATTGTTGGTAAAAATCCTTCGATAACACATTTTAGTAGCTACCTTATGTAATGTACTTTTGTAACTATGTTCCATAACATGCTTCAGTTACTATCTTTTGTAACAACAATCTGCTACTTCTTTATCACCATGTCTTAGACTTCCTACATCCTTTGTTCTTACACCCATCTCTTTGCATCCAAGGTGTATCCCAAGGCTTGTGCTAATTGCATCATTCATTTGTAGAACATTCTTCAACACCTTGCTTGCATAATTACTCATAACTCAAACGTATTTTACATAAAACAAACACATTTATTAAATTATCTGTATTTATCTTTTTATTGATAAATTATAGAAATATACAACAATAACTTACATAAAACACATTATAATCATTAATTAAACATAAGAATGAAACATTCTATTACAAAAATACATGTCAAATATCCTCTCATCATTTTATCCCAAACTGAAATCTATGCATGTCCTCATGCATATGGAGAGATGAGATAAACAAAATATGACAAATTTTACACACATATCAAATGTCATCATCCAGATTCTTGCAACTGAAAGATTAAAATTAATCAGAATTCACACTGTCTTTCAGAAAACCATTTATAATCCATGAAATAAGACATTATGAGTCTGTGTAAAAATTTTGAGGAGTAAACAAACAGATATCAAACATTGTTTCCAGAAAATAATTTTTGATACTGAGAAATGAACATTTTCAGAAATACGTAAAACATAAGCCAACATATTACACAGTTTCAATCGAACATATGCAATTGTAGATAAAATATTCCTGATATCAATACAATTGTACAAGACTTATCAGAAAATAATGACTCTAGAATTCTTCATCAACAAAAATCATTTTTTTTATAGAGAAATAATGTACTGTGCACAACTATTTTTTTTTCAAAGGATAGTTTCTGCAAGAGCATGTTATCAGAACAATTCTAAACAAAAAAAGACATTTTCCAAATTGATTTTTTGCAAAAACATCAAACTTTATTTATACGTACATATTTAGACATGAAAAACTATATACAATAACATCAACATTATTCAAAAATATTTATGTATACCACTAAAATAATTATAGATAAAACAATAAACATTCTATAGATAATAATAATAATATATCAATATAAAAGTCTGAATAAAATAATTTAACAGTTTTTGCTTTGCAGTTCAATTTATCCGACTTGTGTTCATCGAGTGGAGATCCATGAAGATGGTGGTATCGGCTACGACAACTTGCATTCCCTTTTCAATTTATGTACCTGCTCTTTGGCTTTCTGTTCACCCACTGGTGTCTTCACCATAACAATTTTGATAGGCTCAACTTCATGTGAATATTCCTTCTACTCTGCATCCTGTGTCTGAGAATTTAGAAGTTCCTCAATCGAAGCAAAAATATTATCTATCACTGTGTTGATTTTTGGGGGTATCCTAATATTCAAGACAAGATTCCCTGGTGCAATTCATATCTTGATGGGAGAAACTGATTTCTTAGGTTGATTTTGCTACATCAAGCTAATGAGCTAATGGGGAATTTCTTCGTTAAGGAGTTTAGAAAATTCAATGGGTTTAGGTGTATAGGTTGTTTTGCTGAATTTCACTGATTTTTTTTGCTTTTTACCGGGTGTGGAACTTTTGTTTGGAGAAGCATCGACAGGTGGCGGTCGGTTGACAAAATCAATGGGTTTCGTCACCCTATCCACTGAAATTTGTTTGATCATGTCTATATGAAGGGTAAGGGCTCGTTGAATCAGTTTAGAATGCTTTGTGAAATTCTCTTGTAATTTATCAATTTTGATTTGTAAGATAGTATTTTGTGCCCGAAGGTGGGATAGGATTTCGGTAGTCGACTCAGGTTCAAGTAAATCAAACTCATGCCCTGATGTATCCTTTTTCTTATGAGTTTAGATAGTCTTTTTTTGATGCCTAAATTTTGACTGGTTTGGTTTAATATTTTAGCAGGTTGAAGTTTATGTTTTGGACTGTCAAGTTCTTCCTCCTGACTATCAGAATCATGTTCTTCAGTCGAATTATCTTCTTCAAATTCATTCTCAATGGATTCAAAATACTCCAACAGGTTAGATTCATCCACTATCCTATTCCACATAATTTTAACTTCATGATGTGCAAGTAGGTGTAATTTGGGTTTTTCTTGGGGGTTTTTAGGCTTAACCTGCAAAACTATATATTTTAGTGATTGAAACAATAAGGTAAATTGATAACACATTTAGTATTTTTGAGAAACTTTAGATTCATTAACATGTGAAGATGGTAAGCTGCGTAGGTGGATATTCGTCCTTCTAGGATAAAAAATTTAATAATTAGGATGGTTACCTCCTGCCATAAGAGGGGAAGTGAAGAAGTAGACACCCCCTTAATCCATCCATCCTTATCCCTGATAATAGTACATTTTTCACCAAATTTGGCTAGCCACTGAGTGACACTTTTGAAGGGATTTTTGTAGTATGGTAACCCTACTTCCAATAGATTCAGTACCTCCGAGATTAAACTAGGGTTAAGATTAAATTGAATACCTCCAACTTGAGTGGTCATCCTATCAGGGTCACAATTCAGGATAAAATGTTTAGCCACTCCTTGGTCATGCCCTCTAAAATTGGTAAGAGCCTCCCACCATCTAGAGTTTTGGAATAACTTGATTACAATGTCACTAGGGTTTTGGGTTTCAATCGAGGATGGTTCACTACGCTTCTAAAACATAGAGTGAGGCATAGTGGAGTCTAGGTTTTTTTTCATTTTCTTTAAAGTAGAAAGGGATAGGCAGAAAATTTCTTAGAAATCCCAATGTTTTATAAATTGAGAACCTTGTAATTATCCCAATAGAAATAGAAAGGTATAGGCAAAATATTTCTTAGAATTCCCAATGTTTTATAAACTGGGAACCCTGCAATTATCCCAATAGCAACAAAAATTTATTTCACAATTTTGTAGAGTGTTTTATTATCTTCAAAAATGAAAACGTAAAAGAACAAAATAAAATAAAAAAATATTTTTTTTTTATAAACTTGTCTACAGTTAACCCAGAAAAATTATCGCTAAAAACCCTCATTAATATTATCCTAATCCTTTGCACATTTTTAATATTTTTACTTTAATTTAACTTTATTTCATGTGTAGAAGAAAAATAAAATAAGAAATGAATTTGCGACAACTGAAAAATAAACAAGTTTGTTTTTACCTATCGCTTTTGACACTATTTTGCCACCCTTCCTACGTCATCAAAAAAAAATTAACCATTGCTCGTGCAATTTTTTAGAATCCTAAAGCTCGCTTCTGTTCAACTAAATGATTTCAATGGATTTTACCAGAAAAACTAGAAGAAATTACTCAGAAAGCTATTACAAGGGATCGATTTCAATTTTGAGCGGCTCATCTATGAAAAAATGATTTAGGGTTGGTTTTTCTTTGCATGGGTGCATACAGAGGTCATGCGTCATCGATTAACCCCATCCTCCGATAGAGAAACATCGAACATCTATCGATGATGAGGAATTTTTACCCTAAGATCAATGACAAAAAATACTTTTTGATTTAATGAATTACCATCCATTGATTTTGTTTTAATCAATGGCATATAGCTGAGATCCGTATCCTAGCACATGATTCATCTATGAAAGCCACGCATCAACGATAATTTTCCTCTATAGGTTTCATGGCGAAGCTTCTAGATCGTCATGTTTTCTTTCCATTCATCATAACCCTCCATTCAAACTTTAATTGATGGCTTGCATTGTTCATCCATGTCGTCTCCTACAATTGGCAAAGAGAATCCACTTGTCCTACAATGGTATGGGTTCTAGGGTGGTTGGTTTCATCTTGATGCCAAACCTATCCACAACCTTGCATGGTGAGGGTGGTCTTCACCTACCACATGCTATAATTTTGTTGGTTCGTGCGACGATTAAAAAACCATTTTATTTATTTACCATTTGTCATGCTCCGTATACGTGGTATTTATTGATGAAGTGGTCAAGCGGATTGGTCCACATTCTCGTTAATGCACATGCCCCAATGAAACACATCATTCTTACTTTTGACCCTTAGGATGACTACGTTTTCAATAAGAACTATGAATTTTAATTGGCATGTGGCACTTGTTTATATGGACATGTCATAAGAGGCATTTATGTGGTGCTAGGTTAAATGTACAAGTCATAAGAGGGCTAAATTTTAATTTTATTTTTTATTTTTTTCTTGTCCCTCTTAATTGCTCGCCAAGTTTCCTTTAAATTCTTTGTTGACGTGTCCTTATTACATGTCCTAGAGTTCCTTAAATTGCCATGTGTCTCACTTTTCCTGGCCTGATTTTAAATTTTGACACTTAGAATATTTTGTGATATATGCTTATGGATGACATCTATAGATGATGCTTATATAATATTGTTACTGATGATACCTATGGAAATCGTTTATAGAATATTATTGCTAATAATATTTACAAAATATGCTTACATAAAATTTCTACAATAGACCTATACGGAAGAAATCTATGGAAGATATCTATAGAAGATATCTACAGAAGACACCTACGAAGACATCTATAGAATACACCTATGGAAGATATCTACATAATATACCTATGGAGGATACCTACAGAAGACGTCTACGAAATACATCTATAGAATATACCTACATAAGATACCTACGAAAGGCATCTACAAAAGATGTCTATGAGACTATATTTGCTAGAGTTTGGAACAATACTTTACCTTTTTCTTCCCCCAAACTGTATTGTGAACTTTATATACCTCTATTATCCTACCCCCAAACTGTAATTTTGGCTATATAGCCAAAACAATATGAAGGGTATTTTATTTATAGTGATGGATGACATAATAATGAGTTTTATTTATGGGGGTTTATTATAATTTTTGTGATTGTGCTTCCTAAATTTCATTAAGGAGTAACTAAATGAGAGAAATATAATGATTATAAGGTTTGATATAAGTCATAAATATATACAAAAATAGATATCTATCAAAGACTTGAAGTATTTTAAAAAATGGAATAGATATTCAGATGTTGTGATGGCTTTTGTAAAAAGATATAAAATTTTGAGAGATGAAAGCCATATTTTGATAGAATAAAATGAACTGTAGGAATTTGCTTCTAACTTTTGCCTTCTTAGGATACTCTAGAGTTATTTCTCAAAGACTTCAAACATCCTAGTGATCTTTAAACAATTTCATCTATTCATTTCACAAATCATCATGGTGTTAAACTTATCCTAATGTTTTCAAACTTCCTTAAGGACCAATTGTGTGTGCAGTGAGTATTCATTTACCATTGTGAGTGAGGATTGAGTAACAAAAAATATCACTTATGCCAATAAGCTAGTTTATCTATGAGCATCCATAGGTCTTATCCAGACTTAGTGCTATTGCGTAAGGATACTTTAATGGAGAGTACCCCATGGTGTTCAAGATACTAAGAATTCTAGGGATTCAAGCTCTTTTACCCTTTTTAAACTTTTCTTTGGGATACTTGCTCATTTTGAAAGGGAGCAAGGTATTTTTATTGTTTTTGGGGTTCTTGCATATTTTTATGAGAAGCAAGAATATACTTTTTGGAATACTTGTTCGATTAGATGAGGAGTAAGGGATTTATTTTTTTTGCAAAGAAGGGAGAATTTTTGGGAATTGGATTCCCAACCACTCTATCAAAATTATGATGGGAATTTTATCCTATCCTTACTATTCATTTCTTTTTCTTCTTTTTTTTTAGGGATAAAGGGTGAGCTTTTCCTTTTTCCAATTCAGTAGTACTCTAGACCATGCACATAGATGGATAAGAAAGGGAAATTGTTCACTTATGGTAGTAATACATGAGTCAATCTCTCCACATCCCACAATATTTTTATATGTTCAAATGTGCATAGTCCAAGAAAAGTTTGATTGACTAGGAATAACTTGCAACATCAAAATATTGCTTGAATTTCAATGAAAATTTCTCAAAACACTAATGTTGTTTGAGTAATTGAAAAACATCCAGATTTTATCTAGCAAACAAAGTATTATGCAACATATAATAGTCATTTTCCTATAAATTATTTTAAATAAATACCTCTTGGGCTATTTTTGAAACATTGGGATTGAAAATTGATGAGAATAAGATAGAAATACTGCAGATATAGAAACTTCATGATGAAACAAAAGAAGCATAATTTTTTTCTTTTAAATGAGAGAGAACTTTTTTATTCAATAGTGGCTACTTGTAGTTCAGAAATGGACTGTAATTTGGCTTACTGTTTAAGATGGTGTATGAATTTCTCCTTTGATAATGGCTTCTTATATAATTTAAGCCTATGGCCATTTACTAGTAATTTTCTTGTTGAATCATCTATAGGCTTAAGCTTGACTGTACCATTTATGAATATCTCTTTAATTTCATAGGGTCCTAGCCATCTGGTCCTCAGCTTACCTTGAAAGTCTTGGTAATGAGAATCAAACAACGAAGTCCAATATCCTAATTTGAATGTGTGTGGTACAATATGTTTATCATGCCATTTCTTTCATTATTGTTGGGTTATTTCAGTCTTATGTAATACCTCTAGTCCCCTTTCATCCAGAATATTTAACTTTTCCAATCTAACTTTTTGCACTTTATCCAAATTCATATCAAGTTGTACCGTTGTACGAAGAGTTTCTATCTCAAATTCTATGGGCATGATAGCTTGTTTTCCATAGACCATTTCATAATGTGATAATCATGTGGTGGTTTTCCAAGTTGTATTGTATACCCATACAACTACTTGTAATTGCTCAACCCAATCACCCCTATTAATAGTTATGATTTTTGTAATGATCTTTTCAAGTTATATTTTCATAACTTCTACTTGTCCATTGGCTTGAGGGTGGTATGGTGAGGTTTTATTATGGTTTATTTTATAATTATAAAAAAAATATTCAATAAATTTGGAGATAAATTGGGTTCCATGGCCTAAAATTGATTTTCTAGGTGCTCTAAAGCATTGCATAATGTTTTCATAAAGGAAATCAGTGGCTGGTTTAGCTTGCACTCGTGGTAAAGCTTTAACTTCAACCCACTTAGTAACATAATTTGTACACATAAGTATGTGTTTATTACCTTTTCTTGGAGGGTCTATTGGTCCAACAAAGTCAATTCCCCATTTCTTGAATGGTTCAAGTACTACTTGTGGAACCAAAGGTATTTTCATCGAAGGGGTAGGCTTACTAGATATTTGACAAGCTTCGCATCTCTCAACAAATTTATAGACATCTTTATTCATGGTAGGCAAAAAATAACCAATTTGAAGTATTTTACTAACTATTCTTTGGGTAGCATAATGGACTCCACAGGGTTCTTCATGTGTTTCCCGAATGATGTCATATACATCATCTTCTTGCACACATCTCCTAATTACCTGGTCAGGACATATTCTAAACAAGACTCCATGAATCCACATGCAAGGAATAATTTGACGTATCAATTTCCTATGCTCATGCAATGTATAGTCTTCAGGCATTTTCTTGTTACTAAGTAATTTACAATATCAACATACCAAGGGGTAAAAATAGAAAGAGAAAACAAATGTTCATATGGAAAGTTATCAGAAAATAACTCATCATCATCAAAGATTTGCATACGATATAGGTGATTTGCGATGAAATTATCTTTTCCTACCTTATCTATAATCGTGAAATTGAACTCTTGTAGCAAAAGAATCTATCTAACCACTATACCTCCTATTGCTATTTTTTTCATTAAGTATTTAATGGCACAGTGATCAGTGTGAATGAATACTTCATACCCTATTATGTAATGTTTAAATTTATTAATGGCATGGACCACAACTAGAAATTATTTTTCAGTAACAACGTAATTAAGTTCGGATCCATGCAAATTTTTACTTACATAATAGATAGCATAAGGTATTTTTTTCTCAACTTGTTACAATACTACTCCTATAGCATAACCCAAAGAATCATAATGTATACAGAATGGTAATTTCCAATTTAGTCCTCTTAGGATTGGAGCAGTAATCAATTTATCTTTTATAACTTCAAATACTTCTTGACATGCTTTAGTCCAATTGAATTTACTTTATTTAGTTAAGATCTTAAGCATGGGAGTAGCAATTTTGCTTAAGTCTTTAATGAACCTATGGTAGTATCCTACATGTCCTGGGAAATTTTTCACCTCTATTTGTATTTTTGGAGGTTGAAGGGATTGAATAACTTGTATTTTTGCAGGATTTACTTTCACACCTTCTTCTGATATGTAATGCCCTAGAGAAATAACTCCTCTCATCATCATAAAATAATTTTCATGACTTAAAGAGAGGTTTTGCTCTTGACATCTAATAAAAAAAAAATGTAAGCTTGACAAGGTTTCTTCAAAGGTATTACTGTAGACTGTGAAGTCATCCATATAGAATTATATACACTCATTTATTAGATCAACAAAGATAGCCAAAATGGCTCTTTGGAAAATGGTAGGTGCATTGCATAACCTGAAAGGTAAGACTTTATAAGCATAAGTGCCTACTAGACATGTGAAGGCTATCTTTTACCGATCTTCCTCATCTATGGAAACTTGATTATAGCCACTAAACCCATCTATAAAGCAAAAATATTTCTTTTCCAACCATTGTATCAAGAACTTGATCAATGAATAGCAAGGGAGAATAATATTTTTTTGTTACCTTGTTTAATTCTCTATAGTCCATGCAAATCCTCCATTTGTCATTCTTTTTAGGGACTATTACAAGAGGCGACACCCATTGACTGTCAGAAATTGGATATATAAATTCTACCTTCAAGAGTTCAATGATTTCTTCCTGAACCACGCCTTTCATAGTTGGATTCAATCTTATTTAAGGTTGTCTCAATGGACAACATCCTTCTTCGATAAAAATATGATGGGTACAAAAATTTGGATGTCTCCCTTTCATATCCTCATAGTTCCCTATGAATATTGATTGGTATTATTTAAGCACGTCTATTAATTGTAACTCTTGTATGCTTGTGAGCTCATCACTTATATTCAAGGTCCTTCCTAGTGTGATATCTATTTGCTTGCATTTTTCTAGATTTACGTCTATTCCCATTATCTCATGTTCAATAAAATTGAAGTAATAGTCATATGGTGTCATTTTTTGAGACTAACTTGTGCTTGCTTCATTAATAGTCATGGTAGATTCAGATGAACAACCATTGTCTTGACTTAGATCCTTGCTCTGATTTCCTAACAATAATGGTAATGGTCCATCAACCTCTTGTTGAATTTGTTTGCTTAGAAAATTTATTTATAAGGTTTGGATTTTATCAAAATCATGAGGGAAGTCATACCACAATTGCTTTGGAAACTCATCTTTTATTGTTGATTTAGGTAATAGGTTAAGGTCTTTAGTATTTTTGCCATAAAAAATAGTCATATTTCATGTTCTATAGTTGATGTAAGCATCTGTTGTTGCAAGCCATGGGTACCCTAAAATTAAGGGATGTCCCCTAAATTTTTCTTAGTTTGTAAGACTATAAAGTCTACAGGGTATTCCCATGAACTTATGAAGACTATAACATCTTCCAGTTTTCTCTCTGGCTTAACAATGGACCTATGTGTGAGTTGGAGTACAATAGAAGTTGATTGCAATTTATGTAACCCTAAATATTTTGTTGTCTCTTTAGTCATGACATTAATAGTGGCTCCTAAATCGACCAAGACATTTTGCAAGGCTATGTCACCAATGTGCATCGTGAGTATAGGTATTCTAGGATCCGTTTACTTTGGTAATAACCTACCTCCCATTATTATCTCAGACAATTATCCAAAGACTTAAATAGTTTGTGCTTCATTCTTATTTTTCCTTCCTGAATTTGTACACATGTTTTTAATGAGCTTGGAATAGATGGGTATATCCCTGATAGCTTGTAACAAAGGGATCTTGATAGTAATATTTTTTAATTCCTAAAGAAATTTAAAGGTTGGCTTAAGTGGTTCTTTTGGTATTGCTAGTCTTTGAGGAAAATATACCTCTACTTCCTTCCTTTGAGGAATTTGGATTTCTTGTTTTTTTATTGGAATGTTTTTTGGTGAATTCTCCATTTTATTTTCATTGTTATCCTCCTTTTCGAATAAATCTATAGTGGGATTTTCAAGTTCTATGAGAGTTACATTATTTTCCAACACTTTTCCTGATCTCAATTGAATTTGTTGACAAGGTGCTACAAATATAGAATACATATCACTAGTTTCATAGGCTTGTTGAATGTTCTTGTTGTTTTTAGGGTTAGGAATCGGTTGAGCTAGAAGAGGAGGTTTCTTAGGAGGATTATTATTGTTAACTTGGTATGGAAGAAGTCTGTTCTGAGGTGGATTTTGATGAGTTTGTCCCCTAAATTTATTTTAAAAGTTTTGTTGTTGTGAAAGATTTTGAGACCAACCAGATCCTCCCTAGTTACTAGTATTCCAATTATTTTTGTTGGGTATTCCTTGATTCCATGGTGGAATTCCATAGGTATTGGCCATAAATTACGTCCATGGAGCTGTGTTCCAGTCTTTATTATTTGAATAAGAATTCCAATTTACCTAGTTTGGTGCATTAGACCATTGATTAGGCCTTTGTGAGTTGGAATAACTAGGATTTGACCAATTTGGTGGTCCATTAAATGGACCATTCCATATTTGGGCTACAAAATAAACGTATTTTTCCTCTTCAACTTTAGGTTCCTTTATGGCAACTTTAATAATGGAGATGTATTTGCAATTTTTAGTTTTGTGACCTTTATCACAAATTTTACAAGTAGAAATATTGAAAATGTTGGTAATGTTAAGAGGGCATTCCCTCATATTATGTTTTTTCCTACATTTGTGATAGTAAATTTCTTCACTATATTGCCCCTTTGGCTTTTTATCCATTAAATCCAGAGATGTAGTCAAGGTACTTAACAAATCAGTTTTTAATCCTTCCAACATGTTTTCAATTTTTGCTCTCACAACTCCTCTAGTAGATGTATACTTGTTACCCCTTAGAGATTTTTTTCTTGAATAGTTTTTGCAAAGGTTCACAATATCCTCAAGTGCCATAAGATGGATATCTCCTTTTGCCATGATATTTAAAACCTCGAGGACATCCTCATTCACTTCTTTTAGAAAATTTTCTTTTAGTATTTCTTCATAAAGGTCTATATTTACTCTAGAGCCAAAAATAGAAATATTTCAAGGTAGTCCTCCAAATATTCCTCTTATTTTTTATTCATGTGGAATAAATCTACTTTCTTATCTCTAACTCTACAGTAATCCTGGTATCATTCAAGGGATAGCTCTTTTAATCCATGTTCTCCATCCCATTGGTTGCAAATGTTTTCTCCTAGATCCATGAACCATATTACAGTTGCATATTTAAGAGTAGAGGGAAATAATATTAGATTTTGTTCATAAGTAGTGCAAAATTAAGCTTTACACACTACAAATTTGAAGAGAAAAGCATCTGGATCTTCGTGTGGTTTCCCATGGAAGGTGGGTAATACATAGCTAGATACTGGCTTATGTTCTCTTGTTGTCCCATTTGTGTGTAGGATTAGGAAGGCAAATGTCTTCCTCTGTCCATTTCTTATTTGATCTCTATTCTATAATTTTTCATTCCCCCTTTGGTTCTCGTCTACTTCTCCTTGTCCACTTTTTCGGTTAGCCATAGCTAAATATAAAATCTCAAGAATTGGATCAGGTATAGGTTCAGTAAATATAGAAGAAGGATCTATATGATTGTCAAATTTTGGTTCAGGCAACAAGTATGAGTCAAGATCTTGTTCTAGGATTTCATCTTGTTTGGTTGATGTTGTTGTTTCACATTCTTCTAACTTATAAATTATAGGCTACCTACTAAAGTCTCTTTGGAAGTTTCTTTATGCGTTACTGATTTTTATGAATCATCCTTTAGATTCTCTAGGTTTGATCATGAATTTTCTAAGTTTCTTATTTTTGCAACACGCTTAATCTTCCTTGAATAGTCTATGAATATCGTTGATCAGATCAAGTTGTTCGAGTATCATGAAGTGTTCCTCTTCAAAATTAAAATGGTCTATCACCAAGTGAATCAATTGAACGAGAAAAGCTTGAGTTGGAATGGGGTCAAGATTTCCAAATTGTAACTCACAACGTAGATATTGACACAACTCCCTAAAGCGCATAGCTCTAGGTATCCTTTGATATTTCTTGCTATATTCTAGGGCTACTTCTTTCTTTTCTAGGTCTCCAAGGAACCTATGAATGAGGAGGGAGTCTTCAAAATATTGATTCCAAGTGTAAATGGTTATATTTATTGTTGCTCTTCTATCCCAAAGCCAACATTCATAGTTTATTTTAAGATCTAGGTAATATGAATGGTGGTTTACCCCTAGAGTTTTAGCTATGTCAACCCTTTTGATTTCCTTTAGTTTATATGATCTTTCTTTAATAATTTCATGCGTTCATACAGACTTCCCCACTCTTTAGATGCTCTATTTCCTTGCCCAAAAAGAAGGTTAAATTCTTGTTTAATCAATAGTTCTCTAAGGTCTATAAGTGTAGATTGATTTAGACTATTTTCCACCATCTAGCAACTTATTTTTATTTCTCTTTTTCTCTCTAATTTTGTTTTTGTTTGGATTTTGGTTTTGATTTTCTATTTTAATTCTATTGTAATCAAGTTTAGATATAAATCACAACAATTG
The DNA here is from genome assembly GCA_028583015.1 of Wollemia nobilis. Classification (NCBI taxonomy): domain Eukaryota; kingdom Viridiplantae; phylum Streptophyta; class Pinopsida; order Araucariales; family Araucariaceae; genus Wollemia; species Wollemia nobilis. Next base: position 11,777,722 of record JAQPPZ010016677.1, on the reverse strand, counting down.
AGTTTATAACCATCCTTAATACAAAAAAAAATAATTGAAATAAAATTTCACACTAATCCTATTATTTTTCTAAAATTAGATGTGACTCGCATTCCTACAAATTTTTATACAACCAACTTTTGCATATCAAGAATAGAATGAAATATTTGCAGGAAAAGTAAAATTTGCTTGAAAATAAAAGGTTAAACTATTATTGTTTGTTTGATTATTTAGGAGGGTTTCACTAAGGTTGTGTCACTCAACCGTAACTACTTCCTACTTCTAATAGGGTTTCTCTTTCAACGTTCACCTACTTCTTGTTTTTCTCACAGGGCCTAAGTCAAACCAACAATAATAATCACCGAAAGCTAGAAATGTGTAGAAACAAAATTTACTGAAATAAAAGGTACTATTACCGCTTCTTTGATATTTAGGGGAATTTCATTATAGTTATGTCACTCAACCGTAACTACTTTCTACTTTAACAAAGTTTCTCTTTCAGCATTCACCTACTTCATGTTTTTCTCATAGGTCCTAAGTCAAATAGGCAATAATAGTTACCCAAAGCATAAAATTTTGCAGAAAATAAAATTTACAAAAATAAAAGGTAAACTATTATTTTTTCTTTGATTATTAGGAGGGACAGGGTTTCTCTTTCAGCGTACACCTACTTCCTGTCAGCTCCTAGGTCAAATAAACAATAATAATTATCCAAATTAGAAAATTTGTAGGAAATAAAATTTGCAAAAATAAAATTCTAATTAAGAAAGTAGTAAAACTGATTCCTCAAGAAAAATGAACCTGGCAACCTCGTTCAAAGTGACTTGTTGTGACCATCCACTCAGACTCATATGCTTCCCAAGGACTCATACGTACCTTTTACCGCACATAAGCAAGTCTCTCCTAATTGCACTGCCAAACAACTTTTTGGATTAACCACTACGACACTATTATCCCCAACAATGACACCAAAATGATCGACTGTAATAGCTTACATTTAAATTTGTCAATCCGAGGGTAATCAAGGTTAGATTTAAATAATAGCAACCCAGTATATATCATACCATAGAGATCAATGCTAAGCTTAGTTTAGATTTCTTTTAGTTTCAGTTATTTACAAATAGGAGTTAGATTGTGCAAGAATGAAAACAAAATGCAATTTCTAACAATAATTGGCTATTGATGAGTTTAACTGATAGTAATTACGTACTAATAAATTGATCTACTGATTAGTCTAACTATTGTTGAGGATCCTTGTGCAGTTTAGTTTTATTTATCTATTATGAATTTATATTATATGAAAATGCAACTTACTTTGTTTCATATTCTAAGGTTAATTAACTATTTCTAACCTATTGTAGAGGCAAGAGCTTAGTGACTGGCTGTAGGAGTGGGCTCTACCTCCTAGAAGATAGTGTAAGTCTTTCTCCCCTACTTTACTTTATCTCAGTGACTAAAATGCATAACTATTCCTAACATGATTTTATTCTATGAATGCAGGGAAATAAAATTATACTTACATAAATAAAATTAAACTGTAAATACAAATGACACAGTTACCATATGCAAAGAATGAAGTGTTACTTTTATTGTTGGTAATTCAAATGTACATGTTGACACTCTCGACAAGACAATTTAATATTTCAGCATTTGAACATTTCAACATTAGACCTCTTCAAAGGTCTTCCTATGTAATATATATAACGACTTGTACAATTCTAAATAAACTCTTCCACGTATTTTGCCATGTGGAGTTTTGTGGACTTATGATATGACAACTATTTACTAACTAGAATAATCTAAATTAATACAATTCCTATTTCTATTTGGACTTGGTAAACCTCCTGAATGATCCAAGAGGCAATATGTAAACTAACTTAACAAAGAAACACTAACTTTGACATTTCGCAAGATATACAATATAACCAAATATCCTTTATTCCAGGAAAAGACACAACAATCTTGCATCTAAATATAATAAACCTAACAATAGTTGGATTACACAACTTTATTTAATAAAGTAATAATGACTTTATTAATCACAATATCATACTGATAAATCAAATACTGTTCTGAATGAAAATACTTGGCTGTCGTGTGAAAACAATGTGGCACGTAGCATCAATTGAGGAACTTAAGCATCCTTCGGTAAATGTTGGTAAAAAATCTTCGATAACTTGTTGGTAAAAACTAGTGAGCCATGTACGTGAACATCATACTTTTGAATGTGGAAGCCACCCAATTTGTTTTGTGGTTTGATCAGACATTACATTTGATAACAGAGTTTTGAATTTCACAATTTACATCTCACTTAGTAAGTAGTAACATGGCATAGAACGGAATCCATAAGTCAGAACTTGGAATACAGGTGTTGCAAGGAACTCCATTCTAGATCTTACATTGGATGCTAATTTTTCAAATGGCTTCCAGCGAATATAGACCCTTGTTACACGACAGTGCTCATTACCCTCTCTGATTCCACTCATAAGAGCACGCCTCTGTGCTTTTCATTTTATCTAAGAGTATGAAGTTTGTGTTAAGTATGTTTCATGTTCCCTACAGGAGGGGATTAGGTGAATTATTATGTGCTTCCCTAGGGGTAGCAAATGTCTTATCTGCAATAAGAAATGCTCCATACTTTTTACACACGCCAGAGAGAGGCTGTAAATCTTCAACTCTCACACATGGATTAGTTATGGACTCCAGGAAGACAACTATGCGACTCTTACTGTGTTGAGCAGCGGTGACATGCCCATTGGCTGTTCCATCAAGCATAAAATGCTTGTTAAGGGCGCGCTCCAGAGTTTGTACATGGTGGACATCTATAAAATCTGTTTTTATCCCAAAACGCGAAGCATCCACCTCAAGGAATTCTCGTGTTTCGCCATAGCAATCGAATTGTGCCAAAATACGATCCCCTGCTTTACACGTAGATAATACAGCCGCCACAATAGCTCCCATGCCAGAGGAAGTTGCCAAACCTGCAAAAATGGCGAAAACGATAATTACCATTAATAATTAACATTAGTAGACCTCGGAAATAAGGAATCAATCAATTATTATTACCTTGCTCGGCATCTTCGAGGAGAGCAACGGCTTTTGCAAGCTCGTCGGAGTTGGGAGACGCGTATCGGCTGTAAATGTAAGGGGCGGAGGCCAAATCCGCAAGAGAATCCAACTCGTAAACAGAAGATAGCCACAATGCCTTGCCAGAGAATGACCCTGCGTGAGCACAGACTACCGAATCCCTTCCCTTTCCCTCCTTATCGGCCATAACAGCAATATTTTCCAACTTAGCTCAGAGTCGTGAAATTTGCAAACAATTTTCAGCTCATCGTAATGGATGGATGTGCTTCTTATCTTTAAGGATTTTGTTTTTATAGCATCTTGAATTTTTTCAACGGTCGTTTGTAGTTTCGACTCTCCTCCCGTACGAAACTGGATAGCACATTCTCTTCAAAGCTTTAAAGTAGAATAAAGAATTGAGCGTGAGGTTTTTCCATAGTGATTGAGGTCGCAAGTCTAAGCAATTATTTTTAATATAATTTTTTAAATCGTTGTTTTCCCTTGGTTGTGGCGGAAGGGTCCAACAAGGGCTTCCACCCATCCCATCACTACCTCCTTGCATTGTGGACGACTAATCTCGTCCATGGTTCAAAGTCAAACGTATGTTCTAGCAAGTTTCTAATGGCTATTTTGAAACTTTTTTTTAGATTCTACACAAAATAATACAAAAATTATTTTAATCAAACAATTCCATACAAAATAACTCTTTAAAGATTAAGTGGTACTGGGATTTATAATTTTAAAATAATTAAAAAGGAAAAAAACTTTCATTTTATAAAGTTAAAAAGTTTAATTTATTAAATTTATGTTTTTTTTTAATGTGGTGGAAAGCTGTCCAGATTTTATAGCCGTCACAGTATTCTGGGTCACAGTATTCTACGTTGTTTGCCCCAGAAGTTGCCACAAAGATCTTCACATAGTATGCACCATGTCACAATCATTTTAAAAATTTTACGTCGTTGAAAACACCAGGAAAGGGATTGAATGGCCAGTATTTTGCGTTATTTGCCCCGAAAACCGCCACAAAGATCTTCGCGCAGTCCTCGCCATGCCACAATCATTCTACCCGAAATCCGCCACAAAGATCTTCGCGCAGTCCGCACCATGCCACAATCATTCTAAACATTTTACGCAGCTAAAAACACCAAGAAAGGGACAAACTTTCAGTCCTACAGACCCAATATTTGAACCTTAAACCTCGGCCCCTCTTATGAAGTTTGGATGAACCAATTAATCTACACCTCGAACCTTTTATTAAACTTATGTTATTTAGTATATTTAAATAATTAATAATCGTAAAAAATATTAAATTTTGAAAATTATATATATATAATTATTAATTAATAGTGGTTTGTTAATTCTTTTATTATTATATAATATAAAATATTTGGCATATAGAGATATTGTTTTGATGATATTAAAATGAAACTAAATAAGTTTCATCTAGTTTGTTCAAAACCAAAGTTAGCTAGCAGTTACAGATTTTTTTTTTACTTTTATATAAATACAATTATAAACCTACACAAATTTAAATATTGTATATTTTTAAAAAATATTTAATTGAAAAGTTGAAAAATAATATACATACAATTAAAATTTAGATCTAAAAACTTTATTAAAATTATTTATAAAATATAAAAAAATTTAAAACATAATATTTTAATATTCTTTAAATTATATTTTTAATTTGACTTCGTGAGTCTATGTTGGTTGATTTATATTTTCTTATTTTTTTTTTTAAAAAGAAAGAAACTATCAAAACTCAGTTAATCATTTTTAAAAAAAATGTACATTGATGTAAGTTTTCTTATCTTCTTATCTTTTAAAGAAAGGAAGAGGAACCTGCAAAAATCAGTTGATCATTTTAAAAAAAAATTGCACATTTGAAAGCATGTGAACAATTTTCTTATCTTTTAAAGAAAGGAAGAGGAACCAGCAAAAATCAGTTGATCATTTTAAAAAAAAATTGCACATTTGAAAGCATGTGAACAATTTTCTTATCTTTTAAAGAAAGGAAGAGGAACCAGCAAAACTCAATTGATTATTTTAAAAACAAAATTGCACATTTGAAAGCATGTGAACAATTAAAAATATAATTGAGGTTAAGGTCTTGTTAATATAATGTTAGACACTCAAAATAATTATTTAATATTATAATGTTAAATACCCCTTTTAGTTATCCTCGGAACCATTCCTCTTACTCCCCCAAATACCTTTATAGGTGAGAATGAAAAAACACGATGTTGGCGTGCCGAGAAAATAGAATGTTTTTTCTTGTTTATGTGCTAAAACACGATGTTAGCGTGCCAAGAAAAATAGAAATATTTGTTTATTTTTTTCCCACCTAAAACTTTTCGGTTATCTCTTAAAAAGGCCCGGTGATTATAATAGAGTAATTCACTTGGAACGACCCTTCGCGGGCTTTACATTGCTCAAGCACCAGCGTCTGTATTTTGGGTCAACAAGTTTACCTTGCAATGTGTGATGTATTCATATTGTTAGGCTCAGACTATTATACATATGATCCATGGTTGGTGAGATTTTTGTATTAGTTTTCTGGATATTGTTTATGGTCATATAGCTGCTATATCTGGTTCTTCTGACAGTGAAAGTCGTCAAAACTACACTTGAATCTTAACCTCTTTACTGCACTTGAATCTTAATTTATACACTTAATCTATCTCTTCTCCAAAATTCTATATGGCTGCCAAAATCCTGATTCTGTGAAACTTTTATCAAGGTCTTTCCTTAATAGCCTCTTTCCTTGAATATTATGTTGTTCTTTATAATTCGACCTCTTTTCTTGGACGTACATATCTTATTTATATTCAAGTCTCCTCTTTCTTAATAAAGGGCTTGTATATGACCTCTTTTCTTTCACTAATAAGGGCCTCAAATCTTCACTATAAACCCCTTTTTCTAAAGGGTCACAATCTTCTAGTATTGGTCTTTTTTGGACCAACATCAAGGTCAGTATGACCCAAAAATTACTGTAGTCTTTTGTTTCGTCCAGGTTTATCTTTAAGACCTGGATCCATTTATGTCTAGGTCTACCTTCAAGACCTGAAATTATTTCTGTCAAGGTCTTTCTTCAAGGCTTAAAATCAATAATAGTCTACAACTTAAATTAATATTTGCTTGATGAAAGCTTCCTGCTTTCTCCTCGCACTTGAAGATGAAAGTCTTTTCTATTTGTTGTAAGAATCTTCTCACACTTTTGATGACTAATCTCTCATACACAAGTGTCTTAGATCACACCTAAGAACTCAATCCTTTAATATCAAGGTGACACAAATTTCCTTGATGCTCCAATCAAAACAGCTTGATTCTACCAAATCCTTCAACTTTCTTCCAAGTGTTGATAGAAATTAGTTGTCAAGAGTTAATCTATGTCCCTGAAAATTCTCTATAATGCTAGGGTTGGCTATTTTCCTGAATAATCAACTATCTTCAAGTTGATTCACCCATATATGAGTCCTCATTTTCACTGGTTATTCTTCAACCTAGTAGAAAGACGCTAGTTGAGTCCTAACCTTCACTAGTTGTTTTGCAACTTGGGAAGACCCCAAATTTTCTCCTCGTTCTTCTCTTTCAATTTTCTAGCTATCTTTTTAGCTGGTTCTTTTCAACTTTGGGTGATTTCTTAAACCCTGTCCTTTTGTTAATCCTCGGGTGCACTTATCAACCTAGTTTATCTCAATATCTAATGGTCAGATTGTGGCTCTGATACCACTGATGGCTTTTGAAGCCTCAATATTAATGTAAACTCATAGGTTACATATTTAGAGCATCAAATATATGATGGTCACAATATAGTGAGATCAAAGCAATAATGTAACTAGAATATTATGAGAAAACTAATATGTAAAATCAAGGCTTATAATATATCAAGTAGCATTCATTAATAAGTAGTAATATTAATGTAGTAGCCTGAATCATACATGTACAAAGCACGTAGCACAACTTACAATATTAGTTGCTCAAATGTTTGCAATATTTATTATTCCCTTTTCTCTTATAAATCTATCATAAAACTCTCATACATTAACAATGCTTTCTATGCTCACTATGTAGACAATGTAGGCGATGTCGACGATGTTCTCTATGGAGTAATTTGTAGTCATTGTAGGATGACTCTTTGGTTACTTGAATCTTCCTTTCCTTATGCCAAGTCTCATGACTCTTGGCTTCTCTACTTGACACTTGCATACACATGACTCTATCTTGTATGCACACTTGGACATGAATCTTCACATAACACTTCCTAATCTAAGCTAAGAACACTTGTGCACACATACATATGGAACGCTTGTACACATATACACACATAACACTTGCACACTTGCTCACATAATACTTGTGCATTTATTGCATATTATTATATTACATAAAATATTTACTCACACTCTAATCTAAGACACAACCCTAATCTAATATTTACAATATGTACCATGAGGGTACATTAGCATGTACCAAATAATGTAATATTCTCCAATAGGTATGTAGTTTGAAATTCCTATGGTCGAAAGGTTGGCCAAGGATCATTGAATCTTGTCAAAAATAAACTTATCTTAAGTTACAACCAAGTAAAATTTCCTCCTCTCACAACATCAAGAAACCAAGTTCCATGTGTTGTCTCATACACAATATCCATGAATGAACCAATGTGCGCACTCCTTTACATGGTCAATGAACCAATGGTCCTTTATATCCACCAATTATTATCTCTATCTAGGAAAATCCACTAGCTAGGGTATTAAAGGAATCAACAATTACTCAAGTATAGGAAACATTATTGATAATCATTCTCAGTCCATCAACCATCATAGTAAAATCATTTGTAGGTTAACGTTACAATGTTTATTATTTAATAAAAGCCTTGTTTTTGCAAAAAATACTTGCACTTACAGTGGATTATTATGCAAGATTTGTAGGTCAACCATCAACTGATATGGGAATGAAGCTCAAACAATAACTTTCAAATATGACCACATATTTACCTCAAACATGAAGTTCTTTTGGCCTTTGAGGCTAGTTCCACTGCTCAATCGATTAGCTTCTATGGTCATGAAACCATTAGATTTATTTATTAAAAGGATCAACCAAGGTAATAATAGTAGATGAAATATGCTTGCATTTGTCTAAGGTAAACAATATGTTCAAAAAGCAATCCTAACAAAATCATATGGAAAGACAAGTTGTTTATCATCTTTAGTCAAATTAAACATCAAATTGTTCATGAAAACTATATGCTTATCACCTCCTAGAAAAAAGTAGAAGATAAAAAGGTTTCAAAAATTAGAAAATATTGTATGACATCTATTGATTGAATCAATTGTAAACACAATCAAGTAGCAATGTCAAATAGATAGGAGTTTAATGACGGCTAAAATGGAGGAGAAACAATACTTTTGATGACAAGTTTCTCACCAAAATTTTATTATCACAAATTTTTCGAGTTCTCTAATCAACGTAGCAACTCTTTCAGTCACCCTCTCTAGTTTGATTTACACCATGCAGGTCTCGCATAATTTTCATATCAAGATTTTATCGCATAATCTTTTGTACAAAAAGGTGCCTTTCATGTTAAACATGGGGAGGATGTCATATCTGCTAGAAAGAAGGCATCTAGACAAATTGTAGCTTGTTCATCTATGGGTAGTTTCGACTCTCCTCCCCTATGAAACTGGGTAGCACATTCTCTTCGAAGCTTAAAGTAGAATAAAGAATTGAACGTGAGGTTTTTCCATCGTGATTGAGGTCGCAAGTCAGCAATTATTTTTAATATAATTGTTTAAATCGTTGTTTTCCCTTGATTGTGGCGGAAGGGTCCAACAAGGGCTTCCACCCATCCCATCACTACCTCCTTGCATTGTGGACGACTAATCTCGTCCATGGTTCAAAGTCAAACATATGTTCTAGCAAGTTTCTAATGGCTATTTTCAAACTTTTTTTTTAAATTCTACACAAAATAATACAAAAATCATTTTAATCAAACAATTTCATACAAAATAATTCTTTAAAGATTAAGTGGTACTGGGATTCATAAATTTTAAATAATTAAAAAAAAAAAACTTTCATTTTAAAAAGTTAAAAAGTTTAATTTATTAAATTTATGTTTTTTTTAACATTGTGGAAGGATGTCCAGCTTTTATGGCCACCAAAGTATTATGCGTTGTTCGTCCCAGAAGCCGCCACAAAGATCTTCGCGTAGTCCGTGCCATGCCACAATCATTTTAAACATTTTACGCAGCTGAAAACACCAGGAAAGAGACATATGTTCAGTCTTACAAACCCAAGATTTGAACCTTAAACCTCCACCCCTCTTATGGGGTTTGGATGAACCAATTAATCTACACCTCGAACATTTTATTAAACTTATGTTATTTAGTATATTTAAATAATTGATAACCATAAAAAATATTAAATTTTGAAAATTATATATATATATATATATATATATATATATATATAAAGTGGTTTATTTTATTTTATTATTATATAATATAAAAGATTTGATATATATATATATAGTTTTGGTGATATTAAAATGAAACTAAATAAGTTTCATCTAGTTTGTTCAAAACCAAAGTTAGTAGTTACAGATTTTTTTTTAGTTTTATATAAATACAATTATAAACCGACACAAATTTAAATATTGTATACTTTTAAAAAGATATTTAATTGAAAAGTTGAAAAATAATATACATACAATTAAAATTTAGATCTAAAAACTTTATTAAAACTATTTATAAAATATAAAGAATTTTAAAATATAATATTTTAATATTTTTTAAATTATATTTTTAATTTGACTTCATGAGTCTATGTTGGTTGATCTAAATTTTTTTGGTTTTTTTAAAATAGGAAAGAAACTATCAAAACTCAGTTAATCATTTAAAAAAAAAATGTACATTGATGTAAGTTTTCTACCTGCAAAACTCAGTTGATCATTTAAAAAAAAACATTGCACATTTGAAAGAATGTGAACAATTTTCTTATCTTTTAAAGAAAGGAAGAGGAACCAGGAAAACACAGTTGATCATTTTAAAAAAAACATTGCACATTTGAAAGCATGTGAACAATTTTCTTATTTTTAAAGAAAGGAAGAGGAACCAGCAAAACTCAGTTAATTATTTTAAAAACAAAATTGCACATTTGAAAGCATGTGAACAATTAAAAATATAATCGAGGTTAAGGTCTTGTTAATATAATGTTAGACACTCAAAATAATTATTTAATATTATAATGTTAAATAACCCTTTAGTTATCCTGGGAACCTAACACATGGGATATTCCTCTTACAGTCTTTTTTATTTACTCTCCCCCAAATACCTTTATAGGTGAGAATGAAAAAACACGATGTTAGCTTGCCGTGAAAAATAGAATGTTTTTTCTTGTTTATGTGCTAAAACACGATGTTAGCGTGCCGAGAAAAATAGAAATATTTGTTTATTTTTTTCCCACCTAAAACTTTTCGGTTATCTCTTAAAAAGGCAGGCCCGGTGATCATAATAGAATAATTCACTTGGAAGGACCCTTCGCGGGCTTTACATTGCTCAAGCACCGGCGTCTGTATTTTGGGTCAACAAGTTTACCTTGCAATGTGTGATGTATTCATATTGTTAGGCTCAGACTATTATACATATGATCCATGGTTGGTGAGATTTTTGTATTAGTTTTCTAGATATTGTTTATGGTCATATAGCTGCTATATCTGGTTCTTCTGACAGTGAAAGTCGTCAAAACTACACTTAATCTTAACCTCTTTACTGCACTTGAATCTTAATTTATACACTTAATCTATCTCTTCTCCAAAACTCTATATGGCTGCCAAAATCCTGATTCTTTGAAACTTTTATCAAGGTCTTTCTTTAATAGCCTCTTTCCTTGAATATTATGTTGTTCTTTATAATTCGACCTCTTTTCTTGGACGTACATATCTTATTTATATTCAAGTCTCCTCTTTCTTAATAAAGGGCTTGTATATGACCTCTTTTCTTTCACTAATAAGGGTCTCAAATCTTCACTATAAATCCCTTTCTCTAAAGGGTCACAATTTTCTAGTATTGGTCTTTTTTGGACCAACATCAAGGTCAGTATGACCCAAAAATTACTGTAGTCTTTTGCTTCGTCCAGGTTTATCTTTAAGACCTGGATCCATTTATGTCTAGGTCTACTTTCAAGATCTGAAATTATCTCTGTCAAGGTCTTTCTTCAAGGCTTAAAATCAATAATAGTCTACAACTTAAATTAATATTTTCTTGATAAAAGCTTCTTTCTTTCTCCTCGCACTTGAAGATGAAAGTCTTTTCTATTTGTTGTAAGAATCTTCTCACACTTTTGATGACTAATCTCTCATACACAAGTGTCTTAGATCGCACCTAAGAACTCAATCCTTTAATATCAAGGTGACACAAATTTCCTTGATGCTCCAATCAAAACAGCTTGATTCTACCAAATCCTTCAACTTTCTTCCAAGTGTTGATAGAAATTAGTTGTCAAGAGTTAATCTATGTCCCTGAAAATTATCTATAATGCTAGGGTTGGCTATTTTCCTAAATAATCGACTATCTTCAAGTTGATTCACCCATATATGAGTCCTCGTTTTCACTGGTTATTCTTCGACCTAGTAGAAAGACGCTAGTTGAGTCCTAACCTTCACTAGTTGTTTTGCAACTTGGAAAGACCCCAAATTTTCTCCTCGTTCTTCTCTTTCAATTTTCTAGCTATCTTTTTAGCTGGTTCTTTTCAACTTTGGGTGATTTATTCAACCCTATACTTTTGTTAATCCTCAGGTGCACTTATCAACCTAGTTTATCTCAATATCTAATGGTCAGATTTTGGCTTTGATACCACTGATGGCTTTTGAAGCCTCAATATTAACGTAAACTCATAGGTTATATATTTAGAGCATCAAATATATGATGGTCACAATATAGTGAGATCAAAACAATAATGTAACTAGAATATTATGAGCAAACTAATATGTAAAATCAAGGCTTATAATATATCAAGTAGCATTCATTAATAAGTAGTAATATGAATGTAGTATCCTGAATCATACATGTACAAAGCACGTAGCACAAATTACAATATTAGTTGCTCAAATGTTTGCAATATTTATTATTCCCTTTTCTCTTACAAATCTATCATAAAACTCTCATACATTAACAATGCTTTCTATGCTCACTATGTAGACAATGTAGGCGATGTCGACAATATTCTCTACGAAGTAATATGTAGTCATTGTAGGATGACTCTTTGGTTAATTGAATCTTCATTTCCTTATGCGAAGTCTCATGACTCTTGGCTTCTCTACTTGACACTTGCATAAACATGACTCTATCTTGTATGCACACTTGGACATGAATCTTCACATAACACTTCCTAATCTAAGCTAAGAACACTTGTGCACACTTACATATGGAACACTTGTACACATATACACACATAACACTTGCACACTTGCTCACATAATAATTGTGCATTTATTGCATATTATTATATTACATAAAATATTTACTCACACTCTAATCTAAGACACAACCCTAATCTAGTTTTTACAAGATGTACCATGAGGGTACATTAGCATGTACCAAATTATGTAATATTCTCCAATAGGTATGTAGTTTGACATTCCTATGGTCGAAAAGTTGGCCAAGGATCATTGACTCTTGTCAAAACTAAACTTATCTTAAGTTACAACCAAGTAAAATTTTCTCCTCTCACAACATCAAGCAACCAATTTCCATGTGTTGTCTCATACACAAAATTCATCAATGAACCAATGTACGCACTCCTTTACATGGTCAATGAACCAATGTACGTACTCCTTTACATGGTCAATGAACCAATGGTCCTTTAGATCCACCAATTATTATCTCTATCTAGGAAAATCCACTGGCTAGGGCATCAAAGAAATCAACAATCACTCAAGTATAGGAAAAATTATGAATAATCATCCTCAATCCATCAATGGTCATAGTAAAATCATTCGTAGGTCAATGTTACAATATTTTTTATTTAATGGAAAACCTGTCTATGCATAAAATAAATGATTGCACTTACAATGGGTTATCATGCAAGATTTCCAATTTAACGATCAACTAATATGGGAGTGAAGCTCCAGCAATAACTTTCAAATATGACCACATATTTACCTCAAATATTAAGGTCTTTTGGCATTTGAGGCTACTTCTAGTACTTAGTTGATTAGCTTCTATGATAACAAAACTATTAGGTTTGTTTATTACAAGGACCAACTAAGGTAATAATAATAGATGAAACATGCTTGTATCCATCTGAGGTAAATAACATGTTCACCAAGCAACCCTAGTAAAATCATATGGAAAGACAAGTTTTGTGTCATATTTAGTCAAATTAGACATCAAATTGTTCATGAAAGCTACATGATTATCACATCCCCAAAAAAGTAGAATATAAAATGGTTTCAAAGATTGGAAAATATTCTTATTAATAATAATGACACAACAATGATGTTTACAATAAGAAAGCTACACCAACTCATGTGGACTATAGTCTACTGATAATAATATTTGAAATATTGTGCATGAAACAAGATGTAATAGAGTGGGTAGTGAGGGGCCAAATTTAGTCCAAATTAGAGATCTAATACTCTGATACTAGTGATATGGTATTCATAAGCCAAAACCAAATATAAAAGAGCACAAGCTGAACTACCATTTATTATGAGAATGGATGCTTAAATAAGTACCAAATACATAACAAATTACATAACCAAGTATCTTCCAAGTTGTAATGGATGTAAATTTAGAACATACAATTAAAAAGTTTCAAACAAATACACAACTCATATTATTTCCAATCTAAAAGGTAGTCTAAGAAACTAAACTAAGCCTATAATAAACATGCCAATGTGCAGTATCACATGGCTACATGATTCACTTAAATATACCTAAGCTAGTACCTAGGCTAGACTATATCCTCGCCATACAAAGTGGTTAGTAACCAAAACTTGATAGGTGGAGTCTGGAGAAGGAGTGGAGATGAGATGGAGCAAAATACTAAAAGGCGCACAATTTTAAGAAGAAGCAAAAGGATGAGTAAGTGTGAAAGGGTCTTCTTATTTGTTCGAAGAGGTTACCCCTTGTAGTGATGCTCTAGGTTCCTATTTTTCTTTTTTGTGCTAATGGGATTAGAGCCCACAAGAATTGGAGTGGGTCATGCATATTTTTTGTGGACCTTGGAAAACATTTGTAGGTTTCTTGTCTTTAGAGCCTGACTAGGGTGTGTATTATCCTAGAGCTGATTGGTTTGAGATCCTAGATCATGGATCTATGTATTTAGAGAAGATCATAAAGGTTTTCTCTTTTGTAGTTTTTAGTGTTTTTTTTTTAAATTGCTTAGTTAGATGTGAGAGAGAATCCAAATTTGAGATATTTTGTTACTGCCCTAGATTTTATATACCTAAGAACATGGATCTATTTATGGATCTAGAGAGGTTTATGTATACAAGTGGTTGGTAGTCTTCAGGATTTAGAATGGATCGTCCCCCTTAGGAAAATTGATTTTTTATGGACATAAATTAGACTTTGCAGATGAGTATTTTCTTTGCTTTTCCTAGATGTATTATTCTTGAGAAAGAGGACCTTGTGTTAGGGGGTCTTGATAGGTTCATGAAGGTATTACCTATCGAGGTTGATTTGTTGAGCAAGAGCAAGATCCAAATGCTCAATGATGAGGCTAGTAGTTTGGAGTCTTCGGGCTTCAAATTGGTTTTGGTCCCCTTAGAGAAAATGGAGTTTTTATTAACTCAAATTGGATTTTGATGATAAGAGATATATTTCCTAGATGTATTATGCCTAAGAACATGGATCTCGTGTTAGGGGGTCCTATTAGGTTCTTGCAAGTGGTGCTTTTATAGGTTGTTTTGTTGAACGAGAGAAAGATTCAAACATTAAAGGTGATCCTTGGATTGGAGGATTTAATAAAGACCTAGAAGATTTTATCGAGGCTTGGTGATCTAGGATGCATGGGTCTGGGGGTATATTTACTAATATACTCTGAGATTGTGGTTTTGAATAAGAGAGGGTTCCTACAATAGAATAATGGTGATCAGATTGGTTATAGATGTTTTTTGGCCTAGATTCCAGTTGCAGATATGATGTGGTGTTTGTTATGAACCAAAATGGGTGAGGTCTCAGTGGATCCTAGTTCAGGGACTTCTTTCTTTAGTTGCTAGTTGATTTTTTACGCCTTTTGACCATTTTGGTTTTTTAATCATCTCATGGTTTTCAATTTCCAGAATATTGTTGTCTTAGATTCAAGCCTGTGTGCCACTCTTTCAAATTTTAAATTTCAATTGTCCCTTTAGGCAAAAATTTTTGATCACTTTTTCTAGGATGTTTCTTGGGTGGGAACTGTTTCTCAAGTTTTAGTAGTTCCCGCTTTAGTTTCTTCTTTTTTATTTTCCATTTTTTGTTTTTAGTAGTGTATAATTTTTAATTTTTTTAATTTTTATAAGTAATATATTTTTGTAATTGTAGGATAGATTTTTAATACTTTGTTATTAATAATTGTATTAATTGTTTTTTATTTTATTTTTATTAAAATAAATAAATAAATATTATCTTAAATTTTTCTTTTATTATTTCATAAAATAATTTATTATCTATTTTATTTACATCATTTTATTGAAGATAATCAATTACTATCCATCCATCAATATGGAGGAGAAATAACTAAATCCTATTGTTATTATAACATTGAATTTTGAAATTAAAAATGAAAATCATATTTTTCTATAACTTTGTTTTATTGGTCATATTACATGTAAGTTTGGTTAAGATATGAGAGATAATATGAAGGTTAAAACTAAAATTTTAATTAAAATAAATAATAGGTCATTTTATCATAAATAACATCAATGAAGCTTGTGCCATTATAATTGAAATTAAGATTCTTAAGAAGAAAGATGTGAAAATATCGACAAAGAAGGATGAATGATAATAGTTGTTTTTTTTAATAATAGAGAATTTATGAAATGTTTTTTTCCTTCAAGTTATGGATAGAGTTAGGTGATCTTGAGGAAACATGTACTAATAATGTGTTCAAGGAATATGACTAGATAGCATATGATTGGAGAAAATATATCCTCTTATCTTTGCCTTTGATTGTGAATCTAGATGGGAATACAAATTATGGTAGGACACTTACAATACAAAACATCACAAAGATGTGATGGGTTTTGATCATGATCTTAGTCTAGTAATGACATCATGTTTAAACATAGTCTACAACAATTTAAGTACATGGTATTAGGGACATTCCATCTATGTGGCTTCAAATACCCACATGGGAAGGAGCCATGGAAAATAAATATTTTGTAAGTGTATTGGCCAATTATGATATACAAGAATTTTTTAAATTCACCCATAGAATGTAAAAGTAACATAAATATAATCTTGAAATTTATCTTCATAACGTGTTTTTCATCACATCTAACTCACATGTACGATATGATACAAATAGTAGTATTGATTCCTTGGACTTATTTCTTCACATTGTTATTGTTATAAAAAGTATAAAAGATTGTGATGTCTTGAAAATATTTTATAAACAAAGATAGGATATTCCATGTATTCCTTATTATATTTGTCCTTATCTATTTTATTAGTTCAATATTTATTTAACTCTTAAGTTCATGTAGGACCTAAGTCATTGGTGTATTAAAAAATAATAATATTCGTGTATAAGTTGAATGTAAGTATATCCAAAATCAGATCAGTTTTAGAAGCATTTGTGTTAGAAATTTAGTAGTCTAATTCATATTTGTTGTGCGTTTAAGGGACAACAACATTTTAAAAAATCAGTGGTCATACAAAAAGCATATAAAATTTATTAAAGGGGTGAAGCATCAACCCCTAATTATTATTGATTTTTTTGCTATTGACTTCAAGGTCCATGTTTATCAAGTTTAAATTTTATTATATTGATTTTAAAAACTAATGATGTTGAATGTAATATAAATAAAAATATTTCTATTTTTTATAATTGTGGAATTTCTTTTGTCAAATTAAGAAACAAACATTGCTTAATTCTTTTGTCCTTGTTAAATCCCTAACAAATTATTTGTATATATCTATTTTATGAGAAATTAGGCCAGTAGTGTGGGTGAATTACCCTTCACCTCTATCAGTAAAATACATTAGATATATAATAGGTTTGTGATTTCTATTGTAGAAGTTCCTTTCACTTATACAAAATTGGAGGTTTTGTTAATGGCAAAATGAAGTGACATTCATTCCTTATTATAACAACATAATAATTTAATTAATTAATTTATTATTTTTTTATTTTACAAGTAATTTTATTTAATTGCAAGGAAATATTTTTAATACTTTGTTATTAAATATTGCATTAATTGTTTATTTTTCTTTTATTTTATTAAAAAATAAAATAAATATTATATTAAAGTTTTCTTTTGTTATTTTTAAAAATACTTAAATATTTATTTCATTTAGTTCAATTAATTTAAGATAATTAATTATGATCCATCCTTCTATATGAAGGAGAGAGAAGTAAATCCTATTGTTATTATAACATTGAATTTTGAAATAAAAAAATGAAAATGAACATTTTTTATAACTTGTTTTATCGGTCATCTTATATGTGACTCTAATTGAGATATGAGAAATAATATAAAGTTTTAAACTAGAAATTAAGTTAAAATAAATAACAAATTACTTAATCATAAATAACATCAATGAAAGTTGTGTCATCATAATTGAAATTAGGATTGCTAAGAAGAAAGATGTGAAAATCTCCATAAAGAAGGATGGATGATAATTATTTTTTCATTTTTAAATAGATTGATGAATTGATGCATTCCTTCAATTTATGGATAGAGTTAGGTGATTTTGAAGAAACATTTCTTGATCATGTATTCAAAAACTAGATGGCATATGATTGGAGCAAAGATATCTTATTATCTTTACCTTTGATTGTAAGTCTAGATGGAAATACAAATTATGCTAAGATACTTACAATAGAGAACATCACAAGGACATGATGGGTATTGATCATGATCGTAGTCTAGTAATTATATCATGTTTGAACATAGTCTATAAGAGGTTAAATACATGGTAGTAGGGATATTCCATCGATGTGGCTCCAAAGACCCACATGGAAAGGAGCTAAGGATAATAAGCATGGTGTAAGTGTATTGACCATTATGATCTATACAAATTTTTAAATTCACTCATAGAATACAAAAGTAACATAATAAGTTGTTAAGAATCCTATTGATACGGCCCCTCCGGTTGTTGACATGCAACCCCCAGTTCCACTAGTGTCTCAACTTCTTTGGTCAGTCCCTTCTTTGGCCTCAGTGGTGACATCTCCAGATAATTCTTCAATGGAGGAGGGTCGGGCCTTGAAGATCTGTCACTCTCGTAGCCCTATTCGGAATGATAAATATCGACAACTAAATAGTGATGCTTTCCATGCGACCTCCAACTATTTTGGATCACTTACAGGTTTGGGTGATGCAGAGGATGTCATGGAGATCATACATCCTGACAAATCCCAATGATATTTTTATCATGGAATATTCAAGGACTGACGGACCCGATCAAAAAATATTTGGTCCGAAATGAGATGTCAAATTTTTCTTGAATGCATGGAAGCCTTGATATTTTATGTCTACAAGAAGTTAAGATTTCTGATTTCAATATGTAGTGTACATGTGATTTTTTGTGGCCACAAAGTACCTCTTTTGCCATAAAGTATTCCCTAGGAAAAGGAGGAGCCGTCACTATCCTTGGGCCTCGATTATAGAAGAATGTTGTGACTTGGGGTGTTGATCCATCCAATCAAGTTGTCTGGATTTTGCTTGAGATCTGTGGAAAACCTCTTGGGGTGGTTAATGCGTATGCCTCAAATGTCGCTTCTGACAGATGCGAGTTGTGGAGATGGCTTACCATGAATCTGTCATTTGCCACTTGGGTGCTCTGTGGAGATTTTAATATGGTGGAGAAGCTTAGTTTTTTATGAAAAATAAGCTTCGCCTTTATGACCCTAATTCTTGCTTCTCACCTTCTGACTTCCCACAGGCTCTGTGGTACACCTGGTCCAATTTTTAGGCTGCTTCTTCTAGGGTTTTGGTAAGATTGGACAGAGCCATGATTTTAGAGTGTGACAACTTTCAGGTCTCCCGTATTTTGCCTTCTTCACCGTATGTGTTGACTTTTCCTGGTACTACACTATCTAATCATTCACCTATTTTATTCTCGATGGTAATGTTAAACTTTAAACCTAGAGTGTATTCTTCATAGTTTTACCTAAATGTTTTTTTTTGCATAGCTTTAGCATGAAAGCTCATATATGCTGCATTTGGAATTTGATTCCTAGACCTGATGGTATTTTTGGAAGGATTGAATGGTGGAATGTTGCCATTCAATGAACCACTAAGGTGTTGCGAACTCTAGGAGTTGAAGTTGCAAAACGATGAAAATAGACTAAGTATGCATTGCAAAGTGAGCTATCCAAAGCCTGTCTCAGGCTTGAAGCCTCTCCTTTCAACTCTGTTGCTCAATACCAAGTTTATTCTATTCGACATGAGCTAAAAAAGGTTGATTTGTATGAAGCCAAGGGGGCTCAATTATGTGCTCGAATGCATTGGCTCAAATTGGGGTGCAAAGTGACCAAAGAATTTTTTCAGCACCTCAGACCTCCTACTCAACATTCTCAGTTTCAAGCCATTCAAGTTGATATGCAAAGATTTACAGATCTTTCAAACATTGTCAAAGTATTTGTTTCACATTATCAAGGTGTTTTTGCTTCTCAACCCCTTGATTATGCTAGAAGGCAAGCTCTTGCTGATTGTACTGTTGTTGTCCCCAACAAGCTTTCTCCTGAGAAAATGTTATTTTGTGACACTCCTCTTTATCTGGAAGATCTAAAAACTACCTTGTCACTTATGGCCAATGATAAGGTACCTAGGCTTGATGGCTTCCCATGTGAATTCTATAAAGAATTTTGGGATATGCTTGGTTCTGATCTCCATAAAGTTTATCTTGAAGCCCTGCAATTTGGTTCATTGGGTTACATTATTAACAATGTCAATGTTAAATTTATTCCTAAGTCTGGAGATCCTGAGCTCATCACCAATTGGAGGCCGATCACCCTGCTTAATGTGAGCTACAAGATTATTGCTAAAGCCCTTGTGCTTAAGCTTAAATCTATTCTACCTTTGATTGTCAGACCTGAAAAAACTGGCTTTGTTAAGGGAAGATACATTCTTGATAATGTTCTTATTGTTTGGGAAGGTATGGAGTGGGCAAGAAATTCTGAACAAGATGCTTTATTCATTAAGATAGACTTTGAGAAAGCCTATGATAATATGGAGTGGTACTTCATAACTACCATGCTTCAGGCTCTAGGTTTTGGGCCAGTATTTGTGAGCACCATTCTTATGTTATTTCAAGATGCTTCAACTGTTCTTACCTTGAATAATAGTCAATATCAGTTAATTTCTCTTGGTCGCTTTGTGATACAGGGGTGCCCTCTTGCTCCATCTCTTTTCATTCTTGCTACAAAGGCTTTTGGCTATTTGTTGGCCCATAAGATGGATCAAGGATTAATCAAGGGTATTTATCTCCCTAATTCTGACTGTCAGTTGGTCAATGGTAATTTTGTAAATGATTCCTTATTAACGCTTCAAGAAGATGAGAAATCCCTTTCCTCGGCTATTAGTTGCTTAGAGGTGTTCTGTTTAGCCTCTGGTTCTTCTATACAATGGAAAAAAAACATCCTATTTTCGACAATATCAATCTCAACTGCCACACTGGTTACATCAATTCCAATGGACTTGGATTCATCCAAGTGATGTGTTTAAATTTCTTGGAATTCCTTTTGCATTTCATGGTTCCTCTGCTCAATTATGGCAGTATGTTATTGATAAAGTGGAAAATAAGCTTTCTTACTGGACCAATAAGAAACTTTCTCTGGCAAGAAAATTTTAGATTTGTTCTAATGTTTTAGCCACTACCCATGTCTATTATTCATCTTGTTGGGTTCCATCCAAATCTTGTTATAAAAAACTGGATAAGCTTCTGAGAGACTTCTTGTGGGCCAAAGACTCTGTCAAGCAAGGTTTTCATTGGGTAGCCTAGGAAATTTGTTGTTTGCCCAAGGATTGTGGAGGCATAGGTTTGTTTGATTGTCATCAACAAGGTCTTTCCCTTTGTGCTAAATGGATCACCCGATATTTAATTGGGGATGAATCTTGGAAAGTGTTGGTCAGGCATTGCATTTCTTCTGGTTTGCTTTAGGGGAAGAAAATTTGGAAAGGGGTGGGATTGCAATCCATTCTTATTGTCCCTATCCCTATTAAATTTAAAGGTTCTTTTATCATTCAGAGTATTTGGAAATCCTAGGAGGCCTTCAAACCCTAGCTTAGTTGGAAAGGGAGTTTTTGCAAAGCAGGTGCCTCTTTGTCTTTCATGAATATTTGGTGGTCTCCTGTTATCACTTGGAAAGGTTTTCCCTTAGATCTAGTATAGTGGGTCAGAGCATAGAGGTTCTATAAGCGTGGTGTTGCTTCCATTTTTTATTTCTTCTCACGACATGCCAGGTGTTGGATACCCTGGGAAAGTTTTCATCAAATTCACAATTTAAATCTTGGTGATAGAGACACTTATGATGTGGTTATTGATAGTATTCCATTTTCTATTTGGAGCAAACTACATAAGCATATTCAAAAACCCTGGTGGTCAGATTGGTGTTGGCCTGGGGAGCTTCTTGTTTTGCAATATAAAACTCATCTTGGTTACAAATGGCTCACCCCACAAGTTCCAATGGTTGATAAGCTCACTCTAAGATGGAATTTAGTCTCTCTTCCCTCCCAATGGAATAAGAGGTTTCGGATTGCTTGGGCTACTTATATTTAACCTAAATAGAGTTTTTTTGCTTGGAGTCTCTTACATCAAGGGTTACCTATTTGCAGTAGGCTCAAGCATCTAGGTGTTCATAGTCTCATTTTATCGATTTGTGGACAAGCGAAAGATTTACTGCATGTTTTTGGTCTTGTGATTGGGCTCAGTCATCTTGGGAGTGGCTTTTTGAAATTTTCGGACCTTTTATGCAGGAGGATTTTTCTTGGGTGCATGCTATTTTGGGTGACCCTATTGCTTTTTCCTTCAACTTGGATGTTGTTTGGAATATTTTTAGAATTGGTACCTTGTTTTATCTATGGAAGTCCCAGAATAGAGCTATTTTTTCTCAACAAGATGTCGGACATGTCTTCTCTATTGCTGATAAATATGATATATTCTTTGATTGTTGGTTACAAATTCAAGTATAGGTTAAAAAGTACAGATGGAGTTGCAGTACTTGCTTACCCTCATGGATCATTGGGGGAATGCACCTTGCATTATGAGTCATGTGCACCTTCCTTCCCCTTCTAGGTGGCAGTAATTTCTCGACTTCTTTCTTTTTGAATGCATATTTAATACTGTTTTGGCAGTTGTTATTGGTAGTTTGTGGGCTATTTCTGACACTCTTGTATACTCTTAACCACAATGGTTAATGTATTGGTTTACGGGGTGTGCTAATCCCACCCACCATTTTTTGTATGATTAAACACTATTTTATTAATATAATGGCTTCTTCATCCAAAAAGAAAAAAATTAACATAATATATTCTTGAAATTTATCTTCATAGGGTTTTTTTCATCACATCCAACTCACATGTAAGCTATCATAAGTATGACATGATACAAATAGTAGTATTGAGTCCTTGGAGTTATTACTTCACATTATTGTTGTTGTAAGAAAAGTGAAAAAGATTGTGATGCCTTGCAAATATTTTATAAACCAAGATAGGATATTTTATGTATTCGTTTTTATATTTGTCTTTGTCTATTTTTTAGTTCTATATTTATATGAGCCTTAAGTTAATGTAGGACCTATATTTTCAAACAATCAAGAAAATATTTAATGGAAATATTTATTAACCATTTTACATGTTAGAATAAAATATAGTGTGTATTTTAATTTTTTAGAAATGGACTTGCATTGTTCTAGGACACTTATGGAAAGATACGTAAACATCCTTAAAGAGTTGTAAAGATATAAATATTAGCATAATTTTTTTTATAATAACTAATATGAGGATAGGATAATCTTTTTTATTTATGATAACTTTAATAATGATAAAAAAATAATATGTAAGCTAACATCTTATTGATAGATTGAGTAAAACAAGTAATAGATTACTTAATTTTTTATGACGTTGTGAATATAAAATATTTATTAAAAGATGATGTTAAATTGGTTTGTGAGAAAATTTTATGTTAAATATCAAAATGCATCTATAGAAGACAAATTTGTTTGCACCCATAAACAAAAAGCTCACTTTCATAAAATATTTATTTGTGGTAGAAGTGATTTAGTGTTTTGGATAAGAAAATACTCTATAACACAGTTTAGTTTTTCCCTTCATGATGGTGGTGAAGTCATCATCTAGTACGTTGGTGGATGAGTTTATGGTATAAATTAAAAATGAAAGAACGTATCTTGGACTTTGAAAAGAAATTGGAAGTTATGGATGGTTTCTTAAAATTAATAGTTTCTTAAAATTAATAGCTGCTATTGAATCAATATGGATCATAGATGGATGGTTTCTTAAAATTAATATTTGGTATCGAATCAAGATGGATCATAGGACACATGATATAGTACATTTGTGGATGCATTTATGGTATAAATTAAAAATGAAAGAACATATCTTGGACTTTCAAAAGAAATTGGAACGTATGGATGGTTTCTTAAAATTAATAGTTGCTATCAAATCAAGATGGATCATATGACGCATAATAGAAGTATTTGAGTAATTTTTTTATTATTATCTCAAAGCTCATAAAACTCTGCACTCCGCATCATATATGGTACAACCCTAAAATTACATTCTTAACATTGATATTCTTGCTCAAACAAAATATAACTAACATACTGAATAGTTTTTTTTTTTCAAAAATATACATTTGTAAATTCCCTCGTCGCATACTTAGACTTTCTGATTTTCAATCAGTCCTAAATGAAATAATGGTATGATTGTAAACTGCACCATCTAGATTAATTGACTATGAATGTGTTACATGGTTATCTTCTTCGTCCCATTATTTGAAGGATTTCTTCGGTCTCTGTTTTGAGGTTGGCTTCCAACATTATGCACTTACTACACTTATTGGCATTATTGTGGAGTGAAAGACTACCTTGATGCAATAATTCCCATTCTGACTATGTTTGCACATATATTGTTATAAATGTTCTATGAAAACTCCCACAATTCAATTCCTCATTCCAAAAGCTTAATATTTTCCATGGATTGTTGTAGTTAGAGCGGTCCTGTGTCTTATTAAAGCCATTGAGTGGAATAAGGAGAGAACATTGTATTGTTGATGCACACAATATACATCTACTGAAGAAATAAAATAAAGTCACGGATCGCTATCGCTCCTTGCGATAGTGAGTAAAAACTTTATGCGCCGACAAGATAGGGAGAAAAATAAGCGACACGTTTTTTTAAAGCCTCAAGTTTAAAAAAATGTGCCACAAATCACTGCAGCTAAGGAGCACGACAAAATTTGGGAAATAAATTTGGCGATAAATGGAAAAGTGTTGGAGAAAAAACAAAATAATAAAAAGACAAAAACAAAGCTTTTGCCCTAAATCACTTGTCTCATAAGAAAATGATGCAAATCGCTCAAATCTTGTGTGCTAAAGGAAATTTTCATGAAAAGCGAGCGATGGAGGGAAAATAGGATAGGACGAATGCATAAAGGACAAAACACTAAGGACAAAGGGGATAAAAGATGAAACACAGTAAAAGACAAATAATACATGCAAATCGAATCCCCTCCTTTGAATTGATAAAGTGGATGGATTACGAAAATCGCTCAACTTGGTGAGCGATAAGGGGAATTTTTATCCCGATGAGCGACAACAGGAGATTTTCTTGGAGAGTTAGATTGGAAGCCAACCAAAGTTGTGGATCTCTTAATCAGACTACTATGCTAAGGATTGCATGAAATAGTAAGTGAAATATATTGAAATACACAAAATTTTAACACAAAGGTATGACAAGTATTTATTTAAAAAAAGTATTCAGAATACATCACTACCTCCTCTAAGGGCTTACAAACATTTGCACTAAATGCAGGATAAGAAAAATAAGAGAGCATTTTGAAACTACGGTTTGGTGCTACAACCTACTCTTCTCTCCTTCTGCTGCTAATCTACATCCACTATTCTGCTCCCACTTTCTTTCACTTTTTAAAGTGAAAAAAACATCTGTATATATATACACCTAGAGACAGATGAAAAAGAGTAGGAAACCTCCAACTAATCACATGCAGGAATTAACGATAGATGGGACATGGCATCAAATCACTTCGTACTTGGTGGTGTCGAGTGATTCTTGGGATCGCCATCACAAATGACTTTTTCTCGTCTTTGGTGCTTATTTTGAGCGATAGCGAGATGGGGGTCAGGTTTAATATTTTTAACACCCTCCTTTAAACCTAATCTCACAAGCCCTTTGACTCCTAACTGTAGTCGCAATCTACTGAAGTCCTCCTCCTTCAAAGGCTTGGTAAAAATATCAGCTACCTGCTCCTTGGATCTGTAGAACTATAACTAAACCTCGCCCGACTTCACCAACTCTCTAATGAAGTGATACCTAATGTCAATATGCTTTGTCCACCCATGGAATACTAGATCCTTCGATAGTGCAATGGTGGAATTATTTTCATAGAACACTATTGTCGTGCCTTCCGAAGGATGGTTCATTTTATCCATAACCCTTCGCATCTAGACTACCTAGAAAATGACTGATGTGGCAGCGACATACTTTACTTCAATAGTGGACAACACAAAAATTGGTTGCTTCTTGGATGCCCATGACACTGCTTCTGAATCGACATGAAATTCATAATTGGAAGTGCTCTTCTAATCATTAGTGTTGCTTGCCGAATAACTATCTGTGTAGCCTACCAGTTCCAATTGGTCTTTCCTAGCATAGAAGATGCCATGGTTCTGCATCCCATTGACATAGAGCAAGATGCGCTTGCCTGTTTGCCAATGCGAATCCTTTGGAGTATCCATAAACCAAATGATTATACTAACTCCAAACATTAGGTCTGACCAAGTTGCAATCAATTACATCAAAATGCCAACTAACCGCTTGAATAAGGTTGGATCGATGCTTCCCACAGAGTCCAACTTGCTCAAATTCAACCCCATAGCAATAGGTGTGATGGCAGGTTTGTTATCCTCCATATTGAACCGCTTAAGGACATCCTTTGCATACTTGCCCTGAGAAATAAAGATGTCATCTACTGATTGGTCAACTTCAATATTGAGGAAATACTTCATCAGCCCTAAGTCCATCATCTCAAACTTCTTCTTCATGGATTTTCTGAACTGGTTGAATAGGACATTACTATTTCTAATGTAAATCAAATTGTCCACATACGGGCAGATGATTATGACATCCCCTGCTTTATTTATCTTCAGGTATAGGGTATGCTCATATGGGTATTTTACAAACCCATTCTCCTAAAAAATCCATCAATCCAGCTGTACCATACCCTAGGCACCTGCTTCAACCCATACAGGGCCTTCAGTTTTAGGACCTTGCCCTCTTGTCCTTTAGCCTTGTAATCGGGTGACTAGTTTATGTAGACCTCTTCCTCCAAAACACCATTGAGGAAGGTTGAATCGATGTCCATCTATGCACTTTCTAACCCTGTTGGACTACCAATGCTAGGATCATCTTGATTGTGTCAAGTCGGGCTACAGGTGCATACAAATCATGATAGTCGATGCTTGACTTCTGCTTGTAGCCCTTCACTACCAATTTGGCCTTATGCCAATCAACTTCACCTTGGGTATTGAACTTCATATTATACACCCACTTGACCCTAATGGTCTTCTTCCTTACTGGAAGATCTTCTGGCTGCCATGTATCATTCTTCTCAATGGTTTCTATCTCCTCATCCATCACATTTACCCACTTCTGATTCTAACTCACCTATTCAAACTCAACTGGATCATACTTAGTAAAGAAGGTGAAGTTAGAATATTTCTCATCTTCATGATTATGGGTTGCCTCATAGATGTCTTACAAGCTCCTCTTATTCATTGGAGTCCTCAATTTTGGGATCCTGCTTGCAAGTGGAGGCGATCAGGATGGTGAGGATGTGTTGCTACTAGCACCACTACTATTGCTTGAGGCTACAGGTGGCTACACATTGTTCTCCTCCAAGTCAATAGATTCAACAACTACTGGCTTAGGCTAGCCAGTCTTAGACTTCCAGTTCCAGGCTTAATCCTCCAGGAACTTCACATCACGGTTGATGATGAGCTTCTTCGTCACAAGGCTATATAACAAAAATACCTTCGCCTATTCAGTATACCCTATGAAAATGCATTAATTTTCTCTATCATCTAGCTTATGTCGCTTCTCTTCTAGAACATGTGCATATGCAATGCACCTGAACATGCGCAAGTGAGTCACACATGGATTCTGATCGCTCCAAACCTCTTGAGGAATCTTGTCCCTCACACTTTTGATGGGACACCTATTTAGTAGATAGACTACATAGGTTACAGCCTCTACCTAGAATTCATGTGGTAATCCCTTCGCCTTCATCATGCTGCATGCCATATCCATGATGGTTCTATTCTTCCTCTCAACTACACCATTTTGTTGTGGTGTGTATCTGGTAGAGAGTTACATCCAAATTTTGGGTTGCTTGTAGAATTTGTGGAATTCATTGGAGATGTATTCACCTCCACCATTGGTTCTGAGGGTTTTGACCTGGTAGCCACTTTATTTCTCGACCAGAGCCTTGAACTCTTTGAACTTGCCAAAAGCCTTTGAATTCTCATTGATGGCATAGACCCAGGTCTTTCAGCTAAAGTCATCAATGAATGTTAAGAAGTACTTGTTGCTGGTAAATGTGCTAGTCTACATTAGACTGCAAATGTCTAAGTGCATCAAATCCAATGGCTGTGATGCTCTCCAAGACTGCCCAAAAGGAAACGAATCCTTGTGTTGTTTTTTGACCAAGCAACCATCACAGATTTTATTCGACTGCTCAATAAGGGGTAAAACCTTTACCATATGCTTCTTATGCAGTAGATTCAAGCCACTAAAACTTAGGTGATCAAACCTGAGATGCTACACCCATGTAGCATCCTTCATGACTGTACTCATGGACATCAGAGACTCATTCTGAATATACAACGAAAACATATTATTCTTTATCATGAACACCATTGCAATCTGCCCATGTGCTTTGTCTCTGATGGTGCAAACTTTGTCTTTAAACTAGATAGTGTGTCTCTTCTGTATGAGTTTTCCAACACTCAACAGGTTGTGCTTCAACCCAAGAACATAGTACACATCGCATATCTGCTTCCTTTTGTTGTACCTAGTGTGGATGAGGATTTTGCATTTCCCCATCATGGGAACCTTATTGTTGTTCCCCATATTGACCTCGGATTGGACTATTTCATCCAGTTGTGAGAACATCTCCTTGTTTCCCATCATGTGATTGTTGCACCCACTATCAAGATACTAGATTTTCTTTTGGTTCTTCTCCTCAATACTGCAGGTTAGAAAACGTTTCCACCTCCACATTTTTTGCTTCATCAGTTTATGAGGCCTGCTATTGGTTCTCCTTGGCCATTATATTTCTACACTTAGAGATGTAGTGGCTAAATTTCTTACAATAGTAGCATTGGACCTTGAGTTTGTTCTTTTTCTGGTCAAACCCACCTTGTTGGTTCTTTTCTCCACTTATTCCACCTTGCTAATGGAAATTGCAATTGGACTCTCCCTCACTAGGGTTTGACTATCCTCCTTGCTTGTTTCCTTTACCATGCCTGCGCCTACCTCTTCCACCTTGAGAACTAGAGGTGCCATGGTGGGAATATTTCCTACCATTATCTTGAAATGAGACTTACACCTTAAATGCCTACTCGAGAGAGGATTGTGAAGAGTAGCTCAACCTCTGCTCATGTGTCTGCAAGGAACCCTTGAGCTCATCCATCGAGAGGGTTTTCAAATCCCTCGACTCTTTGATTGCTATCATAATCGAGTCAAAATTAGCAGATAGGCTTCTAAGAATCTTCTCCATGATTCTTTGGATCTATAGGATTTCTCCATTCAACCACATCTGGTTGATGATATCTGTCATCTAGGTGAAGAAGTCACCCATGGACTCTATCTCATTCATCTAAAGGTTCTTGAAATCTCTCCTTAGCATTTGTAGTTTCATCAGCTTAACTTTATTGGTACCCTGATACAAGCTGGACAACATCTCCT
The DNA here is from genome assembly GCA_028583015.1 of Wollemia nobilis. NCBI lineage: Eukaryota > Viridiplantae > Streptophyta > Pinopsida > Araucariales > Araucariaceae > Wollemia > Wollemia nobilis. The sequence goes on along the minus strand of JAQPPZ010016677.1, from coordinate 11,748,297 downwards.
GGGCCTATTTACCTTTGTGGCTGATGTGATACATGGGAATATGATCTCTTTGACCGCTTGCATGATGTAAAATAGGGCCTTTTGGTCCTTCTTGGTGTTCTCCTTCAACATGTTCCTATCTGCTTGAGAGAGGGTGACTAGTGCTACTGCATCTTCCAATTATGTGTATCCATTCTTGACTAGGTATCATAGCTCCTGAGATCCAAACATGATCTTCATTTGGATGCTCCAATAGTCGTAGTTCTTGTCATTGAAGTGCAGGATATATAACTGCAAATTGTTGCTTCCAAAATCCATGCTTCGGTCTCTACGTTAAGGCACTAATTAGCTATGATACCAATTTGAAGAAATAAAATAAAGCTACAGATGATTATCACTCCTTGCGATAGAGAGTAAAAACTCTATGCACCAACGAGATAGGGAGAAAAATAAGGGGCACATTTTTCTAAAGCCGCAAGTTAAAAAAAATGTGTCGCGAATCGCTGCAGCTAAGGAGCACGACGGGGAGTTGGTGAAAAATTTTGCGATAAAGGGAAAATGTGTTGGAGAAAAAACAAAATAAGAAAAAGACAAAAATAAGTCTTTTTCCCTAAATCGCTTATCTCATAATAAAATGACGCAAATCATTCAAATCTTGTGGCTAAAGAGAATGTTCATGAAAAGTGATCAATGGAGTGAAAATAGGATAGGAAAAATGCATCAAGCATAAAACACTAAGGACAAAGGGGATAAAATATGAAATACACTAAAATACAAATAATGCATGCAAATGTAATCCCCTCCTTTAAATTGATAAAGGGGATGGATTACGAAAATCGCTCAACTTGGTGAATGATAAGAGGAATTTCTATCCCGACAAGTGACAGCAGGAGATTTTCTTGGAGAGTTAGATTGGAAGCCAACCAAAGATGTGGATATCTCATTCAGACTACTATGTTGAGGATTGCACGAAAGAGTAAGCAAAATATATTGAAATACATAGAATTTTAACACAGAGGTATGACAAGTATTTATTTAACAAAAGCATTCAGAATACATCGCTACCTCCTTTGAGGGTTTACAAACATCTGCACTAAATGTAGGATAAAAAAAACAAGAGAGCACTTCAAAACTACAGTTTAGTGTTGCAACCTACTCTTCTCTCCTTCTGCTACTAATATCCATCCACTATTCTGCTCCCACTTTCTTTCTCTTTTTAAAGTGACAAAAAACATCTATATATATACCTGGAAATAGATGACAAAGAGTGGGAAACCTCCAACTACTTACACACGATAATTAATGGTATATTGGACATGGAGTCAAATCACTCTGTACTTGGTGGTGTCGAGTGATTCCTGAGATTGCCATTGCAAATGAATTCTTCTCATATTTGGTGCTTGTTTTGAGTGATAGTGAGATGGGGCTTAGGTTTAATATTTTTAACATCTACAAGTTCTTGCAATACTTATATTTCTAATAGCATTGACCTCATAGGTTGCATTTCTCATCTTTCCCAACATTTAGAGTGCAAACCGCAACATTATATCTCTGTAATATGACAATAACAAAACATGTGGGTATCCAAATCACATCCAAGACTTAACGTCGTTATTGTTTCCTTGTTCACGCAAGATAAGAAATTCAAACAAATATTAAGTCTTAGAATGAGACAAAAAAAATAGTACACATAAGTCGAGGGCTTAGAAGGTAGAGAAAGGAGCAACCATGCCCACTTGACTCTGTTGTTTATTTTGGCACAAGGTGATTGTACATTGCAACTTTCCTATTCCATTTATAAAATTCAACCACTCTTTTTAATGCATGGAGATTCTATTGTAACTTGCATTTTGTTAAATTTCCTTCCCACTGTATCATTAAATTTATAGTTTCCTGTTAAGAATCCCCTTGTTAAATTTACAATTTCCTGTTAAGAATCCCATGTTGTATAGATATGAAAAATTATCAGCATTTGATCTATGCTAATATCACACAAGCAAACACCTAAACGCACATGCTATATCACTCCATATGTCTTCCACGTCTTCAAGCCTACATATATCCTCAACATTTTATCATTTGTTCCCATTGCTTCGAACACGCTATATCACTCCATATGTCTTCCACATCTTCAAGCCTACAGATATCCTCAGTATTCCATCAGTTATTCCCATTGTTTCCCTCTCAGTGCTTGAGAGAATTTTAAGAGAAGTAGAAACTAGATGTGAAACAGTGGTTGAAGTTCCTCCCAGGCTAGGAGTAAACTTTACCATCTTGAAACATGACATGGATCTCATGGAACCATCAAGTCCACCTAGAATTTCAATGGATATTATGGCATAATTAGGTGACCAATTAATCTCAATAGGCTTTGAGCTACAGAGCATTCACCTTGCCAGTTATGCAGTTGTTGATAATGTACGCTCCATCCTAACCTGAAATTATCAGAGTTTTCCACATTCACATTCTTGTTACAAATATATAATTATAAACTGACAAGAAATTTGTTGTTCTTGATCCATACCTGCAATGTTCTATTACCTCTAGTGGAAAGCTAAGAGTCAAATGGAGTAGCAGTCAGTCCCCAATGACCTACCAAATTTTATGCTAATTGAATGTGGTGAGAAGAACCTACAACTACTCCTGCAACTAGATCGCTATGCCCACCAAGAAATTTTGTCACTGAATGAATAACCATATTAGACCCCTGCACAAAATACAGATGAAAACATGGTCATAATTTGGAAATATTTTTATATCCTTATAATTTCTCATGTTTCCTAAGAGATGCATGCTATAGCAAAACTAGTGAACTGTGTCTATGAGCATCATACTTTTGAACATGGAAGCCACCCAATTTGTTTTGTGTTCTGATTAGGAAATACATTTGAAAATAGAGTTTTGAATATCACAATTTGCATCTCACTTAGTAAGTATTAACATGGCATAGAACAAGATCCATAAGTCAGAACTTGGAATACATGTGTTGTAAGGAACTCCATTCTAGATTTTGGATTGGATGTTTTCAAATAGCTTCCAATGAATATAGTACCTTGTTACATGACAGTGCTCATTACCCTCTCTTCTTCCACTCATAAGAGCACACCTCTTTTCATTTTATCTAAGAGAATAAAGTTTGTGTTCAGTATGTTTTAAGTTCCCTATAGGAGGGGACTATGTGAATTATTATATGCTTCCCCATCATATAACCTATGCCACAGACTTATTTTATTTACTAGTGTTAAGTTCTGAAAGAAGCATGCAAATCCCAATCACAACCTTAGTCCTCTACCACAAAAAAAAATAGACTAATTAAATCGACTATTATGTTTACTCATGATACATTCTATATCCTTGTTCCATTTGTATGCCTTATAACCAAAGCAACATGGCAACTCTTTGTCTTATGGACCTATGCAAACTTTGCCAAACTTAAATCCATGACAACATCAAGGTGAATTGCAACATACATTCTATTTGCATCAAAATCAAGTTCTCATAAATCATAAGCATCTGAGCAAGATCCAAAGGAGCTGAACAAATTCTTTCAAAACTCTATATCGTAAGGAGAAGCTATCCCCAGGGCTACAACCAAGGTCAAAAAAGTATCTTTCATCCAATTAGAAAGGTCAATATCTACCATTGACAAAACCTTATGATTGTGTTTGAACTCTGGAGTTAGATACTCCAAGCTGCATACAAGTTTTTTTCTGTAGGTTTAAGACAAATAAAATTCTTGGAGATCACTCTTCAAATGAGTGACTCTCATAAGTCGTTTGTAGGGAGTGCAAGACTCAATATTCGCTCTATCAATGAGCGACTTTTGGAATGAGTGAATTTTTTATTAAAATAAATAACTCCTGTTAGTTGCTGCTCTAATTAGCGAGACTCAAAAATCACTCTCACATGGTGTGAGACCCGAGAGTCACTTTCCAGTGGATCGAGAATGGACAAAGGCCTTTAAATACATCAGAGTTTGCCTTCAACACCTACGAGGATAGAAATTGCTCACCGACTTAACTAATATGAAGCAATTGATTAAAATGGGTGTGGTGATGGCATTTGAGAGAGTGTAGGTGATGACAATTTCAACAGAGATAAAGGTCTAAATATCATGCACAAAATGGAATATTTTATTTATATGATTCAAGATAGATTACATTTCTGCAATTAGATTGCAGGATTAATTGAAATAAAAACAAGGAAGGATTACATTCATCTACATAAATGTAGGATAGATAAAACAAAGGGGCTATGAATCTACTGTTTAGAGCAACCTTTTTTAGCTCCTACTTCCACTCTCAGCTACTGATATTTTGTATTTGTTCTTCACTCTGCACTCACACTCTTCTCTCCTCTCTCTGTAGCACAAAAAAATGCCAACCGAAATAGGTTTTTATAGCTGAGCATAGGAAACCAATCACCAACCCCGCACGTGAGAATTAACTCGACATCACATCAGCTTCAGATGGTGGGAAATCATATTTTTGTAATGCTAGGCATATGATTCTAGGAGTTGCTCATTTCCTGAGTGACTCCCAAGAATTGCTCCTCTCTTAAGCGATTCCCAGGAATCGCAGCTTTCCTGGGTGATTCCCAGGAATTGCTGCTTTCCTAGACGATTCCCAGGAATCATCGTAGTAGCGAGTGATTCTTCGAAGTGACATTCGGGAGATGACGAAGTTAGAGTCGGGTTTATTTTTCTAACACCCTCATTTAAACCTTTTTTTTTTGACATTACAAAGGCTTAAAGACCAAGGTAATAGACTACCAATTTTTTTCTTTTTTAAATTTTTAATTAAAGTTTTTTTTTTTTTAAATAATTTTTTTAATAATTTGAATATAATTAAAGTTTTCAGTCAATTTTTTTATATATTTAAATTTATTTTTAAACAAACAATTATATTTTTATTATTAATTAAAATATTTTTCATTAAACTTTATTTTAAATTTTGCAAATTAAAAAGAAAAAGGGTTATTTTTTTTTTACAATTTTCAAATCAAAAGGAGCTTTTTGTTTTCTCCAAATGGGGATATAAGACATAGGAGAGCACCTATTTTTTTTGAAAATTATAAAGCCCCCATTTCTTCTCAACCTTGTTAATTTTGTAACATAAAAGAGGGACAAAATCAAAGACATTTAATTCTTTATTGCAAAATTGGAAAATAAGAAGACTCAAAATTTTGCAAAATACAAAGGTAAAATGTGCATTTGTTTTCTCCAATGGGGGATATAATACATGAAATTGCACATTCATTTTTTTGCAAAACTAATAAGAAATTGAAGCCTTGGGTGCATTAAAACCAAGTCATGTGTCAATTGGTTCTGGAAGCCTTTCAAATGTGGGTCATGTGTCGACTTGTCTTGGAAGGAGTGCTCATTTGTTAATTTTACAAATCAAGGGGGGAAGACAAGACATTGTACTTCTTTGCAAAATTGTAACACAAAGTGAGGAGCACTTAAATCAAACTTGTTAAATTTGCAAAACAAAAATAAAGGCAATTGTTTTATGCCACATTCTTTAAACAAGAGGAGACATAAAATATCAAATTTTTGCACAACACAAATCCAAATTTTGTTGCAAAAATTAAAAGGTGCATTTTCGATTTTACTCAACACATTTATTGGCAAATTAGGTGCATTTTCAGTTGCATCCGACACCTATGTGATAAGAATTTTGTGGGCATTCTTGTTTGATTATTGCATTATTTTTTGCAATTATAAATTATAAAATCAAGAACACTCAAAACCATAAAATTTCACAATAATTTGTGTAAATCATTTCACAGGTTTAAAACCAATTTTCATTGATATTCTCTCCTAAATCAAAACCCCTAATTCACTCTTATTTGTTTGGCTTAATTTCCTCAAACTGATTATTCCTCTTCAAGAGGATTTTCAAGCAGGTGCCATTAAATATATTTTTGAGTGAATTATCTTTTGGTACTCTTCTAGGGTATATCAAAAGAAAAAACAAGTTTTTGTAAAATAAGGAACCTTGAAAATAGAAAATCTTTTGCACTAAGGGGGATAATTATTTTCTTCCTTCAAACACAGATTTTGACAAGAGGGAAATAAAAATTGTAAAGGCAATCAGAAAAGTAGAAGTCATCAACATCATACTTTTTTCTTTTAGGTTTTATAATAGCAACCATGCTTGAAGTACTTGCAATAAAGAAGGATTATTTGGTGAAATTTTTTGATAACATTGCCTAAGAGGTAAATTTTTGCACAAATTATACAAAGGACAACAATGATACCTTTCAATGTTGATTTCCAAACAAGCAAAACTAAAATGGCAAAAGCATGTCACAAAAACTATGTTGCTAGTGAAGTGTCTGATTTTGATTCTGGGTCAAAAAGAGCACAAAAAGTTCTCATGGCTAAGGCAATATTGTAGAGGGAAAACAAATTTGTCACCTTAAGCAAGCACCATTTCCTCTCTCTTTTTTAGGATTCATAAATAGCATAGGTTTTTTTTTAATTACTAGCAATAAATGGGTGACTATACCTCTTTTAGGCTTCATAAATAGCAAACTCTCATTGTTTAAAGTACTTGTAACAAAATGAGGGAATTTTCTAGTGAAAAAATTGCCTAGGAGGCAATATTTGTAAAACATTCACAAATCTTCTTTATTTGCACATCTTTTGGAATTAATGGATGATAAAAATTTATTTTCATATTTCTCACCAATTTTTGTAAAAAGGGAATAAGACTTATAAGGGTGCATTTTCGACAGTGACCGACACTTTAGGCACATTTATTTCAAAAAATTTATTCCACTATGCTTTGCAACAAGGGGGGAAACTTATAAGGGTGCATTTTCAGCAATGCCTGACACCTTAGCTACGTTATCAAAAATTTTGCAAAATCATATTGTAACTGAATGAACCTCGTATGAAGTGATCTACTCTACTACACCTAGTGATTGCAGTGGCTGGTTACCCATGTAATCTAGTTGGATGACAAGATTAAAATAATGACATTCATTGATGTGAATACAAAGTGAGGAATGATCCACTTTTTTCTTAGGAGGTGTTGGAGCACTGTGATAGAGCTTGAGCAAGCACAAGAACCAACATTTCAGCATATTTTCACTATAATGAGACAATTATATACATTACCCAAATAATGTAATAAGGGGGGATGTTAGAGTAATATTTCATCCTTTGGGATATTTACCCTTTTCCTACATTAGGTAGAATTTATTTATTGCATGGTAAAAGTAGTTTGTTACTTTTACCACTTGCATTTACTTTTACCTTAGGATATTTACATTGTTAGTAAATATCTAGGTAGGTTAGTCATCATAGTCAAGTTGACTACGTTAGTTGTAAATGTCGACATCATTTGCCATCATATTAGTTAGATTTTTAGTAGCATTTTTTTAGGCTATAGAATTTTCCTATATATATTTTTCATATCAATATAATTTTCTAATGTTTTTCTCCCTAATTTCATCACATAAACAAGTACTCTACTCAGTAATTCAAAACATACGCAATGCTACTCTACTTAGTAACTCAAACCATACAGAAAGCTATTCTACTCAATACCCAGTCACATAACCATTTACATATTTGTATACACCATAAAACCATATAGAATGTTTTAAAATATTTGTCCAATCAAACAAATAAGGAAAATGTTGTTGCATTATTACCATGTTCTCTCATGTGGTATTTCTGGCTGAGTAGAGTTCGTATTGGACCCGAAATTGATATATGTTATTCTTAGGTTCTTGGTTTGAAAACCAAGTACACGAATAGGCAAAAATTTAATTTTTAGCAGATTGACTATCTAAAATTTGGAAATATCCAAAATATGAGTAGGATAAAAAATGTACTTCCTAAAGAGGGATACATGGAAGATATTATGGATTTTGGATAAGATTTTTTCTAGAGCAAGTTTGTATGCAATAGGGCTTATCTTTCCCAAAATTTCAAATGGAACCATATATCTCGAGTCATGTTTGGAGGGTTTTATGAAACTTTTAGTTGATTTCACCTTTAAGAACACTCTATATCCAATAGAATATTCTATCGGTGTTCTTTGGAGGTCCACGTAGCTCTTCTAGCTGTCTATAACATCCTTCAACTTCTGTTAAATTATTTTCAATTGATCTTCCATTTTTTTTATAATTTTTGATTTGATCACTACCTGATCCTTTATATTATTCCAACATAAGGGAGTTTTACATCTTCTTTAGTATAGGTCTTCAAAAGGTGCCATACCTAGTGATGCATGATAATTTATATTGTATGTGAAATCCACTAGGTATAAATAGTATTCCCACTTTTTATGCTAATTTATACAATGCATTCTTAACATATCCTCTAATACCTGATTCACCCTCTCAGTTTGTCCATATGTTTAAGGGTGATAGGCAGTGTTAGTATTCAATTTGGTTCTCAATCCTTCATGCAAAGCCTACCAAAATTAGAGGTTAATCAAGAATCTCTATCAGAGATTATATTTTTGGAATTTTATGCAGTCTTACCACTTACCTAGTAAACATGCTTATTGTAGGTGCATCATCTTATACATTAATTGGTATAAAATGTTCAACCTTGGTTAACTTATCCACAACTACCAAGATCACGTCATGCCTGAACCTTTTAGGCAAACCCACTATAAAGTCTATTGAAATCACCTGCCATTTTTGCGTAGGTATATTATATGGGCATAGTTTACCTGTCGGATGCAAATGCTCCACTTTCACTTTTTGGCACTCCAAGCACCTGGCCACATAGTTTGTGATGTCTCTTTTCATTCCTAGAAAATACTAGGCCTTTCTCAAGTTCTTGAACATCTTTGCTCCTCTAGGATGCACCAAATAAGGAGTTTTGTGTGCCTCCTTAAAGATTATTTCTCTCAATCCACCAATACTTGGAACTACCAACCTATTATTATAATACAACAAGTCATGTTTGTATACAAAGCTTGTATCCTTTCCAAGTTATTGCTCAATTTAAGCATTACATGATCAGTAAAAATTATCTTCTTATTGGAGATATTTAATCCAATCTAACAACTCATAATGACATGTTGTCATTGCAACCATGTGTCCTCTCATACTTAAAGCGTCATTGAATTTGTTCTCTTTACCCTTAGTGCACTCAATGCCAAAATCATACTCGTCTATAAACTCCATCTAGCATCATTGCATTGCATTCAACAAGGGTTGGGTAAATATGTACCTTAAACTCTAGTGATCTATATTTAGTTCAAATGTTATTACCAACAAATAATAAATCCAAATATTAAGGACATTTACAACAACTACCAACTCCAATTCATGAATGGTATAATTCATCTCATACCTCTTAGGTCTCCTTGATTCAAAGGTAATAACCATGACATCTTGGGTCAAAATCTCTCCTAATCCTTCAATTGATGCATTAGTACATAGTGTAAACTTCTTATTAGGATTATGTAATTGCAAAATTAATGTGGTTGTCAACCTTTATTTCAAAATTCAAAAAGCTACTATATCCATTTAAAGGTTTTACCTTTCCTTTGAAGGTTTGTAATAGGTTGGGAAATTTTTGAGAACCCTCTAACAAATCACCTATAATATCCTCAAATACTCATAAAAATTTGCACCTCAATCACATTAGTAGATGCATTCCAAACAATAATTGCTTCTATTTTTTGGGATCAACTACAATCCCCTCATCAGAGATAATATGTCCCATATATTATACTTTTCGAGTGTGGAATTCACACTTTGATAGTTTTTCATATAATTGATTCTTTCTAAGAATCTCAAGTATAGTTCTCATATGTTGATCATGTTCCTCCTTGATATTGGAATAGATCAATATGTCATCCAAAAACATGAGCACAAACCGGTATAACTGCTCTATAGAAATGCTATTTATGACATTCATGAATGCAGCTAGGGTATTTGTTAACCTGAAAGGTAGGACTATAAGCACAAAATATTTTTACCTTGTTATAAAAGCTATTTTAGATATCTTCTTCTCAAATTTTTAATTGATGATAACCATATCTTAGGTTAATATTTGAGAATGTGGTTGCTCCTTTCAGTTGAAAAAATATATCATCAATTCTAGGTAATAAGTACCTATTTTTTATAGTAACCTTATCCAGTATCCAGTAATCTATGCACATTATCAAGGTTTCATATTTCTTCTTAACAAATAAGATAGGAGCTCCCCATGGCAACACACTGGGCTTGAGTAGACCCTTTTCCAAAAAATCTTGAAGTTATATTTTGATCTCTTGTAGCTCAATAGGAGTCATCCTATATGGTGTCATTGCAATGGGAACAATTCCAGGTAATAAATCAATAGAAAAATCATATTCTCTTTGTGGAGGTAACCTTTCACATCCTTGAATTATCCCAAGATAGGATACTTTTGGAAGAGGTCAAATTCCACTTCAGTCTCCTATTTCTTATTCATTTTAACTACAAAAATAATTCCTCTCTTCCTAACGACTTTTTGATCTGCATGGCAAACAATAAATGTGGCTTAATTTCTCCATGATCATAATGAATTTTAATTCTTTGATTAGTTTCATACAAAAACTCCACCCATATTTCCTCAAAATTCAAAAGAAACTTATGGACTATTAACCAATAAATGCCCAAAATAAGGTCAAAGGCATGTAAAGGTGCCACATACAAATGCCAATTTGTTTTCCCTTGAGGTAAAATGATGTGAGAGTCAAATAGACATTGGTTGATTTGGTAGGTTTTTCCTATGAAAGCACAAGGATACGAAAACAAAAAGTAAACCCAAACTTAATGCTGAAACCTATATATTAAAACATGCATGAAAGGAAATAGCATAAGCAAATCGACACAAGATAAAAGCAATATGGAATAAGTCCCTCTTTATTGATATGCTTTTAAAGTCGTGTTACAATACGTCTCCTTCCCTTTTAGGGGATAGGAGTGTTAAATATGTTTCTTATCACATCCATGGATAGCAATCCTTATTCCACGTGCCCACATGTAATATGGGCGGACCAAAACGTCACCACCGCTTGTGTATATGAGTGTTGAATCCTTACTGCTCCTCTGATGTCGGAAACCTGCGTTCAAGGAAATAAAAAAGATCAGTAGCACCTGTAGATAGAATAGAACATGTATTTCCCAATGACCTACAAAGTTGAGGTTAGCTAATTGGGGGTGTTTTGGGAAGACCCAGAAGATCAGATTTCTCCAATTTGGCCTCTATCACCCAAATTTTGTTGATGCCATCTGCAAGTTAGTAAAGGTAGGAAATGATAAAAACATGGTCAAAAATGATCAGAATGAAATGAAATTTAAAATACAACCTATTTAAATAACCTATAATAAGATGCAAAAATAAAAGAAAGGAAATCTACCATAGATTTCTAATCACTCCGAGATGGGGCGTTTAGAACTGCGCCGACTTGGGGGGCGCCCCAGGGGCGGGACACACACTATTTGGGACTCTTTTTTGGCACCAATCCACTTGGGATGGGTCCAAAACATCTTATGGGGTGTTTTCGACAAATTTTGTGGAATATTGTGGCCAAATGTTCAGGTTTTGCTCTAAATGTGCCTCCAATGATCACCCAATAACCTCCCTCCAAAAGAGAGATCAAGGATGTGAAAGCACAAATAATGGGTGAGGATACAGAAAGATCAAGGATGTGAATACAGAAAGATCAAGTTTATGGCCAATCAAACTTGCTATTCACCTCACCCTGGGGCAAATGCTGCTATTCGTCCCTAGGTGGGGCAAATACCAGTTTGTATTTGTCCCAGGGTGGGGCGAGTAGGGAGCAAAGTGCCAAATGGTGCCAAATTGACTCTTGACCTTCCAAAATACTATTGGGAGTGGTTAGGACCATTTTTTAACCTCTAGGGGCTGCCCTGGGGGTTGTGTGTGTCAATGCGATCGATGCTTGTTGTCACATAATCGGATTGGTGTTGTTTTGGTGTCTACAAATGCCCATTTTTGGGAAGCATTGTGCAAGGCGCAACGCTGAGCAAAAATAGATAACCAAAGCACTAATGATTAGGGTTTCTCAGTAACCTAACCAACTCTTGATGCCCCAAGTATGGAAAGAGCATGCATTCTTGAATCCTTGCTTCTGACGAGCTAAGGAACTTAATTCAAGTGTTAACCTTTTTTGGTGAGGTATTACTTGAGCTTGGACATTGATCAGTCATGAATATGCAAAGGGCGCAACCTTTTGTCTGTGGGAACCTTGAGTTCATGATTCACGAATGCCAAGTGTTTGATCAACTTGTGATTATTGCTTTTTTGCTGCCCCAAGCGGTAGCATGATTGTCTTTGTCAATGATCTTTTGAATGCATGTTATTTCCTTGATTGGGTATATTTTTGTTGATTGGTGACTAAGTGTGACTACTCCCTCAAGCGACGAATCAATGAGGGAATGACCCACATGAGAAAATTGATGAGTCGCTTGACCCAAGATGACTTAGGTAAGGGTGTCATCAGTTGTTTTATCATTGAATACTTAAGCAGTTTTTGAACATTCTGGCCTATTTTTGGTGGGTTTTAACCCTTTTTGTGACGCATTTTGGAGCTAAAATTGTCAAGAATTCGTCCTCCCATGGAGAGGTCCGGCTATGGTAGCCTTCTTAGGGAGTAGGATAGTGATAATTTGTAACCCCAACATCTATTTTGGATGCCAAGAATGTCAAGCACAAAGGCACCATCGTTTGGCAATGTTATTGCTATTGTTGGTTGTGTTTTGACCCTTTTATGACGTCTTTTTGAGGATGAAATTCTCAAAAATTCATCATCCCGTGGAGCGGTCCGGCTATGGCAGAATTCTTAGGGAATAGGATAGTGAGGATTTGTGACCCCGACATCTATTTTGCATGCTCGAATTGTCAAGTGTAAAAGTACTCTTATCGGACACTTTTTTTGCTTGTTTTGGGTGCTTTTTGTGCAGTTTTTGATTTTTTGATTTTTGCTCTGTAATCGTCCCTGGGTGGGACGAATACTTATTTAGTAATCGTACCAAGGTTGTACGAGTGCTAAACAGAGTGCTTGTCCCAGGGAGGAATTATTACAGGCTCAAAAAGCCTATTTAAAGGCCAAAACTGGGTTTTGGGCTCATTTGCATTTGTTTTTCCTAGCGATTTGGAGCTTTGAGGAGGAGGAGGTCAATTCTGCGAAGCGAAGCGCTGCCAAAATTTTCCTGCCACCATGATTTCACAGAACGGATCCTCAAGTGGAGCCAAAGTGAGACCGGTGAGTGTTCTTCCTCTTTATTGGTTTTTTTTTGTTTTTTTGTTACAGTTTGAAAACCGCAAGTTAGTTGTTTTAGGTCCGTTTGTTTTTGTTTTTCAAATTTAAAAATGAAACCCTAGTCTATCAAAATTAACACTTAGTTGAAAACTTAGTATAACCCTAGTTAAACAAAGATCAAAAGTTAGTTTAAAACTGAGCTAAAAAACTTAGTTTAGAACATAACCTAAAAACCTCGCCTAACCTGAATTGAACAAAGATCAAAACTTAGGTTAGAAACGTAGGGTTAAACTGAGCGTAAAAATGTAACTCAACCCTAGTTATTTTGTTGTTGTTTTTGTTTGTGTTTTTAATTTACCAGTTTAGAGTTAAAAACCCTAGGTCTGAGAAATGAGTTTTTTTTTTATGTTTGTTTTTAATTTATCAGTTAGAGTTAAAACCCTAGAACTAACAAATTAGTTTTTTGAATTTTTGTGTTATTGGTGAATTTATCAGTTTAGAGTTAAAACCCTAGGAACTGAACAATTAGTTTTGAATGTTTTTTGTATTTTTGTTTAATTTATCAGTTTAGAGTTTAAAACCCTAGGAACTGAACAATTAGTTTTGAATGCTTTTTGTATTTTTGTTTAATTTATCAGTTTAGAGTTTAAAACCCTAGGAACTGAACAATTAGTTTTGAATGTTTGTTGTAGTTTTGTTTAATTTATCAGTTTAGAGTTAAAAACCCTAGGAACTGAAAACTTATTTTTGAAGTATTTGTTTGTTTTTTTGTTTAATTTATCAGTGTAGAGTGAAAAACCCTAGAATTGACAAATTATTTGTTTTTGAATTTGTTGTGTTTTTGTTTAATTTATCAGTTAAACCTAGAGTTACGAACCCTAGGGACTGAAAATTGTTTTTGAATTTTTGTTTTTGTTGTTAATTTATCAGTTTAGAGTTAAAAACCCTAGGAACTAAAAAACCATTTTTATTTTTTTTGTTGTTTTAATGTTTTTATGTTGTTTTCTATTGCATGTTATGAAGAGCCGGTACCGTGTACCCACAGTGTTCACTGAAGCACGAGAGGTGCTGATGTTGACTAACTAGGAGTGGCTTAATGCCCTTGGGCTCAAATAGGTGACTCGACTGGAGTCGGTGGTTGGGGATCGGGCCTATCTGATGACACTGATCAACCTGTGGGATCCTCAAACCAACACATTCCATCTCCAAACAGGGGAGATGAAAGTTACTTTGGAGGATGTCTATTGGATTCTTCAGATTTTGATAGATGGACTGCCGATCAGGACGACGCTGCGAGACCAACGAACAACAGTTTTGACACGTTGCTTTGGACATGGAGAGGAGATGGGGCTAGACATCCCAATGGAGAGGGCAGAGGGCAACTACCAAATTGGTGGCATATTGGTTCGATGGTGGCTAGAGAGGGGTGTGTTGGGAGTGAGGCATGCATTACTGATGGGCCTCATTTCCAACATGCTTCTCCCCAACTCTTCGGGCACGAGGTTCCCATGGAACCTACTAGAGGTGGTGTCTCGGTTGGTGGAGTGTCTTACGAAGGCACCCATAATCATGAGATGGGGACAGACTCTGTTGGCATAGCTCTATGATGAGTTGTACGAGGTCCACTATCGAAGGTGAAAGGGGATTGGTTGTAGCTACTTGCTACAGTGCTGGGCTTGGCAGCACATAGCAGTGGAGAGGTCGATTGGTTTGCCATGGATGACTCAGGCGAAGATGGTAGACTAAGAGATCAGATACAGGGCACTATGGTGAAGGTCTAAGGAGTAGGGTTAGAGTCGATGATGGGCAGGTGTCGTAGGGCACTATGTCAATGCCTTCATTCGACTTGCTCCAGGGGAGGTGTTCTGGCGCCCCTATCGAGACTTTCCAGCCTGGCTTGAGGCTGGAGAGTGGCTCTAGTGGGTACATAGTGAGTGATGGTTGATTGGGCATCATGATACTAAGCAAGAGTTTTTCCCATATGGCCAGGTTACATGATAGTTCAGGGTGCACCAGGGGTTGCTTGGTGAGCCCGTGGTCTATCAGTGCCGAGGGGACGAGAGGACTCTAGCTTGGCTAGTCATTGCACTATTGGGTGAGGATGCAGATACAACGATTGACATCCCAGATGTGGATGACATTGGGGTTACCGATGAGTATGACCAGTGGTGGACTTTGCGATGGTGACGAGGCTAGGGGCCTCTAGGGGGAGCAGAGGCGACAGCAGCATGGGGTGATGATGTAGGGGCATAAGGTGATGGTTGGGAGGTTTCGTTGGAGGACGTGGATATGGTAGAGGTGGATGATTTTGGGGGGGAGTTTTGGGTTTTCAGACCAGTCGAAGGCATAGGACGTTTCGGAGTAGTGGGAGCCAGAGCCGGTTGTTGTCTCGAATTTGCCTATGCCTCGGGCAGTTGCGAAGGACATGGAGGTAGGGTTGCACACTGAGAATGCATGATTGGCGAGGCTGTTGTGGAGGTGGGATGAGGAGCTGGGAGATGCTCTATAGGAGAGGGATCTCTTGCGAACTTAGCTAGCAGAGTGGGAGAACACATGGGCTACATACCGCCAGTAGGAGGGGGATACTAATGCTGCGTGGGAGAGGGATATTCTATGGGCGCAACTGACATAGTGCAATGAGAATTTGGCTATGTATCGACAATAGGAGATGGACTTTGTGTGAAATTGATTAGAGTTGGAGGCAAAGATTAGTCACCTCGATGGGTGGATCCCTGCATTGAGTGAAGGCGAATCATCACACCGCTCGAAAGGTAGTGATACGGAGCAGTCAACATCCTCTCGGCATAGACGACTAGATGAGGGGGGCTCTAGTAGGCATGATGCAATGGCTAGAAGCAGCTGCCCTGAGGGGTCCCATAGGACCCACACCACGGGGGGTAGTTCCCGTCACACCGATCCTATGTGATCATGGTGACTGACACCCTAGGCTTAGGGGTTTTTTATTTTTTGGCTTTGTTGTGAGGTCAGAGGACCGGTTCATTGTAGCCTACGGGCATTTTTGATGATATATATACAGATGAATTTCTTTGTGTTTATACACTTTTGTGATGGTTTGATTTTATGCACATGTATTTAAATTGATGTATGCATAATTTGTGAATGCGATGTTTCTAATTATATGATGTATGCATATGGAATGAATGAAATGAGTTGTTGATAATTTGGTCGATGGCACCATAGACTGTACAAGATTTACTGGCTTTTGTACTTATGGGATGGCTTTGTGGAACGACTTTGCATGGGATAACTTTGTTTTTGTTTTTTGCATATTTTCTGATGGTGATGTACGTAATGAAATGGTCCAGTTGTTTTTAAAATGTAGTTAAGCTTTTGTAGGATTCATATATTTTAACTAACTAGTCAAGACCGTTCATTTATTTTGCAAGACTTTTGAACAAGGTATAAATATGACTTGAGTTTAACCAAGTTATTTCACATCCCACCAGTGCCAGATAGGCTGTCAACCAAACCTATATTGAGGATCACCCAATTAAATCCACTAACTCTGTTGTTGTATGCAGTAATATTAATCCACGGGACAATCTAAGGTACCATAAGCTAGCTCATCCACATGCAAACATTGTTCTGTTCACACGCAAATTTAATGTGACAGACATATCATCATGCATTTAGGATACCACCATTGCCAGGTAGGTTGTCCACTAAACTTGTAATGAGGATCACCTAGATGGTTTTTGAATGCTGAGAATTCTAGGGATTCAAGTTCACTTTTTATTTGCTCAACGATTTAGGATACTTGCTCGTATACATAGTGATAAAAAAAATCACTGTTTATTTTTATTTTTGTTTTTCTTTTTGAGCAAGGATTGTGAATAGTGGTGATAACCATTGTTATTTGATTTTGTATTTTAGGTCACAAAGTTGAGCTTGTAGGTTTGTGGCTTATGAATGGCTTTGATCCCTTTAGGCCTTGGGGATGACTACCCATCCTGTTCAGGGACGTGTAGTACGAATCCTTACGACTTTGGGAACCAAAGGGATTTATGGAGACTATGAAATATGGGCATTAATCTCTTATGCCTTGGGGATGACTACCCATCCTGTTTAGTGAAGTGTAGTGCAAATCCTTACGAATTGGGAGACCAAAGGTGATTGGAGATTATAGTGATGATGGATTGTGGGAATTTTTTTTTTGAATGGTCATTGATCCGTTTAGGCCTTGGGGATGACTACCCATCCTTGGCAGGGACGTGTAGTATAAATCCTTACAACCTTAGGGACCAATGGTGATTGGGATTTTTTTTTTCATAGTGGTTAAAACCACTGTTTATTAGGGGGAATTGATGGGAAGAGCTTGTCCTTTTGTCAATTCTCAGCACTCTTGAACCATTCACACAGGGGGATGAACAGGCTAATCTTTCACCGATGGTACCCTAGAATGCTTTGTATGTTTCTCTTGCATTCACCCAACTTAGGAATTATTTTATGTGTTTTAACTTGTGTAAGGATGTTACATAACGAGGCATGATCCAAGTAAAACTTTCCCTTGTAAAATCCATTGAACTTTGTATAGTTTTTGGCTAGCAATTTAAAGACAGCTGAATGACGAAAACCCTATGTACATTAGGAGACAACTGACTATGCAAAAAATGTGGATGGTGTTATTCTGGATGTATGTGTTTATAAAATGGATGGAATGTGGAAAATGAAGGAATTTTCGAGCAATTACAGTCTATGGTGCTTGTGACATGTATGACCGGCAAATATGCAATGTGTGGATGTAATGCCTAATCCAACTTCTATTTTTGTATTTTGATTTTTACGAGTATGCATGGAATGGAGATGCAATTTTTTTTGTTTTTTTTTTTTGAGTTATTTTATTGTTTTTGTTTGTTTTTGAATATTTGTTTTGACTAAGCGGTTATGGGCACCCTTGGAGTTTTGGTTTGACCAAAGGGTTTATGGATACCTTTGGAGCATTTTGGGGTGACCAAGCGATTGTGGGAATCCTTGGAGCTTTTGGGTTGACCAAAGGGTTTATAGATACCTTTGGGGCATTTGTTTTGACCAAAGGGTTTATGGATACCATTGGAGCATTTTGGGGTGACCAAGCGATTGTGGGAATCCTTGGAGCTTTTGGTTTTGACCAAAGGGTTTATGGGGACCTTTGGGGCATTTTGGGGTTGACCAAGCGATTTTGGGAATCCTTGGAGCTTTTGGTTTTGACCAAAGGGTTTATGGGTACATTTGGGGCATTTTGGAGTTTACCAAG
The DNA here is from genome assembly GCA_028583015.1 of Wollemia nobilis. Classification (NCBI taxonomy): domain Eukaryota; kingdom Viridiplantae; phylum Streptophyta; class Pinopsida; order Araucariales; family Araucariaceae; genus Wollemia; species Wollemia nobilis. Next base: position 11,729,835 of record JAQPPZ010016677.1, on the reverse strand, counting down.
TGATTTTGGGAATCCTTGGAGCTTTTGGCTTTGACCAAAGGGTTTATAGCTACCTTTGGAGCTCTTTGGGTTGACCAAGCGATTGCGAGAATCCTTGGAGCTTTTGGTTGGACTATGGCTCTCTAAATGTAGAATGGCCTCAAATGACTGATGTTCAAGGGTTCTATTTGCTTGATTCCTTCAAGAGAGACAAGTCGGTATGTTCCAGGTCCTATTCTACTGTCAATCACATAAGGACCTAACCAATTTTCTGTGAACTTGTCCCTTAGATGGGATGGCAAATTAAAATTTTGTTGGTTCTCTTTTAAGACCAGGTCACCAACATAAAAGTCCTTGAGGTGAACCTTCATGTTGTACGCTTTCTTAAGTCGCTCTTGATAGATACGCAAATGCTCAAGAGCATTAACATGTCATTCATCGAGCAACGTCAGTTGGTCTAACCGAACCTGTCGTGTAGTGTCATCATCGATGAACTCTTGCATTGAAATGCGTAAGGGATTTCCAACTTGAGAGGCATGACTGCCTTAGAGCCATACACCAATGAAAATGGAGTTGCCCTAGTGGGCATCCGAATACTAGTGCGATAAACCCACAGGGCAAGTGAGATTTGAATGTGCCAATCCTTATGACTATCTGCGATGGTATTTTTGAGGATAGCAACTAACGTTTTGTTTGACACTTTTGCTTGCCCATTTGCCTGCGGATAATAGGGTGTTGAAAACTATGCTAAATTTTGTACTTTGTTGTCAAAGCACGCACATCCTTATTCTTGAATGACATCCCATTATCCGAAAGGATCTTGGATGGAATACCAAAATGACATATGATGTTATGCAAAATAAACTCCGCAATGTGGGTTCTAATCATAGAGGTTAGCGAAATTGCTTCCACCCACTTGGTGAAGTACTCTATGGCCATTATGATGAACGTGTGATGACATGAAAATGCAGGGGAGATATTTTTTATTAGATCAAAGCCCCACTACAAAAAATGCCAAGCCGATTGGATCAGATACAAAGCCTTAGAAGGTACATGTGTCAAATTAGCATGGTGGTGACACTTCATGCACTTCTTTACATATGTGCAACAATATCACTCTAAATATGGCCAATAATAGACCATGCAAAGATCACTCTTTGTGATGGCCATACCGCTGAAGTGGCCACAACATGTACCATCATGAGCTTAGGTGATCGCCCAAGCAGAATCTTGCTGGTCCAAGCAACGGAGGAGGATTCCTTCATAGCTTCGACGATACAAAATGTCTCCTAACAAGACATGTTTTGCCACTTTTTGTTTAAATGATCTTTTTGCGGCTTGTGTCAATCCAAGTGGGAGGTTACCTAGCTTGAGGTAATCCCTTATGGATGTGTACCAATATTGTTGATCAGAAACCTCGATGGTATGAATGACCAAACCCTCTTGAAGTTCATCCTTAGCAAAATTTGAGCAGGAAAGAACTTGTAAAAACAACATTGTGTTGCTATTAAGAGGGGTCGGGGAGAACAAGGACCCCCAGTTGGCTTGAGTTATACAATCGTGGATTCGATAGAACCTATCCTGAGACGGTTCAATCTAGATTAGGTGGATTACTGGCATTAGGTCAGAGCTTGCATGCTCCATCGTGGATTGCAATAATGTTTTGACCTGAATGGTTATCTCACCAGAAGGGTCTTACAGGATTAGTGACCCTTAGGAGGCCATAGTATCCGCAAAACGATTCAATGATTGAGGGAGTGCCTCGATGTCATACCATTCAAGTTATGCTAGGAATTTGTCCACAAGGGCTTTGTAGGCCTGCAGAACTAGGAATTTACATTGGAATACCCCCTTAACTTGATTGACAATTAACAACAAATCACTAAAGATGTTTCAATGTTTAATGTTCATGGTGATTGTTGTCTGAAGACCTATGAGCAAGGCTTCATATTCTACATTGTTGTTGGTGTAAGGGAAGTCTAATTTAAATGATAGAGGTATTGGAACCCCTTGTGGAGTGAAGAATACAATTCTCATGCCACCTCCTTGCTCACATTTAGAACCATTGAAGAATAGGGTCATGTCATCCTGTGACTCAGGCTCATCAGAATCTGGCAATCCTAAAACATGGAAAACCCCATCATCAGGTAGTTCTACGGTCAGAGGCTAATTGTCTTCAAGAGAAGCCTCTACCAGTTGATCGAAAATGACTTGAACTTTTATGGGTTTCTATCCAATGAATTCTATGTCAAACTCTATAAAAAACATGATCCATTTTGTTGTGTAGCTACTGAAAGCACGAGGATACGGAAACAAAAAATGAAAATGTATGATGTGTCTAAAACCAAACTTAACGCCAAAAGCCTATGTATTGAAAAATGCATAAAAGGAAAGAACATGAGCGAATTGACACAAGATAAAAGCAATATGGAATAGGGTCCTCTTTATTGATGTTCTTTCAAAGTCGTGTTACAATATGTCTCCTTCCTTTTTAGGGGATAGGAACGTTAAATATGTTTTTTATCACCTCCATGGATAGCAATCCTTCTTCTGCGTGCCCACATGTAAGATGGGAAGACCAAAACATCGTTGCCTCTTGGGTATATGATTGTTGACACCTTCCTACTATTTTGATGTTGGAAACCTACGTTCAAAGAAATAGAAAAGATCAGTAGCACCTACAGACAGAATAGAACATGTATTTCCCAAGGCCTACTGTTAGTGTATGCATGAAAATATTAAAAAGATAACCAAAAGACCTCAGATCGACATAAAATTTTAATAGAAGCATAAATATGTTACCAATAGGGCACTGCAAAAGGAACAGTCTAGAAATTCCTCACATATTTGTATTCGCTCTGGGGTGGGACGAATAGACCTACAATAATTATCAGAAAGCACCCTCTTCAATTTCCTATCTAGAAAGCTCCAAATGACCTATAAAATTGGGGTTAGCTAATTGGGGGTGTTTTAGGAAGACCCAGAAGGTCATATTTCTCAAATTTGGCCTCTATCACCTAGATTTTGCTGGTGCCATCTACAAGTTAGTAAAGGTAGGAAATGATAAAAACATGGTAAAAAATGATCAGAATAAAATTAAATTTAAACTACAGCATATTTAAATAACCTAGAATAAGATGCAAAAGAAAAATCAAAGAAATATATCATATATTTATATTCACTCTGGGGTGGGGTGATTAGGGCTATGACAGTTTGGGGGGCACCCGGGGGCAGGACGCCTACCATTTGGGACTCTGTTTCACCACCAATCCACTTGGGATGGGTCCAAAACTTCTTATGGGGTGTTGTCGACAAATTTTGTGGAATATTGTGGCCAAATTTTTGGGTTTGGGTCTAGAATGCACCTCCAATAATCACCCAATAACCTCCCTCTAAAAGGGACATCAAGGATGTGAAATCACAAACAATGGGTGAGGATATATTTTAGCAGCACTTTGTTGCTCCAAAATCTCCTCTCTGTCTCCCTTTTTGGGTGAGAAGACTCACCAATTTATATACCTAGGGTCTCTTTGTTTGAATGCGCATGTGAGGGCGCCACTTGATTTGATTGTCCTATTTTGAGAGAAAATATTATTCCCTGATTTAGAGTCTCCTTGCATGAGGTCTCCAAAATAAAAGACATGCATGACTAAAGTCTCTCTCCTTGATTTGAAGTCATTCCTCGCAATTACATGGCCTGAAGCTTCAGTTAACTGGAAAACTTATCGAGGTTTGACTTTTTGCCAGTCAAACTTGCTATTCACCTCACCCTGGGGCGAATGCTGCTATTCATCCCTGGGTGGGGCGAATACCAGTTTGTATTTGTCCTAGGGTGGGGCGAGTAGGGAGCAAAGTGCCAAATGGTGCCAAATTGACTCTTGACCTTCCAAACTACTGTTGGAAGTGGTTAGGACCACTATTTAACCTCTGGGGGCTGCCCTAGGGGCTATGTGTGTCAATGCAATCAATGCTTGTTGTCACATAATCAGATTGGTGTTGTTTTGGTGTCTACATATGCCCCTTTTTGGGAAGTGTTGTGCAAGGAGCAACACTGAGCAAAAATAGATACCTAAAGCACTAATGATTAGGGTTTCTCAGTAACCTAACCAACTCTTGATGCCCCAAGTATGGAAAGGGCACGCATTCTTGAATCCTTGCTTCTGACGAGCCAAGGAACTTAATTCAAGTGTTAACCTTTTTCAACGAGGTGTTACTTGAGCTTGGACATTGCTCAGTCATGAATAGGAAAAAGGCTCAACCTTTTGTCTATGGGAACCTTGATTTCATGATTCATGAATGCCAAGTGTTTGATCAACTTGTGATTATTGCTTGTTTGCTACCCCAAGTGGGAGCATGATTGGGTATATTTTTGTTGATTGGTGACTAAGTGTGACTACCCCCTCAAGCGACGAATCAATGAGGGAATGACCGACATGAGAAAAATGAGGAGTCGCTTGACCCAAGATGACTTAGGTAAGGGTGCCTTCAGTTGTTTTACCATTGAATGCTTCAACAGTTTTCAAACATTATGACCTATTTTTGGTGGATTTTAACCCTTTTTGTGACGCATTTTGGAGCTAAAATTGTCAAAAATTTGTCCTCCCGTAGAGCGGTCCGACTATGGTAGCCTTCTTAGGAAGTAGGATAGTGAAAATTTTAAATCCCAACGTCTATTTTTGATGCCAAGAATGTTAGGCATAAAGGAACCTTCATTCGGTAATGTTATTGCTATTTTTTGTTGGGTTTTGACCCTTTTGGTGACGCTGTTTGGGGATGAAATTCTTGAAAATTCATCTTTTCGTGGAGAGGTATGGCTATGGTAGCCTTCTTAGGGAATAGGATAGTGAGAATTTATGACCTCGACATCTGTTTTGCATGACCGGAGTATCAAGTGCAAAAGCACTCTTATCAGACACTTTTTTTGCTTGTTTTTGGTGCATTTTGTGCATTTTTTTGTTGTTTTTGAAATTTTTGCTTTTTATTCGTCCCACAGTGGGATGAATTCCTATCTAGTATTCATCCTAGGTAGGTACGAGTGCTAACCAGAGTGCTCATCCTAGGGGGTAACGATTACAGGATCAAAAGCCTATTTAAAGGCCAAAACTAAGTTTTGGGCTCATTTGCATTTGTTTTTCCTGGCGATTTGGAGCTTTGAGGAGGAGGAGGTCAATTCTGCGAAGCGAAGTGCTGCCAAACTTTTCCCGCCACCATGATTTCATGAAACATATCCTCAACCGGCGGAGCCGAAGCAAGACCGGTGAGATTTCTTCCTCTCTATTGTTTGTTTGCTTTACATTTTTAAAATCGCAAGTTATTTGTTTTAGGTCCGTTTGTTTTTGTTTTTCAAATTTAAAAATGAAACCGTAGTCTATAAAAATTAAAACTTAGTTGAAAACTTAGTATAACCCTTAGTTAAATTAAGATCAAAAGTTAGTCAAAAACTGAGCTAAAAAAACTTAGTTTAGAACATAACCCTAAAACCTCGCCTAACCTGATTTAAACAAAGATCAAAACTTAGGTTAAAAACATAGGGTAAAACTGAGCGTAAAACGTAGCTTTAACCCTAGTTATTTGTAGATTGTGTTTGTTGTTGTGTTTTTAATTTACCAGTTTTAGAGTTAAAAACCCTAGGTTTGAGAAATTATTTTTGAATGTTTTTGTTTGTTTTTTAATTTATCAGTTTAGAGTTAAAAACCCTAGGACTGACAAATGATTTTTGAATGTTGTTGTTTGTTTTTTTTTTTTTTTAATTTATCAGTTTAGAGTTAAAAACCCTAGAACTGACAAATTATTATGTTGTTTTAATTTTTTGTTTTTAATTTATCAGTTAAAGTTAAAACCTTAGAACTGACAAATTATTTTTTTTGAATTTTTGTTTGTTTATATTTAATTTATCAGTTAGAATTAAAACCCTAGGACTGACAAATTAGTTTCTGAATTTTGTTATGTTTTTGTGTAATTGATCAGTATAGAGTTAAAACCCTAGAACTGACACATGATTTTCTTTTGATTTTTGTGTAGTTTTTGGCTGTACATTTTGATGCATTGTTGTATATTCATGTTATTGTTGTACAATTTTTCATTGTTTTAATGTTTTTATTTTGTTTTCTTTTGCAGGTTGTGAAGATCCGGTACCGTGTGCCCATGATTTTCATTGAAGCATGTGTGGCACTGACTTTGGCTGACTAGGATTGGCTTGATGCCCTTGGGCTCAAGCAAGTGACTCAATTGGAGCAGATGGTTGGGGATCGGGCCTATCTGACGGCCCTAATCAACTTGTGGGATCCTCGGATGAATACCTTCCATATCCCAATAGGGGAGATGATAGTGACCTTGGAGGATGTCTATCGGATTCTTCAGATTCCAATAGATAGACTACCGATACGGAAGACATCGCGAGATCAGAGGACAACACTACTAACATGCTGCTTTGGACATGGAGAGGAGATGGGGGTGGATAGCCCAGTGGAGAGGGTAGAGGGTGACTACCAGATTGGTGGTATATTGGTTCGATGGTGGCTAGAGAGGGGTGTGTTAGGAGTGAGGCACACATTACTTATGGGCCTCATTTCTAACATGCTTCTCCTTGACTCTTCGAGTGCGAGGTTCTCGTGGAACCTACTGGAGGTGGTGCTTTGATTGGTGGAGTGTCCTACGGATGCACCGATGATCATGATATGGGGACAGACTTTTCTAGCACAACTCTATGATGAGTTGTACAAGGTTCACTGTCAAATGTGGAAGGGGATTAGTTGTAGATACTTGTTACAGTGTTGGGCTTGGCAGCACATAGTAGTGGAGAGGCCAATGGGGCTGCCTTGGACGACTCGGGTAGAGATGGTAAACCGAGATATTGGTTATGGGGCATTATGGCGGCGGTTGGAGGAGTAGGGACAAAGTCGGCGATGGGTAGGTGTCGTAGGGCACTATGCTGATGCCTTCACTCAGCTTACTCTAGGGGAGGTGTTCTAGCACCCCTACCAAGACTATCTAGCCTAGCCTAAGGCTAGAGAGTGGCTTCGACAAGTACAAAGAGGGCAGTGGCTAATTGGGCATCATGGGACTGAGCAAGAGTTCTTCCCATATTTCTGGGTTACATGACAGTTCGGGGTGCACCAAGGGTTGCCTGGTGAGCCCGTGGTCTATCAAAATTGGGTAGACAAGAGGACTCTAGCTTGGCCAGTCATTGCACCATTGGGTGAGGATGTAGATACCGCGATTGACATCCTGGATGTGGATGACATTGGGACTACCACGAAGTATGATCAGTGGTGGACTTTACGGTGATGGCAAGGCAAGGGGCCTCTATGGGGTGCAGAGGTAGGTGCAGCAGGGGATGAGGGTGTAGAGGCACAAGGAGAAGGCTGAGGGGTTTCGCTGGATGATGTGGACATGGTGGAGGTTGAGGATGAATATGGAGGGAGAGATTATCCACCTCGATGGGCAGTTACCTGAGCCCCCTAGAGGTGATTCTTCATGTCGAACGAGAGACAGTGATACTGAGCAGTCAACATTGTCTTGTTGCAGGCGACTAGATGAGGGGGTCACTAGTGGGCATGATGCAGGGGCGAGTAGCAGTCACCCTGAGAGGTTCCATAGGACCCACACTATGGGGGGTAGTTCCTGTCACACCGATCCTACGTGATCATGGTGTCCAATGCCCCAGGCATGGGGGTTTTTGAGTTTTTGCTTTATTACGAGGTCAAAGGACCGATTCACTGTAGCATACGAGCATTTTTAATGATATATATATACATATGACTTTATTTGTGTTTATACACTTTTTATGGTTTGTTTTTCCATTTATGCATAATTATTTATGATGATGTATGCATGTGGTATTATGAATGCGATGTTTCTAATTAGATGATGTATGTAGATGGACTGAATGAAATGAGTTGTTGATAATTTGTCAATGGCACCATAGACTGTACAAGATTTACTGGTTTGTTGTACTTATGAGATGGCTGTGGAATGACTTAGCATGTGATAACTTTGTTTTTGTATTTTGTATATTTTTTGATGGTGATGTACATAATGAAATGTTCCAGTTGTTTTTAAAATGTAGTTAAGATTTTTTGAGATTCAGATATTTTAACTAACTAGCCAAAACTATACATTTATCTTACAAGACTTTTGAACAAGGTATAAATCCAACTTGAGTTTAACCAAGTTATTTCACATCCCTGTGTGTGCAATTGAGTTTGTTTATGTGGTATTTGTCAGGATACCTCCAGTGCCAGATAGGCTATCAACCAAACCTATACTGAAGATCACCTAATTAGCTCCACTAACTTCGTTGTTGTATTTAGCAAGATTAATCCACGAGACAATCTATGACAACATAATCTAGCTCATCCACATGCAAACATTGGTATGCTCACATGCAAAGCTAATGTGATAGACATATCCTCATGCATTTAGGATATCGCCATTGCCAGGTAGGTTGTCCACCAAACCCGTAATGAGGATCACCTAAATGGTTGTCGAATGCTGAGAATTCTAGGGATTCAAGTTTAGGTTGTGTGTTTGCTCAATGGTTTAGGATACTTGCTCATATAGTGATGAAAATCACTATTTATTTTTCTCTTTTTGTTTTTCTTTTGGAGCAAGGATTGTGAATAGTGGTGATAACCACTGTTATTTGATTTTGCATTTTAGGTCGCAAAGGTGAGCTTGTAGGTTTGTGGCTTTATGGATGGCTTTGATCCCTTTAGGCCTTGGGGATGACTACCCATCCTGTTCAGGGACGTGTAGTATGAATCCTTACGACTTTGGGAACCAAAGGGATTTATGGAGACTATGAAGTATGGGCATTGATCTCTTAGGTCTTGGGGATGACTACCCATCCTGTTCAGGGATGTGTAGTATGAATCCTTATGACTTGGGAGACCAAAGGTGATTGTGGTGATGGATTGTGGTAATTTTTTTTTGAATGGTCATTGATCCATTTAGACCTTGGGGATGACTACCCATCCTTGGCAGGGACGTGTAGTATGAATCCTTACAACCTTAGGGACCAATGGTGATTGGGGATTTTTGTGAGTAGTGGTGAAAACCATTGTTTATTAGGGGGAATTGATGGGGAAGAGCTTGTCCTTTTGTCAATTCTCATCACTCCTGAACCATTCGCATAGGGGGATGAACAGACTAATCTTTCACCTATGGTACCCTAGACTACTTTGTAAGTTTCTCTTGCAGTCACACAACTTGGGAATTATTTTATGTTTTTAACTTGTGTAAGGATGTTACATAACGAGGCATGATCCAAGTAAAACTTTCTCGTGTAAAATCTATTTAACTTTGTACAATTTTTAGCTAGAAATTTAAAGACAGTTAAATGACGAAAACCCTATATACATTAGGAGACAACTGACTATGCTAAAAATGATGATGGTGTTATTATGGATGTATGCGTTTGTAAAATGGATTTGATGTGGAAAATGATGGAGTTGCCAAGTAATGACAGTCTATGGTGCTTTTGACTTGTATGACCTAGCAAATATGCAATGTATGGATGTGATGCCTAATGCAACCTATATTTTTGTATTTTGATTTGTTACGAGTATGCATGGAATTGAGATGCAATTTTATTTTTATTTTTATTATTATTTTTGATGATTTTATTGTTTTTGCTTGTTTTTGAATCTTTATTTTGACCAAGCGATTATGGGAACCCTTGGAGATTTTGGTTTGACCAAAGGTTTTATGGATACCTTTGGGGTGTTTTTGGGGTTGACCAAGCGATTACAGGAATCCTTGGAGCTTTTGGCTTGACCAAAGGGTTTATGGATACCTTTGGAGCATTTTTGGGGTGGACCAAGTGATTGCGAGAATCCTTGGAGATTTTGGGTTGACCAAAGGGTTTATAGATACCTTTGGAGCATTTTGGGTTGACCAAGTGATTGGGGGAATCCTTGGAGCTTTTGGGTTGACCAAAGGGTTTATAGATACATTTGGGGTATTTTGGGTTGACCAAGCGATTACAAGAATCCTTGGAGCTTTTGGGTTGACCAAAGGGTTTATAGATACCTTTGGGGCATTTTGGGTTGACCAAGAAATTATGAGAATCCTTGGAGCTTTTGGTTGGACTATGGCTCTCTAGATGTGGAATGGCCTCAAATGACTGATGTTCAAGGGTTCTAGTTCCTTGATTCCTTCAAGAGAGGCGAGTCGGTATGTTCCAAGTCCTATTCTACTGTCAATCACATAAGGACCTAACCAGTTTACCATGAACTTGTCCCATAGATGGGACGACAAATTAGAATTCTGTTGGTTCTATTTTAAGATCAAGTCACAAACCTAAAATTCCCTGAGGTGAACCTTCATGTTGTATGCTTTCTTAAGTCACTCTTGATAGATACACAAATGCTCAAGAGTATTGATGTGTCGTTCGTCGAGCAACATCAGTTGGTCTAACCAGGCCTGTCGTGTAGTGTCATCATCGATGAACTCTTACATTGAAATGCACAAGGAAGGGATTTCCAAATCAAGAGGCATGACTGCCTCGAAGCCATACACCAAAAAAAATGGAGTTGCCCCAGTGGGCATCCGAATGCTAGTGTAATAAGCCCATAGGGCAAGTGGGATTTGAATGTGCCAATCCTTATGATTATTTGTGATGATCTTTTTGATGATGGTGATTAGCATTTTGTTTGATGCCTCTGCTTGCCCATTTGCCTATGGATAACAGGGTGTTGAAAAACTATGTTGAATTTTGTACTTTGTTGTCAAAGCACGCACATCTTTATTCTTGAATGACGTCCCATTATTTGAAAGAATATTGGATGGAATACCAAAATGACAAATGATGTTATGCAAAATAAACTCCGCAATGCAGGTTCCAGTCATAGAGGTTAGCGAAATGTCTTCCACCCACTTGGTGAAGTACTTTGTAGCCATTATGATGAACGTGTGATGACTCGATGACGTAGGGGAGATCTTTTCGATTAGATCGAAGCCCCACTATGAAAAAGGCCAAGTCAATTGGATCGGCTATAAGTCTTGAGAAGGTACATGTGTTAAATTAGCATGGTGTTGACACTTCATGCACTTCTTTACATATGCACAACAATCTTGCTCTAAATATGGCCAATAATAGCACATGCGAAGAATATTCTTTGCAATGGCCATATGACTGAAGTGGCCACCACATGTACCATCGTGTGCTTGGGTGATCGCCCAAGTGGACTCTTATTGGTCCAAGCAATGGAGGAGGATTCTTTCATAGCTCCGACGATACAAAATGTCTCCTAACAAGATATGCTTTGTCACTTTCTATTTAAATTATCTTTTCATGGCTTGTGTCAATCCAAGTTGGAGGTTACCTAGCCTGAGGTAATTCCTTATGGGTGCGTACCAATCCTGCTGATTAGAAACCTCGATGGTATGAATGACCAATCCCTCTTGAAGTCCATCCCTAGAAAAAGTTGAGCAGGAAAGAACTTGTAAAAATAACATTGTGTTGCTATTAAGAGGGGTCAGGGAGAACAAGGACCCCAAGTTGACTTGAATCAGATAATCATGGATTTGAGAGAACCTATCCTGAGATGGTTCAATCTGGATCAAGTGGATTCCTAGAGTTTTTTCAGAGCTTGCATTCTCCATCATGGATTGCAATAATTTTTTGACCTGAATGGTTATCATTTCACAAGAAGGGTCTTGCGGGATTAGTGACCCCAAGGAAGCCATAGTATCTACAAAATGATTCGATGATCGAGGGAGTGCCTCGATGTCATACCATTCAATTTATGCCAAGAATTTGTCCATAAGGGCTTTGTAGGCCTACATAACTGGACATTTACATTGGAATATCCCCTTGACTTGATTGACAATTAACAACAAATCACCAAAGATGTTTAAACATTTAATGTTCATGGTGATTGTTGTCTGAAGACCTATGAGCAAGGCTTTGTATTCTGCATTGTTATTGGTGCATGGGAAGTTTAATTTAAATGACAAAGGCATTGGAGCCCCTTGTGGAGTGAAGAATACAATTCCTGTGCCACCTCCTTGATCACATTTAGAACCATCGAAGAATAGGGTCATGTCAGCCTGTGACTCAGGCTCATCAGAATCTGGTGATTCTAAAACATGGAAAACCCCATCATGTGGTAGTTCTATGTGTTGAGTGGTATTTTCACACACTTGTGAAAGTACACTCTCCTTTAGGATTTGGGCTCCAAATCCCCTCTTGCAAAGAAGTCAAACAAACAACTTCTCCAAGGTCTCCACTGTATTAGCATTTGCAACTGTGTATTAGTAATCTCAAATAAAGATAATCAATTTAAATGCTTGGAACACCTTAGTGATTGCAAGTAACTGTAAACAAGGGGCAATGTTGGTTTATTTCACCATGAAACTTTAGTGATTGTTCATTATTTTACTTTTTTTAGATTTTGTAATTTTTAAATGTTCATTTTAAATAAGTTAAACCTTCTGGAAAAATAAAATAAAATGAAAAGAAATGCAAAAAATTAAAAATTGAACACGTTCAGTCTGATGCTATCCTATTCCGACAAAACCGAATATGTGAGAGTTTCGTACATGCAACCTAGCCTATTTGACCTGCAAAACAAACACAATCAAAGTAAACTAGGTGCTAGCTCCTAGGGTTTAAAATAATTTTTAGATTGCAGACATTCACATGAAATAACCCAAAACAATGGCATGAATTTCATTTATAAATCTGAAATCTGAAAGGAGAAAAATAGAACAGTTAAAATGAAGCATGCAAAAAATTTCTCATCCTTTCTTGCCCATAAAATGCAAATTTTTGAACAATTCTGCATTAAAAATATGTCCTGTTACAATAGCAGAATCTCTGGTTTTTCTCAAAACCAGAAAAAGTGGAAGAAAAGCACTCCAAAGCAGGTCCAGAATGGCTAATCACCCTCAACTCTGCAACCCCGCTCGCAGCGGTTTTCGACCTCCGTATCAATCTGTGCCTCTACGTTTTATACTTGTTGGCAAACTGCTTCTCCTTCCACGACGGTTCGTTTCGTCTTCCAGATTGCTTCGTTTCACCTTCCCCGCCTTTCCATTGCTTTTGATTTTGTGCTCGAGATCTTCTCTATGAACTGTAACGCCTCTGCAGCCCTTACACATGTACGCCACGTGTTCCGCACTTTTCTGCATGTTCTGTAATGGCCCCATGTAAATCACGACCAAAAATAGCATGTAGCTTTGCTCCTTTACTTTCATCGTGAAAACGCGACATGTCGCGATATCGCGACATTTTCCTGCCAAAGCCCTTGTCCCCTTCATGCAGAAATGAGACATGTCGCGATATCATGGAGTGTTTTTGGGCTTTGTTTCTCCTCATGCATCGTGAAAATGATACATGTCGCGATATCGTGACATTTTTCTCTTCCGTGGATGCAACTGTCGTGAAATCGTGACGCTTTTCTTTTTTTGTCATGTTTTTTTGTCAATCGTGACATTTTTCTTCTACTTTGTTTTCGAAATCACTTTGCCTTTTTGTCGTGAAATCGTGACGCTTTTCCTTGTGCCCCTTTTTCTTTTGTCACGAAATCGTGACGCTTTTAGTGCCTTGCCTTGTTTGACTGGTTTGACCATGATTTTGTGACATGTCATGATTTCACGACAATTTTCCATTCTGCCTTTCTCTCTCTTCTGAGAACCGCGATTTCATGACATGTCACGATATCGCGACAATTTTTCATTTCTGCCGCGATGGAGCAACATGTCGCGATATCGCGACACTTTTTCATTTTTGTCACGACGGAGCAACATGTCGCGATATCGCGACACTTTTTCATTTTTGGGCCCCGACGGAGCGACATGTCGCGATATCGTGACAACTTTTCATTTTGGCCACGATGGAGCGACATGTCGCGATATCGCGACACTTTTTCTCCTTAGTGAAATTTTTGCTTTTTCCTTGATTTTTTTAGCATCTGGGCTATTGCAGTTTTCTTTGAAAGCATGCAAAAAAGTGGGTCCCCAATTTTGGGGTGTGTTGTGGATCAGCCACAACAAATGGCGACTCTGCTGTCAAATGCTCTTGAGCATTTTGGTGAGAACCCAACCTGAAACATACAAGCTTAGATACAGGCGTCAGCACATAGAAGATAAACAAATACCGACAGATCAGAAATACATGAAACATCAGAATCATTAAGTATCAGCTCGGTGTGTGCAATGTGTTTCATTCCCTATCATTTGAACTTGTTCAACATTCCATTGTCAGTTTCACTTATGATTTGTATGCAAGGCTATGAATGATTTGTGCAGGATTTGATGCATGATGAAGATGCTAGAGATGTAACAACCCGCTTTATAAATGCTCAAACCTTCTTATATCATGGACAAACATATTAAAGATGTCAAACCCTCTTAGGACCAAATATATGTATACTGAATTAATTTACTAGATCCCAAAGTTGGTTATGTGTCACTACCATCTTGAACCCATGTGCAAGTGTGAGTGAAATCAGAACTTTGGGGAATAGGATTCCCAACCTAAGCGAGATGGGAATTTAACCCTATCCTTACTATTCTGATTTGGAGTTCATTACCTCATCTTGAACAAAATAATTTAACCTGTTATGGATGAAATGGTCAGGCTAGTCTATCCATATGAGCAATCAGTGGTCTTGCTTTTAGACAAGACATGTTGCCACGCATGAGCATACTTAACCCCATAATCCATGACTTGGCTTTCATTCATTCTTTTCTCTCTTTTTTCTTTGGACCTTTGGGATGACTACCCATCCTTGCTAGGGACATGTAGTACGATCCTTCCAATCCAAGATTTATGAAATGGAAAATATTATCTTTTATTTCTTGGACCTTTGGGATGACTACCCATCCTTTGCTAGAGGACATGTAGTACAATCCTTCCAATCCAAGATTGAGATGAAATGGGAAAAATTAGTTTTACTTTTATTGCTTGGACCTTTGGGATGACTACCCATCCTTTGCAGAGGACATGTAGTACGATCCTTCCAATCCAAGCTTTATGATGAAATGGGAAAAATGGAAGCTTTGGGGAATCGGATTCTCAACCTAAGCGAGATGAGAATTAAGTCCTATCCTTACTACTCCATGTAGGTCAAATCAGAGCTTTGGGGAGTTGGATCCTCAACCTAAGTTCGATGAGGATTTAACCCTATCCTTACTACTCTGGTTTTAGGCTTTAAGCTTAATGGAAATGGTAAAAACCACTGTTTTAAGGATTATGTTGCATGATAGGACAAACATGAAATATTCTTTTCACCTCACCTTTTCATCCAAGTATGGTTTTGACCATTTTGCTCAAGATTCTTTTTAATGTGCATGGAATGTGCTTGGTTCAAGATAGCTTGGGCAGCAGTTCCCAACCTTAGGATCCTTTTAATATATGTTATGTAATAATCCTAAGAGGATTCAACACCTTCTCAATAATTGCCCATGGAATGAAAATGTAACTCAGATGACATGTATATGCAATGTGGAATATGACATGAGATATGAATGCACTACTTCTTTTGGAATATATCATCTATTTTACCATAATGTGCAAAACTGACAACTTCATGCATCACAAGATTCAAACGATATTATTTAAATGTTTGTGTTACTTGTGGAGCTTTCTACAACACAATTCCAATGTTTCATATTCTCCTGATTTTAGGCATAAGTTGACATCTCAAATTTTCTTCTTTTTTTTTTTTTTTTTTTATCAAAACAAACCAAACATGTCAAATGAAATCAAACACACAACTTAAATCCTAATCCAAATAGCAATCCCAAAATGAAACTTGAAAACACAAACCCAAACCAAAACCAAAATTTATATACAATATAGTACAAGATGATGCCAAGCTTGGACTATTACTTTCCTGGATCCCAAACATGATTAGAACATTTCAAAAGACATATGTCACAATACACATGCCAAATGTTGTAGGAATCCAACAACAATAAGATCAAACCAAGCAATGCAACAAATTTCAACTTGCCATGCTCACCATACCAATTTGATTTAGTTCTATTAGCAACATCATAGGTGAGATTCAAATCAAATTGATTAGACAATGGTTGGTATTCAATTTTATTTTGTCTATTCTTTAAAGTGCAAGTTTCATCATTCCATTCATGATTTAGAAGTAGGCTTTCCTTTTCAAATGTGAGATATTGCAAACAAGAGCCTATTTCTAAAAGTCTTGAATTCAAATTATTTTTCGAGATTTTAAAGCAATCAAAATCAATCAAAACTTGACAAACATCACCAAGATTTGACATTTCATCATCAATGACATTAGCATCCAAAGGGACATCATGTAACCCATCACTTAAAATTTTTGTGGCTACTACCAAAGGTAAAGATTTCACCTTGTCACCCATACTCAACCCATCATGATTAGAATTTATCACAACTTGATGAGTGTTAGTAGCTTTTTCTTTTTCTTCATTGTCTTCTTCATCATCCAACACCTGTTCAAAAACACCAAAGTTAGGCACCCAATCAAACATGCATCCATATTTTTCAAAACAAGAGCCTAGTTTTTCAAGATATGTGTCACGTGACACCTTTCCATGATCAATGGCTTGAGTTGCCTCAAAATCCATATTTTCATTAGGATCATCAATAGTATCAAACCCACACCACTTAGGCTTTGTAATTTCATCATTTTGAGATGGCATAGACATTGTAGAAACAATAGGTGGATCAAGATTTTTGATTCCTTGCCCCTCAAGGGGAACAAAAACAATTGATTCTCCTTCTTCATCCATGGTAGTAGAATCATTATCCTTCCCCAACCTTTGATGAGATTCCAACCCTTCTTCCAAAACATTCTCAGATTGTACAGGACTTGTAATATCCTCATATGAAAGGGCAATTGTATTATCCTGCATATCAATAGGCACACAAATTTCATCAAAAGGTTTGGAGTGAGCATACTCTTCCCAAGAATCATAATGATCATCTTTCAAAGTCAAATTGTGATGCTCAATTATTTCTTCATCATCTTTTAATTCATCAACATGTTTCTCATCAAATTTATCTTCACCTTCCTTAGATGGTTCAATTACTTCCAAAATTGGGTTATTGCTTGTATTCAAATTGATAAGGCTATCATAATCCAAATTTGTAACCCATGATTCAATTTTATCACAATTTGGAAGGTGTGGATTTTCTTGGCCATCATTTTCAACAATGTCATCCGAAACAGATTCATCCTCATAGAATTCATCTTTTGGTGAGTCAAGGGTTTCCAATTTGTCACATGTTTCAATACTAGTTGGATCTAGTACTCCTCCCTTGCCTAAAATCATATTCTTATGAAAATCATTAAAATTGATTTTAGAAACATCTTTTGAATCAAGATGAGTATTTTGAAGTTGATTCATACTTAAGAAAGATGGTTGATCTTGCATAGTAGGTTGAGGATTTTGAAATTGATTGAAGCTTGGGAATGATTGTTGATTCTGAAATTGATTCACACTTGAACTTGGTTGAGGTGGATAAATCATTGGGTGGGTAAAGGAGGTATTAAATGATTGAAGATTATACGATCCAAAACCCACACCATAATTTTGACAACTCAATTGTTGCTCAATTGCCATTGCTTGAGTATAGGCTTGTGACAAAGATGTGATTTGAGGCATCCCTCGCAAATATGTGGAAATGAGTGGGTCAAGAGCATTTACATATATTTGGAGAGCCATTTCTTCTTGAAGAGCATAAAATGTCACTAATTGAGCATATAATCCAAAGAATCTTTCAGAAAATGACTTCACATTTTCACTTGGTCCTTTTTTAATAGTGAAAAACTGCTCATACATGCGGATTGGGTCAACTTGCTTTTTGTTGAATTGATTAAGAAATGCTGCCTCTAGTTGAGCCCAAGAAGTGATAGACCCTAAGGGCAGACTTGTAAACCAATCAAATGCCACTTTGTCCAAGGTGTAAGGGAACATTTTACAAACAACATCATCATGCCAAATTGTTAAGTGATTCACAACAAATTTGAATGCTTGAATGTGTTCTCCTGCAGTATTTGTCCCGTTAGACAAAAATCGAGGAAGACATCTCTCAAAACCAACGGGCAAATAATGTTGAACTCCTGGTATGTTCAATGGGCTACCTGTCATCCACGGTGAAAACATAGCCATTAGTGAATCTTAAAGAATATAACTTTAATACCCAAAAATTTTTTTTATTTATTTATTTATTTATTATTATTTTTATTATTTTTATTTTTTTATTTTAAATTAAATCAAATCACCTTATTCCTGTATGAACAATCAAAGCGTTAGACCAGTGCATAGCAATTCATGTCCTCCTTTTAACAGTACAAAGTTGTAATATTAAAAGAGGGCTAAAGATAATAATCAATAGGGCATGAAATATTCAAAATTTAAATCCCTATAGCATTTAAATCAATCTAAAATAAACCGGTTCAGGCCCTCCTTCTAGCGCCAAAATGTTGAGTGGTATTTTCACACACTTGTGAAAGTATACTCTCCTTTAGGATTTGGGCTCCAAATCCCCTCTTGCAAAGAAGTCAAACAAACAACTTCTCCAAGGTCTCCGTTGTATTAGCATTTGCAATTGTGTATTAGTAATCTCAAATAAAGATAATCAATTTAAATGCTTGGAACACCTTAGTGATTGCAAGTAACTGTAAACAAGGGGCAATGTTGGTTTATTTCACCATGAAACTTTAGTGATTGTTCATTATTTTACTTTTTTTAGATTTTGTAATTTTTAAATGTTCATTTTAAATAAATTAAACCTTCTGGAAAAATAAAATGAAAAGAAATGCAGAAAATTAAAAATTGAACACGTTCAGTCTGATGCTATCCTATTCCGACAAAACCGAATATGTGAGAGTTTCGTACATGCAACCTAGCCTATTTGACCTGCAAAACAAACACAATCAAAGTAAACTAGGTGCTAGCTCCTAGGGTTTAAAATAATTTTTAGATTGCAGACATTCACATGAAATAACCCAAAACAATGGCATGAATTTCATTTATAAATCTGAAAGGAGAAAAATAGAACAGCTTAAAATGAAGCATGCAAAAAATTTCTCATCCTTTCTTGCCCATAAAATGCAAATTTTTGAACAATTCCGCATTAAAAATATGTCCCGTTACAATAGCAGAATCTCTCGGTTTTTCTCAAAACCAGAACAAGTGGAAGAAAAGCACTCCAAAGCAGGTCTAGAATGGCTAATCACCCTCAACTCTGCAACCCGCTCGCAGCGGTTTTCGACCTTGTATCAATCTGTGCCTCTGCATTTTATACTTGCTGGCAAACTGCTTCTCCTTCCATGATGGTTCGTTTCGTCTTCCAGATTGCTTCGTTTCACCTTCCCCGCCTTTCCATTGCTTTTGATTTTGTGCTCGAGATCTTCTCTATGAACTGTAATGCCTCTGCAGCCCTTACACATGTACGCCATGTGTTCCGCACTTTTTTGCATGTTCTGTAATGGCCCCATGTAAATCGTGACCAAAAATAGCATGTAGCTTTGCTCCTTTACTTTCATCGCGAAAACGCGACATGTCGCGATATCACGACATTTTCTTGCCAACAGCCTTGTCCGCCTTCATGCATAGTGAAAATGAGACATGTCACGATATCGCGACGTTTTTCTGACTTTGTTTCTCCTCATGCATCGTGAAAATGATACATGTCACGATATCGTGACATTTTTCTGCTTCGGCCCGTGGATGCAACCTATCGCGAAATCGTGACGCTTTTCTCTTTCGGGCTGTCTCGTCTTTCTGTCATGAAATCGTGACATTTTTTTGTCGGCGTCTTGCCATTTGACGAAAACGCGACATGTCACGAAATCGTGACATATTTTCCTTCGTACCACTTCGCTGCTGTCGTGAAATCATCGACGCTTTTCTTGGCCCTTTGTTTTGTCTTGAAATCGCAACGCTTTTCCGCTTCATGCCCCTTTCTTGCTTTTTGTCGCGAAATCGCGACGCTTTTAGCGCCTTGCCTTGTTTGACTGGTTTGACCACGATTTTGTGACATGTCACGATTTCGCGACAATTTTCCATTCTGCCTTTCTCTCTCTTCTGAGAACGACGATTTCATGACATGTCATGATATCGTGACAATTTTTCATTCTTGCCACGATGGAGCAACATGTCGCGATATCGCGACACTTTTTCATTTCTGCCGTGACGGAGCAACATGTCGCGATATCGCGACACTTTTTCATTTTCCACCATGACGGAGCGACATGTCGCGATATCACGACAACTTTTTATTTTCGGCCACGATAGAGCGACATGTCGCGATATCGCGACACTTTTTCTCCTTAGTGAAATTTTTGCTTTTTTCTTGATTTTTTAGCATCTGGGCTACTGCAGTTTTCTTTGAAAGCATGCAAAAAAGGTGGGTCCCCAATTTTGGGGTGTGTTGTGGATCAGCCACAACACTACGGTCAGAGGTTGATCATCTTCAAGAGGAGCCTCTACCAGTTGATCGGCGATGACTTGACCTTTTATGGATTTTTGTCCAATGAATTCTATGTCAAACTCCGTCAACAACATGATCCATTTTTCCGTGCGGCTACTATGATAAGTACGACTCATCATGTATCGCAATGGATTCTCCTTAGACACAACATACGTCGTATTGCTGAGCATGTAGTGGCATAGATTTTTGGTAGCAAACACCACTGCCAAGCAGAGCTTCTCAACGTATGCATAGTTAAGTTCATAATTGACCAGGGTGTGGCTAAGATAGTAAGTAGCCTGTTCTTTGTGTAGTTCATTTTTTTGGGACAACATGGCGCCCAGTGCCACCTCAGTAGCTGAGATGTATAAGTAGAACGACACTCCTGGTCTAGGTGGTGCCAATACTAGCGGCGAAGCCAAGTATTGTTTGATGTCATCAAAGGTTGACTGGCACTTGTCATCCCAGTGAAATGCTACCCCCTTGTGCAATAATTTATTCATGGGTCGGCACTTGTCAGATAGTTATGCTATGAAGTGCTTGATCGACGTGACCTTTCCCTGCAGACTTATGAGCTGCTTGATGGTAGTTGGGGGAAGCATTTCAAGGATTGCCTTGACTTTGTGTGGGTCTACCTCGATTCCTCATTTGGAGACTATGTAACCCAAGAGCTTTCTAGATGTGATGCCAAATACGCACTTCTTGGGGTTTAGTCTAACTTTATGTTCCATGAGGCGATCGAGGATCTTGCTCAAGTCATCGAGATGATCTGGGCGCAAAAGAGATTTGGCCAACAAATCATCCATGTAATCTTCCAAAGTTTTGTGCATGTAATCATGGAAGATGTATGTCATGGCACGTTGGTAGGTGGCGCCAACATTTTTAAGGCCAAAAGGCATGACCTTATAGCAAAATGTCCCCCAAGGCATTGTGAATGCCATTTTTAGTTGGTCCTCGGGATTGATACGAATCTGATTGTATCCCGAGAAACCATCCATGAGGGAAAGCATTTCATGGCCCACTGTAGCGTCTACCAATGCGTCGATGCTAGGCAAGGGGAAATCATCCTTAGGACTCACTTTGTTTAGATCTCGAAAATCGGTGCATATGCGAATCCTCCCGTCGAGATTTTTGATGGGCACCATGTTAGACAACCATGGTGGATAATCCATGCAGATGACAAACTGTGCATCCAACAGCTTTTGTAGCTCGTATTTGACCATTAAGGCTACTGTTGGGTGCATCTTACGTAGTTTTTGCTTAATCGGCTTGACTGTCGGATCAAGCGTTAGATTATGCATGACTAGCTATGGGTCTAGCCCCGACATGTCTTTGTAGGACCATGCAAAAACCTCCTTCTTCTCTTTGAGAAGGGCAATGTAGTCGGCTTGCTCTTCGGGGGAGAGACTTACCCCTAGCTTGATGATTTGCAAATTCATTGGATCTGAGCCGATGTCTACATCAGTCGTCTCCTCGATCGACATGTGGGACCCGTCCTCCAACTGGTGTGGAGTTGGGATCAAGTGGATATCATTTGCTGAATTTAGATCATCGTTAGGAACCTCGGGTTCCTCTTCAAGCATGGAAGACATCCTGAGTCTATCCTGGGGTGAAATGGAACATCCCACCGCAAGGCCAGTACTCGATGGGGATGGCGGTGTGTCAGCGTGATCCCAGTCTATAGCATCTAGGTCTAGATGCAATGACCATGTTGGGTCGGTTGGATCATGGATGGGGGCGGTTAAATCAATGGAGATCATGTTGATGAAATGATTGTGGTCTCCATTACCATGGGTGTGATTACTCGGACATCCTAGATGATCTTTGTGCTCTGGATCTGGCTCTGTGGGTACTGGCACAAATGGATCAGCCCTATGTGTGGATAAGAGGACAGGATCTACCCTAGGCACTGATGGTGCTATAGGATCTCTAGGCGGAAGATGCTCTCTGTATACCTAGAGTGGCGGGTGCAGTAATTGCTATAACTATACCTAGTTTAAGTGCCACCTATGCCTGGGCCCTATGTGCAGGTGTTCAAACATGTCATCTATGTCCAAGGGATATTGTTGTTGCATCTACCGCATGTGATTGAGATAGGCCATCTCAGTTTCATCTTTCGAATCACTGTCAGAGATCCAAAGGCCTTCGTTGGCTCCAATGGCTGTTTGCGACATATGAGGCTCATCTTGCTCGAGCAAATTAATGTGGTCCCATCGAGGTTGTTTCGCTCTCTACGGGGGGACCTGATTCTCTTGAGGTGGCATATGCTCAATTGGAGCATCCAAAGGGAACATTGTCAGGAAGCTCTCCTGACCATCATCCATGGGATGCACTTGTGAATGATTGCTATCAGACTCGAAAGGATCCCAAGGTGCTACCTCGTACTCTGACTCATCTTCTGAAGACCCTTCTTGGTCTTGTCCATATCCCTCTTGTAGGTGAGTCCTCGAACTTTCTCCCTTTTTGACCGAAGGGAAAGGGTTGTTATGGTCAACAAGGTTGGTTGTTAGCAATGGGAGATAATCTCCCAATGTATATGTTGTGTTAGGATTGGCATATGGATCTAATGCCAACCCATCCTTGTTGCCTATCCCTAGGCCTTGCATGTTCTCTACCAAGATGTCAAGGGGCAGGGGGTGGTTGAACCCTACTCCTGACTTGTCATACGACATTTGATATCTCGGTTGGCATAGAACTCGCACTCCTTGTTCATATCGGCCCAACCCATATCCATGCCAATTACATTGGCCAAGATATCTTAAAGCGAAGTCTGGGTTGGACAAATAGTTGACATCCTCAGTAAAGGGCTCTTCATCTTCGTCTTCTTGCATGTAGGTTTCAACGCCATTATCCAGGCCCCCATAAACAAAGTTTGTCTGATTGGGTGGGTAGCCTAAAGGAACCACAGAGCCGATGGGGAGTCGAGGTCTCCCCATGTCCTGCATGGACTCAAGTGCGGGTGTTGCTACAATGTTCCGCACTAGATACTCCCCCAGGCCCGTGTTGGCCATCTCAACGGTGATCGTTGGTGGTTGAGGGGGAGCGAATGGGAGTCCTTCCTGAGTCCACTCCATGTGGGGTGAACTAGGCGTCTCGACTTCCATTCGGCTAGGCATCTCTTCGGTAGAGATGGTTGAGACTAGGGGTGGTTCCTCTTCTAGGGGTTTCTTTCCCTTGTCCTTTGGTGTGGCCACCGTAGGTGGCATCATTGTTGAAGGACCAGATGAGGAAGATGGACCCGGCTGGGGACTTGATGGACTTGTCAATGGGGATGCCTACGAAATCGGACCCTATTTAGATGGATTCAACTAAAAATCCAAATGCGTTGATGGGAGGGTCGATTGCGGCATGAATTGCACCGTATTACAGTACTTGAAGGGCTCTAAGTCTATCGGGACTACATGCACCTATCCTTCAAATGTATACTTTAGGCATTGATGAGCTATTGAAGGGACACACTTCATGTCCCTGATCCAAGGCCGGCCCAACAAGATATTATAGGCCATCTCACCTTCCAAGATGTGGCACAATGTATGAATAGTCTTTTGTCCCACTTGGATGGGTAGGACAATTGTGCCAACCATCGAGCATATTGCATCATTGAATGCTCGAAGAGTATAGGTGGAGGCCACGATGTGAGATGCTAGCAACTTCAGATGTTTCAATGTTGTTGTTGTGATGATATTACTGGATGAGCCAGTGTCCACCAACACCCTCTTATACGGAATCCCGTTGACCCACGCAATGACGTGCAGGGGTGGATCCACCACATCACCAGTCACTGATTTCAATTCATCTTCTCTAAAAGTGATGATTGGTTCTGTACATTGTTTTACATGTCCCACAAAGTTGTTGAAAGAGTTTGCTTCATGGGGCTGCAGCTCGATGGCTTTTAATATCTCCATTAGAGCCTCCCGATGGGGCGCTGATTGTTGAATGAGCTCGTATATGGAGAGCCTAGCCGACGTGGTCCTTAGACTTTGGGTAAGTCTAGTCCGAATCATGGCCACTGGTCTAGGCGGGGGAGGTTGTGTAGGGTGCTGTTGAGGTTGTGACGTCGATGGAACCTCTCTTGTGGCTACCACGGGGGCAGCTCCTGGGTACCTCTTGTTCCTAGTCACTATGCTTATCATCCCCACATACCCCTGCATGGGGCAATTCTGTTGCACCTCATTGACTTGAAGGGGTTTTGCCTACGCATCATGGGCAGGCGGGGGGTCTCTGAAGACTCCCATATGTTGGTTGTTTGGCGCTACGGGGTTGTCCACCGCCAACGTCTTGTTGTCGATTAGGTCTTGCACCAAGCCTTTGAACTTCCAACATGCATTAAGGTCATGTCCCTTCCATCTGTGGAACCTACAGTACAAGTCCTCCCGGTACCCCTTAGGCTTGGGTGCATTGGGGTCTATGGTTTGAATCTCTGGCAGGTTGATCAAGTTCGCCGCTGACAAGCGGTCAAACAGGGAGTCCCTGGACTCTGTGTAAGGTGTGAATTGTCGCCTAGGGTGACGCTACTGATTTTGTTCCTGCCTCTGGTTTTCTCTATCATAATTGTTAGGAGGCACCACCTGATAGTTAGCCTTTTGAGGCTGTGTTGCTTGTGTAGGCTTAGGGACGTTTATAGCAACCTGATTGACCGCAGCGGGTTTCTATTGCATGGTCCCTATTTTGGTGTTCTTAGGCCATTCTTTCTTCTTTGGCTTGGCAATCTCGCCATCCTGTATCTTGATCTCCTCGATGATTCTGGCTTGTGCCAGAGCTTCCTCAAGAGTGGCATATTGCTGCAGCTACAATAGCATGGAGATCGATCTCAAATAGCTCTTTGAGAACATTTGGGTCAGGTCGGACATGGGAGGGAGGTAGGGCAGCTTTGAAAGCAACGTCCTCCACCGGTTCCCATATGCCACCATGGTTTCTTCCTCATACTGCCTGAGGCTAGCTAGGTCACTTAGTGATGCCTTTTTCTTGGTGTTGAAGGTGAAGCATTCGAGGAACGCGTCCACTAGCTGATCCAAGTTACTGATGCTATGTTTTGGCAACTGAGTGAACCAATCCGAGGTAGGGCCTATGAATGTGGTTATAAATGTTCTTAACAACAAAGCATCATTGTCCTGAATGCCAAAGCACTGGCTCAGGAATCTAGTCACATGCTCTTGGGCATCCTCCTCCCCTCTAAAGAGTGCCAACTAGGGTAGTTTAAAGTGTTCAGGGTATGGAGGTGTCGACACTGACGGATGCACAGGATGACTACGGAGTTGGCGTAAAGTAGGCTTTTGGGGCCCAGAAGTCTTGGTCTCCATAGACTCTAAGCGCTCTAGCAGCGCTTTATATGCATCGAAGGATTTGATCTCTTCCTCCTTGGTTGGCTCCCGTTGTGGGTTGCGGGGAACTTGAGGCCTATGGAGGGGTGGCCGGATAGCAGCCCCTCTGCCTTGGTAGGGCATTTCAGCCCACTCTTCTTCTTGTTCATACTCCTCATAGGCTTCTTGAGGAGTGCATGGGCGAGACCTATAAACATGGGTGGGTCCCCGCGGAGGGTGCCCATCATTGTTTCTGGGAGTGGCCTCCCGCTCAGGTCTAGGAGGTCTTGGAGGCAAAGTTTGGTGAGGTCATGGAGACCTGTCTCGCACCAAGGGGTTGTGCCTCTCATACACTTCTACCTTATGCGCGCGAGGGGTTGGGACCTTCTCAGGCATAGTGTTATGAAGCAATGCGGCTATCTGACACTGAATGCGCTCTTTGCTAAGGCGGTACAGATGCTCTAACTATTCTTGATCTTGCCTAAGCTGCGTGATTTGCGCTTGGCGGGTGGCATGTTTGGCAAATGCCAAGTCAATTTGTTCCACTGTCTCTTGTTTAGGAAGCCTAGATGCCTCTCCTACATGTCTATCTCGGTCATGGTGATCCGAGATCCCTATGGGTTGCTTTCCTCTGTCGAGGTTAGCGGCATTCACCTGAGGCTCTGGCCTCGATGGGTGATCCTGATACATAGCAGGTGTGGAGGTGCATCGCTCCCACACTGTGTACTGCTCTTGAGGAACGTAATGTTCTTCCTCGTACTGCCCTTCATATGCATGAAAGGTGTGGGCAGAATTGTCTCGCCCTGTCTAGAGAGCCTCGTGCTCTGGATTTGGTCTAGTGTTTCTAACAGTAATACGGGGTAAAGGAGGGATGACGAAATCATGTGGCCCCTCCTTATGGACCCTATGTTGCTCTAGCACTTCATCACTAGGCCACTCATAACGAGCATCTAAGGGAGGCCTCCTGTCTATGTTGAGTGCTACGTGTAGGTTCTCCTCTTGAAAGGATCTATGCTGAGTGGGGGTGCCTCTCAAAGAGGTGCCTCTATAGTCCTATTCTGTAATGGCATGATGTGGACTATCTTGTGTGTCAGGCCGCCAAGGCGGGATGACCAAGTCCTCAGGACTATATCGGAGGTGACTTGTCCCCCTTTGTACACTTTTTACAGTGCTTGCCCGTGATTGGGCTCGGCTACGGGTGTACACCATGGTGATGCTTACCTAAAGATGTGTACATTTTTATGTCTTTTTATGATTTTTTATGCTACACTAAACAGAAAATATCACACACACGCAAAAGCGATGATTATCTCGTTTAAAGATTAAAAGTGTGCCCTAAATCTGGTTTAGTGTGTTTTGATTTTTTTTGTTTTGCAAGCTTTTGTAAAGAACGTTTAAATGCAGTATGATGGCTCTTGTGACTCCCAAAAATGGTCGCCCCTTCGATATACCATTGCCAGGCCGATATACCAACCTCTCTATATACCCGCCCTTACGTGAGGGAAACTATTGGTACGTGAGAGCAGATGGTACGTGGAACATAGGCGGTACGAAAGGGGAATCACTCTATTTATGACACCTACCATAGAAGACTTATCCTCATGCACTAGGAATCACCCTCAGCTACACTTGGTCAGCTTTCATCAGGATTTACGTCTAGCAACAATCACGATCGGGGTTATGTATGCAATATCTCAAGCCAAGGTGGTGATGAAATCCACCGTTGGTCTTGCTCAAGGGTTGGGGTTTTACGACCAACTCCTTGTTGTTTTAAATTACCACGTGGTGTGTGGGGTTCTTTTTAAGTTGCATAAATGAAGCAAACAAGCATTCAAACTCTCCTATGCAAGCAAATAACCAGAGAACAGAAAGCAAAAATTGACAGAAGGTGTTTAAGACCTCTACCTCTTCTCTGCCCAAATCGGATGTCTCTGAATTTTTGCTCTAAAATTGCACAGAGAGCTATTCATCCCGGGGTGAGATGAATAATAGATCTGTATTCATTCTAGGGTAGGACGAATTCCTATTCATCCCTGGATGAGACGAATTCCAGCTCTGCACTCGTCACAGACTGAAACGAACAACAATCCAGGGTTTGAAAACTTGGTACCTGTAAGCAAAAACAAGCAACTTTGATCAGAAATTTAATCTTAAAAATCAAGGGATAGAGGTCCCACCATGATCGCCACTGAAAGCACGAGGATACGAAAACAAAAAGGAAAATGCCAAGTACGATGCGTCTAAAACCAAACTTAACGCCAAAAGCCTATGTATTGAAAAATGCATGAAAGGAAAGAACATGAGCGAATCGACACAAGATAAAAGCAATATGGAATAGGGCCCTCTTTATTGATATGCTTTCAAAGTCGTGTTACAATACGTCTCCTTCCTTTTTAGGGGATAGGAGCGTTAAATATGTTTCTTATCACATCCATGGATAGCAATCCTTCTTCCGCGTGCCCACATGTAAGATGGGCGGACCAAAATATCACCGCCACTTGTGTATATGATTTTTGACTCCTTCCTGCTCCTCTGATGTTGAAAACCTATGTTCAAGGAAATAGAAAAGATCAGTAGCACCTGCAGATAGAATAGAACATGTATTTCCCAAGGCCTACTGTTAGTGTATGCATGAAAATATTAAAATGATAACCAAATGACCTCAGATCGACCTAAAAATTTAATAGAAGCATGAATATGTTACCAGGAGGTCACTACAAAAGGAACAGTCTAGAAATTCCTCACATATTTGTATTCGCTCCGGGGTGGGACGAATAGACCTACAATAAATTGTCAGAAAGCACCCTCTTCAATGTCCTATCCAGAAAGCTCCAAATGACCTGCAAAGTTGGGGTTAGCTAATTGGGGGTGTTTTGGGAAGACCCAGAAGGTCATATTTCTCCAATTTGGCCTCTATCACCCAGATTTTTCTGGTGCCATCTGCAAGTTAGTAAAGGCGGGAAATGATAAAAACATGGTCAAAAATGCTCAGAATGAAATGAAATTTAAACTACAGCCTATTTAAATAACCTAGAATAATATGCAAAATAAAAATCAGAGAAATATATCACATATTTCTAATCACTCCGGGGTGGGGCGATTAGGTCTGCGACAGCTTGGGGGGCGCCCGGGGGCAGGACGCCCACCGTTTGGGACTCTGTTTCGGCACCAATCCACTTGGGATGGGTCCAAAACTTCTTATGGGGTGTTTTCAACAAATTTTGTGGAATATTGTGGCCAAATGTTTGGGTTTGGGTCTAGAATGCGCCTCCAATAATCACCCAATAACCTCCCTCCAAAAGAGAGATCAAGGATGTGAAAGCACAAACAATGGGTGAGGATATATTTTAGCAGCACTTCATTGCTCCAAAATCTCCTCTCTGTATCTTCTTTTGGGTGAGAAGACTCACCAATTTATAGACCTAGGGTCTCTTTGTTTGAATGCGCATGCGAGGGCGCCACTTGAGTTGATTGTCCTATTTTGAGAGAAAATATTATTCCCTGATTTAGAGTCTCCTTGCATGAGGTCTCTAAAATAAAGACATGCATGACTGAAGTCTCTCTTCTTGATTTTGAAGTCGTTCCTCGCAATTGCATGTCCTGAAGTTGCAGTTAACTGGCGGACTTGTCGAGGTTTGACTTTTTGCCAGTCAAACCTGCTATTCGCCTCACCCTGGGGCGAATGCTGCTATTCGTCCCTGGGTGGGGCGAATACCAGTTTGTATTCATCCCAGGGTGGGGCGAGTAGGGAGCAAAGTGCCAAATGGTGCCAAATTGACTCTTGACCTTCCAAACTACTGTTGGGAGTGGTTAGGACCACTGTTTAACCTCTGGGGGCTGCCCTAGGGGTTGTGTGTGTCAATGCGATCGATGCTTGTTGTCACATAATCGGATTGGTGCTGTTTTGGTGTCTATAAGCTACTATGATAAGTATGAATCATCATGTATCACAATGGATTCTCCTTAGACACAACATACATCATATTTTTGAGCATGTAGTGGCATAGATTTTTGGTAGCACACACCACTTCCAAGCAGATATTTTCAACGTATGCATAGTTAAGTTCATAACTGACCAGGGTGTAGCTAAGATAGTAAGTAGCTTGTTCTTTGTGTAGTTCATTTTTCTAGGACAACATGGCACCCAGTGCCACCTCAGTAGCTAAGATGTATAAGTAGAATGACACTCCTGGTCTAGGTGGTGCCAATAGTGGTGGCAAAGCTAGGTATTTTTTAATGTCGTCAAAGGCTGACTAGCACTTGTCAAAACTTGTCAGATAATTGCGCTATGAAGCACTTGATCAACGCGACATTTCCTTGTAGACTTTTGAGATGCTTGATGGTAGTTGGGGGAAGCATTTCAGGAATTGCATTGACTTTGTGTGGGTTTACCTCAATTCCTCTTTTTGAGACTATGTAGCCCAAGAGCTTTCTAGATGTGACACCAAATACACACTTCTTGGGGTTTAGTCTGACTTTATGTTCCATGAGGCGATCGAGGATCTTGCTTAAGTCATCGAGATGATCTGGACGCAAAAGATATTTGGCCAACAAATCATCCATGTAATCTTCCAAATTTTTGTGCATGTAATCATGGAATATGTATGTCATGGCACGTTGGTAGGTGGCGCCAGCATTTTTAAGGCCAAAAGGCATGACCTTATAGAAAAATGTCCCCCAAGGCATTGTGAACACCGTTTTTAGTTGGTCCTCGGGATTGATACAAATTTGATTGTATCCCAAGAAACCATCCATGAGGGAAAGCATTTTGTGGCCCGCTGTAGCGTCTACCAATGCGTCGATGCTAGGCAAGGGGAAATCATCCTTAGGACTCGCTTTGTTTAGATCTCAAAAATTGGTGCATATGCGAATCCTCCCATTGGGATTTTTGATGGGTACCATGTTAGACAACCATGGTGGGTAATCCACGTAGATGACAAAATGTGCATCCAACAACTTTTGTAGCTCATATTTGACCATTAAGGCTATTGTTGGGTGCATCTTACATAGTTTTTTCTTCATTGGCTTGACTGTCGGATCAAGCATTAGATTATGCATGACTAGCTACGGGTCTAGCCCCGACATGTCTTTGTAGGACCATGCAAAAACATCCTCCTTCTCTTTGAGAAGGGCAATGTAGTCGGCTTGCTCTTCGGGGGATAGACTTACCCCTAGCTTGATGATTTGCAAATTCACTGGATCTGAGCCGATGTCTACGTCAGTCATCTCCTCGATCGACATGTGGGACCCATCCTCCAACTAGTGTGGAGTTGGGATCAAGTGGATATCATTTGCTAAATTTAGATCATCGTTAGGAACCTCGGGTTCCTCTTCAACATGGAAGACATCCTGAGTCTGTCCTAGGGTGAAATGGAACATCCCACTGCAAGGCCAGTACTCTGATGGGGATGGCGATGTGTCAGCGCGATCCTAGTCTATAGCATCTAGGTCTAGATGCAATGACCATGTTGGGTCAGCTGGATTATGGATGGGGGCGGTTAAATCAATGGAGATCATGTTGATGAAATGATTGTGGTCTCCATTACCATGGGTGTTGTTACTCGGACATCCTAGATGATCTTTGTGCTTCGGATCTGGCTCTATGGGTACTAGCACAAATGGATCGGCCCTATGTGTGGATAAGAGGACAGGATCTACCCTAGGCACTGATGGCTCTATAGGATCTCCAGGCGAAAGATGCTCTCTGTATACCTAGAGTGGCGGGTGTAGTAATTGCTATAACTATACCTGGTTTAAGTGCCACCTATGCCTAGGCCCTATGTGCAGGTGTTCAAACATGTCGTCTATGTCCAAGGGATATTGTTGTTGCATCTGTTGCATGTGATTGAGATAGGCCATCTCAGTTTCATCTTCTGAATCACTATCAGAGATCCAAAGGCCTTTGTTGGCTCCAACAGCTGTTTGTGACATATGAGGCTCATCTTGCTTGAGCAAATTAATGTGGTCCCATCGAGGTTGTTCCGCTCTCTATGGGGGGACCTGATTCTCTTGAGGTGGCATATGCTCAATTGGAGCATCCAAAGGGAACATTGTCAGGAAGCTCTCCTGATCATCATCCATGGGAGTCACTTGTGAATGATTGCTATCAGACTCAAAAGGATCCCAAGGTGCTACCTCATATTTCGACTCATCTTCTGAAGACCCTTATTGGTCTTGTCCATATCCCTCTTGTAGGTGAGTCCTCGAATTTTCTCCATTTTTGATCGAAGGGAAAGGGTTGTTACGGTCAACAAGGTTGGTTGTTAGCAATGGGAGATAATCTCCCAATGTATATGTTGTGTTAGGATTGGCATATGGATCTAATGCCAACCCATACTTGTTGCCTATCCCTAGGCCTTGCATGTTCTCTACCAAGATGTCAAGGGGCAAGGGGTGGTTGAACCCTACTCCTGACTTGTCATACGACATTTGATATCTCGGTTGGCATAGAACACGCACTCCTTGTTCATACCAGCCCAACCCATATCCATGCCAATTACATTGGCCAAGATATCTCAAAGCGAAATTTGGGTTGGAAAAATAGTTGACGTCCTCAGCAAAGGGCTCTTCATCTTCATCTTCTTGCATGTAAGGTTCAATGCCATTATCCAGGCCCCCATAAACAAAGTTTGTCTGATTGGGTGGGTAGCCTAGAGGAACCACAGAGCCGATGGGGAGGCGAGGTCTCCCCATGTCTTGCATGGACTCAAGTGTGGGTGTTGCTACAATGTTTCGCACTAAATACTCCCCCAAGCCCGTGTTGGCCATCTCAACGATGATTGTTGGTGGTTGAGGGGGAGCGAATGGGAGTTCTTCCGAAGTCCACTCCATGTAGGGTGAACTAGGTGTCTCGACTTCCATTCGGCTAGGCATCTCTTCGATAGAGATGGTTGAGACTAGGGGTGGTTCCTCTTCTAGGGGTTTCTTTCCCTTGTCCTTTGGTGTGGCCACCGTAGGTGGCATCGTTGTTGAAGGACCAGATGAGGAAGATGGACCCGACTGGGGATTTGATGGACTTGTCAATGGGGATGCCTACGAAATCGGACCCTGTTTAGATGGATTCAACTAAAAATCCAAATGCATTGATGGAAGGGTCGATTGCGGCATGAATTGCATCGTATTGCAGTACTTGAAGGGCTCTAAGTCTACCGGGACTACATGCACCTGTCCTTCAAATGTATACTTTAGGCACTGATGAGCTATTGAAGGGACACACTTCATGTCCCTGATCCAAGGCCAGCCCAACAAGATATTATAGGCCATCTCACCTTCCAAGATGTGGCACAATGTATGAATAGTCTTTTGTCCCACTTGGATGGGTAGGACAATTGTGCCAACCATCGAGCATATTGCATCATTGAATGCTCGAAGAGTATAGGTGGAGGCCACGATGTGAGATGTCGACAACTTCAGATGTTTCAATGTTGTTGTTGTAATTATATTACTGGATGAACCAGTGTCCACCAACACCCTCTTATATGAAATCCCATTGACCCACGCAATGACGTGCAGGGGTGGATCCACCACATCACCAATCACTGATTTCAATTCATCTTCTCTAAAGGTGATGACTGGTTCTGTACATTGTTTTACATGTCCCACAAAGTTGTTGAAAGAGTTTTCTTCATGGGGCTGCAGCTCGATGGATTTTAATATCTCCATTAGAGCCTCCCGATGGGGCGCTAATTGTTGAATGAGCTCGTATATGGAGAGCCTAGCCGACATGGTCCTTAGAATTTGGGTAAGTCTAGTCTGAATCATGGCCACTGGTCTAGGTGGGGGAGGTTGCGTAGGGTGCTATTGAGGTTGTGACGTCGATGGAACCTCTCTTGTGGCTATCGCAGGGGCAGCTCCTGGGTACCTCTTGTTCCTAGTCACTATGCTTATCATCCCTACATACCCCTGCATGGGGCAATTCTGTTGCACCTCATTGACTTGAAGGGGTTTTATCTACGCATCATGGGCAGGAAGGGGGTCTCTAAAGACTCCCATATGTTGGTTGTTTGGCGCTACGGGGTTGTCCACCACCAACGTCTTGTTGTCGATTAGGTCTTGCACCAAGCCTTTGAACTTCCAACATGCATTAAGGTCATGTCCCTTCCATCTATGGAACCTATAGTACAAGTCCTCCCGGTACCCCTTAGGCTTGGGCGCATTGGGGTCTATGGTTTGAATCTCTAGTAGGTTGATCAAGTTCACCGCTGACAAGCGGTCAAATAGGGAGTCCCTGGACTCTGTGTAAGGTGTGAATTGTCACCTAGGACGACACTGCTGATTTTTTTCTTACCTCTGATTTTCTCTGTCATAACTATTAAGAGGCACCGCCTGATAGTTAGCCTTTTGAGGCTATGTTGCTTGTGCAGGCTTAGGGACGTTTATAGCAACCTGATTGATCACAACGGGTTTCTATTGCATGGTCCCTATTTTGGTGTTCTTAGGCCATTCTTTCTTCTTTGGCTTGGCAATCTCACCATCTTGTATCTTGATCTCCTCGATGATTCTGGCTTGCGCCAGAGCTTCCTCAAGAGTGGCATATTGCTGTAGCTGCAATAGCATGGAGATCGATCTCAAATAGCTCTTTGAGAACATTTGGGTCAGGTCGGACATGGGAGGGAGGTAGGGCAGCTTTGAAAGCAACGTCCTCCATCGGTTCCCATATGCCACCATGGTTTCTTCCTCATACTTCCTGAGGCTAGCTAGGTCGCTTAGTGACACCTTTTTCTTGGTGTTGAAGGCGAAGCATTCGAGGAACGTGTCCACTAGCTGATCCAAGTTACTGATGCTATGTTTTGGCAACTAAGTGAACCAATCCGAGGTAGGGCCTGCGAATGTGGTTATAAATGTTCTTAACAACAAAGCATCATTATCTTGAATGCCAAAGCACTGGCTCAAGAATCTAGTCACGTGCTCTTGGGCATCCTCCTCCCCTCTAAAGAGTGCCAACTGGGGTAGTTTAAAGTGTTCAGGGTATGGAGGTGTCGACATTGACGGATGCACAGGATGACTACGGAGTTGGCATAAAGTAGGATTTTGGGGCCCAAAAGTCTTGGTCTCCATAGACTCTAAGTTCTCTAGCAGCGCTTTATATGCATCGAAATATTTGATCTCTTCCTCCTTGGTTGGATCCCATTGTAGGTTGCGGGGAACTTGAGGCCTATGGAGGGGTGGTCGGATAGCAGCCCCTCTGCCTTGGTAGGGCGTTTCAGCCCGCTCTTCTTCTTGTTCATACTCCTCATAGGCTGCTTGAGGAGTGCATGGGCGAGACCTATAAACATGGGTGGGTCCCCACGGAGGGTGCCCATCATTATTTCTGGGAGTGGCCTCCTGCTCAGGTCTAGGAGGTCTCGGAGGTAATGTTTGGTGAGGTCGTGGAGACCTGTCTCACACCAGGGGGTTGTGCCTCTCATATACTTCTACCTTATGCGTGCGAGGGGTTGGGACCTTCTCAGGCATAGTGTTATGAAGCAATGCGGTTGTCTGACACTGAATGCACTCTTTGCTAAGGTGGTACAGATGCTCTAACTATTCTTGATCTTGCCTAAGTTGCATGATTTGCGCTTGGTGGGCGGCATGTTTGGCAAATGCCAAGTCAATTTGTTCTGCCATCTCTTGTTTAGGAAGCCTAGATGCCTCTCCTACATGTCTATCTCGATCGTGGTGATCCGAGATCCCTATGGGTTGCTTTCCTCTATCGAGGTTAGTGGCATTCACCTGAGGCTCTGGCCTCGATGGGTGATCCTGATACATAGCAGGTGTGGAGGTGCATCGCTCCCACGCTGTGTACTACTCTTGAGGAATGTAATGTTCTTCCTCGTACTGCCCTTCGTATGCATGAAAGGTGTGGGTAGAATTGTCTCGCCCTATCTGGAGAGCCTCATGCTCTGGATTTGGTCTAGTGTTTCTAATAGTAATACGAGGTAAAGGAGGGATGACGAAATCATGTGGCCCCTCCTTATGGACCCTATGTTGCTCTAGCACTTCATCACTAGGCCACTCATAATGAGCATCTAAGGGAGGCCTCCTGTCTATGTTGAGTGCCACGTGTAGGTTCTCCTCTTGAAAGGATCTATGTTGAGTGGGGGTGCCCCTCAAAGAGGTGCCTCTATAGTCCTATTCTATAATGGCATGATGTGGACTATCTTGTGTGTCAAGCCACCAAGGCGGGATGACCAAGTCCTCAGGACTATATCGGAGGTGACTTGTCCCCCTTTGTACACTTTCTGCAGTGCTTGCCCATGATTGGGCTCGGCTACGGGTGTACACCATGGTGATGCTTACCTAAAGATGCATAGATTTTTATGTCTTTTTATGATTTTTATGCTACACTAAACAAAAAATATCACACACACGCAAAAGCGATGATTATCTCGTTTAAAGATTAAAAGTGTGCCCTAAATCTGGTTTAGTGTGTTTTGATTTTGTTTTGAAAGCTTTTGTAAAGAACGTTTAAATGCAATATGATGGCTCTTATGACTCCCAAAAATGGTCACCCCTTCGATATACCATTGCCAGGCCGATATACCAACCTCTCTATATACCCGCCCTTATGTGAGGGAAACTATTGGTACGTGAGAGCAGATGGTACGTGGAACATAGGCGGTATGAAAGGGGAATCACTCTGTTTATGACACCTACCATAGAAGACTTATCCTCATGCACTGGGAATCACCCCAGCTACACTTGGTCAGCTTTCATCAGGATTTACGTCTAGCAATAGTCGCGATCGGGGTTATGTATGCAGTATCTCAAGCCAAGGTGGTGATGAAATCCATCGTTGGTCTTGCTCAAGGGTTGGGGTTTTACGACCAACTCCTTATTGTTTTAACTTGCCACGTGGTGTGTGGGGTTCTTTTTAAGTTGCATAAATGAAGGAAACAAGCATTCAAATTCTCCTATGCAAGAAAATAACCAGAGAACAAAAAGCAAAAATTGACAGAAGGTGTTTAGAACCCCTACCTCTTCTCTGCCCAAATCGGATGTCTCTGAATTTCTGCCCTAAAATTGCACAGGGAGCTATTCATCCCGGGGTGAGATGAATAACATATCTGTATTCGTTCCAGGGTGAGACGAATTCCTATTCATCCCTGGATGAGATGAATTCCAGCTCTGTACTCGTCACAGACTAAAACGAACAATAGTCCAGCATTTGAAAACTTGGTACCTGTAAGCAAAAACAAGCAACTTTGATCAGAAAGTTAATCTTAAAATCAAGGGACAGAGGTCCCACCGTGATCGCCACTGAAAGCACGAGGATACGAAAACAAAAAGGAAAATTCCAAGTACGGTGCGTATAAAACCAAACTTAATGCCAAAAGCCTATATATTGAAACATGCATGAAAGGAAAGAGCATAAGTGAATCGACACAAGATAAAAGCAATATGGAATAAGTCCCTCTTTATTGATATGCTTTTAAATTCATGTTACAATACGTCTCCTTCCATTTTAGGGGATAGGAGCATTAAATATGTTTCTTATCACATCCATGGATAGCAATCCTTCTTCCGCGTGCCCACATGTAATATGGGTGGACCAAAACGTCACCGCCACTTGTGTATATGAGTGTTGACTCCTTATTGCTCCTTTGATGTCGAAGACCTGCGTTCAAGGAAACAGAAACTATAGTACCAGAGGGCACTACAATTGGAACAAGGGAAATTCCTCACATATTTGTATTCACTGGGCGGGACGAATAAACCTGCAATAAATTATCAAAAAACACCCTCTTCAATGTCCTATCCAAGAAGCTCCAAATGACCTACAAAGTTGGGGTTAGCTAATTGGGGGTGTTTTGGGAAGACCCAGAAGGTCAAATTTCTCCAATTTGGCCTCTATCACCCAGATTTTGTTGATGCCATCTGCAAGTTAGTAAAGGCGGGAAATGATAAAAACATGGTAAAAAATGATCAGAATGAAATGAAATTTAAACTACAGCCTATTTAAATGACCTAGAATAAGATGCAAAAATAAAATAAAGGAAATCTACCACAGATTTCTAATCACTCCGGGGTGGGGCGTTTAGAACTACGACAACTTGGGGGGCACCGGGGGTAGGACGCCCACTGTTTGGGACTCTGTTTCGGCACCAATCCACTTGGGATGGGTCCAAAACCTCTTATGGGGTGTTTTCAACAAATTTTGTGGAATATTATGGCCAAATGTTTGGGTTTGGGTCTAGAATGCGCCTCCAATGATCACCCAATAACCTCCCTCCAAAAGAGAGATCAAGGATGTGAAAGCACAAACAATGGGTGAGGATATATTTTAGCAGCACTTCATTGCTCCAAAATCTCCTCTCTGTATCTCTTTTTTGGGTGAGAAGACTCACCAATTTATAGACCTAGGGTCTCTTTGTTTGAATGCGCATGCGAGGGTGCCACTTGAGTTGATTGTCCTATTTTGAGAGAAAATATTATTCCCTGATTTAGAGTCTCCTTGCATGAGGTATCTAAAATAAATACATGCATGACTGAAGTCTCTCTTCTTGATTTGAAGTCGTTCCTCGTAATTGCATGTCCTAAAGTTGTAGTTAACTGGCGGACCTATCGAGGTTTGAATTTTTGCTAGTCAAACCTGCTATTCGCCTCACCCTGGGGCGAATGCTTCTATTCATCCTTGGGTGGGGCGAATACCAGTTTGTATTCGTCCCAGGGTGGGGCGAGTAGAGAGCAAAGTGCCAAATGGTGCCAAATTGACTCTTGACCTTCCAAACTATTGTTGGGAGTGGTTAGGACCATTGTTTAACCTCTGGGGGCTGCCCTAGGGGCTGTGTGTGTCAATGCGATCGATGCTTGTTGTCACATAATCGGATTGGTGCTATTTTGGTGTCTACACCCTAACCCATAATTTACCTTCAAAACATTAGCTAAAAACCTAGATATTTCAGGTATGTCCCTCATTAATCTAGTGTAAATAAAACTATTATTTGATCCATTATCTATCAAAATACGTACATCCTTATCATAAATTTTAACATTAAGCAAAAATGGAGTCACTTGGCCATCAAGTACGGTACCACCTATCACTGCAAATATCCTATGGGTGGCTTCATCTAGAGATTTCTAGCGAAGATCCGCTCTGTGGGGGCACTTGTTGGTAGAATGAGATCCTTGGAAAATGTAACATCCACTTGGATGAGATTTTTTTCTTCTATTATTATTTTCGTTCCTACCTTGTGGCACAATCTTCCTAGCCTTCTCCTAATTTGTTAGTCTCTAATCATATATTTTGGAAAACTTTGCCATCCCTCCGAAACTTATTACCCTAAAAGTTAGCTCTATTTTTTCCTCCCTATCTATTCTAATCTCCTCCTTTGGTTTTATTGTTTTACTCTATTTACCATATTATAAACCCAACACTCTTCGACTTCTTAAGCTCATATTTCTCCTTTTTAGATATATTTTGATAACTAAAGTATGTTTTTCTAGTCTCTTGGTTTGCTTCTTATTTTCGTGCTAAATCAAAAGCTATAGGAAGATCTATAGGGTTGTGCATATTCACCACCATCATGATCTTGGGATGCAATCCCAAAATGAAAATTTGAACCTTCATCTCTTTGTTACATTCATTTTGAGATGCATATTTTAACAATTGAATATACTTTTAATGATAATCTCACACTGACATAGTTCCTTATCGCATATTAGTAAACTCCCAAAATATTTCCACATTATAATGCTTGGTTAGGAATATATTCTTAAATTCCTTAAAAAAAACCTCCCACTTGAGGTCTGCAACTTCTATGTTATGCCCTTTCTTATAGAACTATAGTCATGTTCATAACTGCCAACACAGTTTTAGATTCAGATGATAAAACCGTCAGGGAAAACTATGACTCTAGTTAACTTAACCAAACCTTTCCTGCATCACCGTAACCTTTCCCATTAAACTTGGATATTACAATGTTATTAAGGTTCCTATCCAAATCTACACTCACTATATCCTGTTGAGAAGCAACACACCCCCACTGAAAAATGAATTTCCATCCTTTGAAAATATTGAGCTTTCATTTTGCAGTAAGGACCCTCTTGATGTTTTTCAGGTTTTAATTCCAAATTTTTGCTTGCCTCCTTCTTCAAGTTTTGCCTTTATCAAAGTATCCAAGTATTCTTGCATCTGGCTTTGATTTATTCCAGAATTCATTTTTCACATGTTAGAATCATTCATGAATAAAGAAAATCTTTCACTGATATGAAAAAAATGCAGAATACAGATAGATAAATTCATTGGAAGCCAAAACTTTCCATTTTTGGAAAAGTAGCGAAATCGCGACACTTTCCATTTTTGGAAATGTCGCGAAATCGCGACAGGTTTTAGAAAAATCGGCTAAGGCAAGAAAACGTAGCGAAATCGCGACACTTCCATTTTTGGAAATGTCGCGATATCGCGACACTTTCCATTTTTGGAAATGTCGCGAAATCGCGACGGGTTTGGAGAGAGAAAGCAAATGGCAGGAACGGGCGTGATTTCGTGACATGTCACATTTTCGCAACAGTAGGAGGCAAAAGGAACCAAGGGGCAGTCAAGGGCACGATTTCGCGACATGTCGTGAAATCGTGACATGTCACGTTTCGTGGCAGGAGTGAAAAAGAAGCTAAGGCATGAAAGAGGGGCAGATTTCAGACATTGTGAAATCGTGACATGTCAGTTTGGACATGGAGATAAAAGGCAAGTGCAAAATGTAGCGAAATCGCGACGTCATGAAATCGTGACGTTTTTTGAAGGGCCCAAGGCATACGGACCGTCGCGATTTTGCGACATGTCGCGAAATCGTGACATGTCGTGGTTTCATGACAGGTCCAAGCAAGAAATAAAGAATCTCAACCAGCAACGGGAAACCAAAGGCAAAACCAATGGGGCAATCAAAGGAACCAAGAAGCAAGGCAACACAAGGGCGAAACAGGTCGCGATTTCGCGACATGTCGCGAAATCATGACATGCGGGCTGCAGAAGAGGAAAAGTTGTCGAGGCAGGAAGGGTCGAATTGCGACATGTCGCGTTTCGCGGCAGTAGGAAAAGACAAGGCTAGAAAGGGGCACGATTTTGCGACATGTTACGAAATCACGACATGTCGCGTTTTTGCGGCTTGCAAAGCGAAAATGTTGCCAGGGCAGAAATAGGTCACGATTTCACGACATGTCGTTGAAAGTGAAGGGATGCGATTTCGCGACATGTCGCGAAATCGCGACATGTCGCATTTTCGCGGCCATGGCAGAAAAGAGCACGAAATGGAAAACAGCTAGAAATGGACACGTGTCACGATTTTTGTGACACGTGTCAAAACAAAGCAAGCCTACGTATAATGAACTTTAGGGTTTTGATTTAACTTTAAGGTTTTGATTTAATATTATTAAAATACTAATCCATCTTTTGTCTTTTTTGCAGGAAGCCATCTAGCACTTGCATGATAACGGGAGAAATGGCCAGGAAGACAAAGTTAAGTGCAAATTAATCGAAGACCGCCATATTGAAATGAGAGATGCCGAGAATTGTTGTTTCATCCAAATTTTATAGATCTGGCCGCAAAGAGACTTTACGGTGACTAAGCAGCTGCCCATTTAATGGAGTATGTCGAGAATTGGTCGAAAAATGAAAATATCTACACACAGTTACCAGAATTTGCCGATGGATGCATTTAATGAAAATTTATGGCAGAATTAATGGCGTGCAGACATTTTCAACTCAGGGATGGCTCTGCGGAGATGAAATGTCAGAGAAGTGGTGACTCATCCAAATTTTTGAGGGAATTAATGAGGACATTTACACATAGTTGTGGGTGGATGCAAGTGGCATTCGAATTCTGCCTTCTCCATTTATGGCAAGTGACTGCACTGATTTGCGAGAATGGTTAAGTTTTATCAAGACTTTATTTTAAAAGGCTTTATATTGTAAAACCCGGGTACTAGGGTTTAAGATGATAAGATTTAGGGTTTGAGAAGAAGATATTTTTGAAAAGATCAGGGTCTGTCCTGAGTCTATAAATACTTCTTCTAAATGTAATCGCAGGAGGCGGAGACTTAGAAAAAAAGGCTATTGAAGCAATTTCTTGCAAATCTTGTTAAATACTTTATTTCTGGACTTGGAGTTGATGTGCTTTTGTTTTCTGTGATAGCATGGCCAGGAGCCTAATCTTCTTTAGATTGTGATAAGTTCATCTTCTTTTGTTATCCGTTTCTTTAAATTTTATTAAATATATGTTGTAAATCTGTGTTATCAAGATTAAATATGTTGTTGGGCTTCATTTGTTCTATTGTATGCTAGGGAAAATCATAGATTTAAGGTTCAAGTTTGTTCTAATTGCTCTGTCCTCACTGTGTGAGCTATGCTGTTGGTGAGAGATACCAATTTTAACCGACTTCCCTTCTATTTATGATTTTCTTTCAGATCTGTTCCATCTCTGTCTTATGCTCTTAGTAGAAGGTGATCTTAGAAAGCTGGACACCTTCTTCTTTGATTTGTTCTATTGTGAAGCTGATAGTATAAATAAAATTGGTAGTTTTGGTTTTACAGCTAAGTTTGATAAACTTCTCTTTCTGCCTTACCCTACTCTCTCTGTTTTACTGTGAAATGATCCATTTTTATTTTCTTTTAAATTTGTCTTTTATTTAAATCTGCTGACCCATAAGAGCTAGATCAAAGAACTAATTTTAAATCGATTGTCAACAAGTAACAACTTCTAAACATTCTTGAACAAGTTCAAGAACCCGTTGTAAGGTAACAGACAGTCCATATTGAAAACTATTCCAGAAGCGGAAAAGAGTGAATAGACATTCGACCCAACTCTGTAACTCACACCTTGGATAACCTGACAAGATCCTAAAGTGAGTGGGATTTATCCCGTATAAGTGTTATCAGAGTTTCATGCTCATTCTTCACAGGGTGTGTATAAAAGTCGGACCAACATTTAAAAATGGCGCTAGAAGGAGGGCCCACTGAACTCCGGTCAGTATTGTAAATTGTCAGTACAATATTTAAAATTGCCAAAAAAGAAGACCTCAAGTTCAGTAGTCTGTTAAGGATTGTAAGGTTGTAAGTGCTTGTGAAAAGCTGGATTCTACATACAGGGTAACAAGGTCCCACCCCAGAGCTGGAGAGCTCCTTGTGCCTGAATTAGAAACTCCAAGAAGAAGTAGCCTCAGAAGGGCCAAGTCTCTGTCTCAAACAGTTTTATCACCACTGGTAGTTACTCCAACTACAACTCAGAATATCACCGTCAATCAAGTAGTAATGGCAAACTGGTTGGGTTCCACTGCTTTAAATATTTCGGGTATAGCCCATGACCTACCCAGAAATCTAGAGAGATATCTTCCCAGATATAAGCATGATGGGACTAGGACAGCAGAAGAACATCTAGTTGCATTCAAGAATGCTTTGAAATTGTTAAATGTACAACATGAAGATGTTGCTTGCAGATTGTTCCCGTTCACTCTCCAGGAGGGAGCTTATGGTGGTTTCTAAATCTCACTAATGATTCTATTACCAGTTGGAATGACTTGGAAAAGGTTTTTGTGTCACAGTTTGGTGAGGTAATAGATCCTAGTATATTATATCAGCAGCTTTTTGGTATCAAAAGAGAATTAAGTGAATCTATCAGATCTTACAATGTCAGATTCCAGAAAGCTTATGGTAGACTTACTGGTTATTATGTACCGAATGCAGACCTGGCATTAGAGATTTTTAGAAATTCTCTAGATCCAATGACTTCGGTTTTCTTGAAAAGAGATCCCTATGTTACTAATTTAACAGAGGCTTATAAAGAAGCTTTGATTTTGGAAAGACAGTTGGGGCCCCAACCTTTAAATGCTCAGCAAATTCCTTTGGTTACACAAGCTCCCCCTATTTTCAATCCCATACCACATCAGATGATGTTGCCAGTGTGTCAGACTCTACCATCAGCAAATCCATTGGCTGTAACACCTGCTGAGAATGTACAGAACCCAGGTAAAGAGGCTGACAATGCAAGAGTTGAAGAAGTCTCAAAAATAGTTCAGAAGTTGGCCAATGATTTTTTGAGTTTTAAAAGGCAGGTTTCTACTGGGGAGAACTCAAACAGGTATTCATATCAACAGAACAGATTCAATCGGCCCCCATACGAACCTAATAAAGATTACAAAGGTAAAGGTCATGATGTGAATATTTGCGATTTGGCTTTGCCTAGCGGGTGCGAGAATACATGCTACTTCTCGGCACGGGGAGTTGGATTGTTTGGAATTTTGTAATGCATTTGAAGCTTTGTACGGGGATTTGATTTCTCCTGAAAATCAAAGAAGCTACGGAGGGCCCAAGTTCATCCGGCCACGGTGCGGCTATGGTCTTGGATTCTTTCACTTTCTCGGATGAATGCGAGAATGTAGTTGAAATGCCTATGGATGAGGTGC
The DNA here is from genome assembly GCA_028583015.1 of Wollemia nobilis. Taxonomy (NCBI): domain Eukaryota; kingdom Viridiplantae; phylum Streptophyta; class Pinopsida; order Araucariales; family Araucariaceae; genus Wollemia; species Wollemia nobilis. The sequence continues at coordinate 11,685,753 of JAQPPZ010016677.1, read as the reverse complement.
GGGCTTTCCAACAGTACAGGAGGGACAACTACAACCTGAGAAATAGAAATCCGGAGCCCAACACTACATCTACCCCTCAGGACAACTCTCACAATGTTCCTCCAGATCCATCTTCAAGCAATAATCCATCTCCACCCAAGGGAGGAAATCTGAGAGGACCAGATGCTTTTGTCCCTCCACTTAATAAGGGATATAACATAGTGGAGGACATGAAAAAGATCAAAGCCAACATTACTCTTCATGAGTTGGCCCAAATTTTAGAACAGAGAGGGACAACTTTGATAAAAACATACTCTGGGCCTACTACAAAATCTTTGGACAAGGGAAAGAAGATGGCAAATGCAAATGTAGCCATGTACAAAGAGAAAACGAGGTTCCGCCTTTTCTACGATTGTACGTATTTTTGGGAAAAACTTGCACAATTGTACGGTAGATTCGGGTGCTTCGGCTAATGTTATGCCTTTGGCCATTTGTCAACGGTTGGGTTTGACCCCAATGAAGTCTGAAAGAAGAGTTGTCCAATTGGACAAATCGAGAGGTTAAAGTAGTAGGAGAACTTCAGAATATTCATATCCAGTTAGCATCCGAGCCAAGGGCTCAACATAGAATTGAAATTCAGGTTGTGGATATCCCCGTGGGGTACGGGATGCTTTTGAGCGAGGGATTGGTCGAGATCTTTGAACGGATACTTGGCAACAGACTTTTCACACATGTGGTTGCCATGGAAGGGAGTGGCAAATCAATTACGGGTTGAAAGAGAACCCAGATACAAGCATACGATCACTGAATACAATGCAGAGAATGAGACTGTAAATATTGTTGAGGTAGATATTGGAGTTTACAATTTAACAACGGGACAAAATGAGAAGTTTAGTAAAGCTCATCCTGTTCATAGTAATGAAGTATGGACGCTTCATGTGGATGGGGCTAAATCTAAATAGGGTTCTGGCACGGGGGCAGTCCTTAAAGGGCCTGAAAGTCAGACATATTTTATGTCTTATCGCCTACGGTTCCCTTGTACAAATAATTTAGCAGAGTATGAAGCTTTGGTATTAGGTTTGAAATTTGCTTTGGACAGAAGTGTAAGAAATATTCAAGTTTTTACGGATTCAGAATTGGTGGCTAATCAAGTTAAGGGTAAATTCCAGTGTAAAGCATCTTATTTAAAAGGATACAAACATCGGGCTTGGGATCTTGTAGAAGATTTTGATGCTTTTAATCTGACACACATACCCAGAGAGCGAGAATTCACGTGCGGATGTCTTGGCTTCTTCAACCGCAAGTTTAAAACCACTGGAAGAATTTAAATGGAACAAGTTTTCAATTGAGTTAGTCCCTTGTCCTTCGAGTCCCAAATAATATAGATAATTTTCAGGTTTTCTCCGATGATCAACAGATTGTAAACTTTTTGCGAGTACTAACACATTTGAAAATGCTATAATCGATGAGGGCCAAAGGGATACTCTGCTGGAGCAGTTAGATGATGACAGGGGAATAATAAGGTTGAAAGACAATAGAATTCCAAAAGGGATGGTGGAGCTGGAGCGGCTCTTTGATGTTGACCAAATTAGGCAAAAAGTGAATTCTGAGGATTCTATGGGTGCAAAAGACAGTGAGACTAAGAACCTGAACGTGGGGACTGAAGAAGATCCTAGGAACATCAAGTTGGTTAAGAACTATGATCCAAAAATAAAAGGGAATATGATTGATTTTCTTCATAGGTCCAAGGATGTTATGGCCTGGTCATACAAAGACTTAAAGGTATTTGATCCGAAAGTTTACACTCATATTATACCTTTAAAAGAATTTTGCAAACCTTTTCGGCAAAAACAGAGGCATGTCAACGCTCTGTTAGAGCCCCTCATCCAGAAAGAGGTAGAAAAACTATTGAGTGCCGCCATTATTTTTCCCATCAGGCATTCTACTTGGGTGGCCAATTTGGTGCCGGTCAGAAAGAAAAATGGAGAGATCCGCTTGTGTGTGGATTTTAGAAATTTGAACAAGGCATCTGAGAAAGATAATTATCCTCTGCCTTCTATGGATGAGGTGTTACAGATTGTCAATGGTTCGGAGATGATGTCTTTCCTGGACGGTTTCTCAGGGTATAATCGGATATTAGTTGAGAAGGAAGACAGAATGAAATCTGCTTTCACAACTAAGTGGGGAACTTTTGCTTACAAGAGGATGCCATTTGGATTAATAAATGTCGGAGCTACGTTTCAACGAGCAATGGATCATGCCTTCAAGGGCCTTATGGGTAAATGCATTGTTGTTTACATGGATGATTTAACAGTCTTCTCTAAATCTCGGTTTGACCATGTAAAACACTTGGAGTCTGTGTTCAACAAATGCAGGGAGTTCGGCATTTCTTTGAATCCGAAGAAGTGCATTTTTGGTGTAACGAAAGGAAAGCTCCTTGGGCACTTGATCACAAAATATGGCATTTCCATGGATCCGGACAGAGTTGAAGCCATATCCGGCATACCCTTTCCCAACTCTAAGAGAGAGTTGAGGTCCTTCTTTGGAAAAATTAATTTTGTCAGGAAGTTCATCTCCGGTTTTGCAGAGATAGTCAAGCCACTGAATGACATGCTAAAGCAAACTGCTCAGATTTTCTGGACCACAGAAGCTAAAACAGCGTTCCAAGAAATCAAGACCGCCATCAAACAAGCACCAGTTCTGGTAAGCCTAGATTTTAGTGCAGATTTTTATCTGTACACCTTTTCTTCTGAACACACACTTGCTGTAGTTCTGACCCAACGGAGAGAAACCGGGGAACATCCAATTGCTTTCAAGAGTACCAATTTAAAGGGGCTGAGCTGAAATATTCTCGTTTAGACAAACAAGCTTATGCCTTGGTGAGAGCAATTAAGCAGTTCAGGCACTACATACTAAGAAGCAGAGTTCATGCTATAGTTTCGGACCCAGCTGTTAAATACCTATTAAGTCAAGACGAATTGGGTGAACTAAGAGGTAATTGGGTTACAAGGCTGCAAGAATATGACTTAGAAATTCGGCCTACAAAATTGATCAGAGGACTTGGTTTGTCCCGACACATTGCCGAAATACCTGTACGGGAAGAAGTTAATCAGTTAAATTCTGAATCTGATGACTGGTATGGAGATATTATTCATCTGCTGCAATTTGGAGTTTGCCCGTCTCACTTGAATAGAACCCAAAGGAGAGCACTAAAACTGAAAGCTGCTCATTATCTCCTCAAGGGAGGTAATTTGTACAGAGAAAATTATCCTGGCATTTTCTTAAGATGCATTTTTTCGAGTGAAGTCAATGAAGTCATGTCCGGTTTTCATGAAAAGTTAGGGGCAGGACATTCCTCAGGATCTGCTACTACGCATAAAATATTGAGAGCAGGCTATTATTGGCCTACGTTGTTTAAGGATGCCCATCAGCATGTGAGAACTTGCCATTAGTGCCAAACTTTTGCAGCCAAAGAGGCCAACCGGGCTCTACCATTGCGGCCTGTTGTAATAAATAAACCTTTTATGCAATGGGGACTTGATTTTGTGGGAGTGATTAATCCAAATTCTTTAGCGGGGCATAAGTATGTTCTAACGACTACTGATTACTACACAAGATGGGTCGAAGCAACAACCACCACAAGAAGTACAGCTCATGAAGTGATCAAATTTCTAGAGTCAAATGTCATAACCAGGTTTGGGGTTCCTCTGAATTTGGTGTGTGATAATGGACCAGCCTTCCAATCATTGGAGTTTGCAGAATGGGCATACCGGATGGGGATAGTTATCAGATTTTCATCCAACTATTATCCCCAAGGCAATGGGCTAGGTTGAGTCCACAAATAAGAATTTAATGAATGCCATTAAGAAATCTACAGTAGACAAACCCAAGCAGTGGCATACATTATTGAAATATGCACTTTGGGCTGACCGGATAAAATATAAAGTGGCTCTTAAGACTTCCCCTTTTGCTTTGTTGTATGGTACCCAGCCAATTGTTCCCATCTCTCTGAAATTACCTACTTACCAATTTGTCTTAGACTATTTTGAGGATCAAGCTGATGCGAGAGGCTCGTGTTTTGGATCTAACTAATTTGCGGGATGAAATACTCCAAGCCTTGGAACATTTCAGTCGGCACCAAGAAACCATCAAGCGTTGGTTTGACAAGAGGGCCAAAGTGAAAGCTTTCAGACTGGCAGACCTGGTGCTTCTATGGGACAAGGCCCATGAAAAGAAGGGTAAGCATACAAAGTTGCAGCCACTATGGATAGGCCCGTGCCAGATGCTTGAGATTACGGGTAATAACGCATTTCGTTTACAAGACCTTGATGGTAATTTTTTGGACCTCCTGTTAATGGTCAATACTTAAAGCATTATTTCTCGGCTGTTCCATCCAATATATCATTTGAATGAGTCACAAAGAAGTTGTAACATGTGTATACATTGTAAATAACTTTAAGTAGTTTTATTTTATTTTATTTATTTTATTTTATTTTAATTATTAAATTTTAATTTATTTTATCCTTGTGTAGGTTTTATTTTATTTTAAAATTCTGTTTTTAAGTTTTGTCTGAGCATCAATGAAAAAGTCAGCCTTCTAAAATTGTTTTTATTCTAAGTTCGTGAATCCGAGTGTCTTCATTATTCTAATTGAGAATAGTCCCCTCTTAGCGAGCGAGTGGAACTATTTTGTTATTCGAACAACAGGTGGAAGGATGATTGGATTTTGTGTCTTGCTTGCCACGAGTTATTTTAATTATAAAGAAACTGCTATGTTGTTTGGCTGGAGAAACTCCTAGGGAATCCAAGAAAAGTTGGTCATAAGAGGGGACTATGATTCGTGTAATTATTTGAGTATCCATAGAGGCTATCGGTGCCAGGCTGAGCGGTTCCAGATTGGATGAGATATTAAAAGAAAAAATTGTTGTTCTTTCTAAGGCTTTTCAGACTTCGGTATATTTCAAAGAGAGAGAGAGAAGATGAAAGTTGAGCAAGACAGCATAGAATTGGCACTCTGTTATTTCCTATATATAAAAAAAAAAAAAAAAAAAAAAAAGAGAAAAAAAAGTTATGTAATCAAAGAGACAACCAAGACTTCAAAAGATGTTTTTCTTCTACCAAGTTGTAGATTCTACCTTACAGTTGTGAATCTGGGTCGTGTAAATCTAAAGGGTAACTCTGTCGGGGCTGTAAAAGGCTAAACTAGTAAACAGAGCTCTACTCGGTTTCCCCTTTTACAATCTAGAAAAGTTGATCAATCCAGAGTTCAACATTCGAAGGCCCAGTCATTCTTGAAGAAAGTTTTATACACTTGTAATTGCACATCAGAAATCTTCCTTAAATGATTTAGCCTAGTATGTCCTTGGGAAATTTTGACAACTATCAGCTAGTAGTTAAATTGTTTTGAAGAATATCGTGGCAAGGCATGATACATGGTCTATGTTGTTTTGAAACTAGAGTCTTGGGTTCTAAAATAATGCTACTATTTTACCCACAGATATCGCCATTTGTTGAGAAGCAACACACCCCCACTGAAAAATGAATTTCCATCCTTTGAAAATATTGAGCTTTCATTTTGCAGTAAGGACCCTCTTGATGTTTTTCAGGTTTTAATTCCAAATTTTTGCTTGCCTCCTTCTCCTTCAAGTTGTTGCTAGTATATTTGCATCTGGCTTTGATTTATTTCAGAATTCATTTTTCACATGTTAGAATCATTCATGAATAAAGAAAATCTTTCACTGATATGAAAAAAATGCAAAATATAGATAGATAAATTCATTGGAAGCCAAAACTTTCCATTTTTGGAAAAGTAGCGAAATCGTGACACTTTCCATTTTTGGAAATGTCGCGAAATCGCGACAGGTTTTAGAAAAATCGGCTAAGGCAAGAAAACGTAGCGAAATCGTGACACTTCCATTTTTGGAAATGTCGCGATATCGCGACACTTTCCATTTTTGGAAATGTCGCGAAATCGCGACAGGTTTGGAGAGAGAAAGCAAATGCGTACGGAACGACGAGATTTTGCGACATGTCGCGAAATCGTGACATGTCGCATTTTCGGGAGGCAAAAGGAAGCAAGGGCAAAGGGAGATTTCATGACATGTCGTATCGCGAGGAGGAAAAGAAGCTAAGGCATGAAAGAGGCGCGATTTCGTGACATGTCGCGAAATCGTGACATGTCGCATTTGCGGAATGGAGAGAAAAGGGAAGTCGAAAAGTAGCGAAATCGCGACGTCGCGAAATCGTGACATTTTTGAAGAAGGGAAGGCGCACGGAGTCGCGATTTCGTGACATGTCGAAAATCGTGACATGTCGTTTCGAGCAAGAAAGAAATAAAGAAGAAGAAGAGGAACAAAGGGAAAGGGAATAAAGAAAAGAAGAAGGAAAAAGGGAAATGGCACGATTGACGCGGAAATCGCGGCAGAAGAGGAAAAGGCGAGGCAGGAAGGATCGCGATTTCGTGACATGTCACGAAATCGCGACATGTCACGGTTGTGGAGAGAGAAAGGAAGGCTAGAAAGGGGCACGATTTGCGACATGTCGCGAAATCGTGACATGTCGCGTTTTCGCGAAAGCGAAAAGGAGGAAAAGCGATGTGACATGTTAAAAAGGAGGAGGAAAGTCGCGATATTCGCGACATGTCGCGAAATCGTGACATGTCGCATTTCGCGGCCATGAGAAAAAACACGATAATGAAAATAGTGGAAATGGACACGTGTCCCGATTTTTGTGACACGTGTCAAATAAGCAAGCCTACGTATAATGAACTTTAGGGTTTTGATTTAACTTTAAGGTTTTGATTTAATATTATTAAAATACTAATCCATATTTTGTCTTTTTTGCAGGAAGCCATCTAGCACTTGCATGATAACGGGAGAAATGGCTAGGAAGACAAAGTTAAGTGCAAATTAATCGAAGACCGCCATATTGAAATGAGAGATGCCAGGAATTGTTGTTTCATCCAAATTTTACAGATCTGGCCGCAAAGAGACTTTACGGTGACTAAGCGGCTGCCCATTTAATGGAGTATGTCGGGAATTGGCCGAAAAATGAAAATATCTACACACCGTTACCGAAATTTGCCGATGGATGCATTTAATGAAAATTTATGACAGAATTAATGGCGTGCGGAGATTTTCAACTCAGGGATGGCTCTGCGGAGATGAAATGTCAGAGAAGTGGTGACTCATCCAAATTACCCGAGGGAATTAATGAGGACATTTACACATAGTTGCGGGTGGATGCAAGTGGCATTAGAATTCTGCCTTCTCCATTTATGGCAAGTGACTACACTGATTTGCAGAATGGTTAAGTTTTATCAAAACTCTATTTTTAAAGGCTTTATATTGTAAAACCCGGGTACTAGGGTTTAAGATGATAAGATTTAGGGTTTGAGAAGAAGATATTTTTGAAAAGATCAGGGTCTATCCTGAGTCTATAAATACTTCTTCTAAATGTAATCGTCGAGAGGCGAAGACTTAGAAATAAAAGGCTATTGAAGCAATTTCTTGCAAATCTTGTTAAATGCTTTATTTTTGGACTTGGAGTTGATGTGCTTTTGTTTTTACGTGATAGCATGGCCAGGAGCCTAATCTCTTTCAGATTGTGATAAGTTCATCTTCTTTTGTTATCCGTTTCTTTAAAGTTTATTAAATATATCGTTGTAAATCTGTGTTATCAAGATTAAATATGTTGTTGGGCTTCATTTGTTCTATTGTATGCTAGGGAAAATCATAGATTTAAGGTTCAAGTCTGTTCTAATTGCTCTGTCCTCACTATGTGAGCTATCTTGTCGGTGAATGATACCAATTTTAACCGACTTCCCTTCTGTTTATGATTTTCTTTCAGATCTGTTCTATCTCTGTCTTATGCTCTTAGTAGAAGGTGATCTTAGAAAGTTGGACACCTTCTTCTTTGATTTGTTCTATTGTGAAGCTGATAGTATAAATAAAATTGGTAGTTTTGGTTTTACAGCTAAGTTTGATAAACTTCTCTTTCTGCCTTACCCTACCCTCTCTGTTTTATCGTGAATGATCCATTTTTATTTTCTTTTAAATTTGTCTTTTATTTAAATCTGCTGACCCATAAGAGCTAGATCAAAGAACTAATTTTAAATCTGATTGTCAACAAGTGACAACTTCTAAACATTATTGAACAAGTTCAGGAACCCGTTGTAAGGTAACGAGACAGTCCATATTGAAAACTATTCCAGAAGCGAAAAAGAGTGAATTGACATTCGACCCAACTCTGTAACTCACACCTTGGATAACCGGCAAGATCCTAAAGTGAGTGGGATTTATCCCGTATAAGTGTTATCAGAGTTTCATGCTCATTCTTCGTAGGGTGTGTATAAAAGTCGGACCAACATATCCCTACTAGAACTATATCCTATAGGTTCACTAGGTGCTTCTTATAATGTACTTCTTCCAGTTTCCCTACCTCTAGCTAAGTCTTCTATAACTTTATTTTTTTGAACTATCAACTCCTTTTTTTGGGCCATGTGAGTTTTTTGTTGGGCCATTTCTTCTCTTTGTTGCTCCATATGAGTTTGTAATAATTGCACAATGTTTGCAAGGTTTCCTTCTTCCATATGAGGCTCATTTGGTGGAGGCTCATTCAATCGTTTCATCCTTCTTTCCCATTGATTATCTTCTCATATTATACCTGATATTTGTCCCTATACTGGTCTTTCGATGGTTTCTTCCTCCCTACCTCTTGTAGGATTTTCTAAAGATCCATATTGCCGTAATCGTGCCATCTAACCTATAGGTGAAAGAAGTAAATAAGTTTACATCGATATAGAAAAAAAATATTTAATAAAAGTCTGCAACTTAAGATATTTTTTTCTCTAATACCATATATAACAACCCAATTCTACAACCTAGTTGTACTACAAAAAGAGCCAAGCAATTTTTACAAGGTTTTTTTTTTTGTTTGAGTTTATTGTTAAACTCTAAAAGTGCTTTCATGCACACAATAAATTTATTTCACCCAATAAATCAAATAATAAATATCACATTATTTAATTAGTACAGGCATATCATATCACTTTTGGTTTTAATACTACTGCAGATAGCCAACCAAGTGAACAAGATTGACCAAGTTTCGTACAAGGTGCCATTATGTAGAATCAACTTGTCTCATTTATTATCCTATTATTCTAGCATGAGGGTTGAACCATGGTTGGGGTTATCCTTTAAGGCCCATAACACCTAAAATATGGACACTTACTTCGCCATCCCTTATCATACTAAACATTTGACTAATCGGTCGACTTGTTCCAAAACTATATGTAAGGGGGTTAGCGTACATATGTCTAGTGTCTAGTTGATTGTCTTGCTACTCGATATCAACTAGATCCATGTCAATACTTTGACCATGGACTTGACCATCATACCCATTATTACTCATGCTCATTTATCTCATAATAAATATCATGGCTTAACTAGCTAATTCAAATGAACATGGGACTTATCACAATACTGCCCGAGTAGTAACCTAGAGGTGGTATCCCATACTGCCTCTCGTTACCAATTTTGATCAAGTCACATGTTTCAACTAGTTCTATTTGACTACGGTTTCTCTTGAGACTTATTGTGTGCATACCCACACCTCAATGACATTGGGTGTTTAAGCCATTCATTTTCACTGGCAATAACTTTTGTTTATCCTTCTCGATAAACTATTATTTGGGTTTTAGGTTGTTTCTCATGGTTTAATGGTTTTCTTAAAATTATGTAGTTTTAATAGAAGCTGTATCGCTCCAAATTTTTTGCACCCCTACCTTTAGGCTATTGGATCCGCACCCGAAAGGAGGATGGGAAAAGGATGGTGCGGTACCTCGGACGAGAGGACTTTGCAAAGGTCCCGCCTCTCAAGGGAGGTGCATTTTGGTGATTTTTCGACGGATGGTGGGTTCACCAGGAAACATTTGACGACTGTTTCCACGCCTAGGTTTTGGGAATGAGTTTTGATGAGTTCGTTTTATTTTTAAACATTCATCCTAGGTTTGGCCGAATGATTCTAACTTAAACTACATGAAAATGCAATTTAAATGCATACAGCAAACAGAAAGGAAAACAAAAACAGAGAATTTGTAGGAGGCCAATGAAGATTACCTGATCCGAAAGTCTGATGGAGTTTTTGAAGCTTGAAGCAGTCTGGATCGTCCACAATTCAACAGAATCACCTTCAATTTGATAAAATCGTCTGAACTGACAAGATCGTCTAAAATCTGACGAATTCGTCGGACGAATTCATCGAGAACTGCAAAACAGACAAACAGATGCGAAATACGAGAAATTCTATTTTGCAAACGAGGGACAAACTATGTAAAACGAGTAATATGAGTGTTGAACAATATACAAGAACAAAAATAAATGCAAATAACTGTGTTTAGATAGCAGAATATGATCTTAATCTGTAAACTTAGACAAAATGGGTGAACTCCAAATGCAATATAATATAAAAACTGAATAAACAATATAATTTACAACATAAAATGACAGAGAAAAGATACAGAAGAACAAACTCCAGGCACTGATTGCCTCGATATGCGCTGCAGTCAAAATCGTCTCGCATCAGTATGAGATCGTCCCGAATTTGACGAGATCGCCTCCGATCTTGACAGGTTCGTCGGCTGCGATAGGTACTGGCTCCGATTGAAAACCAGTGGTGTACCTGCAATGAAATGACTATAAGACTAATGCAAAATATGAATTACAATGTTTTAGAGCATAAGGGTTCAATTTGCATAAAAATTCAGCCAGGGGTTGGGGAGGGAAAAGTCTTAGAGTTAAATAGGCATAGGATAGTTGTTGGGAGGTTGGAGATCATCCCAATTTGGGAGATCTCCAAGCGGGAAGGGTCCCAATGGTGTAGACACGCTTCTGCCCAGATTGGAGACCCGTTGGAATGGATTCCAACTATGCAAATTTAGTTTTGTGACGAAATCGTCTAGACGTTCTAGTCTAGACGAAATCGTCAAATCTGGGGCGATATCGTCAGATCGGAGACGATATCGTCAAATGGTCAAAACAACTGCTAAAAATGGCACGAAAAAGGAGGAAACGGGTTTCTCGACGGTTAACGGGCGGTTTGGGAGGTTAAATTTGAATTTAAATTTATTTACTAAGGTGAATGTAATTATTCCAATTTTACTGCGCCAATTTTAGGGTGCTACATTTTGCCCCCTCTTTAGCGAATTTTTCGAAGAAAATGCGTTAAAGATGAGTTCTTATCGATCTACGAGAAAGCAAAAAATTATTCTCATTTTTAGGCGACGATTCTTGGTCAAATCGTACGACAGCTTACTATGGTGCCCCCTCCGTGTTTTTACCCAAATCGAACGTTTGAGGTAAAAATGCGGAAAAGAAAAAATTATTTGTTGAATAAAATTAAGAAAAATAGGGTAAAACCCTAATTCATTTGTTACTGTTCATTTTACTGTTTTGAGAGCTCTGGAGCAAAAATGGTAGAGACAGCGCACAGATCTGCAGAGGTCCGCCGCGGTCTACGGGTAAGAGTCTAGACTTAACTAGGATGCTTTAATTTAATTTGATATGCTTTGTAGGTGATTTTTAGGTGAATTTTGAGCATCGCGGCCGTTTTTGGCCATCGACGTCGTCCGGACGAAATCGAAGACGATTTTGCTCAAATGTCGGACGATATTGGCCAATAGTGGGCGTTATCATCAATTACAAAATTTTGATCTTTAAGTTGCATTATTGATTGCTAAAATTGTTATTAATGATTGTTTGTTGTTTTGGTTGTTTATGCTTGCAGAGAGGATTACTAAAGAGCAGGGAGTGGAAATATGGAGGATTAAGAGATGACTTGGCCGCTCTAACACAGGCAGAGTGAGATCAGCTAGCACAGGCTGGCTTACTACATGTGGCAGATATGCCACAAGTATCTATAGACATGGAGCTACTGACGACCCTAGCAGAGAGGTGGTACCCGAGCTCTTCATGTTTCTGGTTACCGAAAGGGGAGATGACTCCCACACTAGAGGATGTATGGAGGATTCTTAGAATCTCCATACAAGGGAGGATGATCACACCTACGGCCAATCAGGGCCACACGATGGGACGACTCTGCGATGACCCGAGATTTGCCCTGGAGAAGGGCGGAGTGAACATCGAGGCACTTCGCCAGATGCCTGGGGCATCTACACTGACACGAGTTTTGGCTGGGGTGGTTGGTGGACTTCTACTGTGCCACTAAAGCGGCTGCAGGGTACCATGGATGCTGGCAGATGTGATCTGTGACATGTGTGATCATGGCTACAGATTTGCTTGGGGCAGCTTTGTTCTATGCCGATTGTATAGGATCCTGCATGGGGTCGTATACAAGGGTGGCCGATGTCTGGTTATGACATCGCTCCTACAGGTTTGGTCTTCGGGAGCACATTGCGGTGCAAAGGCCGGTAGGGCTTCCACTGACAGGGGTTGACGGGGAGAGGCCCCGAGTCTTCTACTGGTGGCTCCGGAGAGGGGCACAACGATGGATCGACCTGCCGATGTCCCGGAGACTACTGGATGACTTGGTCCTAGACCAGATCACCTAGAGGCCATGGAGGCAGCATCCAGGGTGGGCAGAGGACGCATAGGAGCTGGCTCGCATCAGGCGAGTCTACTGGCTACGGATGGAGAGGGGAGAGGTGGAGCTCCATCGCTATGACCGAGTTTTGTGATAGTTCGATCTACAGTAGGGGATCCCATCTCTCAGGGATTACGAGTTTTCTCGGACTGTCCGGGATAACACCATGGTTAGCGGGGCTCTAGACATGCAATGCTTCTGGAGCTAGGATGCAGACGATGCCCCCATCCAGCTAGTGGATGGGGACGACGCAGGAGTAGCCGATGGCTACGATGCCTGGCATGCAGGCATCCGTCCCCCTCGGATGACGAGGGCATAGGGACCGATCCACGTAGTTGTGCGTTGGATAGGGAGGCGATGCCAGGCGGAGGTAGAGGCAGCCCGAGGTCACGACAGAGGATAGCGAAGGAGGCCACAGGCACAGGAGAGGCCGCGACAGAGGGAGCGGGAGAGGAGGGAGGCGAGACCCCCATCTCCATAGAGGCCACCATCGCCTGATAAGGGCAAGGGTGTGGATATTGGAGAGAGTAGCGAGATGGCTACTCTTCGGGCAGAGAGAGATCATCTGTGAGCTCAGGTGTAGACGTTACAAGATGTAGTTGCACAGCACCAGGTTGAGGTGTCGCAGCTACGAGACGAGAATGCTCATCTCAGGGCACGAGGCGGAGGGGTAAGCACTCAGGAGCTACTACGATCGGTTTCTCAGATCGCATTCTATCAGGTGCTATACTACCAAGCAGTTCCAGAAGGCCAGAGGGTACAGCTGCCACCTGCCATAGCAGATCCTATCAGGACAGGGTCGACGAGGAGCTCATCCCGGTCGATGATGAGGACTCGCGGTACCACACATCCGTGATGGGACCACCTCGTCCTCCGCGGGCGGGGGGATGAGATGAGGTCGAGAGCTCTAGAGGCTCTCGAGGCTAGAGGGCAGGATACTACCACTGACATTGTATTATACTTGTATTGATAGAGGATTGAGTATGCCGAGGTACAGATTATGGCATACCAATCTAGTTTTGATGATGTATATATTATGTTGATATATATAGATGAGATATTTTTTGATCATATGACTTGTCTTATGTGATGCTTATGATGCTTTTTATGTTTGATTGATTGATTGAGTTGATTGATGTAATGATTTTATTGATGATTCATGTAATTATGTCATTTTGGAAAATATTATAACTTGGATGTCATGCTATAAATATTTTAAATGAAATAATCTGATGTAACAAATTGATTGGTTGTAATGAAATGTGATAAAATAAAAAGAGATTTCTAACAATAATTTCAAAGGACATTGTCGCTATTATAGACCATTTCATGGAGTCGTTGCTCACTCGGTCGTCAAGCTAGTCCCAGGATAGAAATATTGTTAAAAGAAAAGAGTGCTTAAGAGACTGTCTTAAGACTTTGTTGTGATGATGCAAATGAAGATGATGATGGTTTGCTTTCAGATTTCCATAAAAATATTATGCATGAAAGATTGTAAAATAATTTTTGCTAGGCATAAATTCCTAAGTGTGATAAAATTGTTGAATATTTCCTTAAGAATTATACCATCATTGCAAAATGCAAAGGTTGACATAATGATATGAAATAAAAAAAATGTGTTTGCTTTTGAAAAGCATAATTTGTGTAATAGAATGAAGTCATATGGTTTTTATGAATTTTGATAAATTGGAGAAAATATTGTTATAATGGTTTTCGCTAGGTATAGAATATGTAGGTATAGACTTATACCATCATCGCGAAGATCAAAAGAAAATAGTTTTATTGCATGGTTGATTTTTAATGAACAGAAAAGATGAAAATGAGGGCTTGCGCTAAGCATAAAACTCTAATTTTGGTTTTGGAATTATACCATCATCGCGAAATTCAATAAGATATATATGATATGTTTTAATTGAAATTTTTGATTTTTTCTATTATATAGTTGTCTTTGTGGTAAATAATTGTACTTGATTATTCCAAACAAGTTGCAAAAATAATATTTCAAAGTATTTTAAAAAAATTAGATTTATAAGGAATCCCATGTGCATAAGTGAATTCATTGCCAATCTTGATTTATCATAATGATAGACAAAATCTCTCAAATACAAATGTGTGTGCAATTGTATGGTTTACAAGTGATTTGAATAAACCAACTAAGTGTTCATTAACCATGATGTAGATGCATATAACCATACTAGGCTACTATGTAGATCGGATTATCAAGAGCTAGCTAATCCATAAGAAGACATAGGTCTGTACAAAATAAGGTCGCTAATGTGACAGACATATCGCCACGCTAGGAGTTACCCAAGGCCAAGCGAGGTTGGGCACAAACCACTTGTTATGGGGCTTACCTCATAGTTTTCGAATAATTGAGAATTCCAGGGATTCAAGCTCATCAACCCTTCTTTTCTTTTCAAAGGGTAGGGAAAGGGATTTTATTGCTTTCTTGCTTTCTTTTGAACTTTGCTTATTTTTCTTTTTGTATTTCTTTTGCTTGAGAATACTTGGAACATTGCTGAAATAACATTTTTCTTTTCTCTTCTTTCTTGAATTTTTCTTCTCTTTTTCTTTGCTAGGGATACTTGCTCGGATTAGCTATAGAGCAAGGGATTTTTATTCTGGGTAGGGGTGAGCTTGTCCTTTTGCCAATTCTCAAATATTCTAGACCATGTGCATGATAGGACAGCAGGGGAAACTTTTCACTCAAGACATCAGTTCTACTATGTAGCAAAACATGGAAATTACAAATATAATCATTTTATTGTGGAAAGATGTGCTTGGTTTAGGTAAATAACAAGATCAATTCTCTATGCTCAAACTTTATTTAATTGAAATTTGTGAACTTTGATATAAGAGAGATTAGTAATCATGCCAGATAAAAGCAAGATATTTATTGTTGTGAGTGTGCAAGTGAGGGATTCAAAATAAATTCTAATTTATCCAAAATAAGTTGAAACATATAACTGCAATAATTGTAAGAAAAAATATATAAATGATTTGTGAGAAAGTTTTTGAGAATGTTGACTCTCTCTTTCTTCTGTATATTGTTTTGGTTTCGAAAGAGTCAAGCATATAGCTGTTTTTAGATTTTGTATTTTGATTTTAGTTTTTGAGCAAACAATTTGACAAGTGCTTTAAATAAATGCAATAGATAGTTTTTGAAGATTTTTGGAGATTTATGAATGTTTTTGAGGTTTTTGAATAAATTGAAAGAAATACAAGATAATGATTTTGAACAAATATATACATGGATGAAATGACCAAATTTATGCATAGTAACATTTGATATGTAAAATATTCATGGGTTCTTTAAGTTCTTTACCATCTAAGGTAGATAATTTATATGCTCCTGATTCAAATTTTGCAGTAATGATGTATGGTCCGAGCCAGTTGGGCTCAAATTTACCTTTAAGTTCCTTAGTTGCATTTGTATTTTTTTGAAGATTTTGAGGATTTTGATTTTTTTTTGTATTTTGATTTTAATTTATGAATTGAAATTGATGGTATATACAAGATGATCTATATACACTATACAAGGTTATTTGAGTATAGCATGTCTAAGGTTGCTTCAAAATCAAAGGAGGTTTTGAAGGATAATCCGGTTGTGTTGAAGGTAAGAAAAAAAGGTGATGAGTAAAAGATAGTGATAACAAAAGCTTTGTTATAATGTAAAATAATGTAGCAAAAGATTTGACTTTTATATGTGTAAAATTGATCATATTACAAAATAAAATGTCATAAATATAAGAAAGTTCTTCATTCTTATTATTATATTCCAAGTTTTGATAATATGGAGAAAGTATATGTGAAAGACATGCATGGATGTTATTTGATAAACAAGGATGATCATATATGGATGAAGAAAAGTGATGGATAGAAGATAATTGTGATAATAGAGAATGTATAGAACTTGATGTTTCAACCGTTAAATATTCTTCAAATGGTGTTGGGTCACCATGTATGGTAACAATTTTATTTGCAATTTCAAACTTCAAACATTGATGAAGAGTGGAAGGGACAACCCTCATCGTATGAATCCAAGGACTCTGGAGAAGTAGTTTGTAAGGTGAAGGACAATATCCTACATAGAATAAAGTATCCAAGATCTTGGATCCAATATTAAGGGGAATAATTATAGTACCTTGAGGTTCTTGAATTTCATTGTTAAAAGATTTTATAATAACATTTGATTCATTACTATCTTCTTCCTTTAATTTGTGTTTTTGAAATAATTGATAAGTGCATAAATTAAGAGAAGAGTCATTATCTACCATGATAGTTCTAACAAGTGTTTCTTTACAAGATCCGATAATGTAAAGATAGGAGTCTTCTTGTGGAGTAGAGGAAGGAATATCCTCATCATAGAATGAAATATGGTTAACCTCAAGAGGGTTTATACCATTAATTATGTTCTTAGAGAAAATATGATGAGGAACAAATTGTTGGCTAGGTATTTTGAACAAAATTTCCTTATGAGCAATTTGTAATACTTCTAAAAGGGATATCTTTGCTTGAGGATTAATCACTTGTTTTTGGTTATCAAAGTGGATTTCAGATTGAGATTTTGATTCTAAAGATGAACTTTCTATGCTTACATTACATTTTGTATCATTCTCTAGAGCCAAATATAGTTTTGAAAGTTGGTCAAATGAGGAATCCATATCTTGAATATCGAATTGAGTTGATTGAACTTGAGGTTGCTCATTTGTATTTTTTGTTACAATATTAATAATATCATCATGATGGCACACATTAACATGCAATATTTGATTGGTTTCTTGTTGTTGATAATTGAATAGGGGTTCTTGGGATATCCCCATGTCTTGATTGATTATTGGCATTTGTTGTGTAGGGGTTTGATTGTTTACTGAAGATTTATAGTCAGTTGTAGATTGTAATTCCTTTATATTAAAAATACCCTTATCAATCAAATCTTGAATTGCACATCTTAAATCTTTACAATTTTGTGTCATATGTCCATCTACTCTATGATATTCACAATGTAGCTCAGTTTTAAACCAATCTGATGTGGTATCAGGTTGTCTTATGGAAGGAAGTTCAATAATATTTGTGTCAAGTAAATACTTGAGAATTATATCCATTGGTTGATTAAGCCTAGTAAATTTATGTGACGAAGGTTTTTGAGAGGTTTTTGATAAATGCCTTAGGAATTTTGTCATAAAAGGACCTAATGGTTTCTCACCTCTACTTTCTTTATTATGGGTAGAATGATGACGGGGAATATTGGGTTGTAGGAGGTGAGTGCACGGTAGAATTGGAAGAATAAGTATTTTCTTGTTGAAATGGATGTGTTGTATTGAAAGAAGAGTTTTGAAAAGGTGGCGGAGGATTATATGTGGATTGATAGACATAATATGGATATATGGGAGAATATATAATATCATTATGAAGAGGATTGGCAAAGGGATTGTTTTGTTGGGTTATGGATGAAAAATAAGAAGAGTGTGATGGAGGTGGTGTTGAATAGGGATGAGGTTGGTCATAATCAACAAATGTATTTAGCTGAATTCTTCCAACATTACTTGATGGACTCATATTGATTTGAGTAAAAACTCATGGTTTCTTTAGTACTTCTAAAAGTAATATTTAGCATCTACTATTTAGGATTGAATATAAAACATACAAACTTGAAATGATGATTTTGTTTTTTTTTTCTTGTATATATATATTTTTTTGTTTTTTTTGTTTTTGTTTTCAAAAGGTTATGATGCATTCACGTCGGGTTCACCAAAACGTATCGCTCCAAATTTTTCGCACCCGTACCTTCAGGCTATTGGATCCGCGCCCGAAAGGAGGATGGGAAAAGGATGGTGCGGTACCTCGGACAAGAGGACTTTGCGAAGGTCCCACCTCTCAAGGGAGGTGCATTTTGGTGATTTTTCGACGGATGGTGGGTTCACCAGGAAAAATTTGACGGTAGTTTCCACGCCTAGGTTTTGGGAATGAGTTTTGATGAGTTCGTTTTATTTTTAAACATTCATCCTAGGTTTTGCCGAATGATTCTAACTTAAACTACATGAAAATGCAATTTAAATGCATACAGCAAACATAAAGGAAAACAGAAACAAAGAATTTGCAGGAGGCCAATGAATATTACCTGATCCGGAAGTCTGATGGAGTTTCTAAAGCTTGAAGCAGTCTGGATCATCTGCAATTCAACAGAATCGCCTTCAATTTGATAAAATCATCTGAACTGACAAGATCGTCTGAAATCTGATGAATTCGTCAGACGAATTCATCAGAGACCTACAAAACAGCAAACAGATGCGAAATACGAGAAATTCTATTTTGCAAACAGAGGCAAACTATGTAAAACAGTAATATGAGTGTTGAACAATATACAAGAATAGAAATAAATGCAAATAACTATGTTTAGATAGCAGAATATGATCTTAATCTGTAAACTTAGACAAAATGGGTGAACTCCAAATGCAATATAATATAAAAACTGAATAAACAATCTAATTTACAACATAAAATGATAGAGAAAAGAGACAGAAGAACAAACTCCAGGCACTGATTGCCTCGATGTGTGTTGCAGTCGAAATCGTCTCGCATTAGTACGAGATCGTCCCGAATTTGATGAGATCACCTCCGATCTTGACAGGTTCGTCGGCTACGATAGGTACTGGCTCCGGCTGAAAACCAGTGGTGTACCTGCAATGAAATGACTATAGGACTAATGCAAAATATGAATTACGATGTTTTAGAGCATAAGGGTTCAATTTGCATAAAAATTCAGCCAGGGGTTGGGGAGGGAAAAGTCTTAGAGTTAAATAGGCATAGGATAGTTGTTGGGAGGTTAGAGATCATCCCAATTTGGGAGATCTCCAATGGGGGAAGGGTCCCAGCGGTGCAGACACGCTTCTGCTCGGATTGGAGACCCGTTGGAACGGATTCCAACTATGCAAATTTAGTTTTGCGACGAAATCGTCTGGACATTCTAGTCCAGACGAAATCGTCAAATCTGGGGCGATATCGTCTGATCGGAGACGATATCGTCAAACGGTCAAAACAACTGCTAAAAATGGCGCAGAAAATGAGGAAACGGGTTTCTCGGTGGTTAACGAGCGGTTTGGGAGGTTAAATTTGAATTTAAATTTATTTACTAAGGTGAATGTAATTATTTCAATTTTACTACGCCAATTTTAGGGTGCTACAAGAACCAAATCTCAATACTAGAGTTTCCATTCATCATGTCGCTATATCTTCACTTCACTAATGTAAATCCCATTATTCAAAAAAATCAACCTATAACATTGAAGAAAAAAACAACTATATGAACATATATAATAATAAGGATTCCTTTCTATACTCCTTACATTCTACCCAATGTCTAAGTTTCAACTTTTTCATAAGGGCTTTAATCAATTTTCCATTACACTATGGAAGAAACTAACATGAATTTTCTATCTTCCATTGAAACAAAAGGGCAAGCCTTCCTTTGTTAATTATTTAATTATTTAATCATAGCTAAAGAACAACATTTTCCATTAAAACTAACTATTTTATACCCAACTAATATGTTTTTTTCATCATAAAAACCACTTGTAAAAAAGTCTCTTTCACTTAAATAAGTAAAGTTCTAACAAAAACACTACAAATGTAAATAACACAATAATTACTTTATTTACCATAATTTTAAAGATATATATATTCTCTTGTAGACACCAAAATAGCACCAATCCGATTATGTGATGACAAACACTGACCAAATTGGCATAAATAGCCCCTAGGGCAGCCCCCAGAGGTTAAACAGTGGTCCTAACCACTCCCATAGTAGTTTTGGAAGGTCAGAGGTCAATTTGGAACCTTTCAAGCACCTTGCTCCTTATTCGTTCCACCCTGGGATGATTAGAATGCTATTCGCCCTACCCCAGGCGCATGAGGATAAGTCTTCTATGGTAGGTTTCAAAAACAAAGTGATTTCCCTTTCGTACTACCTATGTTCCATGTACTGTTCTGCTCTCGCGTACCAATCATTTCCATCACGTAAGGGCGGGTATATTGAGAGGTTCAGTATAACAACCTGGCAGTAATATATTGAAGGGGCAATTATTTTGGGAGATATAAGAGCCCTCATATTGCATGTACCCAAAAATTTATTTACAAGGTTTTCAAAACAAAAATCAAAACACACTGAACCAGATTTAGGACACACCTTTAATCTATAAATGAGATAATCACTTCTTTGTGTGTGTGGTCTCGTTTGTTTGGTGTAGCATAAAAAATTGTAAAGAAGATAAAAACATACACATCTTTTAGAGAACCACCACCATGGTGTACACCCATAGCCAAGCCCAATCATGGGCAAAAGCTATAGAAAGTGTACAAGGGGGAACAAGTCACCTCTGGTATAGCCCCAAGGACTTGGTCATACCACCTTGGCGGCCTGACCCACAAAATAGTCCGCATCATGACATGACAGAACGATACTATAGAGGCACCCCTTCGAGGGGTACTCCCATTCAACATAGACCCTTTCAAGAAGAGTACATGCATGTGGCACTCAAAATAGATGGGAAGGCCTCCTTAGATACTCATTATGAGTTGCCACCACGTGATGAAGTGCTAGAATAGCATAAGGTCCATAAGGAGGGGCCACATGATTATATCATCCCTCCTCTACCCCTCATTGTTGTCAAAAATAATAGGCCAAACCCAGAGTGCAAGGCTCTTCAGACAGGGCGAGCCAACTCCGCCTGTACCTTTCACATATATGAAAGGGAGCATGAGGAAAACCACTACATTCCTCAAGAGCAATACACAACATGGGAGCAGTGTGCCTCTGCACCTGCTATTTATCAGGATCACCTACTAAGGCTACAACCTCAAGTGAATGCTGCTATCCTCGATAGAGGGAATCTACCTATAGAGATCTCATATCACTATGACTGATATAGATATGTAGGGGAGGCATATAGGCCTCCTAGACCTAAGACGATGGAACAAATTGACTTGGAAGTTGCCAAACATACTGCCCACCAAGTGCAAATCGCATAGCTTGAGCGAGATCAATAACAGTTAGAGCACTTGTACCATCTTAGCAAAGAGCGCATTCAGTTTCAGATAGATGAGTTGCTCCACAACATTGTGCATAAGAGGATTCCAACCCCTCACACACATAAGATAGAGCTTTATGAGAGGCAAAACCCCTTGGTACGAGACAGGTCTCCATGACCTTATCAATCGTTGCCTCCAAGACCTCCTAGACCTAAACGAGAGACCACTCCTAGAACCAATGATGGGCACCCTTCTTGGGCACCCACCCATGTTTATAGGTCATGCCCAAGAACTCCTTAATAAGCCTATGAGGGATTTGAGCAAGAAGAAGAGTGGGCTGAAACTCCCTACCAAGGCAGGGGGAGCGCTATCTAGCTACCTCTCCATAGGCCTCAAGTTCCTCATAATCCACAACGGTAACAAAGCAAGGAGGAAGAGATCAAATCTTGATGCATAAAAAGCGTTGCTAGAATGCTTAGAGTTTGTGGAGACCAAGACTTTTGGGCCCCAAAAGCCCACTTTACGCCAGCTCCGTAGTCACCCTATGCATCCTTCAGTGTCGGCACCCCCATACCCTGAACTCTTCAAAATGCCTCAATTGGAGATTTTTAGAGGGGATGAGGATACCCAAGAGCATGTGACAAGATTCCTAAGTCAATGCTTTGGCATTCAAGACAACGATGCTTTGCTTCTAAGAACATTTATAACCATGTTCGTAGGCCCTACCTCGGATTGGTTTACCTAGTTTTTGAAGCATAACATCAGCAATGTGGACCAACTAGTGGACACATTCCTCGAACGTTTCGCCTTCAACACCAAGAAGAAGGCATCATTAAGCGACCTAGCTAGCCTCAAGCAGTATGAGGAAGAGACCATGGTGGCTTATGGAAATCGATGGAGGATGTTGCTTTCAAAGTTGCCTTACCTCCCTCCCATGGCCGACTTGGCCCAGATGTTCTCAAAGATTTGCCTCAGGTCTCCATGCTATTGCAGCTACAGCAATATGCCACTCTCGAGGAAGCCCTGGCGCAAGCCAGAATAATTGAGGAGATCATGATATAGGATGGCAAGATTGCCAAGCAACGCAAGAAAGAGTGGCCCAAAAATGCCAAAACGAGGTCCACACAATCAAAACCCATCGCGGTCAATTAGGTTGCCATAAAAATACCAAAGTCTGCATAGACAACACAGCCCCCAAAGGCTAATTATCAGGTAGTTCCTCTTGACAACTATGAGAAGGAAAATCATAGGCAAGAGAAAAATCAGCAGCATCGCCCTAGGCGATAATTCACACCCTTCACAGAGTCTAAAGACTCCTTGTTTCCTCCAGCCCCTACACAGCAATGATGCATAGTCTATTAATTGTTTTTTTAAGGCAATTCTCTGTTTGGTTTTCTTGTGAACTTCTGTAAGTTCTTTTGGTAGCTCTTCTAGCTGTTTAACACACAGTTAATGTGTTGGTTGTGTGCTAATTCCACACCTTTTTTTTTGTATGATTAAACCAGTTTAATATAATATTTTTTTCATCCAAAACTAAAAAATAAAATAAATTAATATTTATTTATTTACAAATATTATAACTATCAACCACAATGGATAGAAATATGACAACAAAGAGTCTCTCCCTGTGATTTGGGTCACCAATATAAAATACCAACTAACATGTCATTTGATGTCTCTCCACAAATATTTTACAAAATAATGAAATATATTTTTAACATAAAATTAAAAAAAAACAAATAATTAATGTAATATTTTGTTATATATTCTTGCAATTAGAAAGGAAAAAAAAAAACTTTTTTGAATCAATTTTTTATACACACAAAATAATTAGTTAAATTGTTCGAATGCACTTTGCTTCGTTTCAACGCCAACGGAACCTCCACTTCCGCATGGATGAAAGGAGCTTCCGCTGTTGTTATATGTTTGCTGTGTTTTACTCAACGAGGTAAACAGTAATTCACCGGGCTAGGAGCCTAATATTTAACCCCCACAAAATAAATAAATACAAAGAATTTTGTAGAGGCTTAACCAACATAATTAAGTAGACTTCTGTTTCTTACTTTTGCAGAAGAATTCCAGACATTTCCTGGAAAAAGATTTATTTAAAAAAATTATTTTATTTATCTTACATTCGACATAGTTCCTTAAATCATTATAATGAAGTTTAGACTTGATCAACAGCAAAACGGGGTCGGCGCTCTGCCCGTTCGACGAATTTTGTCCGCTTTCTGGACGGCCACCGCGATTTCGGCTGCTTTCTTGGCATTGATTTTCTCTCTTTTGCCCTCTGCCACGTTATGCACTTTGTCTATTTGCGCTTGCATCTTGTCGTATGCCCTCGTCTTCTTCGCAAATAATTCCCTCTGCAAACCATGAAATTCATTAACCGTCGTTCCCATTTACATGATACATGATCTCCAAATGTGTATTACATTACAAAATAAAAACAGTAAGAATATCGAGAATAGGTCTCCACTCACCTCAGTCTCTGCAAATATTGCGTTCGCTTCACTGTTTCGCCTTTCTTCCAAGGCTTGAATTACACAAATCTTCTCGTCATACCTGTATAAAATGAACATTTTTTTTTTCATACAACTTAAAATAATATAGCCAAAACTTAGTTCAGAAATCCTCAATGAAAATCATCATTTGATAAAATTTCTTGCCAAGACTACACACTTCTCGGAACAACCATAGATATGTGTCGTCTATATTGAAGTGCACCGACCTCTTATCAATTTTATCTGTCTTGGCTTCTAACCAGGCAACAGCCTTTGCCTCTCTTTTTTCTTGTTTTGATTGGCCATAACTCATTTTTCTCTCTTTTGCTCTAATTGACAACTTTTACTGTCAGAAGAAGCAGATATAGGAGCTATATGTCAAAAGCTTAAACGCAGAACAAAAACAATAGCCAGAGAAAACTGATACAAAAATCTCATGAACTATGAACTAGGATCATATTTACGTAAAAGATACTTGCAGTCTGAGCCTAAGAATATGAGTAGATCACACATTGCAAGTTGTTGACCCAATTTACAGAAGTCGGTGCTTGAAGAATATAAAGTTCCTTTCACACGGAGTATTCTATTCTGATTACAAGGTCTTTTTAGTGATAACCGAGAAGTTTTAGCTGTGCAAATGTTTTAATCTCATGACACTTTATAATATTATTATAATCTCAAAATACCAAATAGGTAAACAATATTCCTCTGATCTAAAGTTGCGAAATAGGTAAGCATGCCAAACAGGTAAGCAAGCAAAAGAAATATTCTATTCTTTACGGCCACGCATCCCATCTTGTTCTTTCATTGTCACCTTTAAAGGTATTTGGGGAGAGAAAAATAAGCGAATGTAAGAGAAAATTCCCATGCCAACCAGACCTGTACTATATTCTTAATTAGTCTCTTGCCTGCAAAAAACATGCACTGTGTTTCTTTTGGACTATTTCTTACGTTGAGTTCTAATTTTCTAAATGATCAACTGGGTTTTACAGGTTTTTTTCCGTCTCCGTAAAGATAAGAATGTCTAGGGTTCCTGAAGCCAAAGTGAAAAAAATTACATTATATTTTTATTTTTAATAAAATTCTTAGAGACTAATTCGTAAGTGCGTTTACATTATTTTCCTCTTTGTTTAAAGTTCAAACAAACACTTTTTTTGAACGCATATAGCAATTTTTGGTTTAATAATATATATTTTTTAATAAGCTTACACAAAAGATAAGCAAGAAATAAACCTTAATATTTTTTAAAACTTGTTCGGCTTCACTTTAAGACAAGACTTGCATATGCAATTAATATATCATCAAAACAAAAAAAACATATAGTATTAAACCAAATGAGATCCCTTATACCAAGGTTATGTAATAGTAAAAGACAAACAACCATCATTAGATATTATATTAGATGTTTTATTTCGAAAATTTAATTTTTTTGGTTATTGATTACTATAACATAAATTTAAGTTAAATTTTTTAATTAAAAAAAATTATAAAGTGATATTTATATAATTATAAAAAAATTATTATATTATTATATATTATCGTGATTTAATAGATGAAGCTTATTTCAATCTCATATAACAAATTATATATATATATATATGATCCATCTTTAATTTCATTACTATTAATTTTAAGAAACTGTCCCTAAGCTCCAACTTCTTTTTTACATCCAGGGATGTATTTTATGCCATATACTCATCCACGGATGTACTAGTATTTTCATTGTCAATTGAGAGGCAAAAATAAATTGTATTATAAAGTATTTCCTTATCAAAATCTAAATCACTTATACCACAATTAAGTTTTTTTATGCATATGAAATTTTTTTGTGGATGTAAACACATTTATCTTTTATAGATGGTTGTATATTCATACATTCCTAAGTGCATTTTTATATTTAAGATGACTACAAATTATTTTTGGTCAAAATTTTCTCACAAGTCAACTTAATATCATCAATTTTCCAATAAATATTCTTCATTCACATGAACATTTATGTGGTATACTACTTGTTCTACTCAATCTATCAATAGAATGTTTACTTTTGTGGATCATTATTAGAGTTATTAACAATAAACAAGATCATCCTATCATATTTTTAGTTTATATGAAGACTTTTAACATAATTCTTTTATCTTCACACCTCTCCAAGGGTTCAAGTATTTTCACATATTGTTGTTATAAATGTCAATGTAGGTTTATTTAAAAAAAAAACTGAAATATACATTATATTTTCTTTTAATATGGAAAAAAATCAATAAATATTTGCTATATTGTTTAAAAATATAAGTCCTACATGAACTTGAGAGTTAGATAAAGATATCCCTAAAAAAAGGCAAAGAAAAATATAAAAATATATACATAGAATACCCTACCTTGGTCTATAAAATATTTGCAAGGCCTCACAATATTTTCCACTTTCTTACAACAACAATAATATGAAGTAACAAGTCCTAGGAGTTATCAACAAACCATTATCAATAATTATTATTTTTCAAGAGCTTCACATATTTCTTTTAACAATCCTAATTCCAATTATAATGTTATAAGCTTCATCGATGTTATTTATTTTCTAGTCTAATTTCTAGAAAATTTATATATCTTCTTGCACAACCTAAGTAGCCTAATGGTGGATACTTCAAAACTTTTAATATAAGTCTAAGGTTAATATCCTACGGGGCTAGGTTGTACACCATGCTTAGGTAACCAAAGTATGCTTGGATAACCATATCTTGGGTAAATAACTTTCTCCATGAGGGTTATCCCATATGGCCTATAGCGTCATGGATGTCAAAAGCTACTCTACCCTTTACCCTTTATAATTGTCTTGAAATATCTACCAATACTCATGTGGTACAAGTTTTCATTTGATGGCATATCATGATTTAATTTGAAGCATCCAACTAAAGGGGGCATCCAACACAACTTAATTTAAATTTTATACATTTATAAAATTGATTTTTTGAAATGAGATGTAAAATTCATGAGTTTCCAAGATCCTATCATCCCAAAGTGATGATCATTTAATATTTTTATTGGTTCGAAGGATAAATATATTATTTTAAATATCTACTCTAGTATTCAAATCTTACTTCATCCCTTGAAATATTGTTGTATTTCTCTCAATCCATATGGCATGTATAATAGTCCTTAGGCTACTTTATTAAATTAATTTTGTAGCATGAATTCTTCAATACTATGTCACATGGCTATTAAGATTTTAAAATTTACTACAACAAAATTGCTCTTGAATTAATAAGAATAATTTTAATGAATGGAAAGATGATCGGAATATTCTTCATATTTTCTATGATGGATCAAAGGTATTTTACTTATTTAAAAATGTTATGTTATCCCTAATGTAAATTGAGTAAATTGATTTTGATGATTAAAGACACAATAGAGCATTATCTTTAGTTGCATTTGAATTAACACTTCATTGCAATACATTTTCATCACTACACTAAAAATGGTTTTTAATGCAGTTTTTAACCACTCTTAAAGACCTTTAAGGGTAGTTATTGATTCATTGTCTATCAAGGTATCATAAAAATTTTACATCATACGAGGGTGATTAAAAACCTCAAAAATTTGCCCTCTTAGGGTTTATAAGGCAGTTAAAAACCACCTTGAAAATCACTTTATATTATCACTATGAGGGTGGTTTAAAACTACCCTCTTAGGTTCCATTAGGGTTGTCTAAAACTACCCTCTTAGAGTCTATTAGGGTGGTTTAAAACCACCCTCTTAGGTTTTATTAGGGTGGTTTGTAACCACCCTCTTAGGTTCTACTAGGGTAGTTTAAAAATTCCCTCTTAGGTTCTAAAAGGGTGGTTTTAAACTACCCTAATAGACCCTAAGAGGGCGATTATAAACCACCCTCTTATTATTACTTAAAAATAAACTAAAGATACACTTAAAAGGGGCCTTAGCTCTCTTGTGTTGTATTTATACCAAGGTTTGAACTTAAATATCTTAAATAAAAATCTAAAGATACACTTGTTGAGTGGAAATTTTATCCAATTACAAAATCCCCATCACAATCAGGATTTTGATTATAAAACCCTCTCTTGCAAAGAAATAGGAATTTCTCCAAGGTTTATTTTACTTTATGTGTACTTGTAATATTGTGAAGATATATCAAATAAGTGCTAGGAATACTTTAGTGATTTACAAGTAAATGTTAACAAAGGGGTCTATGTTGGTTTATTTTACTATGCTATGCTAGTGATTGTTCATGAAACTTAAAAGAAAAGAAAAATGTGATTGGCCTTCATATGACCATAATGTAGAGTCTTAGTTCCTTTTATATTGAAGTATTTTAGATAGATTTTTTCTTTTGGTTACGTAGATTTTAGACAAGTTTTACCTTGCATTAAACCCTACTTTAAGCATGAAATATAATATTAAAATCTATCTCTAAATGTGAATCTTAAATGATGAAAGGATTCATTTAATGTTGCTTTGAGCATGAAAATAAAAATAGCCTTTGATATAATAAATAAATTACCCCTCTTTAATGAAATTAGAATTTTTATAAAGAGAAGTCAATTTATTGCTTTAAAATAATGGTCTTTTGAAATGCCATATAAATCACTCCCCTTTAATGAAATTAGAATTTTCATAAAGGAAAGTTTATTTATTTCTTGTAAAATAAATATGCAAAGCTTGAAATCTTATTTACCTTCAAAATGCAAAATTATGTAAAATCCAAAATTATAAAATATCTGTAAAAATAATAATTTTTATAATTTCGAAATGGCTTCAAAATGGAATCAGAATTGCATAATATGAAATGTTAAAGCTTATTCTTCACACCCATGAATTTGTCTTTCAAATTTTAATTTTTTTTTTATTTTAATTGCTAAAGTTAAAAAAAAACTACAAAAAGGAAGGGTTAGAAAATTAAAAAAAATGTATCAAAATGCTAAAAATATGAACATTCAAAGTATCCACAGTCTAATGCTACCCTACATAGCAAAACTAGAGATAGTGAGAAATTTCAAAAGGGTAACCTGACCTAATCAAACCTGCAAAAGCACAATTTGGGTTAGATCAAGTGCTAGCCTCTAAGGAAAATAAATGGAATCTACACCCCATAGATCTTCATGTAGTGCAAACTTTTTACAACATTAAACACCAGATAGAAATCTAGGAAAGTGTAGAGAAATATTGACAGTAAAACACTACCCATTGAAATTGTCTCCTCTAGTCTTGCTCACAAGGTGCAAGTTTTTTAATTTGTTTGCATTAAAACAGAAACAATGGTATCTTTGATTACAAAAAATTCTAGCCTTGGCCTCCAAAAAGGTCCATCCTGTGGCATTGGATAAACTTCCAACCCCTTATTCTTTCATTTCATGGCGTATTTAACATCTATGAAGAAAACATTTCCAAAGCTATTCTTTTATTTCATTTTTCCCTTATTTTCATAATGTCTTTTACATCGATGTGTTTGTTTTTGCTTCACTTTATTTCTTTTGGCCAAATAGTAACGAAGGTATTCACAGTGTCCAATAATTTAAATATCCCCTTATTAACACAACATAGTTTTTAAAATCTCTTTGATGGATGATAAGTTTACAAAATTTATGATAAATAAATATACCTCAAATATACAACATTACAACCAATATGAATGAATGATTATCATACACGGGTTTCAATGAGCTTTCTATATGTAAACATCAAGGGTTGCATGGTGGTAATTTCTAAAATAACATCATTGTCTACCTCCATTTACCTTACTTCTGTTACACATGACCTGATGCAAAATCTTGTTCTTTTTATTTTTGTAACTGAAATCTATTCTCCTTGAAGTGTCAAACATAGCAATGCCACCCCACTATGCAATTTTCTATACTATTATAAATGTTGTATCATGTCGTATGAGTAAATCCATAGGAATTTCGGTGCATCCTATTACCTCTTCATTAATCCCCCACAAGGTAGGTGCATAATAATGAGTAATCACCATCAAACCACTATCCTTATATAACTTCACCATAGATCCTAATGTTGAATAGTACTGCATTTTTTGCTACGTGATCACCAACTTGATCTCATCCCCCATGCCATTCATATCTGGGACATCCAATGCATTTTTCTATCTATGGATTCTCACTGACACGCTCACCTTATGCATGTAACACTTCTACTACGACTCCATGTCTGACTGCTTGAAATTCAATTGCATAGAGAATATTTTATCAACATGGTATCATTTATTATATTATTCTATATTGCAAATTAAATAAACCACAATTTTATTTCAACCAATACTACTTTGACTCCAACAAAGATTCAATTTTATTGTGAATGAATCCAATCTGGTGACTATCCTCAGTGCACCATTTGATGAGCTAGCAAACAAGAAATTATATAATCGATATCCCTACAGTGCTTTTTATCTAGCCAAAAAGATGTGTTACCCATGCTTTCCACTGTAGTCATCCACCGTGTCCATCCTTACTAGCAAATACTTTATCCCTGAAGTTGTTCTAACACGTCAAAATTACCTCAAAACTCATCTTCACTCCTATCTGACAAAGAATTCATCCACATTATAGCCAAACTTGTTGCACGATCCTTGTCAATATGGCCCATAACTATCTAGCCATGTCACTCACCATGTTGCAGAGTCATTCTCACTATGGCAGAATTGTCCTAATATCGTTCATCTTGTGTATGAGGTCCATGTTATGCCTATCATGGTATCTCACACATTTGAGTCAGTGAATGCTCCAAGCACGCTCTGTGCACTACATTTCATTCTTTCCTCTGGTCGTAACACGTCCAACGAATCTACCCTATATGATTATACAATTCATCAAATTTGTTCAGCTGTGTTAGATTCCTCTACACTAATTGATTTTTGAAATTCTTATCACAATATGTAGACTAATGTTCTACTATCATTCAAGTTCTCGTTGTAGATATCCACATCATCTATATTTTTTGTAATACCCAAGGTCATCTGGTAATCTGTGTTGTGGACACACTGCTATGTGGCCACTCATTCACTATTCATCCTTGTCAATATGGAAACCATCAAAGTCATCATCCATCATACAAAATCACCGCATTGAAACCGTACCACTCATTCTTATAGACGTTGAATTTACACCTTCGAACTTGCCATGACACCAATACATATTAGCACTAAATAAAAAAATGACCATATACAACACTTATAATGTAAAGGGGATTGGGATGAAGTAAATGACATTATGCCTTTACTTATTATTTTATTATTTTATTTTATTATTTATTTATTTTAGTTTTTATTTTTTTTAAGATTTAGATATTATAAATATATATATATATATATATATATATATATATATATATATAAATTATTTAAAGAAAATTATTTTTTTTAGTTTTTTACATATATATATATAAACATATATACATTTTTCATCTTTTTATTTTGCTTTTATCGACAAAACATTAAATTTAATCAACACACTACAAAATTGAAACAACACTCAAAACCCTTTAAAAGAACACAAAGGAGACACTAACCCATAAACAAACTACAATGCAACCACAATAATAGTGACCTATGAAAAATATCAAAACCAACACTCAAAGAATATTAAAACTCCCAAAAGCTCAAAATATAAGGTGGGTCCCTAATTTTAGGGCTAGTTGTGCAATAGTCATAATAAATGATGACTCTGCTGGAAAATGCTCCTGGGCATTTTGGGTGAAGAACCCAATCTAAAATGAGAACACAAAACATCAATGAAATATGAATTATTTAGAGATATCCTAAGAAGGTGGGGGTAGAAAACTTCAAATAAACAAAAACTAATCCATATTTCTTTGCTCAGTGTGTGAGAAGTGATTCATTTTTGCACCTCTGAAAATCTTTTAGATTCCATCATCTAGTTTGTATTTAGGCTATGAAGCACAACTCATTAAAGAAAGCATTTATAGACAGAGCCCTACTACGAATCAGACATTTATAGCCCCAGTAGAGTTTATCTAACTCACCCTTATGTTTACTTGATACTTTACAAAGTCTTTCCTTATAAACAAGCTATATCTAGATAAAGCCTTACTTCCAGTCAGACGTATATAGCCCTGATAGAGTTTATCTAAACTTGGTTAATAATTTTAACGTGTTTTCCTTTGCTTTTTTATATATATCTTTGCAATAATTTATGTATCATGAGGGTTATGAATCATAGAGATGGAGCATGTTGAATTTCAGAATCATAAGGTGGAGATAAAAGGGTTGATTAGTGTGTATTGTTGGAAATATTTGAGCTAGGGTTTTGAGAACAAATTGTGCATCATTGATTAGTGAAATTGGAAATACTTGTGCTAGGGTTTTTGAGAGAAAATTGTGCATTCTTGTTGAAATAATTTGTGAAGCATTTGGGCATTGATGTGAGTGACATTGAATGTGAATGGGCAAGTGTTATAAACCAGTTTTGTGAAGCAAAGTTATACACTAGTTTGATTTGATTTGAAAGGGATTTGCAAGAGGTAGAGATCTGATTTGATGAATGCAAGATATGTGAATGTGAAGAACATATTGGGTATTTGATAGTACATATCATTCTCTATATGTTCAAGAGGTTAAACGAATTCTAGGTAGAATATGTCTGAATTGCCTAGTTGAAGAAAGCATTTCTAAAAGAGATATAAGCATTATTTTGAACATCATTTGTGTGCAAGATTTGGGATTGGTTGAGCATGTGCTATGAGTTGATTTGAGCATGTGTTAGATCATAGTTGTGCAAATATAGTAAGTAAAATTTGAGCAAGTCTTGTGAGAAGACTTGAAGAAGGTTTGAGGTAGATTTGAGCAAGTCTTGTGAGAAGACAAAGAAAATTTGAAGATAGATTTATACATGTAATGTGTGCAGATTTGGAATAGAGTTGAGATAGATTTGTGCATGTAATGTGTGTATATTTGAGATAGAGTTGAGATATATTTGTGCATGTAATATGTGTATATTTGAGATATATTTGAGATAGATTTGTGCATGTAATGTGTGCAAGTTTAGGATAGAGTTGAGATAGATTTGTGCATGTAATGTGTGCATATTTGGGATAGAGGTGAGAGCAAATTTGTGAGAAGAATTGAAGCAAGTTTTGGATAGATTTTTGAGCAGACTTGAGTAAGCCTCATGAGTAGGCTTGGAGCATAATCAAAGTAGAGGTGTGTACCAACTTTGGAGGTAACCAGAGCAAAGGAGATAGAGTTCTCCTATGGATAGAGTTCCATGAACTAGACTAGTAAGAGGATAGAGTTCTCCTATGGATAGAGTTCCATGAACCAGACCAACAAGGGGATAGAGTTCTCCTGTGGATAGAGTTCCATGAACTAGAGTAGAGAGGAGAGGTGTCTCCTATGGATAGAGTTCCATGAACCAACACAAAGGGGATAGAGTTCTCCTATGGATAGAGATCCACAAATTAGAGTAGTGGGGATAGAGGTCTCCTATGGATAGAGGTCCATGAACTTGAGCATAGGGGATTGAGATCTCCTTTGGATAGAGGTCCATAAACATTGTAATAGGGAATTGGTTCCCAAGAGATCTATTGAGAAAATTTATAAGAAATATTTTCTCCATGGACGTAACCCACATTGGGTGAACCATGTTAAATCTGTGTCTCTCATGTGTGTGATGATTTTTGCATTTCTTTGTTATTACTATTGATATTGCAATTGATAACATTGGATAATATTGTTTGGGAAAGAAAAGTAAAAGTTTATCTTATACTGTTCACCCCCCTCTCAGTATAAGCTTGTGTTCTTCAATTGGTATTAGAGCGGGTTCCTTCAAAAGAATTCTAACAACTTGAAGGAAGATATTACAGGAACACAGATGGCATCTCAGAATGGATCTTCAACAAATAAGGCTCCATTGTTTGATGGGAACAATTATGCTTTCTGGAGTATGAGGATGAAGACTTATTTGATGGCACAAGGATATGAAACATGGTAATCTATTGAGGATGGGTTCACACCTACAACTACTCCTCCCATAGATAAGGATGGTAAGAAATTATATGTGAATAATACCAAGGCTATGAATGGAATCTTAAGTGGATTACGTGAATCAAAATTTGTGAAAGTTATGCAATGCAAATCAGAAAAATAAATATGGGACAAATTGAAGCAAACATATGAAGGAGATAACAAGGTCAAGTTGGCAAAACTTCAAACTCACAGGAGGAGGTTTGAAGAGTTGAATATGGAAGATGAGGAAGATATTTCTAAATACTTACTTCATGTTGATGAAGTTTTTAATACCATGCGTGGACTTGGATTTAAAATTGAGGACTCTAGTGTTGCTCAGAAAGTATTAAGATCACTCCCTATAAGGTATGATGCAAAGGTTTCAACTATAGAAGAGATGAAGGATCTTGATAAGTTGACTATGGATGAGTTACATGGAATTCTCATAGCTTATGAGATGAGAATAGAAAAAGATCACAATTCCAAGAAAGAGGTAGCTTTCAAAGCTTCAAAGAAGATAAAAGATAAGAAACCAGAATCAAGTGATGAGTCAAGCAGTAATGAAGAAGCTAACTATGTGAGAAGAAATAAGGACTCAAGAAAACACAAAGATATAAATACTGTGAAATATTTTAATTGTGGTGACTTTGGTCACTATGCATCTAATTGTCCACAAGCTGGAAGTAGTAGCAGTGAAGAGAAACAGGATTATAAGAAAAAGGAAGAAAGAAAATTTAGGCATGAAAAGAAAAATAGGTATGGTCAAGGTAAGCATGAAAAGAAGTTCTTTCAAAGGCACAAGAAGAGTTTCTATGTTAAAAAGGCAAGCAGTGCTTCAAGTGATAGTGATGAAAGACTCTCAGATAGTGAAGAAGAAGAGATTCTATTTTTGGTAATAGAAGAGGAAGAAAACACTCCTATTGAAGACCAAGTAGAAGATGCTCCTATAATTGAAGACCTAGAGAAAGGTTCAGAAAAATAAGAAGAAGGCACAGTTGATCTAGAAGAAGAACTTATTGTTGCTCTCAGAGAATTGAAAAGAGTTAGAAAGTAGAATTCAAGACTGAAGGCTCAAGTTCAAGAAGATGAGGAAATAAAAGAAAAGCTTCTACAAGACCTCAAAAACTCAAAAGCTAAGGCAAGGAGATTTAAAGAAGTCATGGTTGAAAAGTTAGAGGCAAAAGAGTTAGAATGTGAAATATTAGAACATGAAGTGGTTTCTCTAAGAATGGAAGTGAAATATTCTAAGGATAAGCTGCACAGGTTTGGGAAAAGTTCAAAAGCTTTGGACAACATTATCAATGCACAAAGATCTTCATTTATCAAAATAGGACTTGGTTTTGAAGAAGGTCAAAAAGAGGAGTCAAGCTCAAAATAAAAGGAAGTTTCAGAGGAAGATATTGAAGAAGAACCTAAGACCTATGCTGATAAGTTGAAGAGTGGAAGTTTCACTAAGAAAGAAAACAATGCACAAATAGGAAATAGGGACCATCACAGAGAAGGCAAAGAAAGGACTAAGAGACCAGATGTTTCAAGACAAGATGAATATTTCTTCCAAGGGCATTATTTTTCATGTAATCATTTTGGTCACAAAGCTATGCATTGCAGGGTTCATGGAAAGAAGGAGTATGGATTCACTAAGAGGAACTTCAACTCATTCGAAGATGGATATTTCTTTCAAGGTTATTGCTACTCATGTAATCACTTTGGTCATAAAGCGATCCATTGTAGGGTTCATGACAGAAATGATTATGGCTTCACCAAGAGGAACTTCAAGTTATTTGCACCTTCCAAGAACTACAACATCAGGTGTTACAATTGCAATAATCTTGGGCATAAGGCTAAGTGGTGTAGAACAGAGTTTCTGGAACTTCCAGAGTCAAGCAAGAACAGGGACACTCAAAAGGATCAAAAGGGTATGATTACAAAGGTGTTGAAAAAGAAGGTTGAAAAGGAAAAAGAGCATTGTATGTTGGGAGTAGATTTACTCCCACCCCAAATTTAATCACCTCAAGAAGAGGAGGTGGTGAGGGGGCTGAGCTAAGAGTCTTAGCCCCAAAGGAGTCCCTTTGCCATTGATGTCAAAGGGGGAGAGTTTTAGTAAGGGGGAGAGAAATTAGTAAGGGGAAGCAACTTCTTAAGGGGAGCAGATTTGGAATTCAGTGGTTGGAAAAGAATTTTTTTAGAAAGGGTTGCCATCAATGACAAAGGGGGAGATTGTTGGAAATATTGAGTATATTGGTTGTCATTGATGTCAAAATAATATTGAGTATATTGGTTGTCATTAACGTCAAAGGTGAAATGGTTGAAAATAATCTTCAAGGTTGAAATATTAAAGTGCAAGGAAAATATCTTCAAGGGTACAATAATTGTCAAGGTAAAAGCATTCTTCATGGTTGTGTGTGCAAGAAAAGGACAAGGTGTTATTTGGTTAAAAAGGTTCTCCATAGTTATGTTTGCAAGAAAAAATACAAGGTTATCTATGGTTATGTTAGCAAGAAAAAGATAAGTTAGACAAGGTTCCATTGAAAAATATTTATTTATTGCAAGGGTGGAAAAATATTTCAAGAGCAAAGGACAAAATATTAAAAAATAAATTATAATATTTAAACCAAGGTTTAAATATTATAATAAAATAAATTTGAATTTTAAATGGTGCCAAATTTAAAATTCAAATGGTGGCAAAGAGAGTCGATGTCTTCCTAAGTTTTGAAGTGCATATATAAGGAGGTAAATAAAAATCATTTGCAATGTGGAGGTGATTAAAGTTTGAGTGCCATTCATTCCATTCGTGAGGGCAACAC
This sequence comes from Wollemia nobilis, assembly GCA_028583015.1. NCBI lineage: Eukaryota > Viridiplantae > Streptophyta > Pinopsida > Araucariales > Araucariaceae > Wollemia > Wollemia nobilis. Next base: position 11,648,857 of record JAQPPZ010016677.1, on the reverse strand, counting down.
ACAAAGGTGAAGCGAGGACAATGAGGAGTAAGGAGAGCGCATGGTTTTTAAAACAAGGTGGATGGTACACAAACCTCAACATAGGAGGTAACACACATTTGATTCCGATGAGGCAACTAGCCCAGGTGGTAGGCAGACCCTGTGCAAGATGCTGACATTGAGGAGGTTTTGGGTTTGAGTCATAGCGGCAGTCAATTTTTTGAATTTCGTTTGGGTGGAAGAAAAGGTTAATAAAATTTGTATTGTACACTTTTGGTTCCAGCAGGTGGGCCAGCCTAGCTGGCACTCTAGCTCACGCTAGAGCGTGGGCTCTGTGAGGTTTCGTGTTCGACTCCCATCGATGGCAGAAGTGGTAAGGGCATTAATTTTTGTTAATAAAATTTTTGTTTGGCTATTAGGGAGTCATAAGGTTTGAGTTGAATAAAGTGTTGTTTGGCAATTAGGGAGTCATAAGGGTTGAGTTTAATAAAGTTTTGATTTTGCAATTAGGGAGTCATAAGGGTGTGAGTTAATAAAGTTTGTGTGCAAATTAGGAGTTATAAGGATATGTTATAAAATATTTATATTTTGCAAATAGAAATTATAAAGGTGTTTTATAAAGTTTTATTTTGCAAAGAGCATAAAGAGAAAATACAAAGGGGATAATTTTTGCATGTGAGAGTAGGAGTTATAAGGTGTTATTGTGGTTTGATTTTTGGTTGAAATTTTGTATGGTGAAAAGTAAGTTTGAGGGGTTTTGATAATTGTTAATGTTCTATCTTTTGAGAACAAATGAAGAGTCATTGAACATCATTTTTAGATTTCATTGAGCACATATTTTTGAGAAGAAAGTTAATGTTGATGGTTTGAAAGAGAAATCTACTAATCAGTTTTGAAGTAGCACTTTGAAGAGGAAATTCTTTTGAGATAGGTTTTTGAGAGCACATTTTCATCAAAGCAAGTTAAGAGGTATGTTGACATTATTCCTTCTCTAAGGTGTTTGGTTGAGCGAATATTTCAGAATCATAAGGTGGAGATAAAAGGGTTGATTAGTGTGTATTGTTGGAAATATTTGAGCTAGGGTTTTGAGAACAAATTGTGCATCATTGATTAGTGAAATTGGAAATACTTGTGCTAGGGTTTTTGAGAGAAAATTGTGCATTCTTGTTGAAATAATTTGTGAAGCATTTGGGCATTGATGTGAGTGACATTGAATGTGAATGGGCAAGTGTTATAAACCAATTTTGTGAAGCAAAGTTATACACTAGTTTGATTTGATTTGAAAGGGATTTGCAAGAGGTAGAGATCTGATTTGATGAATGCAAGATATATGAATGTGAAGAACATATTGGGTATTTGATAGTACATATCATTCTCTATATGTTCAAGAGGTTAAACAAATTCTAGGTAGAATATGTCTGAACTGCCTAGTTGAAGAAAGCATTTTTGAAAGAGATATAAGCATTATTTTGAACATCATTTGTGTGCAAGATTTGGGATTGGTTGAGCATGTGCTATGAGTTGATTTGAGCATGTGTTAGATCAGATTTGTGCAAATATAGTAAGTAGATTTGAGCAAGTCTTGTGAGAAGACTTGAAGTAGGTTTGAGGTAGATTTGAGCAAGTCTTGTGAGAAGACTTGAAGCATGTTTGAGACAGATTTGTGCATGTAATGTGTGAAGATTTGGGATAGAGTTGAGATAGATTTGTGCATGTAATATGTGCATATTTGAGATAGATTTGAGATAGATTTGTGCATGTAATGTGTGTATATTTGAGATAGAGTTGAGATAGATTTGTGTATGTAATGTGTGCAAGTTTGGGACAGATTTGAGATAAATTTGTGCATGTAATATGTGCATATTTGGGATAGAGGTGAGAGCATATTTGTGAGAAGACTTGAAGCAGGTTTTGGATAGATTTGTGAGCAGACCTGAGTAAGCCTCATTAGTAGGCTTGGAGTAGAATCAAAGCAGAGGTGTGTACCATATTTGGAGGTAACTAGAGCAAAGGAGATAGAGTTCTCCTATGGATAGAGTTCCATGAACCAGACCAACAAGGGGATAGAGTTCTCCTATGGATAGAGTTCCATGAACTAGACCAACAAGGGGATAGAGTTCTCCTATGGATAGAGTTCCACAAACCAGAGCAAAGGAGAGGTGTCTCCTATGGATAGAGTTCCATGAACCAACACAAAGGGGATAGAGTTCTCCTATGGATAGAGATCCACAAATCATAGCAGTGGGGACAGAGGTCTCCTGTGGATAGAGATCCATGAACTTGAGCATTGGGGATTGAGATCTCCTTTGGATAGAGGTCCATAAACATTGTAATAGGGAATTGGTTCCCAAGAGATCTGTTGAGAAAATTTATAAGAAATATTTTCTCCATGGACGTAACCCACATTGGGTGAACCACGTTAAATCTGTGTCTCTCATGTGTGTGATGATTTGTGCATTGCTTTGTTACTACTATTGATATTGCAATTGATAACATTGGATAATATTGTTTGGGAAAGAAAAGTAAAAGTTTATCTTATATTGTTCACCCCCCTCTCAGTATAAGCTTGTGTTCTTCAATTGGTATCAGAGTGGGTTCCTTCGAAAAAGTCTAATAACTTGAAGGAAGATATTATAGGAACACAAATGGCATCTCAGAATGGATCTTCAACAAATAAGACTCCATTGTTTGATGGGAATAATTATGCTTTCTGGAGTATGAGGATGAAGACTTATTTGATGGCACAAGGATATGAAACATGGCAATCTTTTGAGGATGGGTTCACACCTACAGCTACTCCTCCCATAGATAAGGATGGTAAGCAATTACATGTAAATAATGCCAATGCTATGAATAGAATCTTAAGTGGATTACGTAAATCAAAATTTGTGAAATTTATGCAATGCAAATCAGCAAAATAGATATGGGATAAATTGAAGCAAACATATGAAGGAGATAACAAGGTCAAGTTGGCAAAACTTCAAACTCACAGGAGAAGGTTTGAAGAGTTGAATATGGAAGATGAGGAAGATATTGCTAAATACTTACTTCATGTTGATGAAGTTGTTAATACCATGCGTGGACTTGGATTCAAAATTGAGGACTCTAGTGTTGCTTAGAAAGTATTAAGATCACTCCCTATAAGATATGATGCAAAGGTTTCAACTATAGAAGAGATGAAGGATCTTGATAAGTTGACTATGGATGAGTTACATGGAATCCTCACAGCTTATGAGATGAGAATAGAAAAAGATCACAATTCCAAGAAAGAGGTAGCTTTCAAAGCTTCAAATAAGACAAAAGATAAGAAACCAGAATCAAGTGATGAGTCAAGCAGTAATGAAGAAGCTAACTATGTGAGAAGAAATAAGAAAGGCTCAAGAAAACACAAAGATATAAAGACTAGTGAAATGCTTTAATTATGGTGACTTTGGTCACTATGCATCTAATTGTCCACAAGCTGGAAGCAGTAGCGATGATTCTAGAAATAGGATTATATGGGGGGGGGGGAGAAGAAAATCTGGGTATGAAAAGCAAACCAGGTGTTTTTCATCATAATTATTTGACCATATTCACAAGGAGGACCTATTATATTTTAAGACTCATATATGTTGTCTTGGAGTGAGAAAAGATAGATGAGACGTTTTTCGTAGGACTGCCCAAACTACCGAACTCGTTTCGGCCATATCTCACTCATCCGGACTCGGATTGAGCTAAAATTTTGAGGGTAGATGCCTGAAAAACCCTAGAACGTCTCCACCAATTTTCATATCATTTGGAGCAACACAGATCCTAGCGCATCCCTATGTGTGAACGACATATTTGGCAAGCGGCTATGCGAGGGTTTCATCCGGGTTGAGTGCAAGCGGCTCCGAGAGGTTGGTTTTAGGGCCTTCGGGCCCTAGCGGCCAATATTTTTGTGGTTTATGCTCAATATTTTAGCAGGAAATGTTGCAGGGGATACAAGATGGGTTAGAAATTTGTCTTTCAATAGATCATACTGTGAACTTGAGTGACAACGGCTTCCAATTTGCTGCACAAAAGAAAAGTGAAAACCATACCTTTCCACGGCGTCTAGGGCAAGGATTAAAGAGATCACGAAACAAGTTTCAAGCAGTTGATCAAAAAATGGCTCATATCTCAAGTGAATCTGGTGCTAAGGTGCACCCACAAAATAATTCTACTGTGAAAACCCCTATCAAGGGTAAGAATTTCGAAGACTCGGTCCCAAAAATGAATTTTAGGGATGCCCTTCATGGTGGACAGCCTCAGCCCAATGCTAATATCAATATTAGGGCTTCCCATAAACCTCTAAGAATGCCTAAGATTGATCCCAGGAAAATGGAGTCGGGATGTCTTAAAGCAGCTGATGGAACTCCTATTGTTAAGCTTGATATGGGTAACATTCAGATTGGCATTGAAGATTTGGAAAAAAGAGGACTAATTTGTCGGTTCGTGGGTTTTCATCCGAGTCTATCTGCTTTCAAAGTCTGGGCTACAAAAATCTGGAAAACTAAAGGTGAGTTACAAATCTCTATTTATCCAAATGGTTATTTTCTTGTTTTATTTGCTAATAATGAAGATAGAGAGAAAAATTTTCAAGGGGGTCCTTGGTTTTTTGGAAGGGCAGGGCTTTTCATGAAGCCCTGGCATACTAAATTTAAAGCCGAAGAAGAGATGCCTTCTATAGCTCCCGTGTGGGTTAGACTCTTTGGCCTCCCTATTGAATTTTGGAATCCTACTATTTTTTCTTCAATTGGAAACTCTTTAGGAACTTTTATGATGATTGTTGATTGTACTCAAAATTTTGAACATATTATTTATGCTCGGATTTGTGTTTTAATGGATTTTGACAAACCCCTACCTAAAAATATCACATTACAATTTGGGGAAGACACTTGGGAGCAAGTAGTGGACTATGAGAACATTCCTTTTCGTTGTAGAATTTGCCATGAATATGGTCATTTGGCCAGTGCTTGCCCAAATAAAATTCCTGATCAAAAGAAAGAAGATATAAACTCAGCAGGTTTCCAAATACCTAAGAAGAAGAACACTAAGAAAAAACCAGTTATGAAGGATCAATCAAAGTCATCTGCTAATATGTTTGAAATCCTTTCCACAAATGATGTCCCAAGTGAGGAAGAGGAAATAATGGAAACTGAAATCTTAGAAACACAATTTAAATATGAAGGGAAGAACTCGGAGACAAACCAACAAATCAAAGGTTTTCAACGAGAAAAAAAAGGAGAAAATTTACACAAAAAAAACAATATTTCAAATGTCAAAACTTTAAATAATGTGAGGTCCCAATATAGACTCCGTTGAACCATCTAGTAAAATTTTGGCTATGTACGAGCATTCTTCAAGGTTAGAAGCCATCTCAGATTCAATTGGAATAAGTCAAGAAATAGGGAAAAAAAATTGAAGATGGATTCTAATCAAAAAGTAGGTCGCAAGACCAATCAATATCATATGGTAAAAGAAGGTGAAAAGCTTGTAGAGGAAGGTAAGATTAATGCCCTTCCCAACTTTTTTAGCCCTGGTATTAATGAAGATCATCACTTGGAATATTAGAGGACTCAAAGGGAGTCTTTCAAAACAAAATGAAATTAGAAGAATGATTCGGGTAAATCATCCACATCTTGTTTTCCTTCAAGAAACAAAGATGTCAATGGAGGATATGGACTTAATTGCTAGTAAAATTTGGCCAGCTGGAAAAGTGGTTTCCCTCAGTTCCCAAGGGACTTCGGGTGGCATTGCTTGTCTTTGGGATCCAAAAGAGGTAGTTATTCACCATATGGTTGGCGGTTGGGGTTTGTTGGCTATAGCTATTCAAAGTAGACATTCCAACCAGATTATGCTCTGCATTACTGTTTATGCTCCGACTTCTTTGGAGGAAAAAAGAAGACAGTGGAAGGATATTACTCATATTATCTCTCATTTTCCTAAAGCTTGGATCTTGATCGGAGGAGATTTCAATACCATCCTCTCTCTGGATGAGAAAAGGGGGGAAATAGAAATTTGGACAAAAGCACCGACCTCATGAGCGAATATATTGCAAACCTCCATCTTGTGGATATCCAACTGAGATAATGGCCTTATGACTTGGTCTAACAGAAGGCAAGGCTTAGCTTGTATAATGGAGAGATTGGATAGGTTTTTGCTCTCTAAAAATTTCTTAATCCATGGTCACATTCCTAAAGTGAAGACTCTTAATAATGTTGGTTCGGATCATTGGCCAGTCATGGTGGAAATGTGGAAAACCAATGTGAGTTTCTCTCCTTTTCGTTTTCAATTAATGTGGCTTAGAGACATTTCCTTCGGACCTCATGTGCAACAATGGTGGAAGGAAGGTAAACCTAGGCATGGGACTAAGATGTTCTGTTTTGCCAAAAGACTGCAATACATTAAATCCAAAATCAAGACTTGGAACTGGAAAGAGTTTGGGGATGTTCATAAAAAAAAACATGAAGTTATTGCTCATCTTGAAAATTTGAATAAGAAAATCCGTTTAGATGGCCTCACGAGAGAAGAGAAGTGCGAGATGAAATTAAACTCACAACTCGGTTAGAGGAATGGGAAAAAAGAGAAGAAATCTTATGGAAGCAAAAATCTAGAATTCAATGGCTCAAAGAAGGAGATCGAAACACAAATTTCTTCCACAAATCTCTTCTAGCTCGAAGATCTCACAACTTTATTTCTTCCTTAAAATCAGATTATGGAGATGTTGTTTATACTTGGGATGGCATGAACTCTATTGTTGTTGATTACTTTTCCAATATTTTTGTTGCTACTCCCCTTGACTCAACTTCACAATATAATGTTCTTCAAGCAATCCCTTCTCTTATCACTTATGAGGAGAACTCTATTTTGACTTGCTCTTGTTACTATCAATGAGCTTCAACAAGTAGTTTTTAAAATGCAAAAAGGTTCTGATGGTTTTCCTATTGAGTTCTACCAAGAGTTCTGGGATATCCTTCATGTTGATTTATTAGAGGTGGTGGAAGAAGCCAGGAAAGCCAAAGAAATTTTGAAGGTTATCAATAAAACTTATATTACTCTTGTTCCAAAAGCTCAAGAGGTTGATCATATCTCAGCTTTTAGACCTATTGCTTTATGTAATGTTCTTCTCAAAATCATTACTAAAATCATGGCGAGAAAGGTTGAAGCCTCTTTTGCATAAGATTATTTCCCCAGAGCAAGGGGGTTATGTGGAAGGACGTCAAATAGTAGATGAGATAGTTCTTGCTCGGGAAGCCATCCATTCCATGGATATGCAAAATTCTCCTTCCATGTTCATTCGGTTAGACTTATCCAAAGCTTATGACAGAGTGGATTGGCACTTCCTTATCAAAGTTTTGAGGCAATTTGGTTTCTCTAAGGATTGGATGGATTGGATTATGGGATGTATCTCTTCAGTTTCCTACTTAGTTCTTATCAATGGCAGGCCTTCTCGGTCTTTCCCAGCTTCCAGAGGTATTAGGCAAGGTGACCCGCTATCCCCTTATTTATTCATCATTCTTGTTGAATGCTTGGGTAGGACTATAACCAAAAAGAGGGAAAACAAAACCCTTGAGGGAGTTACCATTGCTCATGGAGCTAGACCTATCTCTCATCTTCAATTTGTGGATGACTCTACTCTTTTAGGTAAAGCTACGGTTAAGGAAGCTTCTAATATTAAGCAAATCATTAGCTATTTTTCTAAGGCTACTTGGGCAGTTGATCAATGAAGACAAATCTAAAGTTATTTTCTTTCATCTGCTCTGCTAGACGAGGGAATCCATGGTCTTGGATAAACTAAGATATAAGAAGACCTCTCTTCCAATCACTTATTTAGGTATTCCCATAAATATTCAAAGGCAAAAAAATAAATATTGGAATTGGTTGTTGGACAAAGTCAAGAAGAAAATTGGAAAGTGGACCAACAAGTGGCTTTCTTATAGGGGTAGAATCACCTTGGTAAAATCAGTCCTTCAAGCTATTCCTATTTATGTTTCTTCCATTTTGAATATCCCAAAGGCTGTTCTTCGAGAATTGGATCAAATCAGTCATCGTTTCCTTTGGAGTGGTACTAAGGAGAAAAGAAAATGGGCCTTGGTGAAATGGGATACTTTATGTCTTCCTAAGAGTGAAGGGGGTTAGGATTACGGTCTTCAATTAATAACAACAAAGCTTTAGCTGCTAAATTATATTGGAGGATGTTGCATAACCCCAATGCTCTTTGGGCCAATAATCTCCGTGCTAAATATCTTGAGAACAAAAGTCCTGAAGACCTTGTTCGCTATCAACTTCCTACCAAAGGTTCTCCCATTTTAGCAGTTCTTAAGACTGGTGAGGATTTGATAAAGAAAAAATTATTTTGGATCATTCATAATGGTCAACATGCAAATTTTTGGACAGATTCTTGGGATGGTCACAAGCCTTTGATAACTCAGTTTCCCGATTGGAGGCCTTGGATGGAGGAGCTTCACCGAGCTAATTGGATAAAGGTGGCTAATTACTATCGGTACCATACTGGTAATTCAAAGGTTGGTAGATATTGGATCCCTATTGAGGACTGGCCTATTCAAATCCCAGAAAGGCAAAGACAAGATATCCAAGGCATCCTTCATATGAGATCCCTCTCTTGGTCCCATGAAAAATATTGTTTTGGATGGAACAACACTACTAAGGGTGAGTATTCGGTTGCTCAAGGTTATTTGACCTTATGCCATAATAATCCCAACCATTCTTCTGACATATTTTCTCGATTGTGGGCTCAAAAGCTCTGGCCTAAGGTGAGGTTCTTTAATTGGCTTTTATTGCATCGTAGGGTGCTTACTGGTGAGCAACTTATGAAGCGTGGTTTTCATGGCCCTTTTAGATGTGAAATGTGTGAAGAGAATGTAGAAAATATCAACCATATTTTTATTGAGTGTACTTTAGCCTCTGAGCTGTGGAGGAGAATGGCCACTTTACTTGGCTTACAGTGGTCCAATTTTTTTACTTTTGAACAGCTTTGGAGGGATTGGCCTAATCAAGAGGGTGTTGATCATTTTATTAGGCAGTTAGTTTGGATGGGTTCTACCATTCTTCTTTGGAATATTTGGAATGAAAGGAACAACCAAATTTTTAATCAAGATAGGAAGGATATTCACTATATTTGGCAAAAGACCATAGCCAACTTAGTTGAATCAGTCCATCATCTCCTTAATCACCCCCAAAACTCCCACCAAAGATGGGATCAAGTGATGCAAATATTGAATATTAAACCTTCTAAGGGCAACCAACTTAAAGGGAATGTGAGTATTAGTAAGATGGATAGGAATAGAAATTGGCAACCTCCTCCTAAGGATTTTGGAAAAGTCAATACTGATGGAGCCTCTAGAGGGAACCCTGGAAAAGCCAGTGTGGGAGGAATTGGTAGACTTTCGGATGGCTCCCTGGTTTTTACTTTTGTTGAGAATTTGGGTATTCTTTCCAATAACCTGTTTGAGGGGTATGGTATCCTCGGGAGGCCTTCAGGAGGCTACTAAGGTTGGATGGGAAAAGGTGTTAGTTGAGTCGACTCTCAACTTATGATTAATCTCTTGAAGAATCCTTCTAAGAATCATAAGGTGGATTGGAGAATAAAAAGAATTATTGAGAAGATTCGAGTTAATCCGGATGGGATTTTTGAAAGTTGATTACAATCATGTGGTCGAGAGATCAAAACAAGAGTGTTGATGCTTTAGCTAATTGGGCTTTGGACAAAGGTGATCTTACTTGTTATGGCCACCCTCCTATATGGTGGGCTTCTCAAATTAGGGAAGCTCTTCTTTCTATCATTTCTTTGGATGGCTCCAGTTCTGAAGGTACCTAGTTTCTTCTTGTTTTTTTTTTTGCTTCTCTTTGGTTCATTCAGTTTTTTTAGTTCCCTAGCTCATTCTATTCTTTATTTTGTTTCCTCTGTTGATTCTTGCCTTAATAGTCTTCTGGTCTAGATAGGTCATTGTTTTGTTCATTTTTTATTTCTTTTTCTTTTTTTTTTTTTTGTTTAGTTTTTTAAGGTGGGTGGGTTTTTTTATTTTGTTTTGTTTTTGTGTTCTTTGTGTTGTTTTTTGTTGTTCTTGTGTTTTTGTTGTTTTGTTTTTTTTTATGTTTTTTGTTATTGTTCTTGTGTTTTTTTCGTTCTTGTTCTTGGGTTTCTCTTTGTTTGTGTTATTTCGTGTTTTTATGTGTGAGTGTTTTCTATGTTTTTTGTTTTTGTTTATTGTCTGTTGTTGGTTGTTTTTTATTTTTATTTTATTTTTTTAATTTTTTAGGTTTTGGTTGTGTTTATTTTTCATGTTTTTTTTGGGTTATGTCTTTGTAGTGTTCTGTTGTTTTTGTCTTGTTTGTGTTTTGTTATGTGGTTCTTGTGTTTTTCTATGTGGTTTGTGTTGTGGTTTCTTTTATCTTATTGTGCGTGTTTGGTTGTGCTTTTGTTTTTGACACACTCAAGGAGCATGTTTTTTATTTTATTTTATTATTTTTGTTGTTATTTACTTATTTTTAAATTGGTTTTGTGTGTTTGTTTGCTCCTTGAGTATGTCAAAGGTGGTAGGCCGGGTCCGAGTCCTGGGCATTTTTGGCGGAATGGATACCCCTGCCTCCTTGGGTCTTACCCGAAAGTGGCATCCCTTTTGGGATGTTTTCCACAAATAAAAAAAAAAAAAAAGTAGTGAAAAGAAAAATAGGTATGGTCAAGGCAAGCATAGAAAAAAGTTCTTTCAAAGGCACAAGAATATTTTCAAAGTTAAAAATATAAGAAGTGCTTCAAGTGATTGTTATGAAAGACTCTCAGATAGTGAAGAATAATAGATTCAATATTTGTCAATAGAAGAGGAAGAAAACACTCCTATTGAAGACCAAGTAGAAGATGCTCCTATAATTGAAGACCTAGAGAAAGGTTCAGAAAAAAAGAAGGCACAGTTGATCTAGAAGAATAAATTATTGTTGCTCTTAGAGAATTGAAATGAGTTAGAAAGCAGAATTCAAGATTGAAGGCTCAAGTTCAAGAAGATGAGGAAATAAAATAAAAGCTTCTACAAGACCTCAAAAACTCAAAATATAATACAATATTTAAAGAAGTCATGGTTGAAAATTTACAGGAAAAATAGTTAGAATGTGAAAGATTAGAACATGAAGTGGTTTCTCTAATAATGGAAGTGAAATATTCTAAGGATAAGCTGCATAGGTTTGGGAAAAGTTCAAATACTTTGGATAACATTATCAATGCACAAAGATCTTCATCTATCAAAACAAGATTTGGTTTTGAAGAAGGACAAGGGAAAAAGAAGGGTCAGCTCAAGCTCAAAATAAAAGGAAGTTTTAGAGGAAGAGATTGAAGAAGAACCTAAGACCTATGTTGATAAGTTGAAGAGCGTAAGTTTCACTAAGAAAGAAAATAATGCACAAACAAGAAATAGGGACCATCACAGAGAAGGCAAAGAAATGACTAAGAGACTAGATGTTTCAATACAAGATGAATATTTCTTCCAAGGACATTGTTTTTCATGTAATCGTTTTGGTCACAAAGCTATGCATTGCAAGGTTCATGGAAATAAGGAGTATGGTTTCACTAAAAGGAAATTCAACTCATTTGAAGATGGATATTTCTTTCAAGGGTATTTCTACTCATGTAATCACTTTGGTCATAAAGCAATCCACTATAGGGTTCATGATAGAAATGATTATGGCTTCACCAAGAGGAACTTCAAGTCATTTACACCTTCAAAGAACTACAACATCAAGTGTTACAATTGCAATAATATTGGGAATAAGACTAAGTGGTGTGGAATAGAGTTTTCAGAACTTCCAGATTCAAGAAAGAACATGGACACTAAAAAGGATCAAAAGGGTATGATTACAAAGGTGTTGAAAAAGAAGGTTGAAAAGGAAAAAGAGCATTGTATGTTGGGAGTAGATTTACTCCCACCCCAAAATTAATCACCTCAAGAAGAGGAGGTGGTGAGGGGGTTGAGCTAATAGTCTTATATTTAGACCCAAAGGAGTCCCTTTGCCATTTATGTCAAAGGGGAGAGATTTCAATAAGGGGGAGATAAATCAGTAAGAGGGAGTAGCAGAGGGAGCAGATTTGGAATTCAGTGGTTGAAAAAAAAATATATAAAGGGTTACCATCAATGACAAAGGGAAATATTGTTGGAAATATTGAGTATATTGGTTGTCACTGATGTAAAATGTATATTAAGTATATTGGTCGTCATTAACGTCAAAGGTGAAATCGTTGAAAATAATCGTCAAGGTTGAAATATTAAAGTGCAAGGCAAATATCTTCAAGGGTATGATAATTATCAAGGTAAAAGCATTATTCATGGTTGTGTGCAATAAAAAGACAAGTTAGACAAGGTTCTATTGAAAAATATTTATTTATTGCAAGGGTGGAAAAATATTTCAAGAGCAAAGGACAAAAGATTAAAAAATAAATTATAATATTTAAACCAAGGTTTAAATATTATAATAAAATAAATTTGAATTTTAAATTGTGCCAAATTTTAAATTCAAATGGTGGCAAAGAGATTCGATGTCTTCCTAAGTTTTAAAGTGTGTATATAAGGAGGTAAATAAAAAATCATTTGCAAGGTTGAGGTAATTAAAGTTTGAGTGCCATTCGTTCCATTTGTAATGGTAGCACACAAAGTTGAAGCGAGGACAGTAAGGAATAAGTAGAGTGCATGGTTTTTAAAACAAGGTGGACAACACATAAACCTCAAAATATAAGGTAGCACACATTTGATTTCAATGAGGCATCTAGCCTGGGTGGTATGCAAACCCTACACAAGATGTTGACGTTGAGGAGATTTTAGGTTTGAGTCACAGCGACAGTTGATATTTTGAATTTCGTTTTGACAAAAGAAAAGGTTAATAAAAAATGTATTATGCACTTTTGGTTCCAGTGGGTGGTCCAGCCTAGCTGGAACTCTAGCTCACGCTAGAGAATGAGATTCGTGAGGTTTCGCATTCGACTCTCATCAATGGTAGAAGTGGTAAGGGCATTATTTTTTTAAATAAAATTTTTGTTTGGCTATTAGGGAGTCATAAGGTTTGAGTTGAATAAAGTGTTATTTGGAAATTAGGGAGTCATAAGGGTTGAGTTTAATAAATTTTTAATTTTAGAATTAGGGAGTCATAAGGGTGTGAGTTAATAAAGTTTCTGTGCAAATTAGGAGTTATAAGGATGTGTTATAAAAGCTTTCTATTTTACAAATAGAAATTATAAAGTTGTTTTATAAAGTCTTATTTTATAAAGAGCATAAAGAGAAAATACAAAAGGGATATTTTTTGCATGTGAGAGTAGGAATTATAAGGTGTCATTGTGTTTTTTTTTTTGGTTGAAAATTTGTATGGTTAAAATTAAGTTTGAAGGGTTTTGATAATTTTTAATGTTCTATATTTTGAGAAAAAATGAAGAGTCATTGAACATCATTTTTAGATTTCATTCAGCACATATTTTTGAGAAGAAAATTAATGTTGATGGTTTGAAATATAGAAGTAGCACTTTGAAGAGGAAATTCTTTTGAGATAGGTTTTTGAGAGCACAATTTCATAAAAGCAATTTAAGAGGTATGTTGACATTATTCCTTCTCTAAGGTGTTTGTTTGAGCGAATATTTCAAAATCTTAAGGTGGAGATAATAAGTTTTATTAGTGTGTATTGTTGGAAATATTTGAGCTAGGGTTTTGAGAACAAATTGTGCATCATTGATTAGTAAAATTGAAAAAACTTATGCTAAGGTCTTTTAGAGAAAATTATGTATTCTTGTTGAAATAATTTGTGAAGCATTTGGGCATTTATGTGAGTGACATTGAATGTGAATGGGCAAGTGTTAAAAAGCAGTTTTGTGAAGCAAAGTTATACACTAGTTTGATTTGATTTGAAAGGGATTTGCAAGAGGTAGAGATCTGATTTGAAGAATGCAAGATATGTGAATGTGAAGAACATATTGGGTATTTGATAGTACATATCATTCTCTATATGCTCTAGAGGTTAAACGAATTCTAGGTAGAATATGTATGAACTGCATAGTTGAAGAAAGCATTTCTGAAAGAGATATAAGCATTATTTTGAACATAATTTGTGTGTAAGATTTGGGATTGGTTGAGCATGTGCTATGAGTTGATTTGATAATATGTTAGATCACAGTTGTACAAAGATAGTAAACATATTTGAGCAAGTATTTAAATAAGACTTGAAGAAGATTTGAAGATAAATTTGTACATGTAATGTGTGCAGATTTGGGATAGATTTGAGACATATTTGTGAATCTAATGTGTGCAGATTTGATATAGAGTTGAGATAGATTTGTGCATGTAATGTGTGCAGATTTGAGATAGATTTGAGATAAATTTGTGCATGTAATGTGTGCAAATTTGAGACATAGTTGAGACAAATTTGTGCATGTAATGTGTGTATATTAGGAATAGAGGTGAGAGCATATTTGTAAGAAGAATTGAAGTAGGTTTTGGATAGAATTGTGAGCAGACCTGAGTAAGCCTCATGAGTAAGCTTGGAGTAGAATCAAAGAATATGTGTGTACCAGCTTTGGAGGTAACCAGATCAAATAAGATAGAATTCTCATATGGGTAGTGTTCCACAAACCAGACCAAAAAGATGATAGATTTATCTTGTGGATATATTTCCATGAACCAAAGCAAAGGAGAGGATTCTCCTGTGGATAGAGTTCCACAAACCAACACAAAGGGGATAGATTTCTCTTATGGATAGAGATCCATAAATCAACATAGTAGGGATAGAGGTCTCCTATGAATAGAGGTCCACAAACTTGAGAATTAGGGGTTGATATCTCCTTTGGATAAAGGTACATAAATATTTTAATAGGAAATTGGTTTGCAAGATATCTATTGAGAAAATTTATAAGAAATATTGTCTTCATGGATCTAGCCCACATTGGTTGAAGCACATTAAATTTGTTTCTCTCATGTGTGTGATGATTTATGCATTTCTTTTTTAATCCTATTGATATTGCAATTGATAACATTGGATAATATTATTTGGGAAAGAAATGTAAAAGTTATTCTTATACTTTTCACCCTTTCTCTTAGTATAAGCTTGTATTTTTTAAAACTAGAAAGCCTTTAGCAAGTTAAATGGGTGCTTCAAATCCCTCATACACTAACCCTTGCAAGTATGTGGCACATAGTTGTAACATGCAGAAGGAGAAATGTGACACCCCAATACAATATGATAATAGAAAGCATCCTCAACCATATTATAAAATGAAGACCTTAATTGGTTTGGTGCATGATTCTCTTCACGCCCTCAGTGCAAAAACTAAGACCAGGCAAAAATAAAACTACTTAAAGTCCTTGATGAAGATTTTTGAGAACTATTTAAAAGAAAATCCAAGGATAATGCTTCCAGTGCCTTGCTTGAGGATGCTACTGCTTTGGTTTTTCTATTAGATAAGTATGTACTAGGTATTAAAGTGGAACAAAGCTCCATCATAGGAATATGCCACTGGAAAAAATAGCTTACAAAAAGAAGAACAACATTCATTTAATGAGAAAATTTGAGAATGAGATCCTATTTGTAAAAAAATTGACTTGTTTGGATGATTTCCCCCCAAAATGGGTATATCATAATCTCTTTAAGAGAGATTGCACAGTAAAATATCAATTCAAAAACTATGGACATCAACCATGCACTAACTTAAACAACTATTTGCATTAGTTGATTTCATAGAATTAGGAAATCTAGCAACAAAAATTCTAGACCATATAACACCATCAAATATAAAATATTATCATGATACCATGTACCACTAAGAGAATACAAAATGAATACGATATAAATATCCTCACCTTTGACCATAGGGTCCCTGCATAGGGCTACTACCAAGGCGATCTTGCCACTACCACCTAAACCTTTCACTGAAACAAGTGAAACATCTTTCACTATAAGAATATTCTTCAAGTCTTCAACTAATATTTCCAAGCCCAATGGACATTCTAGTAATTTCAGTATATCACATTTTGAATATAAAATATCTTTTTCAATTTGCTTTTACTTTTAAAATATGTAACTATCTTAGAGATGACAATAAGCATCAACTGACAGTAATAATTTTGATATCAACCTAAAACATATAAACATTGTTCCAAGAATCCAAGAAAAATAAATAGTTATCCAAGTATGCCATTAAACACCTAGTAAGACTCATCTAGAAACAATATTATTGATAGATAAAATAATTAGGTAGACTCATTAGTACTCATAGACTTCGACGGAGTCTCAACGTTATGCTTTAGAGTAGCCATACTCACATAAAAACTATTTGCAAGGTTCAAATATGATAAATAGGACCACTCTTATTATCCTATGCAGAATATTGATTATATCAAAAAAATTAAAGCTTCCATACTATGAATACAACTTTCAATTTTTTTGGAAGATGATTTGATAACAATTGTCCCATTATAGCAATATTGAGATCAGAGTAGGTTGAAAAAAATAATGCTAGGCATACATATACACAAAATATGGAATATTTTCAATAGAAAAAATAACTCTCTAAGCATCCATAGAGTTATGACAAATAACTACTTAAATGCAATACATGGTGGAAACATTGCCATTAACAATACTTTAACAATATTTATGCCCTAAAGTGATTTCCATTCATAATTGTAAACAATGTCTAATATAGGCCAAACAATGAAGGAGCCCACAACATCCCTCATTGTGGCCATTTCATCATTCCTTATAAACAATACTATTTCCTCTTTATGGAAAACATGCATATTGACTTTCCAGTAACCTTCACTCAAACATTCACCATGTACAAGGTCTTCATGGTCAGTACTACTAATCATGTCTTTGACCACTATGTTATCCTTATGGATATGAGTCAAATAGCATTCTCTTCTCCTAGTTTGCATTATTAGTATTTTTTTTAGTCCCTGTTAGTCAAAAAGTGCCTAACTATAGAAAAATAGTTGATGCACCTTTTTGCATATTTTCCAAGAAGACCGAAGTGGCCCATATGCTAAAGATCAAAGAAAAAGCAAAATACCACAAGGAGGTAAAAGTGTCACAATATCGCGACATGTTGCATTTTCACGAGAAAAAGCAAAGAGAAAAAGCAAGGAGGAAAAAGTGTCGCGATATCACATGTTGCATTTTCATGGCTAAGAGCAACAAAAGGGAGCAAGGAGGCAAAAGTGTCATGATATCGCGACATGTTGCATATTCGTGGCTAAGAGAAACAAAAAATAACAAAGAGGTAAAAGTGTCGTGATATCGCGACATGTTGCATTTTCGCGAGCAAAAGCAAAGAGAAAGAGCAAGGAGGAAAAAGTGTTGCAATATTGCGACATGTTGCATTTTCGTGGGCAAAAGCAAAGAGAAAGAGCAAGGACGAAAAAGTGTCACGATATCGTGACATGTTGCATTTTTATAGCTAAGAGCAACAAAAGGGAGCAAGGAGGCAAAAGTGTCATGATATCGTGACATGTTGCATTTTCACGACTAAGAGCAACAAAAGGGAGCAAGGAGGCAAAAGTGTTGCGATATCGCGACATGTTGCATTTTTGTGGCTAAGAGCAACAAAAGAGAACAAAGAGGTAGAAGTGTCGCGATATCGCGACATGTTGCCTTTTCATGGGCAAAAGCAAAGAGAAAGAGCAAGGAAGAGACGAATGTCACGATGTCGTGACATGTCTCATTTTCATGGCTGGAAGCGACAGAAGAGAAAAGTAAGACGAATGTCACAATTTCATGACGTCTCATTTTTGCGGCTGGAAGTGGCAGAAGAGTAAAGTAAGATATGGACATCACGATTTTGTGACATGTCTCATTTTCACGGTGGGAGGCAGTAAAAGAGCAAAGTAAGAGACAAATGTCATGATTTCATGACATTTCTCATTTTTGTGGCTGGAAGTGGTAGAAGAGCAAAGCAAGAGATGAACGTCATGATTTTGCAACAAGTCTCATTTTCATGGTGGGAGGCAGCAAAAGAGCAAAGTAAGAGACGAATTTCATGATTTTGAGACATGTCTCATTTTCACGGCTGGAAGCGGTAAAAGAGCAAAACAAGAGATGAATGTCGTGATTTTGCGACATGTCTCATTTTTGCGGTTGGAGGCGAAAAAAGAGCAAAGCAAGGAAAGAATGTCACGATTTCACGACACGCCAACTGTAAAGGAATAAAATATATTTTTGGAAATCAAAGGCATGCACTGACACCAAGAAGTTATTTTTGACATGATTATCAAAAATCTAGGATAGAGCAAGCTTGCCAGATGATTGAAAATGTGATAGGCTCATCTAGAATCTAATCTGCAGAGAAGATATCTAATTCATAGAAGACTTGTTGTGTATTATTAGAAACTGTAGATGATTGCTTGTAAAATAGTAAGATGTACTTAGAAAAAGATACTCTTTTAGGGTATATATAGGGGTGAGCGACTCCAAAAAAAGGGTCAGCTCTTGGACGTTTACAATACTGAATGCATGTACTTCGAATACAAGCAATAAAATCACATCTCCCATTGGCTTTTGGTTCATATTATGCAAGTGTATGTATTAATGTTCTTTATTTCTGCTTACAATATTGAATTGTAAATTGATTTTGTTCTTATATCTAAACTTTTGCAATACATAAATCATATTGCTAGAATAAGAATCTAATATATACGCATGTTAAACGAAATATTAGAAATCATATCTAAAATTATATAATTTCTACATAGAAATGTGTTTAAATGCTTTGGATAGAAGTAAGTAAATATGTCTTCGTTGTTGTCTAATATGCACCATATATTAGATCTAGCTTCGGCTATATTTCCCTCTCTTTCAGTATTACTTCCTTCCCATTTTTCCATAAAAAAATTCAAGGAACCAGCCTTCTCTGGAGATCAGGTGAAAAGTATCAAACCTTCTCGTCTTTTCAATGTTGACAAAATCTAAGGCGCAACTAAGCAAACCAAGGTAGATTTTGTTCCAACAGTTTTTGGCACGCCTTATGGGACCCTAAATCCCACATTATTTTTACAAGGTTTGGTGTTTTGCCTCTTATATTTAGAATCAAAACCCCAATCACCTGGCGACTCCGTCTAAAGGTATAGACCCAAAAAATACCTTATATTTTTAGACCTAGTTAAAGCTAGTATATTTTTATATGATAACCATATCCAAATCAAAAAACTTAGAAGATCCCATTGAGTTCTTCGAGTTACATCTTGGTAGCTTAAGAGTGAATCTAGTTTTATCCGCAAGATCAAATCCACCTGCTACCAATAATAGTGCCATTATACTCTCTATTTTTCCATATTCTATTATTGGTTCATCTCTAGCTGTTACTACAACCCCAATAGTTTAGACGAATATAGCAATTACAATGGCCACTCCTCCACCACCATATTATCTTATATGGAACCACATCGGTCCACTAAATTTAGCATCCCAGAATCAAATTCCTGGCATAGCATTGAAGGCATTGCCTTCATATGATGGAACAGGAAAAATAGCATATGAACATTGCTTAGATGTAGCAGCAATGGCTGTTGCAACCTATAACATCACACAGGAGGATGTGATAATTAGATTACTAGTTATCTCTCTGAAGGGTAAAATGCTCTATTGGTATCGTGCACTCCCTCCTCAATCAATTACCACCTAGGCAAAGCTCGCTAGAAAGTTGGTGGATGAATTCAATTAGCATGTAGATCCGTTTTCCTTATTGAACCAGTTCATGATCATAAGAAAACATCCTTAAGAAGAAATTGTAGACTTCAATATCCATTTCAGTCGAACCTGGGAAAGGGTTCCTCAAGGATTGAAACCAACAGAAGAGCAAGAAATATATTACTATCTGATATCCTTTGATTCAGATATTAGTATGATAATACGGTAGTCAAGAATATTCACATTCTTTGCCATTTATCAATAATCTTATATAGCAGAGAGAGATCTCATAGCCACTGGAAGGTATCCACCCAAAGCAATAATACCCATTTTTCTTGATATTCCCCAGGGTACTCATTCTGCTTCTCCTAGCTCTGCTGAATCAAAGTTCACATATCTTCCAAGATGGAATGGATCACCCTCTGTACCTACAATACCAATGCCTCAAATTCCTTTGGCATTGCCTCCTATTTTTTATATACCTACATTACTTGTACCACCTCCTCAGCAAGTCCTTGATAATCAGCTTACTCATATCTTGGACACCATGAAAAATCTAGTAAATGATATAACATCAATTAAAAAGAGAGAGGCTGAAAGGAATTTTTTGCCAAGGAGGTTCCCTCAGGTAACAAGATATGCAGCGTAATAAAGCAATAGCGGACAAGAGAGACCGAGCACGATATATACAAATGAGACAGTGGATGCCGAGGAGCCTCCCACTGATTTTAACTTTTGGTGTACTACATGTAACAATCCACATGGGGAAATTTTGTGTATGATACACCAGTATTATGTACAAAGTATAGCAATTAAAAAGAGTAAAGAAAAAAAGAAAGGCCATGTAAATATAATTAGAGAGAAGGACCACAACTTCATGATGCCTACAGTAGAACAGGTTTCAATTTTGACAAGATCAGGCAAGAAACCACTGTAAGTAGACCCTAAAGAGCTTCAACCATTGAATGTTTCCCCTGGTCCCAAGGAAGTTACCAAAGAAACTCCTAAGGGAAGTCTCCCTCAGGAAAGAAAATATCAGTTTCCAGCCAAAATTCAAGGGCAAGAAACACACAAAGAATTTATTCCTTGGGGGGGAAATGAAACCCAAGAATAGGCTAGGGAAAGGTTGATATTCCCCTTGCTGACAAAAATGCAAAGAATTGAAGCTACCCAGGGATACAAAAATAAATATGAAATTTTTGCTAAAGAAAGAGAAAGAATAGTTAATTCACCTACATTCAGTATAGTAGAGGAAATGAAAAGGACTCCTTCTAATGCAAGTATGTATGATGCTCTTCAAATACTATGTCAAATCGATCTCCTACAGGAATCCCTAAGAACAATGAAAAATTGATGTGGGACTACATCATCTTCAAAAATGGTTCTAACAAACTTGACGTCTAACACTGGTAATAACAGTCCACCACCCTTTTATTTTTCCCTTCAAATGGAAGGATGGGTTGTCCACAACTGCATGATAGATTCATGCGATGCTACCATTGTGATACCCAAAGCAATATGTGATATTATGGGAATGGAGTACACTAGGAGTAGTGTTGTGGCTGAACCACAACACATCCCAAAATTGGGGACCCACATTTTTTGCATGCTTTCAAAGAAGACCGCAGTGGCCCAGATGCTAAAAAAATCAAAGGAAGAGCAAAATATAGCATAAGAAAAAAGTGTCATGATATCGCGACGTGTTGCTTTGTCGCGGCTAAGAAAAAGAAAATGTCACGATATCGCGACATGTTGCTTTTTCGTGGCTAAGAAAAAGAAAGTGTCGTGATATCACGACGTGTTGCTCTATCATGGCTAAGAAAAATAAAGTGTCACGATATCACGACAGGTCACATTTTTGCAGCTCAAAAAAGTGAAGTGCAGTGGAACAGAAAAGTGTCACGATTTCACGACATGTTGCGTTTTTGCGACCAAGAGTAACAAAATGTAGCAGGGTGAGAAAATGTCGTGATTTCATGACGTGCTATGAAATCGTGGTTCATAGAGGAGAGAGAAAGACAAAGTGAAAAATGTTGCGATATCGTGACATGTCACGTTTTCACGGCCCAAATCAGCAGGATGCACCAAAATGGAAAAATGTCGCGATATCGCGACATGTCATGAAATCGTAGTCAAAGGCAACAAGAGAAGAGTCAATGCAAAATTTTTCGCTATATCGCGACATGTCGCCATTTCGTGACCTAAAGATGAGATGAAGGACAAAGGTAAAAAACGTCGCGATATCGCGACATGTCAGGTTTTTGCGGCAGGAAAATGGGGGAAGGAACAAATGAAAGAAAGTGTCATAAAATCGCGATAGGTTGCGTTTTCGAGATCTATCGGCGGTAAAAGAGGTAAAGATAGAAATATGTCATGAAATCATGACATGTCTCATTTTCGTGATTCACAATGACTGATAAGCTAAGCAAGGGAAAAAGCGTTGTGATTTCGCAACAGAAAGCAGTGAGATGGTACGAAATGAAAAAGTGTCACGATTTCACGATATGTCGCATTTTTGCATCTAAGTGCAACAAAACAAAACGAAGGATAAAAACATCATGATTTCGCGACAGGTTGCATCCACACGGCCCTAAGTAAAAACACGTCGCGATATCACGACATGTCTCATTTTCATGGTGTTTGAAGGCGAATAAAGCTGTGGGCATAAAAACGTCACGATTTTGCGACATGTCTCATTTTTGCGGTGCATGAAGGCAGAAAATGCTATTGACAAAAAAACACCATGATATTGTGACATGTCTTGTTTTCGTGATGCAAGTAGAGGAACAAAGCTGTAGATAGAAAATGTCGCGATATTGCGACATACTATTTTTGTCGCGATTCACAGTGGGCCGTTATAGAACATGCAAAAAAGCATAGAACACATGGCACGAAGATGTCAGGGCTATGATAATGCTTCAGGATCGACAATTATAGTTCACAAAGAAGATCAAACATTTTGACGTCAAGAAAAAAATCAAAAACGACAATGCGGGGAAGATGAAACGAAGCAATCTGGGAGATGAAGCGAAGCGTCATAGGGTGAAACAGAGAGCATTGCTAGAAAGTTTAAAAGTAGAAGCACAGATTGGTATGAAGGGTCAGAAACCACTACGAGCAATTTTGTAGAGCCAAAGGCAATAATCCATTCTGGGCCTGCTTTTGGAGTGTTTTTCTTCCACTTTGTCTGGATTTGTTTTCTTTACATTGGACTAGGTAGGAAATTTTTGTAAGCAGAGTTGCAGTGCTGAAGGCCAGAGGGCCATTCTAGGCCTTCTTTGGGGTTGTTTTCTTCCATAGACTGGGTTTGGGAAACCATAAAGTTTTGTTGTTGTAAAATGACCAATTTTTAATACAAAAAATTCAGAGAGTTGCACCTCATTGACAAGAAAGGAGTTATTTTCTGCATGCAAGATTGAATGTTTATCTTTCCCATTTTCAGATTTCTAGGCTTATAGGTGAAGTTTAATGCAAGTTCTCTTGGTTGCTTCATGCGAATGTCTAAATCTGAAAATCACAGTTAAAACCCCAGAAACCAGCACTTAGCTTATCTGGATTGTGCATGTTTGCAGGTTTAATAGGTTAGGTTGTATGCAGAAAACCTCATTGGCTTTGGTTTTGTTAGAATAGGATTGCATCACCCTAAATGCATTGCATTTTCATTTTTTGCACTTTATTTTCATTTTTCTTGCATTTTACTTTTTCTACAATCATCAAAATAAAAACTAAAAAATTCTAAAATTCAAAAATAGTTTCATCATTGCGTATGTTATACTGCAGATTTTAAATACGCATTTAAAATTTCATTTTTGGAGTTGTATAAATTTCACTGCAGCTGCTGTTTTGTTGTAGACTTTAAAATCTAAAAATAGAAAATTTCCATTTCAAGGCCAGAATTTCAATTTTTAGTTTGTTTTTCATTCATGAGTCGATGATGACATTCCCTTCATGAAAATTCTAGTTTCATTGAAGGAGTTATGTTTCATGGCATTTCATAAATTTCCATTTTGAAGTTACATCGTGGTCATATAAGGGCCAGATCACATTTGCTTTATTCGGGTTCAACGAACAATCATTAAAGTTTCACAGTAAAATAAACCAACATTGCCCCTTGTTTTCAGTTACTTGCAACCACTAAGGTGTTCCAAGCATTTAAATTGAATATCTTTATTTGAGATTATTAATACAAAGATGTAAAATGCTAATATAGCGGAGACCTTGGAGAAGTTATTTGTTTGATTTCTTTGCAAGAGAGGATTTAGAACCCAAATCCTATCGGAGAGTGTGTTTTCACAATTGGGTGAAAATACCACTCAACAGATTGATGCTAGAAGGAAGGCACACCGGGTTTATTTTAGTGTGATTTAAATTTAAATTTTTGTATATCTCATGCTATATTGATTGTTATCTTTAGTCCTCTAACACTCAACAGATTGTTAAAAGGACGGCCTGAATTGGTTTACTTTATTCTATTTTAAGCAATTCAGGTATGTTGTATATTATTCTAACGCTTTTTTGATTGTTCATACAGAAATAATGTGATTTGATTTAATTTTGAAAATTTTGGTCTTGACTAGCGAAGTGTTGTTTCATGCAATTACTTTTCATTTGATTTTAATGAATAAATCTCTTAGTTGATGCTAACTTGATTTTTTATACATTACAGGTTGGATATTTGCTAGTCACTTCACGCTGATGTGCCATGATTCCTTCTGTCATTTTTGACTAACAGATTTGGTTCTAAAATTACATTTTGAGTTTCACTAATGGCAACACTTGAGGAGCAAATGGTATCCCTGAGAAAAGAAATGATGTCTCTAAGAGAAAGAACGGTATCTATAATGGAGGATCATTATAAGGGTTTGTCTGTAGCTGTGGTACCCTATCAAATTCCTAAATTGTTATTAGATTTTCTACGATTTTTTAATCAAGATGTGTGACTAGGATACTTGCAAAGACTGTACATCTACAAGGATACATTATGTCAATTCCAGATTTTCTATGAGGACGTGGATTGTAAGTTATTTGCATATATTTTGGATGATAAACCATTCTTTTGGTACAACCAACTACCCATGGAGGTTAGGACTTCTTGGATACAACTAGAAGCAGCCTATATTTATCATTTTGGTAATCAGGTTGACTTAGAAATCTTGAAAAATTAGTTTACCTCCATGTGTAAGGAGCCTAATGAATCCTTGAGTCAATTCAATGGAAGATTTCGTGAGTTGCACTCCCAAATGTGGGAAAATTTTAACACATTAGAAGAGGAAGACATGGAAGTATACCTGGGAGTTATACACCCCACACTTGCTTCACTCATTGAAGAAAAAATGGGTGGCTTGTCTCTAGAGAAAATCTATGAGATCCTAGAAGAGGTAGAACGACAAGGTCTTGAAGAAGAAAAGGCACAACATGTTCACATGAGAGATTTTCCTTCTAAATATATTGATGCCAACCTACACCAACCATTAAAAATAGCACCCTCCACTCCAATGATATCTAAGGTGAATGATCAAGGGGATGAATTTGAATATCCAAATCTTACAACCACCTTAGACGTAGTCGACGAGGAGGTGCAAATTGCTAAGCCAACATCCGCTAGTGAGGATTATGCAAAAATGATCTCATTCATAGAGATACATGATTATTCGGATGAAGGGGTTCTAAATTCAACAATGTTTGATATATGTGATAGGACGGAACCCACCATAGAATTGAATGAAGTGGTTGAAAGTGAAATTGAAATAAAATCAATAAATAAATTTGAAGATATGATAGAATTTCACCACTTGTTCTTGGAAGATACTATTGATGAGATGTGTAAAATTAATGATCAAGAAATTCTTCACCCTCCAAATTATGATAAAACTGAAGCATGGGTTACTAATTTGGACGATGATAGCCTTAAAAATTTGAATTCAAGAAACAACCCACTTTTGGAAATAATTGAACCATCTAAGGAAGGTGAAGGTGAATTTAATGAGAAAAACATTGATGAATTGGATGATGTTGAAGAAGTAGTTGAACGTCACCACTTGATTTTGAAAGATGATTATTATGATGCGTGGAAGAAGTGGGAAGACTACACTCTCTCCAAAACTGCTAACGAAACTTGTGTGCCAATTGATATACAGGACACCATAATTGCCTACTCGAAGGAAGATATTACAACTCCTATACAATTTGAGGATGTTTTGGAAGAGGGTTTCAAATCTCATCAAATTTTGGAAGATTATAATGATCCTATTTCCAAGGACAAAGAAGAAAAAGAATTTATGAATGAATCAAAATATCATGCCACAAACATCATGGAATTTCATTCCATGGATTTGGATGACGATTTTCACAATGGTTGGGGGAGATATGATGATGCATTATTTTCTCACACCCTTGTAGATGAAACCCATATTGCACTGGATATACAAGATATTGAAACTTCTACCTCACATGAAGAGATACCATGGATAGTGAACAAATAATTGGAACCAAATGACAAAGAGATTGATCAATTGGAAACAACTCAAATGAAGGATCATCAAGATGAGTCATGGGACATACATTTTGACCAAGAATATTGGAGGGTTGAAAAGGATGGGCATGTTTTCAATTGGGTGCCCAATTTTGGTATGTTTGATGAACAAGTAATCAATGAAGAATATGAAGACCATGAGGTAAAAGAGGGAGTTACAAATCCCCATCAAATTTCGGTAAATAAAAATGTTCAAAAGGTAGAATCTAACATTTTGTGTTCAAGCATCCAATATTTAGGTGAGAATTTACATGAACATATTTTGAATTTGAATTATGTTTATGATGAAGTGTTGTTAAAGGTGAATGAAAAAAAAGGTATAATTTTTAATCACACCTTTAATATCATTGTTTTAATGAATGGAAAAGAAGTTGATGCACTTGAATTGTTAAATCAAATTCATCAACATTTACTAATTGAATCTAGGGTAAAAACTGTTAATGATCCTAATTTAGTAAATATCCTAGAAGCTTGCAAACTATTACACAAATTTGATTGGCCTACAAATTTGGAAAATGATTTGGCTTCAAAAATTTTAGAAATAGGCTCTTACTTACAAAGTCTCATTTTGGATAAAGAGAGCCTAGTTCTAAATCATGAATCGAATTATGAAATGGATACTTTCAAGGTGTTCCAAGCATTTAAATTGAGTATCGTTATTTGATATTATTAATACATAGATGTAAAATGCTAATATAGTAGAGACCTTGGAGAATTTATTTGTTTGATTTCTTTACAAGAGAGGATTTAGAACCCAAATCCTATCGGAGAGTGTGTTTTCACAATCGGGTGAAAATACCATTCAACAAGTAGTGCAGGAATCCTACATTTAGATGGTACTCCAGTAAAAACTGTAGGAGTGATAAAGGATATTCCCATACGGCTACATAAAATACCTCAAATGACAGTCATACAAGAGGTAGTAGTCGTATACTTGGAACCCTATTTTGGTATGTGTCTATCCAGAGAGTTCACAACAAATATAGGAGGATACTTATCCTTAGATTATTCTCTTTTAGAGATACCTTTCAAAGGTAGAAGGGTCAATATTTTTAATGAGAAACCATCTACGTTTCATGTAGAAAATATTGGTGAAACTGACCATGTAAATATGATGACTGAAGAAATAATAGAAGAATATCTAATGGAAGAAACATTAGAAGAGCTCCAAGCTGAGGATGATTTTTCTCTACAGAATTTTAATGCCATGATAGAAACAGAAATAGGAAACTATTCTATTGAGAAACCAAAAATAAAATTAATACCCTCCCTAGAAAAGGATGGTTCTGTGAATCAATTGTGGAAGCTTTTCTTTGATGGGGCTAGGTGCAAGAATGGACCTGGTGCCGAAATAGTTTTGATTTCTCCCACCAGAGAGGAAAATATTTTCTCTTACAAGTTGACTTGGTGTTGCTCCAATAACATAGCAGAATATAGGCCCTATGCTTAGGGTTAAGAAGGGCTGAGAAATTAGGAATCAAATAGTTACTCATCTATGGAGATTCAAAACTTATTGTGAATCAAGTCACCAAAAAATGTATAAGTAAACAACATTATTTGAAGGCTTACAGAAACAAAGTGTGGGATCTCTTAGAGGCCTTTGAGGCCCTAAATATAAATTTTATCCCTAGAGAACAGAATACCCACGCAGATTTGTTAGCTTCAGTGGGAGCTATTTTTTTTCTTGTAATTAATGTTATTCAAAAGTCTAAAATTGTTAGACTTATATACAGGCCTTCAGTGCCTGATAAAAATATTTTCTGGCAAGTTTTTGAAAATGATGAACATATACTGGATTTCTTAATCCATGAAATGAATTGCTCAGCCAATCGAGATTTGTAGGATGAAGAGGAAGAGGACATTATTTAGTTAAAAAATAATCATATTCCTAAGGGTCTCATCACACTTGAAAGCCTATTTGATAACAATGATAGAGCAGTTGGCCAAAAAATCAAGGTTATAAAAGAAGATACAAAGATGTAGAGTTGGATCTAGGAAAAATGATTAAGGTTGGAATCAGTTGTATAGAAGAGGAAGTGAACCAGATCAGAGAATTGTGTAAAAAATTCCCTGACATCATAGCTTGGGTGTACAGTGATCTAAAAGTGTACAATAAAGATGTTATTCAACATACCATAGAATCAGAAGAAGGATCTAAGTTTTAGGCAAAAGCAAAGACCAGTGAATTCGAAGATAGAATCTTTGATGAAACAAGAACTTCTAAAACTCCTTCAAGCTAAAATAGTATACCCTGTTAAACACTCCACCTGGGTGGCAAACTTGGTACCAGTTAGGAAGAAAAATGGAGACATCAAATTGTGTGTAGATATCAAAAATTTGAATAGAGCATCACTCAAATATCATTACCTGCTACCTCATATTGACCAAATTAAACACACAGTTGTAGGAGCAATGCAACTCTTACAGTTAGAAGAACAAAGAGAGCACTCATACAATCATAATCAGAAGCATATGGCAGATATTGAAGGATGGTTCAACAAAAAGACAATTGCCAGAAAATTTAGAGTGGGGGACTTGGTTTTGAAATGGAATGTAAAGAAAGCTAAGCCAGGTAACCATGATAAATTTTATGCTTTCTAGGAGGGACCATTTAAAATTATTTCAGATAAACAGTTCAATGCTTTCAAGTTGAAAGATCAAAATGGATTGGTTCTTCCCATCACGATGAATGCATTTCACCTAAAGTTATATTTTTGTTGAGAAAGCAGAAAAGGAATTATATGTATAGTATAATATAAGTATATTCACAAAATATTTGTAAATATTACCATTTTTTGGTCTTAACAAAAAATTTCAGTTGTAGCCAATCAGAAGTCGACATTTTTTTTAATAGAGATACTAAGGTATAGAGGTATTTTTGACGAGGTAATGTTCACTTTATATCTAAGTGCATTTTTCTATTTTCTTTGTCTTTCTCTGAAAGATTCTTTTTACAATTGCGTTGTTGACTCTGTTTCCCAATGGATGAATGCCTAGTTCAAAATTTTTGCAAGCAAAAAATTCCCCCGGAAGGTGCCAAGAATGTTAGTCAAAAAGTGACTAACTACAGAAAAATAGTTGATGCACATTTTTGCATATTTTCCAAGAAGACCGAGGTGGCCCATATGCTAAAGATCAAAGAAAAAGCAAAATACCGCGAGGTAAAAGTGTCGCGATATCGCGACATGTTGCATTTTCACGAGCAAAAGCAAAGAGAAAGAGCAAGGAGCAAAAAGTGTCGCGATATTACGACATGTTGCATTTTCACGGCTAAGATAAACAAAAGGAGCAAGGAGGCAAAAGTGTCGCAATATTGCGACATGTTGCATTTTCGTGGCTAAGAGAAACAAAAGAGAACAAAGAGGTAAAAGTCTCACGATATCGCGAAGTGTTGCATTTTTGCGAGCAAAAGCAAAGAGAAAGAGCAAGGAGGAAAAAGTGTCACGATATCACGACATGTTGCATTTTCATGAGCAATAGCAAAGAGAAATAGCAAGGAGGAAAAAGTGTCGCGATATCGTGACATGTTGCATTTTTTGCGGCTAAGAGCAACAAAAGGGAGCAAGGAGCAAAAGTGTCACGATATCACGACATGTTGCATTTTCATGGCTAAGAGCAACAAAAGGGATCAAGGAGGCAAATGTGTCGTGATATCGCGACATGTTGCATTTTCATGGCTAAGAGCAACAAAAGAGAACAAAGAGGCAGAAGTGTCACGATATCATGACATGTTGCCTTTTCATGGGCAAAAGCAAAGAGAAAGAGCAAGGAAGAGACGAATGTCACGATTTCACGACATGTCTCATTTTCGTGGCTGGAAGCGGTAGAAGAGCAAAGTAAGAGATGAATGTCGCAATTTCATGACATGTCTCATTTTTGCGGTTGGAAGCGACAGAAGAGCAAAGCAAGAGACGTATGTCACGATTTCACAATATGTCTCATTTTCGCGATGGGAGGGAGAAAAAGAGCAAAGCAAGAGACGAATGTTGTGATTTCGTGACATGTCTCATTTTTGTGGCTGGAAGCGGTAGAAGAGAAAAGCAAGAGATGAACATCATGATTTCGTGACATGTCTCATTTTTGCGGTGGGAGGCAGCAAAAGAGCAAAGTAAGAGACAAATGTTGCGATTTCGTGACATGTCTCATTTTCGTGGTTGGAAGAGGCAGACGAGCAAAACAAGAGACGAATGTTGTGATTTCGTGACATGTCTCATTTTCACAACTGGAGGCGACAAAAGAGCAAAGAAAGGAAAGAATGTCATGATTTCGCGACATGCCATCTGTAAAGGAATAAAATGCATTTTTGGCAATCAAAGGCATGCACTGACACCAAGAAGTGATTTTTGACATGATTATAAAAAATCTAGGATAGAGCAGGCTTGCCAAATGATTGAAAATGTGACAGGCTCTTCTAGAATCTAATCTACAAAGAAGATATCTAATTCATAGAAGACTTGTTGTGTATTATTAGAAACTATAGATGATTGCTTGTAAAATAGTAAGATGTACTTAGAAAAAGATACTCTTTTAGGGTATATATAGGGGTGAGCGACTCCAAAAAAAGGGTCAGATATTGAACGTTTACAAGACTGAATGCATGTACTTCGAATACAAGCAATAAAATCACATCTCCCATTCACTTCTGGTTCATATCATGCAAGTGTATGTATTAATGTTCTTTATTTCTGCTTAAAATATTGAATTGTAAATTGAGTTTGTTCGTATATCTAAAATTTCACAATACACAAATCATATTGCTGGAATGAGAATCTAATGTATACGCATGTTAAATGAAATATTAGAAATCATATTTGAAATTATATAATTTTTGCATGGAAATGTTTTTAAATGCTTTGGATAGAAGTAAGTAAATATGTCTTCATTATTGTCTAATCTGCACCATATATTAGATCTAGGTTCAACTATATTTCCCTCTCTTTCAGTATTGCTTCCTTCCCCTTTTCCCATAAAAAACTTCAAGGAACCAGCCTTCTCTGGAGATCAAGTGAAAATTCTCAAACCTTCTCGTCTTTTCAATGTTGACAAAATCTAAGGTGCAACTAAACAACCCAAGGCAGATTTTGTTCCAACAGTCCCTACATGGAAAATTAATAGCCCAGATAAATTCACTACATAGCGTACAATACAAACTAAGTCAATTGTTTTATATTTGAAATAATAGTCATACCATTGATGACTTTGGACTAGAAGGTATTGAGTTGGTGCTTGTGAATTGAACACCACCATAGATGATATCCCCAATTGTAGGGGTAGCATGTAGTGATGTTGACTATAGAATTATATGCAAAAGATAATTACAATATTAGATGTGCAATATGTAAGCATTTCAAATATAAAATCATGAAAAAACTAACACACCTCTATCTATGAAAGTTGTATCAAAATTTTTTCAATCTCTTTATCTTTATCTACAAGCTTGTCTTCCAAAATTTTTCATTCTCTACAAACTTCTCTTCCAACTTTTGTTCTTTCTCTACCATATGCTCTTGCATCTGGTGTAACTTCAATATGTAACCCTCACTAGAAAATAAATTAGTCGACAATACTTCTTTCCCAACACCCCAAATCTAACCCAATATTTTGGGTCCTAAAGCCTTGGTGAGGGATCATCATTAATATATTTATTTATGGAGCTTGCAAATGACATTGCATCATCCAATTTTTTTGAGCAACATCACATGCATAGTTAATTGGGAACATGTTAAAAAAAACAATCGATATAATGATGGTTTAAAGTTCAATGTATTGTTATTTCCAATGGAATGTAACTTATGATTGTCTCTACAACTTCTAGTGAAACAAGAGTCTCATCCTTATTTTTATGAGTTGTCATCCACATAATTGCCCTTGGTAGTGGAGTTTTTGTATTTGGTTGGTTTTTCCTTTGCAGGATATATAGTTGGAGAGACATAGGGATAAATCATACGATAAAAAAATATAGCTATATTTATCGCATATAATGGATGAGTATTATAGAATACTATTTTTTGCTCCAGTCAAGCATATCCTCTTTTATTGCAAGTGTGTATGATGGATTGGTGAGATCTATTTTGTTTGTTCCTTTGTCTCACCATCTACAATGCAATGAATAAAATAGTATATAAATTAATTAGGGAGAGCAAGGTCCACAAAATTCACTTGAACATAATAATGATATGAAATACCATAGTATATTAGTTGGTACTTGCCTTAAAGTTAGCATTTCTCCTAACATTCACAAAGGCTTTATAATATTTTTATGATACATAAGGTGGGGGAATAGCAATTCTATCTACATCATTATCATATTTATCATAGTGTTTTTTCACAAGTCAATTCTTATGATCACTCCATTTTTTATCAATAGTCATGAAGACCCATTTCTTCATTGCATTTGAAATGATATATTTTTGTTGCATCAAACTAGTATCTTATTAGATACAACATTTATATAAGTATTCAAAAATGGAAACTGTCAACTCCATTGGCTAGAAATTTTTCATAATTAGTGTCCATAACTAGTTTTTAACTTCCACTAGGACTACTTTCCAGTCTATATGGGTGATAGGGACAATATCCCTCACAATCACCCCCAAGTAAGATGTAAACTTAGTAGAATTTTCTCCTATGGGTTGTCCATTTAGATTACAAATGATCTCCACCTTATCTATGTTGCACATCTTGTTGGACCTCTCTTTCTCATATTCAATGTTTGAAGTGTGTGATGACCTAGCATCAACACCTATACATTAAGTACCATCCAAACATCATTATGCTAAAAATGATGACAACAATTAGTAACCAACATCATGAGAAATTTTTTTATGTAGTCTACATACATTATTTGTTAGCCAAAGCATCGTCAGTCTCATTTCAAGTATTCTCACCACTAGATTCATTTATGTTATGGGTCACCACCTTATATTCCTCATTCATAGAAATCCATAGCTGGTATCTTCTACTAGTTGCTACAATACACCATATTCAACCATAAAACCATGATTAATTATAATATACCGAGGTCAACCACTATTGAACAACACTACCAAATTTTAAGTACTTACTAGTGTGTGAGGCCTCTATCACTTACTCTTGATTTATTATGACAACCTCAGCTATGTGTGGTATATTTCTTAGTTTTTTTTGGATATAAGGCCACTCTAAATATTGTACATACACATCATAAACAAAAATAGACATAGATAACCCACAATGAAATACTATGCGTGCAAAACTACAAAATACTAATGAAACGTCCTAACCTCCTCCATTAAGTGTAGATATTTTACACAACAGTCAGTTCTTATTTAGGAATTCAAAGAAAATAAGTCAAGAATGATGTCCAACTTATCAAGTTGGTAATTTCCAACTACAAGCACATATCAACATTGATAAATAAGATAGTATGGAAGTATAACATATATTCAATCCAAGATGTTAAATATTGCATATTTGAGGTTAAGGATGGGAACTACGTACAACAACAGTTTAAGTTTAGATGGAAAGACATTTATATAAAAATCACATTGGAAGAAGTGAAAAAAAAA
This sequence comes from Wollemia nobilis, assembly GCA_028583015.1. Lineage (NCBI taxonomy): Eukaryota > Viridiplantae > Streptophyta > Pinopsida > Araucariales > Araucariaceae > Wollemia > Wollemia nobilis. The sequence goes on along the minus strand of JAQPPZ010016677.1, from coordinate 11,615,134 downwards.
TAAGGTAAAAGATATAAACACATGATTTTAAGATCTTATGTCAGATAACATCATTGTCAAAATCCTTAAATTCTTTTAACATTCTAGACCATGGGGACTAGTGTTCCCCTAAATGTTGCCTTAAATTTTGAGACACAATCTATAACGAAGAATGTATCTTTTAATATACAATATGATCTTGTGGTTTATATTGTTGCTCAATTATAAGTCAATATGTTCATAGTTTCAAAAATTTGTCTAAATATTTCCAAAATTTTCTAATATTCATAGTTTATTCAATAAAGGATTCAAGATAGTTTGAAGGAAATCTAAGCTAATTACAATGCTAGGCATGACAAGCATAGGTTTGACCATACTTTTCCAATTGGATATTTGGTATGGTTGGACTTGGGAAACATCATATTCATCATGTTGGTAAGGGGTTAAAACCCATTCAACATGTTTCTTTATGTATTTTATGAGTAGGGAGCAATGCGTTTGAGGCAAAATCCCACCTTTCATAAATATGTACTCTATGGTGAATGTGGAGAACCTAAAGCTATTTGATCCCTCTATGCTCGACAAAGAGTAAGAAAGAAATTTTCATCATTACTTGAAGATGTATTTTCAAGCATATATGTTCATTTGGATGAAGATACATATAGAAGTGGGTCCATTCTATATGCCACGGAAAAAAAAAATTTTGACAAGTGAGACAGTTAGGACCCTATTCCTAACAATAATTATAATTAACCTTCATTATTTTATAATCACTAATAGAGATATGAATAGGTATGTCTTTACGTCGCACCCTATGTTGCGTATAAGTAGGCAATCCATTGGTGAGTTATAGACATCGAAGAATATAATTATTAATTAATTTTTGGGTTCCCTATACAATACAACAATGATTTCTTAATAAAAGTGATTCCTTTTTATTACTCTAGCATTATAATCAATCTTTCTCTATTGGGTTCACTACATCTGGTATCAGAGCTATTCCTTTCTCTGGTTTCTCTTACTTCCACACTAATATAAAACCAAACCAGTGATATATCTTACAAATTTTTGAAAGACTGAGCCTTCAGTTGTAAAACCCCAGCATACACAGATAAATCAATTTGATAAATCAATTGGTGAAACAATCTTTAGACGACGAGCAGCGTATTCCAAACCAGATATAGCGAGATGAGTATTTCAAATAATTTTGGATGGCATTTGAAACTTTCGATAGATATTACAAGAAACCGATGACATCAAGGATAATTTGACGAGCAAAAAAAAAATTATATTATAAAGTTTTTATAATGTTTATAAATTTTGGCATCGGCATATAGTTTCAGGTGATCGAAAGACAAAGCATTAAAAAAAAAAGAGATAATACGGTCAAAGTTTAGTTTCTCAGAGCCAAAACTTGAAGGAAATTATTTTTTCCTTTCTTTCCTCTCGTTCCCCGAATACAAGACCTGTGGACAAAGAAGCAATCACTACGATCACTGTCGAACGAAAGCATTCGCTACCGATGCTGTCGAACGAAGCACCTTTCCTGCCATCGCCACCCGAGCTGTGCTTCATCCGCCACCTCGGCCCCTCTCTACTCCACCACCGAGCCATTCACCTTTTCGCTACCCGAGCCTCTTCATTGGTGCTCCACCATCCTTGCTCCCCACCCTGAGCTCTGCTGTCACTGCACCTCCTGTTCTGCCATCGCTGCCTAGCCATCGCCACTCCAAAAAGCAAATTAATGACAACTTCCAAACAATGACTATGCAAATGATCAACGATGGAAGATCTCGTGACACCAACCTGCTTTCACCAATTAATATCATCAACCTTCGTCAAATCACTTCGGTGCATGAGTATCAAACATGGTTTGAGGATATCACCAAACACAACATAAGGTTGGATGAATCAATTCTCATCAATGGCTTCATTAGTGGATTGAAAGAGGAAATTTGAATGGAGGTGACAAGGTTCAATCCCTATACCATGATGTAGACCTATGGATTGGCCAAATTAGCTGAAGACAAATTCAATTATCAACATCGACTAGGAAAAACACCTATTGGGAAGGCACAAACTACTTACACCACCGCCAAACCTAATCGAATTTTACCAATTAAACGTCTCAGCTTTGAGGAAATGAAGGAACGACGAGCGAAAGGTCTTTGCGATAATTATGATGAGCAATTTGGACCCCACCATAAATGTGCTACACTAACATTGTATTTATTGAAGGAAGTTGATCCTTGTCTCTCCATAGAGCAAGCAGATGAGGTAATTGTGTCTGAAGCGGCCAGTGCACCTACTCACCACAATGAAGACAATAAGGTCGATGTACAAGAAGTGATCAGTGGACCAAGAAAGGTTGAGGTAAACATCCATATAGTGAACAATGAAGATCAGAAATACACTCTAAATAGACTACCCTCAAGTTCCTCACAAATAGTGAGTTCTCATCAAATGGTAAAACCTATCCGAAAACAAAGCAAAAAGGTCACTACACGCTCATTTCCCATTGACTCTCCTAGGAAACAACAGGAAGATACAAAAGTAATACCACCACTTTTAAGGCATCATTTTGAAGTGTTTAAGGACCCCCATAGGTTCTCCTCCCATCGTCATCACAATTATCCTAAGGAATATTCTCCTATTTCTCTTGGCAATCCACCACTAACAATTTCCCCTTCCCGATATCCTTGCTTACGAAAAAAAAAACATTAAATTTGTGCAAGAACATGAGCAAATGCGTCTTGTAAAACAAAGGACGAAGATCCTCCTCTTGAGATTTGAGGACAAAGCTCTTTTTAAGGAGGGTGGCATGTTAGGACCCTATTCCTAACAATGATTATAATTAACCTTCAATATTTTATAACCACTAATAGAGATATGAATAGGTATGTCTTTATGTTGCACCCTATGTTGCGTATAAGTAGGCAATCCATTGGTAAGTTATAGACATCGAAGAATATAATTATTAATTAATTATTGGGTTCCCCATACAATACAACAACGATTTCTTAATAAAAGCAATTCCTTTTTATTATTGTAGCATTATAATCATTCTCTAATGGGTTCACTATAGAGACCCAAGGTCCAGCTAGTGAGAAAAGCACCAAAAAATTGGTGGAGAAAAGGTTTCCTCACCTGTTGAAATTTTGAGATTTTCAGGAACCAAAAGCCTCCTAGAGGGGAGTAATGATCTAGGTTGAAGACCCAATCAAATAGATAAGCCATTTTTGGGTTTGAAGAATCATTGAAAAATAAAATGGTCATTGGAGGAGGAATTGGAGTTAAAGGTATGATTTTTTATATTTCCTCTTTCGTTCCTTATTGTTGGAGAAGCATAAATCAATGATGTTGCTATATTTTCCAGCCATTTGGCAAGGCAGGATTAGTAATATAGATTTTATTCCTAACAATGAGAGTGAACAGATCAAACAAAATAAGCAACAAGGAATGAACAATAATTATAGGAAAAAAACCATTTCATTATGTGTAATTGATATATGATCTCTATCACAACACTATGATATATCTCTTGTCTTCAACAACAACCCACAATGATGATCTCATAGGTATCTAATGGTACCATTCCACTACTTATATATGGAATATATAAAAAATGAAAGAGGGGTTAGATGGTTACAATCCAACCATCACCCTCTCATACTGAACTATCAACTACTTAAAAACTAATCACAAAGACAATACATTATCTTATTCATGTTCACATAATTGATGAGGCCAAGAATTGCCTCATCTATGAACACTTTTTGGATACATTCTATTTATTTGAATCACCCTTTTTATTATGTTTCTATGCTAATTTTGGGTAAAATGCATTATGTAATGATATTTGCATATTCTAAAATGTTAAGTGCATATATTTTGTTTTACTATTTATTTCTGCAGTTTCACCTATTTTCAGCTAATTTGTCAGTAGTAATTTAAAATCAGTAGTAATTGTTGAGTGTTTGGTGCTTAATAGTAGTATTCCTCTATTTGAGCTAATTCAAATGCAAAAGGTGCCAAAGACCTTGTCCCCTGTAGCTGACTGTGCAAAAAAATAGACTGTGACTATGACAGTTCTAGCCAGCTGTACATATACAGCAGGGCTTGGAAACAGTCACTCCGACACATGCCACCAATGCAAAAAGGATGTAAAAAATAAAGGAAAATATTCTAGGTGGTCAAACACTTCTTCCCTACGTGTTTGGAGCACAAAATAGTGATTAAATGTCACTTCCTTTTATTCTAGAGCAGTGCAGAAATAATAGCGTAGGAATAGGGAATAGCGTAGGAACAACAGAGGATGGTCAAAAAGCGACAGATCGATAGAGAAAAGTATTGGCAATTGACCAAAAAGTTGCCCCAACTCATATTAACTAATTTCCTCAATGAATGCAGCTCAATAAGGTTGAATGGATCAAGTTTGACAAAGCAAGCTCATGCATTTTAGGAAATAGTTGTGCAAACAGTTGTAAATCACTGCAAATCAGCAACCAAACATATCAACATTACATTATAAATAAGAAAGCTCCCAGCACGGTTGATCATATAGAGATATAGGCATATAGGCATATAGGAGAGAAATAGGCAATAGAGTGCAGTTATTTCTATAGCAGAACAATAATCTGTAGGTTTTTCTTGCATTACTGTAATGCATTTCTAGATGTAATAAAAGGTGCAGTTTTCAGTTATCAATTAGCATGTTGAGTTGATGATTAGCATTTAAGTTTCTTTAGCATAACTCTTCACCTTCATCTGGTTCTAGAAGCAAGGGCCACTTGTAGGATCAGAGGAAGATATCTTCTGACAGAATACATTGGTAATTTCTTGCTACAGCAGGTTAGCATAATTCTGCCAGTTTTCACTTCTTTAGCAGCTTTAAATTCAGATTTCAGTCTTGACAACATTTTTCCATCATTCCATGCAACTTCAATATTTATGTTTCAGATTTGCAGCAACTTCAAGTTTTCTGTCATTTTCTAGATTTGCAACAATTTTCAGTTTTCTATCATTTTACTGTAATGTCCAGATTTGTGACATTTTCCAGTTTTGCAATAGATGATAGTTTGAATTTCTAGATTTAGAACATTCTCAGGGAATTGTAGTAAGTTTATTTTTTTGCAATCGTTTGTGATTTCAATTTTGCAATTTACCTTTCTGTTAAAATTAGCAACATTTCATTTTTTGCTATTTCAGATTCTGCTTTTCTTGCAAGTTTTAATTCAGATTTATTTTCTACAATTTTATTTCTAGTTCTAGGAATTAGAGGTCACACAAAAACCCCCAAAAACACTAACTGTTCCACCAATAAAACCCTATTCTTGAATGAATTGAACCTACAACTGTGACACCTTCTATCGTATACAGCCTTTGGACACCACCCTGGACTGACACATATAATGATTAAATGATGAATGAACAACGACACTCATCATTTTTGGTGCCGTTTTTGGGGACAAATAGGTGTTGTTAGAAAAAGTGAAACAGGTCAAGAATTGTGTTACAATCCTTGAAATACTACATTTCAGTTTATTTAGTGAATAGGCATGAATGCATAGGCCAAGATATGAAAGAGGGAGGTTTATCAGGACTACTTCTGAACCACCAAGGCGTTCTTCATGATTAGATGAAGAATTTCTAGAGCAAGAAATACCTTCTTCACCAACTGAAGCTTTGGACAGATTAGAGCAAGAACTTTTTATAGCACTTTTTGCTAAACGTTCCCTTAAGTCTGAACCATCCACATCAAACTCAAGAAAAAAAACAACTATGGCAGCACCCCCAGGTGGATATGATAATCTTCCTCCTAAGACTTTTGAGTATTCCATAATATTGGATCCACTTCTAGATGCCCCCATGAAAACAATTTCTCCATCCATATTGCCAATTTTTAGGGGAACTGTTTCAAAAGATCTTGATCAATTTCTGTTTGAATTCAAGGTGTTATGTCAAACTTATGACTACATAAATGATAATCAAAAATTGAAATTGTTTCCTTCCACACTTAAGGATGTTGCTCTCCGATGGTTCATGAGCAATCTTGAACCTAACTTAATCTATACCTGGGATGGAATGGAGACTGCATTCTTAAATAAATATTAGGATTATTGTAGAGTAAGAAACAAGAAATATGAGTTGTTTAGGATCAATCAAGAAGAAAATGAAAGTTTAGAGGATTACCTTGATCGCTTTGCCTTTGTCCAAAAGAGATGTGGTCCTGTAGAACCTGATTTCTTAAAGCCTATCTTCTTAAGAGGATTGCAGGATGAATCTAGGGAAGTTTTAGATTTAATGGGAAAAGGAGACATAGATCAACTTGACCTTGAATATATTGTGGATTTATGTAGAAACTATTCTCGCACTCACCAACGGAGAAAGAAAAGGAATTATGGCAATAATGACATAAAGGAGTTAATGGAGGAAATGGCTAATTTAAAAATGGATATCCTTGTTCAACTCAATTCTGCATTAGGTGAGAGAAACAAAAAATCCAATTCTACACCACCTTTGGAAATTTATTGCCCAAGATGTAGGAATAAGCATGTCCTCCAAGATTGTCCTTTTAACAAAACTTCTTTTTGTGGAATTTGTTCCAAGAAACATTCAACAGATAAATGCCCTTTGTTGCCTCATCTAAAATTTGTTTTGGGCACCCAAACAGAAGAACTCAATGCTATTGGGTAGAGATTTGGTGGTGGTTATGCACAATATCCCAATGCTCCTAGATTTCCAAACTGGGGACAATCTCCTTGGAATATGAATATGCCATGGGGACAGGCAGAAGTTTCTGCACAATCTTGGAACCAACCTTGGACAGCTCCTCCAGATTGGTCACAATCTGGATGGATGAACCCACCTTGGCATACCATGCCTCCATAATGGAGACAACAAGGACAAATATGGGGATAGCAATATCAACCCTATCAAGGATAGCAATATCAACCCTATCAAGGATAGCAAAAGTATCAGTGACAAGCTCAAAACTTGCTGCCTGCTCCTAATCCTAGTTTTTAGGGAAGAATACAACATCAACAAACTCAACTAGTGAAACAACCTCCACTCCCATCTCATCCTGTGACTAACCCAAATAATTCCAGACAAACAGCCCTTATTTATGAGGCTAAGTCTAAAGACACTGCTGCAGTTCATGTACTTGATTGTAGTAACATCCAGCTGCATTCAGGAAAGATTTTATCTAAACCTGTTCCACCCACCATTGAATAAATTAGTGAGAAACAAGAACCTCCAAATCAAGAGGCGTTGCAACAAAAACAAAAAGAAGAAAAAATAGCAAAAATACAAGAATATTCTCTAGTAGCCTTACCATACCCTGAAAGGTTTGATCATGTTGATACTACCCCTGAATCAGAATTAGTGATAGAACTTAAAAAGATGTCAATTTCTCTCCCTTTGTTGCAAGTAATAAGGGATGTGCCTTCACTCAAAAAAACTATTTAGGAGGTATGTATCAAGAAACCTAGTAAAAAGAATGCCTTTCCTAAAACTGTTCAGGTAGAAGGGAAATTAGCTTATCTATTGGCTGGGAAACTAGTTCCTCCCAAGTATAGTGACCTAGGTAGTCTAGTAGTTACAGTTACTATTGGAGTGATGCAAATTCCTAATGTGCTAATTGACCTTGGAGCTGCAATTAATGTAATGACTAAAGACACAATGCAAAAACTACAACTCCATAATCTCAGTCCTACCACCATAGTCTTGGAAATGGCAGATAGGTCAGTAGCTAAACCAGAAGGTATCTTAGAAGATGTGGCCATTAAAGTCTCTTCGTGGGAATATCCTATAGACTTCTTGGTGTTGTAGCCTAGAACTTCAGTCAATGGATACCCTATCATTCTAGGATGACCTTGGCTGGCTACTACAGCTACATTTATAGACTGTAGGTCAGGGGAAATGACCATTTCCAATGGTATTGACCTACAAAAAATTTCTTTGTATCCACCAGCTCAACCTTCAACTAAATTTTCTAGGCAAATTTGGTATCTTGAATCTGATGAAGAATTTGAACAAGAAACCATTTCTACTTTGGCTACAGTCGTAGTGAAGGAAAATATTAAGGAAATCACTGCACCAGAAAGAGAAATATTCAAGAATGAAACTGTCCTGATTGAAACATTACAATCAGAAGGACTAACTGATGATCAAACTCTTGTTCATCGATTGTTGTGGCAAGAAGAGGAAAAAAATTCTGAACTTTTGTCATCCATGCCTAATCAGGAAAGATCATTCATTCTACCACATGGGTGGCATCATCATCTCCTTAACACCTTCAAATGTCCTCTGATTCCACCAGGTATCATTTCTGAGACATATTATAGAGTATTTCATACTCTACAACCACACCATTGTCCATTAAATGCATTAATCAGTAACTATGAAGTAGCTAGTTCTATCTATCCAGGGATCAAACAAATTGAAATCTAGCCAGGTAAATTTTTTAACATTAATAGCTGGCTAACTGAGAACCAGGAAGCCCAATTATTTGTAATCCTACAAAAGCATGTTCAAGCTTTTGCATGGAATTATAAAGACATGACTGGAATTCATCTTGAGGTATGTACACATAGGATATATACAGACAACGTAAAACCAGTAAGGCAACCTCAGAGACATTTGAATCCTGCTCTAAAGGAAATTATGAAAGAGGAAATTGAAAAACTCTTAGATGTTGGATTCATTTATCCAATTTTCGATAGTAAATGAGTTTCACCACTGGTCATTGTTCCAAAGAAAAATGGTAAAATGAGAGTATGTGTGGATTATAGGGAGTTGAATAAGGCCACACATAAGGATCATTTCCCATTACCATTCATAGACCAATTATTGGATACCCTTGCTGGAAAGAAATTTTTCTGTTTTCTTAATGGTTTTAGCGGGTATAACCAAATTCAAGTTGCCCCAGAAGATTAGGAAAAGACTACCTTTACATGTCCTTGGGGAACCTTTGCTTTCAAAATTTTACCCTTTGGGTTATGTAATGCTCCAGCAACATTTCAGAGAGTTGTTTTAGCATTTTTTTTATGATTTAACCAATGAAAGTGTTGAAATTTATATGGATGATTTCATAGTATTTGGGGATAGTTTTGAATATGCATTAGAACAGCTTGAAAAAGTGTTGATTCACTGTGAAACATACCATCTCTCTCTTAATCCTGAGAAATGCTTCTTAATGATGGAGGAAGGAATTGTTCTAGGACATCATATCTCTTCTTTTGGAATCAAGGTTGATCCTAAGAAGGTTGAAGTCATCAAAAACCTTCCCCCTCCACAAACTCAGATTGATGTACGCAGTTTCTTAGGACACATTGGTTTTTATCGTAGATTCATTGCTAATTTTAGTACCATAGCAAATCCCATGTTTGCTTTGCTCATGAAAGATTTTGAATTTGTTTGGTCTTCTGAATGTCAAAATTCCTTTGAAAAGTTAAAGGAGAAGTTAACCACTCCAGATGTTTTAAGAGGTCCTAATTGGGATTTACCCTTTCATATTCAAACTGATGCTTCCAATAATTCTATTGGAGCTGTGTTAGGACAAATTGATAATGGGGAACATTATGCAATATATTATATCAACAAAAACTTGATAGGAGCTGAGAAAAACTACACTACCACTAAAAAAGAATTCTTGGCTATAGTCTATGCTATTAACAAATTTTGACACTACATCACAGGGTATCAAGTATTCATCCATACAGATCATACTACAATCAAATACTTGATGAATAAACCATTGGTTAGTGCAAGAATTATTCGTTGGTTGATTCTATTGCAGGAATTTGATGTTACCATAGTAAACAAGCCTGGGAAATCTAATGTAGTTGCAGATTTCTTGTCAAGAATACCAAATGTAGATATAGGGAAAGTTGTAGAAGATACCTTCCCAGATGAAAAGTTGTTTGTTGTCTTTGTACAATCTCCATGGTTTGCAGACATAGCTAATTACTTAGTTACAGGGAAGATTCCTCTTCACTTTACACCTAAACAAAGGAAACAGTTAATCAAGCAAAGCTCTTCTTTTAAATAGATAGAAGGATTATTGTTTAAATGCAGTCCTGATCATGTTTTACGTAGGTGTATCCGCCAGGATGAAGCATATGACATCCTACGAGCATGCCATGATGAACCATCAGGAGGGCATTATTCAGTCAAAAGCACTATTTGCAAAATCTTGGGTACCAAATACTATTGGCCATCTTTGCACAAAGATGTAAAAAGGTACGTAAGACATTGTGATGCTTGCCAACGAATGGGAAAACCTACTTTTACTAGTGAAATGCCATTACAACCTCAAATAGAAACATAACCATTTGAAATATGGGATTTAGATTTTGTAGGACCCATTAATCCTCCTTCCAAAGGCAAAGTACATATCTTGGTATGTACTGATTATGTTACCAAATGGGTAGAAGCTCATGCCTTTAAGCATGCTCGTGAAGAGAAAGTTGCTAATTTTTTGTATTCACAGATTTTTCTGCGTTTTGGAGCCCCACAATCCATCACCACAAATCAAGGACCCCAATTTACTTCAAAATTTGTTGAAGCCTTCACTCAACTCTATCAAGTCAAACACAAAAAATCCTCACCTTATCATCCACAAGCCAATGGTAAAGTTGAGGTGACTAATAGAGAATTAGAACAAATTCTGACCAAAACCATAGCAGTCCATAGAAGGAATTGGCTAGACAAGTTACCAGAAGCTATTTGGGCTTATAATACCACGTGGAAATCCACCACTGGATTTACCCCATATGAATTAGTTTATGGAAAACAACCTATTTTGCCTATTGAATTTGAATTACTAACTCTTTGACCTGCTTTGGAAGTAGGTATTGATCTATCACAGGCACAAGAAGATCGTATTTTGTAACTTGATGCATTGGATGAACTACGCATGGATGCCCTACATTAGACAGAGATGATCCAAGCACAAAGGAAGATGTGGCATGATAGTCACATTCAGCAGTGAAGATTTTAGCAAGGTGACTAGGCCTTGTTGTTTGATTCACAATACAAGGACTTCCCTGGAAATTTGTAGACCAAATGGCTTGGGCCGTACCAAATTGAGGAAGTGTTTGACAATGGAGCTATTCACCTTACACCTATCGATGACTCACAACACAAATTGGTGGTAAATGGACATTGTCTTCGTATGTACCATAAACCACAAAACAAGGAGGAATTTCTCAAGCAATTGGAAAGTTTGGATGTACACATTTGGGAAGAAAGCTCTTCTTCCATCTCGAATTTAGCAGAATGATACAAATTATCAATAAAAAAAAATGGAAAAAAAAGAGAAAAAAATAATAATAAATAAAAACTCAAAAAGTGAAAACCTCTTTGAGGCGCTCCTGAGTTGGGTTTACATGAAAACCGGGGTTCCGACATGTTTACCTAATTGGTTTCACCCTCATTGTTCCATGACCATTGTTTCACCTATTTTCAGATTACACCTGCCTTAGTTCAAAGACTGGTTAGCTAGAAATTTCAGCAGGAGCACCCTAAAATGTAGATAAAATGGTTTTAACAGGTATGTGCCTTCTCATTTTCTGAATAGTGTAAATTATTAGTATATAGTGTATATATCCTTGATTAGTATAAAGAATGTAAAAAGGGGAATCAAAAGTAGAAAGTGTTTTACAAATGCCTCTATCTAATTCTGCTCTAAAATGCAAAAATGAAAAATGCGTCGAAATCAGTAACCAAGAAGCACAGGAATAAACTGTTTTATTCCCAAAGCGCAAGAATAAACTGTTTTATTCCCAAAGCGTAGGAATGAACTGTGTAAACCACTAAGCATATGAATGAACTATTTTATTCACTAAATGCAAGAATAAGTCATTAAGGGTAGGAATGGGTTTTGTGTAAAAAGTTTATGACACGTGGCATATGGTAATTTATTTTGTTGAAAATGGAAAGTTCAAGTCTTGGATTTTGTGCAGCACGTGAAAGTTGACAACCATAAAAAAACCAATAAAAATTGGGGGTTGATGACATCTTAAATGCTACCACGACATTCTACATGTTTCGAAGCAGTTCTGGCGCTGAGGAGTGAAAAACCCTAAAACAAAAAACACAAACTCAGGTCATAAAAATTTGCAGCCATCGACACATAGAAAGCAATAGAAGATACCATGGGCAGAAAGAAGGTTAGAGTAGAACCTGAGAACATCAGCTACCTGGAAACAGATGTTGTCTCCCTACAAATTTTTACCAATGGAGGATTTTTGTCATTTTTGCACAAATTCGACAGTTATTCTGAGGGCTTGGCGACAGAATTCACACGTACCTTCCAAAATGATAGATTACACATTGTTGGGATGTTTATCCAGGTAACCCTTGAAATACTTAGTTATATTACTGAATTTCCCCTTCAAGGTTTGCAAATTTTTAAAACCAGCAGAAATACTTTACCAGACCTAGTAAATCAATTTATGAAAGAAGGGGATAGGCAAATCAAATTTTTAATGAATAAAATGTGTGCAAAGGGGTAAAAAGGTCCAGTTTGCAGTCTCCTTGGGATGATGTCATAATGTGGGTAATGCGGTACATTACCTATGACGACCAGTTTCTTGTTGTGTCTAGCCCACACCTTAGAATCCTTAACCATTTGCGCCATGGAGTAGCTAGACCAAACTGTAGGGTCAACATTCCTCTGTATCTTTACCAAGAACTTAAAGCCATGGCTCTAAAATATCAAGCAGGGAAGGGAGGCCCTAAACATCATGGGCTAATTAAACTCATCTACAAATACCATTTTTGATGCAGAATGACAGTCCTTTTCATCAGGACATTCAAACATCTTCTGTACAGGACCAAATAGTTGTAGCTCCGGAACAAGTGTCCACACTCTCTCCTCTGGCACAAATGCTTCCTCATGAAAGTCCAATCACTATAGTTACAGCAGAACAGGGGACACAGATAGATTTGCCAATAGCAACATCAACTATAGAAGTTGGGGTACAGGTGAACATAGTGGCACAGATGCAACCGATTTTGAGGCCCCCAAACACAGTGCCCTTGACTAGGTACAATGAATATCTAGCCTATTGGATGACTCAATGTCATCAATTAGAGGGGAAAATTGCAACTTTGAACTCTGCCACAACCAAACTAGCAGAGAAAGAAATAGAAGTCAAAAGGTTGAAAACATAGGTAAAAGATGTATGTCAAATTGCAGAGTATGCAATACAGTGCAGAAGACCATCTAGGTTCTACAGCCTCCTACTCAAGGAGAGGTACCTATGTTGGCAGATTATGAGATTGGTTTCCGAGCTCCCTCACCAGTTGACCACTCCTGTAGAATTTGTGGAAGCCTTTATGCAGAGTCCAACAGAGTAGTAGAACTTATTATGTGAGTTATTCTTACATAACTTCTTTTTTCCAACAAAGAGCATGTTTCTACCTCACATTTATACAGGATATTTACAATTGAGGGCATTTATGTCCACATTACAAAATAATATTTATTGGGACTCAGAGAAGAAGATAGCCAAGGACTTAGAATCACAGGCAGTTTTACTTGTCAGGCATACTCCTCTCAATCATAGGGATTGTACCAGTACTCATCACTCCTTTATGAGGGATCCCAGAATAAGACAACTTTATCTAGGAAATCTGCAAAGGTATAACTCAATTTCAAAAAATTTGTGCAGATTTCTTTGATGATGTTGTGGCAGCATGTAAGAACAGATGGGGTGAATTGTCTCTCCCTACAGAAATGGGAGCCAATTTCTCCCACTAACCTATTTTGGTCAAGGAGAAGGGTAGAAGGTATTATACACATTATTTCAGAAGTCAAATAACATTGGATAGGGATAAGATACAGAATGCCCATAGTTATCACTCCTGTCCCCTATTTCTTTGATAATGATCCACATTATGATGAGGACTTCCAACAATGGTTTCAGTCTGTAAAAACAGTCAGTGGGTTCTAAAAAATTGGTAGTGCATTGTTAAAATTTCATGAAAGATGTCTAGATCTGGACCTGTGTGCCTCAGTAGCTGCACAAAATGCATGAGGACATGCATTACCATAAGTTGGGGGGAAAATGATGAGGCCAGGAATTGCCTCATCTATGAACACTTTTTGGATACATTCTACTTATTTGAATCACCATTTTTATTATGTTTCTATGCTAATTTTGGGTAAAATGCATTATGTAATGATATTTGCATATTCTGAAATGTTAAGTGCATATATTTTGTTTTACTGTTTATTTCTGCAGTTTCACCTATTTTTAGCTAATTTGTTAGTAGTAATTTAAAATCAATAGTAATTGTTGAGTGTTTGGTGCTTAATAGTAGTATTCCTCTATTTGAGCTAATTCAAATGCAAAATGCACCAAAGACCTTATCCCCTGGAGCTGACTGTGCAGAAAAATAGACTGTGACTGTGACAGTTCTAGCTAGCTGTACATATACATTAGGGCTTGGAAACAGTCACTCCGACACATGCCATCAATGCAAAAAGGATGTAAAAAATAAAGGAAAACATTCTAGGCAGTCAAACACTTCTTCCCTACGCGTTTGGAGCATGAAATAGTAATTAAATGTCACTTCCTATTATTCTGAAGCAGTGCAAGAATAATAGCACAGGAATAGGGAATAGCGCAGGAACAACAGAGGATGGTCAAAAAGTGATAGATCGATAGAGGAAAGTATTGGCAATTGACCAAAAAGTTGCCCCAACTCATATTAACTAATTTCCTCAACGAATGCAGCTCAATAAGGTTGAATGGATCAAGTTTGACAAAGCAAGCTCATGCATTTTAGGAAACAGTTGTGCAAACAATTGTAAATCCCTACAAATCAGCAACCAAGCATATCAACATTACATTATAAATAAGAAAGCTCCCAGCACGGTTGAGCATATAGAGATATAGGCATATAGGCATATAGGAGAGAAATAGGTAATAGAGTGTAGTTATTTCTATAGTAGAACAGTAATCTATAGGTTTTTCTTGCATTATTGTAATGCATTTCTAGATGTAATAAAAGGTGCAGTTTTTAGTTATCAATTAGCATGTTGAGTTGATGATTAGCATTTAAGTTTCTTTAGCATAACTCTTCACCTTCATCTGGTTCTGGAAGCAAGGGCCACTTGTAGGATTAGAGGAAGATATCTTCTGACATAATACATTGGTAATTTCTTGTTGCAGCAGGTTAGCATAATTCTACCAGTTTTCACTTCTTTAGCAGCTTTAAATTCAGATTTCAGTCTTGACAGCATTTTTCCATCATTGCATGCAAATTCAATATTTATGTTTCAGATTTGCAGCAACTTCAAGTTTTTTGTCATTTTCTAGATTTGCAACAATTTCCAGTTTTCTATCATTTTATTGTAATGTCCAGATTTGTGACATTTTCCAGTTTTGCAATAGATGATAGTTTGAATTTCTAGATTTAGAACATGCTCAGGGAATTGTAGTAAGTTTATTTTTCTGCAACTGTGTGTGATTTCAATTTTGCAATTTATCTTTCCATTAAAATTAGCAACATTTCATTTTTTGCTATTTTAGATTCTACTTTTCTTGCAAGTTTTAATTTAGCTTTATTTTCTACAATTTGATTTCTAGTTCTAGGAATTAGAGGTCACACAAAAACCCCCAAAAACACTAATTGTTCCACCAATAAAATCTTGTTATTGAATGAATTGAACCTGCAGCTGTGACACCTTCTATCGTATACAACCTTTGGACAACGCCCTGGATTGACACATATAATGATTAAATGATGAATGAACAATGACACTCATCAGTAATGTGTGCAAACTGATAATACTTGATAAATACATGTTACAAACCATTAATCAATAAATTAATTAGCATACTAACAAAACTTGACAAACTACTTACGTACAATAGTAAAATACATTTGTAACCCACTAAGGTGGTGCCACATTTGACTAGTTTTGTTGGTCTGTTGGTGGCCTATAGAAATTTGAGAGACTTGGGTTGTCTAAGTTGTTCTGTGCTCTCAATGGTTGGGAGACTTTGTTTTTTGGTCATACATGTTGTACTCTCATTGTGTTTGAGCAATATAAGCCATGAGCATAATTTTCATGTGGGTTTTCTTCCCCTAGAGGGTTTCCCATATAAGTCTTTGTGTTCCTCCTGTTATGTGATATTTATTCCTGTTACCCAATGCTTGTTTATTTTGTTGTTCTGTTTTTTGAGCAAGTTTCAACTCTTTTCTCCATTGTTGCAAGTCAAATAAGCAAAGCATATCTTGTGTTTTGAAATTATTATTGGAAAAATATATGTTTGAGTGATCCATTTAAGGGTTGCCATAGTTCATTGCACCCATGTAACTATCCACTTTCAACAAAAAAATTAATATTCCTCCAATATTAACAACTATTGTTAGATACTTAGCGATAAGAATATGGGCACAAAGTGGTATGGTTGATTATGTTGTAACCATTATTTTTTTGTAAGTAGAGTTATTAGTAATTATGTAGCCATTACTTTCTTAGTAATATTATATCCAAACATTCATATACTTAGGTACCTAACAAATATATGCAAGTAATGGCATTATTATGTTGTTTATTCCTAGTACATCAACACAACACAACAGAGCAACATAGCATGCTCAAACATCTACACTCATGGCTTCAGTCAACATGACTACCTAAGGAATAGAAAAAACTTCTTATAATATAGTTGCCAAATCTTTCCATATCATCACATAAGAAACATATGTTAATATTTGAGAAAAAAAAGGAAAATAGAAATTACTCTTAATACTTGTAACATTTGGTATATATTGTCAAGTTATTTGTGTTTGTGTGTAATTGACTAATGTCAAATCTAAATTTAGAAAAAAGAGTAAAAAATCAGCGATTTGTTGGAAATTTTTGCTTAGATTTTCCCTTGCTTCAAATATAACTTATTGTTGGAAATATTGAGCATATTGAGTTGTCATTGATGTCAAAGGATTGATGTCAAAAGAACATGGTATTCAAGGAAGAAATATTCTTCAAGAATGATGAGTTTACAAGGTTGGACAATGGAAAGCAAGGCAAATATGTTTAAGGATTATAATATTTAAATATTATAAAGAGAGTTTATAAAGGTTCAAGAGGCTTGAGTACAAAGGTTTATAAAGAGAAGGACAAAAAGGTTTAAAGGATTGGGACAAAGAGATTTAATAATTATAAAAGTTTGAAGGTTTGTCACAAAAATATTTAATAAAGGGTTAAAAGACCTAAGGACAATTTTTTTCAAATGAAGGACAAAGGTTTATACAGATAAAGTCAAGGTTGGACCACTAAAGGTTTTAATCACTACAAAGTTTAAAAAAAAAAGGTTAACCTTATAATATTTAAATTAAAAAATTAAATATTATAATCAAAGCAAATGGCACCAACGTTTGAATGAAGTTTTTGAAATCATAAAGTATCAATGTCATTAAAATCCAAGGAGTGCATATAAATACATGATGTTTTATTTACCTTTGGTATATAAGCATCACATGTACTATTTCAAGAATAATAATTTTTGATAAAGGGAATGGCAAACAAGTGAAGGCAACAAAATTATTGATGCACAAAAACCTAAGATAAATATTTTGAATTCACTTTTGAGTCTTGCCTGCTAGTGTAGCCTAGCTGGTCACTAGCTTTGTGTGTGAACATTGTGGCAGAGTAGGTTTAAGGGTTGATTCCCCTTGATAATGGTTTTTTTGAGTTACTTCATGGTTTGTTGAGGCAGAGACTAGGTTATATCTTGCAAGCCCCCTTTTGGTGCTACTAGTCATGGCAGCATAGTTGGTTGTAGAGCGCTTGATAAAGTGCTACTTTTTTTTTGGTAGATAAGATACTATAGCGTTAATACCAAGTTTTACAGGTTGACCCAAAACCTTTTCCAAAAATTAGCCTAGGGTTGTTGATGAACATATCCTTACTAAGGATCCTGTAAATGTAAAATCTACATGCCGCAAAAGCCATTACATCCGGTAAGGCACATAGCCTGTTATCAAAAATAAAATTTCCATGCAAAATTTTGGGTATACCCTAAGAAAACACTCATGCATCATAGTTACAAAAAATAAATAGACACAGATCCCTTCCTTGAGACAATGGAGAAACAAAAACCTATAGACACACATAGTAGAGTATTGAAAAAAACTCCCACAAATTTTGTATTGACAGTTACTCTTAATAATTATTTGGTAATTGCTTTCTTCCATATATGACATGCTTTGGTACCACATACTATATTTGCCAATCATCCTTGAAGAAGTGAACCTGCTAGCTAGATTTATGGTGGTGGCTATCTGGTGGTCCACGTGGCTTTGGTTCGAAGTCTTATATTGTTGTTT
Organism: Wollemia nobilis; assembly: GCA_028583015.1. Taxonomy (NCBI): domain Eukaryota; kingdom Viridiplantae; phylum Streptophyta; class Pinopsida; order Araucariales; family Araucariaceae; genus Wollemia; species Wollemia nobilis. The sequence goes on along the minus strand of JAQPPZ010016677.1, from coordinate 11,596,801 downwards.
ATTTCCTTCCCTATGATTATCAACCAACCTCAAATTACTAATACAACTAGGAGCCATGTTATTTGACATGTTACTATCCCTGTTAGTCTTTGTGGTATTTCCAAGAAGCATCCATGAAGACTAACAGATCAGATAATTTTTAGTGTGAGTCCAATTCAAAAAATATACGGGAATACTCCTAGCCTTCGAACTTATAGTGACTTCCCTATTGGTAAATTCGACTATCATTCTTGGAATTCTTGTTGAATAAGATCCTCTACTTCACTCAAAATATCGTGTTCCCTTTTGAAAAGTCTATCACCATCAACACCCAAATTGGCCAGCTTATCAGCAATTTTGTTAGCTTCTCGAAAGACATGTTGGGATTTTTTGTCCTGTCTTCCCTGGAAAAGGATCCTAGCCTCTTCAACAATTGTTTTAATCCTCCAAGGAGGTGTTTTCCAATTATTGAGGAGATTTATAACATGCATAGAGTCTCCTTCTATGATAAAATTTCCTTCTAAGTCTTGATTCATTTGAAGGCATCTCCACATAGCTCTAGCTTCAACTTCATTGTTCATCCTTGTTACCAAATATTCAAAAAATGCAAGCATCATATTCCCATTATGATATCGCACAATGCCACCAGTGCCTGCTCTACCAGGATTTTCCTTAGCTACTCCATAAAAATTAATCTTAAACCAACCCATAGGAGGTGGAGACCACTTAACATTGGCTCTAGGGTTGACTACCCTAGGTATAGACTCATCTAACAAGGTTAAGCTTAAATATTGAGCAATCGTGGTCTCCTGTAGATGAGTTTTACATCTATCAAAAGGGATAAGGTTCACATTCTCATTGGAAAAGGATAGGATTCTGCAATGATAGTTTTATGATCATGGATAGACTCATTAAAGACTTTATGGTTCCTTTCTAACCACACCTACCAAAGATAGTGATTGAGACAAATTTTCCACGTGTATCTAAGTCTTTGGCTTGAAAATGGGAAAGTTCACTGTTAAGTCTTTGGCTTCCTTGGATAAACAGCCATGAAAGGATTTTATCCAATACTAAGCCTTTTGGAGGATAAAATCCTCGTCATCAAGCAAATTCTTGTAAGCTGATTTAACAGTGAACTGCCCTTTTTTCGTAGGAGTTGAGGTCACTTGATCTTCCTTGGGTCTCATGGGGATAAAATGTTGCCCGAGAATTTTACAAAGATCATTTGATTCAACTTGAAATCCCTAAATTCTTATTTGTTTCTATTTCATTCTATCTCTATCCTCAACCATATAATTGGAGACTTTTATGCCAATGAGTTTTGTGATATCTTTGATTCGGGATAAGTTAAGATATTGCATCAGTGGTTCATCCTTAGCCCACCTATCTTTCCAGAAATTTATCCTCTCACCATTGCCTAAAACCCATCTTAAACCTTTTTTGATGATTTCCTTACAATTAAGAATTGCTTTTGAAAAACCAGAACCTCTGATTGGAACTAAGTCACTTAGAAATTCCATATTTTGAAGATACTTTCATTTGATTATAGTTGTCCATTCATTTTCTTCACCATAAATGAGACGCCATGCTTGCTTAGCTAGTAAAGCTAAATTTATATGAGCAATTCTCCTTAGAACTAAGCCCCCATTTTCCTTGGGTTTGCACACTTTGGTCCATCCTATAAGGTGTATCCTTTTTTTTCCTCTGATCCAGTCCATAAATTTTGTTTTAGAGTTTCTCAATTTTTTGGAAAACCTTCATAGGGGCTTTGAAAATAGAGAGGAAATAGACTGGAATGCTCTAAATAGATGCCTTAGTGAGGGTCAGCTTTCCTTCTTGAGATAAAATATGACCTTCCATTCCAGCAAGTTTTTTTTGAATTATTTCAATAACCTTGTCCCACATTGACTCTCTCGAAGAACCAATGAAAATAGGGAGACCAAGATACGAAGTGGGGAGGTTTGCTATATAACATCCTAAAATTTATGTAATCCTTCCTTACCTCTGGATGGGGGTGTTCAAGAAATATAACTTGCTTTTACTGAAATTAACTTTTTGACCAGTAGTGTCCTCGTAGAGTTGCATGATGTATTTAATTATTTTGGCCTCAACCACCGATGCCTTAGTCAATATAAGGGTATCATCGATAAATTTTTGGTGAGAAATAGCCCTAGTGAGAGATGTTGCCTTGATTCCCGATATTAGCCTTGAATTGCAAACATTTTTTATGGTTATGCCTAAAGCTTCTGCCATAATGATGAATAACATGGGCCTGATAGGGTCCCCTTGCCAAATTCCTTTGTGACTTTAAAGTAACCAGCAGTTGTTCCGTTAACTAGAATCGAGAACCATGCTTTAGAAATACATTCTTTGATCAAATTAACCCATTTGTGGTGAAAACAAAACTTAAGGAGGACAACAATCATAAAGTCTCAATTTAGCCTATCAAATGCTTTTTTCATATCAATCTTGAGGGCAAAAACAGACCTATTAGTCTTATGAGCAGAGTGCAGAGATTCATGAACTATGATAACTCCATCCAAGATTGACCTGCCCTAGACAGAGCTTCCATGGCATGGATCTATGATGCGGGGTAGAATATCTCTCATTCTATTTGCAATGGCTTTAGTTAGGATCTTGTAAGAAATATTGCATAGACTGATTGGCCTGAAGTCAGCCATATATTTAGGGGTTTTCTTCTTAGGAATTAGAGAAATAAAAGTAGATTTCATACCTTTTGGGATATGATTACTTGCTTGGAATTATCTGATAGCAAAAATTACATCCTCACTTACGATGTCCCAAAAAGCTTTATAGAAATGAGGGGGAAAGTCATCGGGTCCCGAGGCTTTGTCTGGTTCCATGCTAAACAAGGCTTCCTTAATTTCCTCATCTCGTGAAAGTGCTACTTCACATGAGGGCAGGAGTTTGATTTGTGACAGAAAAAGGTATTAAATTTTTATAAAGTGTATTAGGAGAGATAAGATATCAATTATTGGTTTAAATAATTTAATTTTTGCATATTATTAAAAGGTGTTATAAGATTTGTGGTGGTGTTAGAATAAGGGATATTTCTGGAAAGTCTTAAGTATTGTGATTATAGAGAAACATTAATAGGATAAATAAGGTTTGAGAAGATATTATAAGGTATATTTGAGATTATTATTATTTGTAATTGTTGAATGTTTTTAGAAAGGAGAAATAAGGTGTATTTATGATTATTGTGATTTGTAATTTTGCATGTTTTTAGAAAGGAGAAATAAGGTGTATTTATGATCATTGCTATTTGTATTTTTGGCAAATCATAGAAAAATAAAATTGAGGGTTTAGTCATTATTACAAGATTTATTTTGTGGGACTAAAAAGGAGTTATAGAGTATTATTGTGTATATATTTTTAAGAAGGGTTTTAATGTGGATGATTTGAAAAGGATATTTGCTAACCTATTTTTGAAGTTGTAAAATAAAAGAAAACTATTTTGTAATGGGTTTTGAGGGCACATATTCATCAAGATAGTTTTTAGAGGTATGGTGATTTAACTCCTTTTTGTTTGAGGAAAATGTTTTGTTGAATTATGGTTGGAGGTATAAGGATTGATTTGATGTGCATTAGTAATTGATTGAAGTTGAGAGTAATTGTGCATTACTTTGATTTATTCTGGAAACATATGAGCTAGGGTTTGAGAACAAGTTGTGCATGAGTATTAAATGATATTGGGAATAAAAAGTGCAAGTGGATGAAAATGTAATTGTGCATTGCTTTGAGTGAAAATTAAGTAAACATTTACAAGGGTTATAGAACAGTTTTAGTGAAACAAATTTATGCATTATTTTGATTAATAGTGGAAAGAAATTTGCAAGGATTATAGATCATATTTGGAAGCAAAACTTGTGCATGATTCATGTTTTATAAGCTCAACAAATTTATGTGTTTGAAATGAATGGTTAGTGGATTGAAATTAAAAATATATGAGAATTATGTGTATGAAATATTTTTGCAATGTTATGAGCACACTTGAGCAGGTGTTATGATCATATTTGAGTAGGTGTTATGTCTTGAGCAAGGTGCAGCAGGAGTATTGTAATTGTTGTCAACATAGTTAGTTAGATCTAATGATGCAGTGGACAGGCAGTTTAGAAGTCAGTCAGATGCAGAGGATAGAAGTTCAAAGGTTATTCAGAGTATGGACTGTGAGTTTCCAAGAAGACCATAGTGGCCCATTTGCAAAAGATCAAAGAAAAAGACAAGTAAGAAAAGTGTCACGATATCGCGACATAAATAGCAGGCTGGAAAGACTGTCACGATTTCGTGACATGTTAGAAGAGAGAGAAGAAGTAGGAAAAACTATCGCGATTTCGTGACATGTTGGCAGAGAAAAAGGCAAGTGGAAAAACTGTCACGATTTCGTGACATGTTGGCAGAGAAAAAGGCAAGTGGAAAAACTGTCGCGATTTCGTGACATGTTGGCAGAGAAAAAGGCAAGTGGAAAAACTGTCGCGATTTCGTGACATGTTGGCAGAGAAAAAGGCAAGTGGAAAAACTTCACGATTTTGCGACATGTTGGCAGAGAAAAAGGAAAGTGGAAAAACTATCGCGATTTCGTGACATGTTGGAAGAAAAAGAGAAAGCAGGAAGAAGTGTCACGATTTCGTGACAAGTTCAAAGAAAGAGAGCAAGTTGGAAAAGTGTCACGATTTCGTGACATGTCGCATTTTCGTGACTTGAAGAGAGCAGGAAGGCAGAAAAAGAAAAGTGTCACGATTTCGTGACATATTGCAAGGAAGGTTGTACGGACGAAAAAGTGTCACGATTTCATGACAAGTCAGAAGACAAAGTGAAAGCAAGATAAAGTGTCACGATTTCGCGACGTGCTATAGAAGAGAGAGTCCGAAGTGTGAACTGTCACGATTTCATGACAAGTTCGAGGAGAGAGAAAGTAAAATGAAAAGTGTCACGATTTTGCGACATGCTGTAGAGTTCAAAGTGAGAACCGTCATGATTTCGTGACATACAGCAGAAGAAAGAGTTCAATATGAGAACTATCACGATTTCATGACATGCAGCAAAGGGAAGAGTTCGAAATGAGAACTGTCATGATTTCACGACAGGTTGCAAAGAAAACGTACGAAAGCTGAAAGCATCACGATTTCGCGACAGGTTGCAAAGAAAGCGTACGGAAAGTTGATAGCATCACGATTTTGCGATAGGTTGCAAAGAAGACGTACGAAAGCTAAAAGCGTCATGATTTCATGATAGGTTGCAAAGAAAGCGTACGAAAAGTTGATAGCGTCATGATTTCGTGACAGGTTGAAGAGAAAGCAAACAGATGCAAAAAGTGTCACGATTTTATGACAGATTGAGATGGCAATGTACGGTTGGAGAAAGTGTCACGATTTCATGACAGAAATAGAAAGCAGGTCTTCAATAGGAGAAGTGTCACGATTTCATGATAGAAGCCAAGATGTGAAGTACAGAGGCAGAAGTGTCATGATTTCGTGACAAAAGTAGAAAGGAGGTCGACGAAGGGAGAAGTGTCACGATATCACGACAAAAGCAAAGTTGATGCTGACGAAGACAGAAGTGTCATGATATCACGACAAGAGCTTAGTTGAAGTCGACAAAGGTAGAAGTGTCATGATATCATGACAAAAGCCAAAAGAAAGTGTACGGAGGCAAAGGTGTCATGATATCGTGACATGTTGTAGTTTCATGGCAAAAGCTATAGTAGAGTTATAGAGGCAGTTGAAGCCGACAAAGTCAAATGTGAGCCGACGAAGCTTAGGGTTTTGCAGCCAATGAAGCTTAGGGTTTTGCAGTTGACTAAGATTAGGGTTACAACCGACTAAGATTAAGTTGTTGATCTTGAAAAATGTGGTTATAAAAGGAAGGTTGTTTTGAAGAGTTCAGTTGTTGTTGTGAAGTGCGACGTTCATAGATAGTGCGTAGAGTGAGAAGTTCGATCGCAGTGAGCAGAGTGTGAAATTCGATCGTAGTGTGCAGAGTGCATTTCGTCGAATCATTCTAAGTGTGAAAGATCACAAAGGAAGCAGAGTGTGCAAAGGGGAGAAGATGAATGTTCGATAGTTTAGCAACAGATTATGCGAAGTGATAGCACAGGGAGAGCAGAGTGCGCACAGGATGAAAAAGTGAAGCAGATCAGTCAGGGTCTGGTTAAAGGCAAAGGTATCTCACTGTCATTCTTCTAAGTTTTAGATTTGAAGTCCAAGTTGGTGCTTGGCATAAGGGGTTGGTGCTCCTTCCAGTTGGTGCTGGCAATTTAGGGGTTGGTGCTCCTTCCAGTTGGTGTTGGTAAATCAGGGGTTGGTGCTCCTTTCTGCTGGGTCAGATAAAATCAGGGGTTGGTGCTCCTTCCAGTGGGTGTTGGTAAACTATTTGTAAAAGTTGTTGCTTTGCAAAGGCTGGATTTGGATGGTAGTCCAAGCAGTCATTTTTGAGGAGTAGCCACATTGGTGAACCTCGTTAAAATCTTGTGTTGTGTGATGCTCTCTTGCTATTCTTGCTATATCTGTTTATAAGTTTTAACTACTACTATTTTTAGAGCTATTATTTCTTGATTAAAGAGCTACACTGATTCACCCCCCCTCTCAGTGCCATTGTAAGTACAACAATTGGTATCAGAGCCAAGTCCTTGTACAAGCTTAACCAGCTAGGGTGATCTTGGAATTATCACAATGGCAGGTGGTGAAGGTTTCTCATCAAACAAAGCACCATTGTTTGATGGATCTAATTATGCATTCTAGAGAGTCAAGATGCAGACATATCTCTGTGCTTTGGGATATGATATCTGGGATTCAGTAGTGAGTGGATACTCAATTCCTATCATTCCTCCAAAAGAAGCAGAGGAAAAGAAACTGTTTGAAAACAATTCGAAAGCAAAGAATGCCATCTTGTGTGGATTAGCAGACAGTGAACTGGTAAAGGTCATGAACTGTCAGTTAGCAAAAGAAATATGGGACAAATTGAAGAGTGTTCATGAAGGAGATGATAAGATCAAAGAAGCCAAGTTACAGACACATCGAGCTCAGTTCGAAGCTTTGAAGATGAATGATGATGAAAACATTGAGGCATTCATGTTGAGAGTCAATGGAATCATCAATGCTATCAAAGGACTCGACGAGAATATCGATGACTCTACTGTCGTAAAAAAGGTATTAAGATCCCTTCCTCAAAGATTTGATTCCAAAGTCTCAACAATAGAAGAAGCTAAAGATTTAAATTATTTTAGTATAGATGAAATGTATGGTTCCTTAACTGCCTATGAGATGAGGATAGGAAGGTCTAAACCTACTGACAGAGAAGCAGATTTCAAGGCCCTTAAAAATAAAAACACAAAACAAGAGTCCGAGGAAGAAGAGACATCAGATGAAATGGAAGCAAACTTTGTGAGAAAATTGAAAAAGGGGAAAGGAAAATATAAAGGGAAGCTTCCATTCAAATGCTTCAACTATGGAGGTGTTGGGCATTTTGCAACTAAATGTCCACTGAAAGAGAAGAACAAAAATGATGAAGGATCCCACCAAGAAAGAGGTGACTGGAAGATGAAAGCAAATTTTAGAAAAGGCAACTTCAAAAAGAAAAGTTTCATCTCCAAGAAAGTTAGTTCATCAAAAAACAGCTCCGGTGATGAGTCTGAAGAAGAAAGAGATGAAGCTCTTTTTATGGCTTTTGAAGAAGTTAAATCAGAAAAAGAAGGAGTGACCTCTGAAGTCTGTGGTGAAAATCTCGAGGCTGAAGTTGACTTAGAAGGTGAGTTGATATCTGCTCTTGAAGAGTGGGAGATAGAAAAGAAAAAGAATAAGAAACTATCAAGAAAGCTTGAGGATGCAAATGGAATCATAACTAGACTTAAAAGTTTAGATAGAAGAATCTAAGAAAATCATCGAAGATCTCGAAGTTCAAATAACCATGAGAATAGACTACTGCAGCAAGCTAGAGGAAGAGACTATTGGTCTAAGAATGCAGCTAGAAGAGATGAACAAGAAAATCAGTTGTTATCACAAACGAGAAGAAAGTTCTATGAAACTGGATAAAATCATAAATGACCAAAGACCTACAGGCATCAGGTTTGGTCTGGGTTTTATCGAAGGAGAATCATCAAGTGGTTCAAAATCCAAAAATGTAGAATCCACAAAGAATGAAGATAAGAAACAAGTCGATCAAGGGAAATTGCCTCTTGCAAAAGAAAGCAATAATGCCAGGCAAGAAAGGAGAACTGACAGTAATGGTTTCACCAATGTCACACATCAAAGAAGAAGAAGACCTATGGCTCCTACGGCAACATGGCAAAGACCATCTCCCAGGTTCAATTATCCCTTCTCTGGTTTCTGTTTTAAATGCAATGGCTATGGACATAAAATCTCAGACTGCAAGTACAATGTTAGACCAAGGAATTTCACAAGTAGAAATGCTTTTTCTCCTTTGATGAATTACACAGTAGAATGTTATAACTGTCACAATTTTGGGCACATTGCAAGAAACTGTAGAAGCACTTTTTCATCAAATCAGTTTCAGGGAAGAAAAGTTCAACCAAACAGGATGAGACAAAATGGGAAACTTCCTGTAAAACATGCACAAGCTGCTGATAAGGGAAAAACTAAACAAGAGCCCAAAACCACTATCAAAACAATGTGGAAAGGGAAAGAAAGACTGAAGGAAGAAAAGGAATCTTTAATCGTTCAAACTGCTTTCAAAGCACAGAATAAACATGTACCATGGATACTAGATAGTGGATGCTCCAGTCATATGACAGGTGACAAACAGAAATTTGATAAGTTACAGAAATATGAAGGAGGATCAGTAAAATTTGGAAATAATGATGGAGCCAAGATAGTTGGCAAAGGCTCAGTCAAAATTAATGATGGAAGGATTAAATCAGAAGAAGTCTTATTTGTGGATGGATTGAAACATAATTTACTGAGTGTAAGTCAGATTTGTGATAAAGGTCATGAAGTGGTCTTTATGAAGCGGGGTTGTGAAGTCAAAAAGACCAACAGTGGAAAATTGATAGCAACAGGGTCAAGAACTTCTAGTAACCTGTATACACTTTCAGAGACTTCAAAAGGAGCTTGCTTTATTGGACAGGAAGAAGAAAATTGGTTGTGGCACAAAATACTTGGCCATATCAGTTTTGATAATCTAGTGAAAATCACCTCAAAAGGGGCTGTAAGAGATATTCCCACCATCAGCAAACCTACAAACAACATATGTGCTTCATGCCAAAAGGGGAAGCAAACTAGAGTCACATTCAAAACTAAAGAATACTACACAAGAAAACCGCTGGAACTAATACACACTGACTTATGTGGACCCATGAGAACACAAAGCATAAATGGTGACAAGTATTTTATGTTGTGCATTGATGACTATTCCAGAATGACATGGATATTCTTCTTGAAGCAGAAATCAGAAGCCTTTGATATGTTCAAAATCTTCAAAAACCAGGTTGAGAATGAAATAGGAAAGAGGATCAAATGCTTAAGATCAGATAGAGGTGGAGAATTCATTTCAGAGGAGTTTGTAGAATACTGTGAAAAGTATGGTATTAGGAGACAGTTCTCAGTAGCAAGGACACCTCAACAAAATGGGGTAGTAGAAAGAAAGAACAAAACTATGCAAGAAATGGCACGAACTATGTTGGCTGAAAGCAAAGTAGCTGATAGATTTTGGAAAGAAGCAGTCCATACTGTGGTGTATATCCAAAATAGATACATGCTGAGAACACATGAAAACAAAACTCCTTATGAATTATGGTTCGAAAAAAGGGCAACAACAAAATACCTCAGAGTGTTTGGTAGCAAGTGCTATATCAAAAGAATCGAAGACAATCTTGGCAAGTTTGAAGATAGAGCAGATGAAGGTATTTTTGTTGGTTACTCACCAAGAAGCAAAGCTTACAAATGCTACAACAAGAGGCTAAAGAAAATTGTGGACAGTGCTGATGTTAAGTTTGATGAAGGTAAAGAACGGGTGATTAGCCATGAAACGAACTATCCAATTTATGAAGAGGTTATTGAAGGAGATGAGGAAAACAAAATTGAAAAGATACAAAAAATTGACTCAGATGATGTAAGTTGTGATTCAGAAGCAGAAGAGAATAAGAAATTCAAAATAGGCAGCTGGCAGAAAAATCATCCTAGAGACCAAATAATTGGAGACCCCAAAGTTGGTGTTCAAACAAGAAGAAGAGTAGCAAGTAACTACTCTTTGTTATCCAGCATTGAGCCCAAGAATATTGTTGAAGCAAGCAAAGATGAAGGTTGGATGAAGGCTATAAATGAAGAATTAGACCAGATTGAGAAAAACAAAACCTGGGAACTAGTACCTAGACCTGCGAACAAAAACATAATCGGGACTAAATGGATCTTTTGTAACAAATTGAATGAAGACGGACAGGTCATTAGGAATAAAGCTAGACTGGTTTGCAAAGGCTATGCACAAGTTGAAGGCATTGATTTTGAGGAGACTTTTGCACCAGTGGCCAGACTAGAAGCAATCAGAATGTTTTTGGCCTTAGCAGTCTACAAGAACTTCAGAGTTTATCAAATGGATGTAAAATCAGCTTTTTTAAATGGGAAACTTGAAGAAGAGGTTTATATTGAACAACCAGATGGTTTTCAAATTAGTGAAGATCCCAACCTTGTCTACAAATTAAAGAAAGCTTTATATGGATTAAAACAAGCACCCCGGGCATGGTATGCAAGGCTAGACAACTATCTCTCTCAACAGGGATTCAAGAAAGGTATGGTGGACATCAATCGTATGTCAAAACAGAAGGTGGGCATCTCATTGTTCTTGTTGTTTATGTAGATGATATCATATTTGGCAGCAACAAAGATGAATCTTGTAAAGACTTAGCAAATAAGATGCAGAAAGAATTTGAAATGTCTATGATTGGTGAACTGTCTTACTTTCTTGGGTTACAAGTTAATCAAAATGAGAAAGGCATATTCATTTCCCAAATCAAATATGTGAAAGAGATGCTAAAAAGGTTCACAATGGAGGACTGTAAGCCAGTTAGCACTCCCATGACAACAGGCTGCAAGTTGAGTAAAGATGACAAATCTCCACCTATAGATCAAACCATGTACAGATCAATGATTGGAAGCTTACTATATTTAACAGCTACCAGACCAGATATTCTGTAGGCAGTTTGCATGGTAGCAAGATTTTAGGCCAATCCCAAAGAGACTCATGTGACAACGAGTAAAAGGATTCTTAGGTATCTCAAGGGTACTATGGAGTATGGGTTATGGTATCCGAAAGGTAAAGACTTCACCCTTATTTCATATTCAGATGCAGATTGGGCAGGATGTGTCGATGATAGGAAGAGTACCAGTGGAGGTGCATTCTATCTTGGTGACAGGTTGGTTGCTTGGCACAACAAGAAACAAGAGTCAGTTTCTTTATCAACAGTTGAGGCAGAATATATAGCAGCAACAACATGTTGTACACAAGTTTTGTGGATGAAACAAACTCTGAAAGATCTTGGTATTAATTTCAGTGAGCCAATATCAGTAAAGTGTGATAACACCAGTGCAATTAACATCTCCAAGAATCCAGTTATGCATTCACGCACAAAGCACATTGCCATCAGGTATCACTTTTTGAAGGAGAAAGTTGTAGAAGGAGAGGTTAAATTGGATTTTGTCCCAACCACAGAACAAGTAGCAGATATTTTCACAAAACCATTGCCCAAGGAAGTGTTTGAGTACCTTCAAAACAAATTGGGAGTGGTCACACTTCCCAAGAAGTGACTAGCTACAGGGATCACTTTCTCAGGGGGAGCATTTGAGTATTTGACTATTCTTTTGCTCATGATCATAATTTGTGCTAAGTGCAACAAATTGTGCCTGAGAATGTTGTGCATGGACTCAGGGGGAGTCTGTAGTAGCCCTTTGGTATTATTGACAAAGGGGGAGAAGAGTTACAGGAAATTACATAGGTGTTGCCAACAATTCCAAAGGGGGAGATTGTTGAGCAAGGTGCAACAGGAGTATTGTAATTGTTGTCAACACAGTCAGTTAGATCTAATGATGCAGTGGATAGACAGTTCAAAAGTCAGTCAGATGCAGAGGACAGAAGTTCAAAGGTTATTCAGAGTATGGACTGTGAGTTTCCAAGAAGACCATAGTGGCCCATTTGCAAAAGATCAAAGAAAAAGACAAGTAAGAAAAGTGTCACGATATCGCGACATAAACAACAGGCTGGAAAGACTATCGCGATTTCGTGACATGTTAGAAGAGAGAGAAGAAAAAAGAAAAATGTGCGATTTCGTGACATGTTGGCAGAGAAAAAGCAAGTGGAAAAACTATCGCGATTTCGTGACATGTTGGCAGAGAAAAAGGCAAGTGGAAAAACTGTCGCGATTTCGCGACATGTTGGCAAAGAAAAAGGCAAGTGGAAAAACTGTCGCGATTTCGTGACATGTTGGCAGAGAAAAAGGCAAGTGGAAAAACTATCACGATTTCGTGACATGTTGGCAGAGAAAAAGGAAAGTGGAAAAACTATCACGATTTCGTGACATGTTGGAAGAAAAAGAGAAAGCAAGAAGAAGTGTCACGATTTCGCGACAAGTTCAAAGAAAGAGAGCAAGTTGGAAAAGTGTCACGATTTCGCGACATGTCGCATTTTCACGACTTGAAGAGAGCAGGAAGGCAGAAAAAGAAAAGTGTCACGATTTCGCGACATATTGCAAGGAAGGTTGTACGGACGAAAAAGTGTCACGATTTTGCGACAAGTCAGAAGACAAAGTGAAAGCAAGATAAAGTGTCACGATTTCACGACGTGCTGCAGAAGAGAGAGTCCGAAGTGTGAACTGTCACGATTTCATGACAAGTTCGAGGAGAGAGAAAGTAAAATGAAAAGTGTCACGATTTCATGACATGCTGTAGAGTTCAAAGTGAGAACCGTCACGATTTCATGACATACAACAGAAGAAAGAGTTCAATATGAGAACTATCATGATTTCGCGACATGCAGCAAAGGGAAGAGTTCGAAATGAGAACTGTCATGATTTCATGATAGGTTGCAAAGAAAACATACGAAAGCTGAAAGCGTCACGATTTTGCGACAGGTTGCAAAGAAAGCGTATGAAAAGTTGATAGCGTCACGATTTCATGACAGGTTGCAAAGAAGACATACGAAAGCTGAAAGCATCATGATTTTATGATAGGTTGCAAAGAAAGCGTACGAAAAGTTGATAGCGTCACGATTTCATGATAGGTTGAAGAGAAAGCAAACGGATGCAAAAAGTGTCACGATTTCACGACAGATTGAGATGGTAGTGTACGGTTGGAGAAAGTGTCACGATTTCATGACAAAAATAGAAAGTAGGTCTTCAATAGGAGAAGTGTCATGATTTCATGACAAAAGCCAAGATGTGAAGTACGGAGGTAGAAGTGTCACGATTTCATGACAAAAGTAGAAAGGAGGTCGATGAAGGGAGAAGTGTTGCGATATCGTGACAAAAGCAAAGTTGATGCTGACGAAGATAGAAGTGTCACGATATCGCGACAAGAGCTTAGTTGAAGTCGACAAAGGCAGAAGTGTCACGATATCATGACAAAAGCCAAAAGAAAGTGTACGGAGGCAAAGGTGTCATGATATCGTGACATGTTGTAGTTTCATGGCAAAAGCTACAGTAGAGTTACAGAGGCAGTTGAAGCCGACAAAGTCAAATGTGAGCCGACGAAGCTTAGGGTTTTGTAGGAAAGTGGGTTTGGTTTTGACTAAGATTAGGGTTACAGCTGACTAAGATTAAGTTTTTGATCTTGAAAAATGTGGTTATAAAAGGAAGGTTATTTTGAAGAGTTCGGTTGTGGTTGTGAAGTGCGACGTTCGTAGATAGTGCATAGAGTGAGAAGTTCGATCGTAGTGAGCAGAGTGCAAAATTCGATCGTAGTGTGCAGAGTGCATTTCGTCGAATCATTCTAAGTGTGAAAGATCACAAAGGAAGCAGAGTGCACGAAGGGGAGAAGACGAACGTTCGACAGTTTAGCAGCAGATTGTGCGAAGTGATAGCGCAGGGAGAGCAGAGTGCGCACAGGATGAAAAAGTGAAGCAGATCAGTCAGGGTCTGGTTAAAGGCAAAGGTATCTCACTATCATTCTTCTAAGTTTTAGATTTGAAGTCCAAGTTGGTGCTTGGCATAAGGGGTTGGTGCTCCTTCCAGTTGGTGCTGGAAATTTAGGGGTTGGTGCTCCTTCCAGTTGGTGCTGGTAAATCAGGGGTTGGTGCTCCTTTCTGTTGGGTCAGATAAAATCAGGGGTTGGTGCTCCTTCCAGTGGGTGTTGGTAAACTATTTGTAAAAGTTGTTGCTTTGCAAAGGCTGGATTTGGATGGTAGTCCAAGCAGTCATTTTTGAGGAGTAGCCACATTGGTGAACCTCGTTAAAATCTTGTGTTGTGTGATGCTCTCTTGCTGTTCTTGCTATATCTGTTTATAAGTTTTAACTGCTGCTATTTTTAGAGCTGTTATTTCTTGATTAAAGAGCTACACTGATTCACCCCCCCTCTGAGTGTCATTGTAAGTACAACATTATGAGCATATTTGATCAGGGGTTATGAGTATATTTGAGAAGAGTTGTAACTAGATTTGAGTAGGTTTTGGTGAGCACATTTGAGAAAAGTTAAGGGTAGGTCTTGGCTCAAATCAGGGCAAAGAAGATTGGTGTCTCCTATGGATATAGGTCCATGAACCAGAGTAAATGGGATTGATGTCTCATGTGGATAGAGGTCCACAAACTTGAGCATAGAGGAGTGGTCTCCTTTGGGTTGGTGCCTATAAACATCATAATAGGGAATTGATTCCTAAGAGATTTGTTGAGAAAAATTATAAGAAATATTTTCTTCGTGGGCATAGCCCACATTGGGTGAACCACGTTAAATATGTGTCTCTTATGTGTGTGATGATTTGTGCATTGTTTCATTATTGCAATTGCTAATATTACATAATACTAATTTGGAAATAAAAGTAAAAAGTTTTATCTTATATTTTTCACCCCTCCTTTCAATATAAGCTTGTGTTCTTCAATTGGTATCAGAGCGGGTTCCTTTGTGAAAGCCTAACAGCTTGAAGGAAGATCTTATAAGAACACACATGGCCACTAAAGTGATAGAATATGCTCCTATGGTTGAAATCAACAAGAAATATTTAGAAAAAGAAGAGGAAGCCATAGTTGATATGGAAAAGGAACTTATTGTTGCTCTTGGAGAATTAAAAAGGGTTAGAAAGAAGAATTCGAGATTGAAGGCTCAAGTTCAAGAGGATGAGAAAACAAAGACAAAGATTCTACAAGATCTCATAGATTTAAAAGTGAAGGTTGAAGACACAAAATTTTTTGAAGAAGTTACGGTTGAGAAATTAAAGGTAAAACAATTAGAATGTAAAAAATTGGAACATGAATTTGTCTCTCTAAGAAAGGAAGTAGAAAAGTCTAAGGATAAGTTACAGCAAAGTATAAGGTTATAGAAATATAAATAAGATTCAAGCTCAAAAGGAACAAAGACATCAAATAAAGTTAGTAAAAAGGAGCCCATGGCCTATGTTGATGTATTGAAGGAGGAAAAAGATAGAGAATCATCATGGATAGAAGTCAATCTTAGGAAAAGGAAATGAAAGAACCATGCGACCATATATTTCAAGACAATCGAACAAGTTTAAAAATTTCTTCCATGGTTATTGTTTCTCATGTAAAAAATATGCTCATAAATTTGTACATTGCATGGTCTATGTGAAAAATAATGTTGGCATCATCAATAGCAATTACAATTATTTTGCACCTCTCATGAATAACAATGTCATGTGTTCCAACTATAATAATTTTGGGTACAAAGCTATATGGTGTAAAATAGTAATTCCTAAACATCCTAAATCAACAAAGGAAGAGGAATTTCAAACAGTTCAAAAGGAGATGTCCTCAAAAGTTTAGAAAAATAAAAAGGAACAAGAAAAAGAAAAGTCCATCTTGGTACAAACAACTCTTCATGTGCAACATGAAGGTAATCAGTGGTACATTGATAGTGGTTTTTCAAGCCATATGATAGATGAAAAAATCAAATTTCTTTCTCTCAAGAACATAAATGGAGGAACAATGAAAGTTGGTGATAATGCTTTTGCAATAAATTATTGGAAAAGAGATTTTGAGTTTGTATAATGGAAGATCTAGGATAGAAAATGTGTTATATGTTGAATAATTGAAGCACAATATATTGAGCGTAAGTCAACTATGTGATCAAGGACATGTACTCACATTTCACCCAAATGGATATGAGATAAAAAAATCCAAGACAAGAAAGCTTATCGCAGATGCCAATAGAACTACACACAACCTCTACATGTTAAGTTAAATTAAGGGAGAAAATTGCTTTTTATCACAAGAGGATGAGAGTTGGTTATGGAATAGAAGAATGGGTCACCTAAACTTTGAAAACGTAGTGAAAATAAGCAACAAAGAAGCAGTCAAAAATTTACCCAAAATAGTAAAACTCCCAAGCATGATTTGTGCACAATGCCAGCATGGTAAGCAAATAAGATTAAGTTTTAAATCAAAGGAGTTTCCTTCATCCAATCCCTTGGATCTAGTTCAAACCTATCTATGTGGGCCTACAAGGATAAATAGTTTACAAGGTGAGAGTTACTTCATGTTATTTATTGATGATTTCTCTAGAATGACTTGGGTAACATTCTTAAAAGAAAAATCAAAAGCATTTAAAAAGTTCAAGGTATTCAAGGCACTAGTCAAAAATGAAATAGATAAAATATCAAGTGTCTAAGATCATATAGAGGAATAGAATTCACTTCAGGTGAATTTGTAGAATTTTGCGAACAACATGGAATCAAGAAACAATACTTAGTAGCAAGAACTCCATAATAAAATAGAGTAGTTGAAAGAAAAAATAGAACTGTTCAAGGTATGTCTAGGGCTATGGCAAATGAGTCTAAGATTTCTAATGCATTTTTGAAATAGGTAGTCCATATAGCTATTTACATTATCAATAGAGCTTAAATAAGAGTAAATCACCAAAAAACCCCATATGAGCTTTGGAAGGGAAGACCAACAACTATGAAGTACTACAAAATTTTTGGAATAAAATGCTGCATTAGAAAATAAAAGAAAAATCTAGGCAAGTTTGATTCTAGGTGTGAAGAGGGTATTTTCCTCAGTTATTCCACCAAGAGCAAAGACTATATATGCTACAATAAAAGATCACATAAAATGGTGGAAAGTACAAATATAATATTTGATGAAGAAATAGATCTAAGAGAACTAGCTCAAGAAATTGTGTATTAAGAAGGATAAAGATGCAAAGAAGAAGAAGGTGAATAAACTAAAGAAGATGAGACACAAAGGACACCACCTAAGACACCATCCAAGTATGTACAAAAGAATCATCTGAGAGAACTGATTATTGGGAATCTAGATGAGAGACAAACAAGGAGGAATATAATAGGAACAGGTGAACATGTAATTTTTTCTTTGCTATCCAAGGTTGAGCTTAAAAATTTTAATGAAGCAATTGAAGATAAACATTGAATTAAAGCAATGGAAGAAGAGTTAGACCAACTAGAAAAGAGCAAAACTTGGAAACTTGTTCCACATCCAAAAGACAACAATGTAATTGGTATCAAATGAGTCTACAGAAATAAGTTGAATGAATATGGTCAAGTTCTCAGAAATAAAGCAAGACTTGTGTTCAAAGGCTACGCACAAGTTGATGGGATTGATTTTGAAGAAATATTTTCTCCTATTGCACATATTGAAGCCATAATAATTTTTCTAACTTTCTCAAGCTTCAAAAACTTCAAGGTGTATCAAATGGATGTAAAATCAACTTTTCCAAATGGTTACTTAGAGGAAGAGGTCTACATAGAGCAACCATAAGATTTCAACCTGAAAAATAATCTAGACTATGTATACAAATTAAATAAAGCTCTCTATGGACTAAATCAAGCCCCTAGGGCTTGGTACTCAAGATTGGATAAGTATCTCCAAGGATAAGGTTTCAGAAAAGGTATAGCTGATAGCAATCTATACATCAAAAATAAAGGAAATAACTTATTTATTGTAGTGGTCTATGTGGATGATATCATTTTTGGAGGCAGTAATGACAAGATGCGTCAAAAATTTGTAAAGTGTATGTAAAATTAATTCAATATGTCTATGCTTGGTGAGTTATATTTCTTTCTTGGGTTGTAAATTTCACAATCAGATAAAGGTATATTTCTCTCTCAGACCAAGTATGTGAAAGAAATGTTAAAAAAATTAGGATGGAGAATTGCAATCCTATGAGTACCCCCATGGTTACATGATGTAATTTAAGTAAATATGATGAGTCTCCTGAGGCAAATCAGATATTGTATAGCTCCATGATTGGAATTTTACTGTATATCACATCCACAAGGCCTGATATTATATAGGCAGTTGGAGTGGTGGCAATATTTCAAGCTACATCTAAAGAAACACATGTATAGGAAGTTAAGAGAATCTTTAAATATTTTAAAGGTACTATGGATTTTTAGACTATGGTACCCTAGGTGCAATAATTTCACTCTCATAGAATATACAAATGTGGATTGGGTTGGCAGTGTTGATGACAGAAAAAGCACAAGTGGAGGAGCATTCTTCTTGGAGATTGTTTAGTCTCTTGGCTAAGAAAAAAATAAGCATTAGTATATTTATCCACTGCAGAAGTAGAGTACATTGTAGCAATTTCTTATTGTACACAGATTTTATGGATGAAGTAAACTTTAATTAATTTCAATATAAAGCATGATCATCCTATCCCCATATTGTGTGATAATACAAGTGCTATTAATATCTCAAGGAATCCAATGATGCATTGAAGGACTAAGAACATTTCAATAAAATATCATTTTTTGAGAGAGCAAGTGACTGATCAACAAGTCAAATTGGAATACATTGCTACAAAGGAACAAATTGTTGATATTTTTACCAAGCCACTTCCAAAGGAAACTTTTGAGTATCTCAAAGGAAATTTGGGAGTAACTTTACTCCCATACCAAAATTAATCACCTCAATAAAAGGAGGTGGTTAGGGGGCTGAGCTAAGTGTTTTATTTTTAGCCCCAAAAGGATCCCTTTGCCATTGATGTCAAAGGGGGAGATATTTCAGTGAGGGGGAGAGATTTTAGTAAGGGGAAGCAACTTGTCAGGGGGAGCAGTTTGGGAATCCAGTTGCAGTAAAAGAAAATTTGTGTAAGGGTTGACATCAATGATAAAGGGGGATATTTTTGGAAATATTTGAGCATATTGAGTTATCATTGATGTCAAAGGATTGATGTCAAAATAGTATGGTATTCAAGGCAGAAATACTCTTCAAGAATGATGAGTTTACAAAGTTGGACAACGAAAAGCAAGTCAAATATATTTAAGGATTATAATATTTAAATATTATAAAGAGATTTTATAAAGGTTCAAGAGGCTTGATGACAAAGGTTTATAAAGAGAAGGACAACAAGGTTTAAAGGATTGGGACAAATATATTAAATAATTATAAAATTTTGAAGGTTTGTGATAAAAATATTTAATAAAGGGTGAAAAGACATAAGGACAAATTTTTCAAAGGAAGGACAAAGGTTTATATAGATAAAGTAAAATTGGGCCACTAAAGGTTTTAATCACTACAAAGTTTTAAAATAAAGGTTAACCTTATAATATTTCAATTAAAAATTTAAATATTATAATCAAATAAAATGGTACCAACGTTCGAATGAAGTTTTTGAAATCATAAAGTGCCAATGTCATAAAAAATCAAGGAGTGCATATAAATACATGATGTTTTATTTAAATTTGGGATCTAAGAATTGCATGCACTATTTCGATAATAATATTTTTTAATAAATGGAATGGTATACAATTGAAGGCAACAAAATTATTGATGCACAAAAAACTAAGATAAATATTTCAAATTCACTTTTGAGTCTCGCCTATTGGTGTAGCCCAGCTGGTCATTTGCTTTGTGTGTGAACATTGTAGTAGATGAGGTTTGAGGGTTGAGTCCCCTTGAAGATGGTTTTCTGAGTTACTTCATAGATTATTGAGGTGGAGATAGGGTTATATCTTGTGGGTCCCCTTTTGGTGGTACCAGTCATGGCATCACAGCTGGTTGTAGAGCACTTGGGAAAACACTACTTCATGTGAGGGTTAGAGTTCGAATTGCGGTAAAAAAAGGTATTAAATTTTTATAAAGTGTATTAGGAGAGATAAGGTATAAAATTTTGGTATAAATGATTTAATTTTTTCATAGTATTAAAAGGTATTATAAGGTTTGTGGTGGTGTTAGAATAAGGGGTCTTTCTGGAAAGTCTTAAGTATTAAAAGAAAACTATTTTGTGACTGCGAGGAAGATATTGAAAGCGCACCTTGAATTTCTGAAAGGATTGGATCCTTTAACATTGTAATGGATTGTATCAATTAAAAGCCCTCAAGGGGACATTTTGTAACCATGTATTTGACAAATGCAATAATATAAAGAGAACCCCCCATTTCTTTCACATATTTGTCATCTTTATGCTTACTTTAATGTCACTTTTGAATGCTTAAGTAGAACAATAGATGCATTTCATTTTCCTTTGCTAGGTGCACCATTTTTTTTACTCTATAGTGGTGATCACGGTGGGACCCCTATCCCATTTCATTTTTGCAACTTTTGACCTTGTTTTTGTCTTTTGAATGTTGCAGGTTCTGGTCATTCTAGGCTAAAATGACCCCTAAATTCCTAATTGGAACATCTAGGGATGGCCACAGCAGCCATCCCACCCAGTGATGGCCCCAAAATTTGTAGTCATACAACCCTATAATGGCCACAAAATAGGGGGTTTGCAGCTAAAATTTCCAGAAACAACAGCATTCTAGGCTTTGAAGGTATGCATCTAAACCTTCAAATTTCATTAATATTGTTCAAAAAAGGTTAAGTTCAATTTTTCATATCTTTTTCTTGTTGATTGAAAGGCAGATTTTATTTTTCCAAAAATTCAAAATAACAAATAGAAGAAAACAAGGAAAATAATAGTTTAAGTATGCATTTGAATTGTTTGATTGCTTGCAATCTACAAAAGGGTTAGGTTGCAATATAGGATAAGAATTTTTGTAGGTTTCTTATTCATGCAAATATTTTTGAAAGTGAAACATTCTTTGTGCATTTAGTGAACTAGCATTGAGTGCTCTCTTGTTTTATTTTCTTTAATTATAAAATGAACCACACACACCACATCACATTTGAACATTAGTGAGTTGGAATTTCATCCCTAACTAGTAACAGAGACCAACGACGGTGCGTTTCATCTCCACCCATTGGCTCACATTATATGAACCCTATTTTTGGATAAAGTTGGCTCCAAGAACCATCTTAATCATGGAAAATAGCATGCACTCCTATTCAAAGGGTGTATCAATGCCCACGATCAATATGGGTGAGTACTGGTAGGACCTATGCTCCTTGATCAGGTATGGGATTCATATCCATACTTTGGTTGGTTCACATGACTGGAATTTTATTATATGTTGTCAAGCTATGAGTATACAAGTGAAATCTCTTAAACAAATTGATAATTACATCAACAATCTTCAAACACATGAAAAGAGATCAATTTGCAAAACAATAAATCAAAAACACACCAAATAGTTTTAGGAACACAAATATTTAAAAGAGATAAAAACTTGTATTATTGTGTGTTTCTATTTTTTGTGTGTTGAATCATTAAATTTTTTAAAGGAGATAATCACGTAGGGTTTGGAGCAAAGTAGTTATGGTGTGCATCTGTAGTCAAGCTCATTTAAGGGTTGATATTATGGATAGTAGGCAAGTAGATGTAAATCATCTCTTATTCAACCATAAGGATTTTATTATACCTCATTGGTGGCCTCCTACTTGCTCAAGTCCTAGAATGTCAAATCAATAACCTAGCCTACAAGGGACCCCTATGTGGGACACCCCTACAGGTTGTGGTCCTAATCAAGGAAATTATTTTTCCAAATATAGATAGTTTGCATGCCTTATTGCAAAAATAGCAACCACACATTGAGGTACCAACACATAGAGCAATACCATGCATCCACATGCCTGCTCGGTCCACCTTGCACACCTACATGCAAGATCAAGACTATTCACCATAGATAGGGCCAAATGATCACAATACACCCTCAAATTACCCTGATAGGTCTTAAAAGTACAAGTACCAATATGAGTATGGTACTCATCACCTTGGGTGAGCCAACTCCACCCTTCCCTTCCTCATTGATGAAGGAAGACACAAGGAGAGTCTTGATTATCCTTAGTTTAATTACTCCATGCAAGCACAATGTGCTTCTACACTAGTGGAGTATAAAGAACATCAGTTTAGGAGTGAGCCTCAAGTAAATGTGACCTATCTCAATCGAGAGAAACTCATAGTGGATTTATCATATCCTCCTAAATAAGATAGGTATCATGGAAATAGTGCTAGATCTCATAGAACTCACACAGCTAAGTAGATAAACCAAGTTATCAAAATGTATGTTGACCATCAAGCTCAATTTAATTAGCTTTGGATAGATAAACAATGCTTGGATTGTCAGCATCAATTAGAAAAACACAGGATTGAACAACAAATTCAAGAGACCTTGCACAATGGGGTTCTTACCCCAAGTATGTATAGATAGGGGGTTCATCAGAGGTAACCCACTTTCAATCAAAATAGGCTTCCTAGGCCTAATAAAATGGTGCCTCCTTGACCTCCTAGGCCTAATCGAGACTTACCTCCTAGGTCAAACATAGATCACCTTTAGCAAGAATTTGTTCCTCCTTGTAGGCCAATTCAAGAAACACCTTACAGGGCCTATGATGATTTGGAACTAGAAGAGGAATACCTAGAATCACCTTATGGAGGCATGGTTGATGACAATCAACCACCACACCATATTCTTAATATTCCTTACCCTTCCCCATGGGGCCAAAGTAAAGAAGAGGATATTAAGTCCTTTGATGCATATAAAGTATTGCTTGAATGCATGGAAACCATAGAGAGCAAGACAACTAGATCTGGGTTTTAAAATCCCACTTTGCGCTAGTTGTGCAGTCAATCGCTTCATCCATCTATACCTTCCCCTCCATACCTAGAGAATTTCAAAATGCCCAATTTGGATAGATTTAAAGGAGAGGAAGATGCATAGGAGCATGTCACTAGGTTCATGAACCAGTGCTTCAGTATCTAGGAAAATGATGCCTTAATTTTGAGAATATTTTGTATTACCCTCTCTATCCCATTCATAGAGTAGTACAATCAACTTCCAAGGCACAACATCCATAGCTTTAAGAAATTTACGAATGCATTCCTGGAACGTTTTACCTTTAACACTAAGTGAAAGGTGACTTTAATAGATGTCACAAGGTTGAAGCAGTATGAAGATAAGTCAATCACAGACTATGGTAATAGTTGGTGAATGCTTATTTCTAAGCTACCATACCTATTGTTAGTATTTGATTTGAATCGAATATTTTCTAAGAGTTTTTTAAAGCCAATTTTATTATTGCTACAACTCCAAAAATATCAAACTCTTGAAGATGCTCTAACATGGACTAGAATAATAGAAAAAATTAAAATTCAAGAGGAGGAAATCACAAAACCCCACAAAAAGGAGTGGACCAAGAACCCAAAGGGCAATCCGACACAATCAAAGCCGACAATAGTTAACCAAGTTGCCATCAATGTTCTAGGGCCTATGCAACCAATGCCACCTCAAAAGGTAAATTATCAGGCCCAACCTCCTCTTGCAAGTTACAATAGCAACACTCAAGCAAATAAGGGTAAAAATAAAAAATGTCATCCTAGGCAATAATTTACACCCTTCGTTAAGTCTATGGATACCTTATTCTATCATCTATGTATGGTTAAAGTGATTACTCTACTTGTGATTCAGCCCATAGATCCGAGTACGAGTAAAAAAAATCCTATGGGATGTCGTGAAGACCTATATTATAGATACCATAGGTAGATTGGACATGACTTGCCAATGTGTTATGGTTTCAAAAACCTAGTACAAGATATGATTGAGAGGAATGACCTTCAAGTGGATAACCCTCTCATGACAAACAATCAACAAATGGGTGTTTTTAAAGACCCATTGCCCACTCATGAGGTGCAGGAAAATCCTACCAAATAGGTAAATGAGGTCCATACAACACCCCCTCAACAAGGGTTCGTTGGGATGGTTAGCATTGTGACAAGGAATCAACGCTATCCAAATCAAGTTGTGCCACCTACAACTTCAAGCGATATTCCCTCAATGTCACAACCTCCACCACCTCCAATGCAAAGCCTTCCACCTCATCTAGTGGTTACAATAAAAAGTAAGCTTGCTCAAAGCTTACGAAAAAACATTAGCTAGACTTTCTATATATGAGCTTATTCAACAATATCCACCTCATCGAGAAGCTCTTATGGAATTCCTTAAGTTGATTGAACTGCAACCACAAGATTCTAGCTTCTTTATAAATTTTTTGAGGCATGTTCAGTAGTGTAAATAACTAGTGATCATATTTCATGAACATGAACTAAAATTGATAGAAAATGGCGTGGTTGATCCTCCTCTATACATAATTGCATGTGTAAATGGAACACCCTATAAGAGAGTTCTAGTTGACATTGGTTTATCAAGTAACATCATCACCACCAATGCTCTCAAACATATAGGACTTCTAACATCCCATATTGTTGCATCCACCTACACCCTCCAAGAATTCAATGATACTATATGCTCAATGGTTGGCACTATAGTCCTACCTATCCATGTGGGACGCAAAACTATACCAATGTTGTGTCACATATTGGAGGGTGCAATAGCCTACAATATATTGTTGGGCAGACCTTGAATTAGGGACATGAATTGCATCCCCTCCATGGCTCACCAATGTCTAAAGTATACTCATGAAGGGCAAGTACATGTTGTCTCTACAGACCTTGAGCCCTTCAAATACTATAAATTCATGTAGTATATCCTCGATTTAATTTTACCATTGACTCATGTGGACTTCCAAATGAATACATATATTCAAAGTTTGATTCCCTCACAATCACTTTCCATTAATCCATTACCATCTTCCTCCATACCATCATCATCATTGGCACATTTAGAAACACCTTTGTTATCATCCATTCCTTCGTAGAGGAACATGTCGAAGAGGCCTATTGATGAGTGATGATTTGGTACATATTTTCATAATAAATTATCCCATTTTATATCTAATTTGTGATTATAATGCATTTTAAGTTAGTTTTTTTGTTTATTTCTATAAATTTTTAGTAGAAATATGAATGCAGTTGAATCTGAAAAATGTGTGCATTTTATGTAAAATACATCCAAGTTATGAGTAATTATGTAGGAAAGTATTGAAGGATGTTCCACAGTGCAACAATGTGAGCTTTAGGATGTACCTTGAATGCAATAATATGGACGTAAGGATAAAGGATTAAGGACGCTTAGGCACGATGATATAATAGTGGCTGATTACTGTTACAGAAGATGGTAACTTAAGTATGTTACAAAAGATAGTTATCAAAGAATGTTATAAAAGGTAGCTACTGAAGGCTATTACCAAAGAAGAATTCTTACCAGTAGTTACCAAAGAGAGTTGCCAACATCGTACACCACATCAGCAACATCATGGCTCTCTCACATGACAATAAAGGAATACATCTTATATTAAGTTGACTTATCACATATTCTCCATGAGGATATTGTGATTAATAAAGTTGTTATCACTTTATTCTATAGACATTGTATAATTGGAATCTTGTTAAGTTTATTAGATTTAGATTCAAGATTGTTATACCTTTTTTCAAGAATAAAGGACATGATTATATTGTACATCTTGTGAAATATTTAAATTAGTATAGTTTTGTTAAGTGTGTTTATAAAATTCCACTTGGACCACTTAGGATGTTTACTAAGTCCAAGTAGAATTAGGAATTTCATTAGTTTAGATGATTTTGGTTAGTGCATAGTTGTCGCATCATAAGTCCACAAAAATCCACATGGTAATATACGTGGAATATTAAGAACCTAGTTGAGAACTGCTAGAGAGAAGGGACATTCCAAAAAAACATGCGAAGTTGACTCCCAAGCGTTTTTGCACAGGATGCACCAATTGGGAATGAGTAACCCTCTGATTATCAAGTTGTCAGTGGTGAGGATTCTATTTTGGATGGCCAACCAGCAAAATAATTTGACCTTGGGAATGATCTTGGGAACCCAACCTGATTAGATAAGTCCCGACCATCATTGGGAGTTTCTTGACTATAGTAAGCAGATTTAACAGTGAAATTCCCTGAATCTTCAAGGTTCCAAACCATGGAATCATCTTTGTGTGAGCTGGGGATGATGCAAGTCCTCAGCAAGTTTTGTAACCGCCTGAGCACCTCAGTAATATGCCTAGGCCCGTTAAGAGCCAGGTGTTTCCATTCAGGTCTTGTGATACCTGGGTTAATGAAATGACACACCTTACCTCCAAAGTTGGCTTCGATAGCCATCTTGAGCACTGCAAGATGCAGATCTTGGTTGAGAGGTTTATCACGGATCCATGGGTCATCCCAAAAACGAATGTTCATTCTAGTTCCTAGACACCACCTTAGCCTTCCATGATGATCTTCCTTGTTTTGGTGATGCCATTCCAGAAATGGGATCCGCTAGGAAGGTTGTGCTCTCCAAGAAAGGAAACCTGATGGAGGTACTTAGCTTTGATGATGTCAATCCAAGTGACTTTTTCATTGATGGTAAGTCTCCAGGACTGCTTGGTAATGAGGGCCATGTTCATCCGCTTGATGTCTCTAAATCCGAGTCCTCCATCCTTTTTCTTAGAACAGACCCTATCCCAGGCAACAAGTGAAAATTTATTCTTGTTTTCATTTCCCGCCCAAAGGAATCTGCATTGAATTTGCTCAATTCTTTGGTAGATGGAAGCTGGAGATTTGAAGATAGATAAGAAAAATACAGGAATACTTTGCAGGAAAGCCTAAACCAGAGTGGCTTTGGCTGCCTGACTGAGCATTGAGCTTTTTCTATCTACAAGTTTCTTGTTGAGGCGATCTAAAATAGGGTTCCACATAGCCGAGACAGATCTACCATGGAAAATCGGTAATCCAAGCTAAGTAGTTGGAAGGCTCCCAATGATGCACCCAAGGATCTCAGCAATCCTATTTTTCCTGTGAATGGGAGTATTGAGAAATTATAGCTTGCTTTTACGATAATTGACTTTCTAGCCAGCCGCCTCTTCATAAGAATCAAGAATGTTCTTAATGATTTTTGCTTCGGGAACGGAAGCATGAGAGGATATAATAGTATCATCCACAAACTTTTGGTGGGATATGGCATTGGTTTTTGAGGCTGGTTTGATCCTGGAGATGAGACCACTATTGTAGGTAGCTGTAAGGGTTCTTCCAAGGGTTTCGGCCAAAATTATGAAGAGAAAGGGGGACAGAGGGTCCCCTTGACGGATGCCTTTGAAACTTTGGAAGAAACCTGTGGGTGAGCCATTGATAAGAACAGAGAACCAAGCAGTCGAGATACATTCACGAACCATCTTGATCCATTCTTTATGAAACCCAAACTTCTCTAGGACCTCGAATAGGAATTTCCAGGAAACCCGATCAAAAGCCTTGTTCATGTCAAGCTTAAGGAACATGTTGGGTTTTTTATTTTTAGATGCCAAGTGGGCCAATTCATGGATGGTTATCACTCCATCAACAATGAATCTACCTTTGACCGAGCTCCCTTGGCACTAATCAATGATGGAGGGAAGGATGTCTTTCAACATGTTTGCCATAACTTTGGTGATAAGTTTGTAGATGACACTACAGAGACTAATAGGTCTGAAATCAGAGAGAAAAGCACGATCATTGGACTTGGGAATTAAAACAATGAAGGTAGAATTGGCCTCTCTCGACATCTTTTTGGCTCTCTGGAAGAATTTAACCGTAGCAATGAAATCTGGGCCCACAATATCCCAAAAGTGTTGGAAAAATCGGGGAGGGAAGCCATCGGGTCCAGGGGCCTTATCAAGTTCTATTGCAAACAGAGTTTCTTTGATCTCCTCTTTAGTGAAGCATTAAAGCAATTTCCCATTATCATCATTAGACACCAACTCTGGGATGTTCTGAAGCAGAGAACTTGCTATGCGGGGATGGCAGTCAGTGCTTGGACCTAAGATTTCTTGGAAGTGGCACATAGCTTCTTGTCTGATAGCTTGGATTTCAGAGACAATGGATCCATAAGCCTTGGTCAACTCAGAGATTTTATTTGAGCCTTTGTGATGCATGGTGGAAGCATGGAAAAACTTCGTGTTGGTGTCTCCTTCTTTGAGCCAGAGGTTTCTGGATTTTTGCCTCTAGTAGGACTCTTCCTTAAACAAGGCATTATGAAAGTTTGAAAGGAGGCTTTTTTCTTCAATGAAAGTTTTGGCCCTCAGATCTCCTCCCTGAATCATATTTTCCACCCTTTTTAGCTCATCCATCAGATGCTTTTTCTCGGTAAAGAGGCTACCAAAAACCTCCCTATTCCAGCATTTCAGCTTGAGTTTGACCGCTTTGAGTTTGAGGAAAATATTTGTGAGAGGGTTTGGACAAAGGTTTTGCTACCACCATTTTTGAATACACTAATCTAAATCTGGATGAGTGAGCCACATATTTTCAAACCTGAAAGGGGTTTTGAAGATTTACTGGGGGCGGGAACAATCCAAAATTAAGGGGTTGTGATCGAAGCCAATTTTTGGGTGGCTATGAATCTTGGCATCGCAAAAAATAGGAATGAGTTCTTTGGATAAGATAAATATGTCAAGCCTAATTTGAATGTTATGGATGCCCGCTCGTCTATTGCTCCATGCGTAACTAGATCCTTGGAGCGGCATGTCCATTAGCTCGTTGTGGTTGACAAAATCGTTGAAATCTTCTATGAAGCTGCTAGTGATCGGATTGCCTTTTTGCTTATCAAACAGGTGAAGGGGAGCATTGAAATCACCATAGAGCATCCATGGAAAATCAACAAAGTTGTTGTGCATTGCAAAAATGTTATCCCACAGCAGTCTTTTGTTGATAGGACTGTTAGGTCCATAAACATTGGTGGTGATCCATTGGAGGTTAGTGACTTTATTGGTAAATAGAATGTTGATGGTTCTGTCAGAGACTGAAAGAACCCTCCCATCAATGGTTGTCAGATCCCACAAACAAATGAGACCCCCAGATGCCCCTAAGGAGGGACAAAAGGCAAAATTGTTATTTTCCCAGATTAGCTTGCAAACTTGAGTGCTGCTATTCTCGTCAAGTTTGGATTCATGAAGGAACATGATATTTGGTTTTAGGATTTTTCTTACTAATTTAACAGTCCTCTGTTTAACAATTCCTTTGAGGCCTCTGACATTCCAATATATGAACTTCATCGAGTCAATTTGGGGTTTGCTTTGCAGCCTCTGCCTCTCCCTTGAGATGAAGTAAGTTTGGGTCTAACTTCATCCTCATCTTGGTGGGTGGGGTGTTTGGAAATAGGGCCCAAGGAGGTAGGCACTGAGCCATTAGCCATTTCGATATTAGCTGCTTTGGCAAGCTTTTTTGCATTTGACAGTCGTCCCCTTCTCTGTTCTTTTTTGACGTTAGCTTTGGGTACGTGAATGGGATATTTTAGCAGGCTGGATGTTTGGAGAATGTTGATGGAATCAGTCCTAGGGGCAGGCCGATGGGGGGATGGAGAGCGAGGAGACTGGCACAGGGCAACAGACTTAGGGGAAAGTGAAAGAGGACAGTTCTAAGTCATGAGAAGGGGTGGGAAGGGAAGAGGAAGGTGAGAGGGACCAGAATCGATGGGTGAGTTTGGAAAGGTCATTGCAAACTTTCCTTTGGACAAGGGATACTGAATCAAAGTGGGTGTGGATGAGACGGTTAGATCTATGGGAAGGTCATCAGAGATGTCCTCTCTAGTATGAATATTATTTAAGGGATAAAATTTATTAAAACAAGAAGGCAGAGCACTTACATTGTTGGGTTTGGCATGATTTGAAGTAGAGGTTTTAGGAGGACCTGCAGATCGGCCATGACCCTGGCCAGAAGCCTTTTTCTGGGTGTTCAAGATCTGAGAATCCTTATTTTAGCCCGAATCATTGGGGATTTCTTTTTTCCAGGAAGGGCATTGAGAAGCCAGATGGCCCTGAGTATTGCACTCCAAACAAAAAGCGAGATTGTTCTCGTACTCAACTCCTTGATGTCTTCTATATCTCCCATAGTTGATGTCGATGCAGGTAGGCAGAGAAGAATCCAGATTAGCCATGACACAGACATGAGCATAGTTCATTCTGGTTCTGGCTCGGGTAGCAGGGTTAATGGTGACCAAATCTCCAATCGATTTAGTGATGCCTTTGAGTGCATCATTATAGAAGAACTATGGGGGAAGCCCATGGAGTTTGATCCAAATCAGAGCAATGTTGATAGACTGAGTCTCAGGGTTAAAGTCTTCCCCCCATCTCCATAGAAATAGGCTGTGATGGCCAAAAAACCAAGGTCCTCTAGTAAGAATGCGATGGGTGTCAAGGGCATTATTTAGCCTTATCATGAAAAACCCCCTAGGAAAGGCCACTAACTCCAAGCTGCCCAAAAGCCACCATTTGGAAAGAGCCCACTCACGAATAGTTTCCATATCAGGTCGGGCATCGACAAATTTCCCAACAAGAGAGAGAGACTCTTGGAAGATTAGTGGCTCCATAACCTCACTCGGGAAAGAGACTTCAGTGCCCATTACAGAGAAGGGCAAGGGAGTTTGAAAATAAAATGCTCCTGACGAAGACCTAACTTTGTCCGCAAAGGATAAAGACCAAGGAGGTGCTTTGGAAGGAGAGGAGGGTGAAACCCTAATGTTATCAGATGTCGATTTCACCATGCCATTTGGATCTTCATCGCAAATCTTGTTGAGTGGGCCTGCAGTAGGCCCAACATCCCTTGCAGGGCCCAAGGACAAACCTGCCACACCAGCTCCCTCCAACATCCCTTCAACGTTGCCATCGCCATCATCCACCATCGCTCCTGCTCTTGTTCTCGCTGTTCTCTATAGCCCTCCCTCATTCCATTTCCCTCCTCTTTTAGCAATGGCCCCGACATTTAAAGAGCAATCAGCTTAAATTCATGTTGCAAGCTTACCTCCACATTTTCCTATGGTAGATATGGCTCGAGAGAAATGCTAGAATTTTCAAAAACCAAGCCATTGATAAGAAGATTATTGTTGCCAAAATCTTGGCCCTTGTTGCGAAGAATGCCTCTCTTGTTTCGTCTTCCAAACCCCCCCTCCTGGCCTTGAATTGGACCTAACCAAACTTTTCAATCTTTCTAACTTCTCTGCCATGGCCCGTACTTCTGTTGACAGGTCTGTCATCAAGTGGGTCTTACCACCTACTAGGTGGCACAAGCTCAATTTTTATGGTGCGGCCAAAGGCAACCCAGGAGTGGTTAGCGGAGGAGGAATTCTCAGAAATCATAGAGGAGAAATAATTTTGGCCTTTGCCTAGAACCTGGGAATTCAATCTAACAATATGGCAGAGGCTCGGGCTCTGCTCTAAAGCTTGATCCTCTTGGAAGGTTTGACCATCAATAAACTTATCATAGAAGGAGACTCGCTGCACTGTATCAACTGGCTCAATGGGACTTTTGTGCCTCCCTGGGCCCTTGTTTTGATTTTCCAAGAATGCAAGGCACTAATTGGCAATTACCCAGAATTAGTCATTGAGAATCAGTATCGGGAAGGAAACAAAGTTGCGAACTGGCTTGTTAACAAGGGAGTAGGAAAATCTGACATTCATGTTTGGAGAGACTCCTTCCCCATTGGCCTAAGGAACGATTCTATAAGTGTCAATGTCTGCACAATGTGAGTGGTTGGCAGGGGACCGGTTTGGTTTGCTCTTGGAACTGGTCAAGTTTTCACGTCATTTCTTTCTTCTTATCCTCCTTTGGCTGTGTTTTTGTAGCATGTCGCGATATCGCGACACCTGTCACCTTTGGCCATGAAATTGCAGCATGTCGTGATATCGCGACATCCCTTTCCCCTCTGACCGCGAGGTTGCAACTTGTCATGATATCACGACACTTCTCTCTCCTTCGGACATGGTCTTGCAACATGTCACGATATCGTGACACTTTTTCTCTTCGATCGTTTTTTTGCAACATGTCACGATATCGCGACACTTTTTCTCTTCGATCATGATTTTGCAACATGTCGTGATATCACGAAACTTTTCCTCTTTGACCGTGTTTTTGCAACATGTCGTGATATCATGACACTTTTTCTCTTTGGCCACGTTCTTGCAACATGTCGATACTTCTTCAGCCATGATTTTGCAACATGTCACAATTTCGTGACACTTTTTATCTTCGATCGCGATGATGCAACCTGTCGCGATATCGTGACACTTTTTCTCTTTGACCACGGTCTTGCAAAATGTCACGATATCATGACACTTTTCTCTTCGGCTACGATTTTCCATCATGTCGGGATATCATGACACTCTTTCTCTTCGACTACGGTATTCCATCATGTCGTGATATCGTGACACTTTTTATCTTCGACGGTGAGGATGCATCTTGTCACGATTTCACGACACCTTTTTTCTTTGGCTGCTATGTCTCTTCTTGTCATGATATCACGACACATTTTCTCTTTGGCCACGGTTTTGCATCATGTTGCGATATCGCGACACTTTTTCTTTTCGACCGTGATTTTGCAACATGTCACGATATCGCGACACTTTTTCTCTTTGGCCTTGATGTTGCAGCATGTCGCGATATCACGACACTTTTTCTCTTCGGTCGTGATTTTGCAACATGTCGCGATATCGCAACACTTTTTCTCTTCAACCACATTTTTGCAACATGTCACGATTTTGCGACATCCTTTCTCTTCGATCATGATTTTGCAACATGTCGCGATATCGCGACACTTCTCTTTGGGCACGATTTTGCAACATGTCACGATATCGCGACACTTCTTCTCTTCGGGCATGAATTTGCAACATGTCACGATATCGTGAAACCTTTTCCCTTCGGTCGTGGTTTTGCAACCTATCGCAATTTCACGACACTTTTTCTTCTTTGGTCGTGATAACGATGCTTTTCATGATTTCACGACTCTCCTTCTCTTTTGGAACCAACCTTGCAACATGTCGCGATATCGTGACACTTCTTCTCTTCTGGCAGCAACCTTGCAACATGTCACGATATCGTGACACTTTCTCTCCTTCGGCTTCGTTGCCGCTTCTTGTCACGATTTTGTGACATCTCTTCCTCTCTTGGATGCAATGGTGCAACATGTCACGATTTCACGACATCATTTCCAAACTGGTCGTGATTTCACGACACCTTTCCTCGTGTGGCGCTTTGCTCGTTCTTTGATCTTTAGTTCTTGGACCACCTTGGTCGATTTGGAAATCATGTAATACCTCTTGTACAAGGTTCAGGGACCTTTCAACACCCTTTCAACCAATAAAAAATATATATACGTGGAATATTTTATTTAGAATTTTACAATTCATAATATAAATTACATAGGGAGACATTTTAAAAGGTCTAATGTTGAAATTTCTAATGGAGAAATAGCTAATGTTCGATTTTCTAATGTTGAAAAGTCTAAGGTTTGTACAATTTTTGAAGAACTGTGCTAGCATGTACATTTGAATTTCTAGTAATAAAAGTAGCACTTCATTCTTCACAGATGGTAACTATGTCATTTGAATTTACTATTTAATTTCATTTATGTAGTTGTAGCTATATATTCTTGCATTCATAGAATAGAACAATGTTAGGAATAGTTATACATTTTAGTTACTGAGATAAAGTAAACTATGGGAGAAAGACTTACATTGTCTTCTAGGATGCAGGGCCCACTCCTACAACCATTTCCTAAGCTCTCGCCTCTACAATAGGTTAGAAATAGTTAATTAACATTAGAATATAAAATAAATTAAATTGCCTTTTCATAAAATATAAAGTATAGATAAATAAAACTAACTGCACAAGGATCCTCACCAATAGATCAACTCATCAGTAGGTAATTACTATTAGTTATACTCAACAATAGATAAATTCATCAATAGATTAAATAATTAATAAGTAATTATCATATTTACTGTAGAATTCATAAATTGCATTTTATTTTCATGCCTGCACAACTTAATTTCTATTTATTTATTTTTCTACAAACACCTAAAAATAAAAAGAAATATAAACTAAGCTTAGTATCGATCACCATGATACAATCTATACTAGATTCCTACTCTTTAAATCTAACCTTGATTTACCCTCGGATTGATAAATTAAATTTAAGCTATTACACTCGATCATTTTGACACCGTTGTCGGGGAGAGTAGCGTGATAGTGGTTAATCAAAAAAGTTGTTTGGCAGTGCAATTTGGTGAGGCTTACTTATATGCATAAATAGGTATGTATGAGTCCTTGGTGTGCATATGAGTTGGAGTGGCATGATCTGGTCTCAACAAGCCCCTTTGTATGATGTTATCAGGTTAATTTTTCTTGAGGAATCAGTTTTACTGCTTTCTTAATTAGAATTTTATTTCTTGCATATTTCAATCTTGTAAATTTTATTTCCTGCAAATTTTATTTCCTATAAATTTCCTATTTTGGGTAATTATTATTTCCTAGTTGACTTAGGACCTGCAAGAAAATAGGAAGTAGGTACACACTAAAATAGAACTAAACTTGGCTTAGGAGCCTGTCAGAAGTAGGAAGTAGGTACGGTTGAGTGACACAACCATAGTGAAACCCTCCTAATAATCAAAGAAGCAGTAATAGTTTACCTTTTATTTCAGCAAATTTTATTTTTTGCACATTTCCATATTTGGGTGATTATTATTTTTTAGTTTAACTTAGGCCCTGTGATAAAAAGAGGAAGTAGGTATACACTGAAAAAGACCTAAACATTATTTTAGGACCCTGTCGAAAGTAGGAAGTAGGTAAGGTTGAGTGACATAGCCATAGTGAAACCCTCCTAAAAAATCAAACAAATAGTAATAGTTTAACCTTTTACTTTCAGTAAATTTTACTTTTCCTGCAATATTTCATTATGTTCCTAATATGCTAAAGTTGGTTGTATAAAGATTTGTAGGAATGCGAGTCGCATCTAATTTTAGAAAAATATTAGGATTATTGTGAAATTTTATTTCAATGATTTCCTACTATATTAAATATAGTTATAAACTCAATTGCTGTGATTTATATCTAAACTTGATAATAGTAGGATTAAAATAGAAAATCAGAACCAAAACCCAAAAAAAATGAAAACCAAATAGAGAAAAATAAAATAAAAATAAGTTGCTAAATGGTGGAAAAAAGTATGAATCGGTCTGCACTTATAGACCTTAGAGAACTATTAATAAACCAAGAAGTTAACCATATTTTTGAGCAAGGAAATAAAGCATCTAGTAAGTAGTGGAAGTGTCTGTATGAACGATTGATATTATTAAAGAAAAAATAGATGAATTGAAGGAAATAAAAAGGATTGGCATAGCAAAAACTCTAGGGACAAACTACCATTTGTCTTACTTGGATCTTAAAAGGAATTATGAGTGTTGGCTTTGGGATAGAAGAGCAATAGTAAATCCAATAATTTACCCTTGGAATCAATATTTTGAAGACTCCCTCCTCATTCACAAGTTCCTTAGAGACCTAGAAAATAAATAAGTAGCCCTAGAATATAGCAAGAAATATCAAAGGATACCTAGAGTTGCGTGGTTTAGGGAGTTATGTCAAGATTTATGTTGTGAGTTACAATTTGAAAACTTTGATCCCATTCCAACTCAAGATTTTCTCATTCAATTGATTCAATTGGTGGTAGATCATTTTAATTTTGAATAATAAAACTTCATGACACCCAAAAAACTTGATTTGATCAATGATATTTATATACTATTCAAGGAAGATTAGATGTATTGCAAAAATAAGGAGACTTAGAAAATTCATGAGCATACCTAGAGACTCTAAGGGAAGATTCATAAAAATCAGCAATTCAGAAGGGAATTTCCAAATATACTTTTGTAGGAACCCTGGAATTTATAAGTTAGAAGAATTTGAAACAACAACATCAACCAATAAAGCTAAAATTCTAGAATAATATCCTGACTCGTACTTATTACTTGAACCAGAATTTGACAATCACATAGATCCTTCTTCTATTTTTATTGAACCCATACCTGGTCCAATTCTTGAAATCTTACATTCAGTTATGGTTGACCAGCAAAGTGGGCAAGGAGAAGTAGAAGAGAACAAAATGGGTAATGAACAAATATAGAATAGAGACCAAAGAAGAAATGGACAAAGGAAGATATTTGCCTTCCTAATCTTACATATAGATGGGACAAAAAGAGAACCTAAGTCAGTCTCTATTTATGTATTTCCCACCTTCCATGGGAAACCACACAAATATCTATGTGCTTTTCTCTTCAAATTTAAAGTAGTGTGCCAAGCTTACTTTTACACTACCGATGAACAAAAACTAAGGTTGTTTCCCTCTACTCTTAAATATGCAGCTTTAAGAACATGGATTAAAAGAGCTATTCCTTGAATGATATTAGGATTAATATATATTTAGGGATAATAAAGTTGAGCTATTCTACACGATTCAAAAATAATAAGAATCTTTGGAAGATTACCTTGAGAGATTTCTATTTGTTGGGTCTTTATTAAATATAGACCTTGATGAAGAAATCTTAAAAGAACTCTTTTAAAAGGGACTAAAGGAATATGTCCTTGAGGTTTTAAATCTCATGGAAAAAGGAGATATCCATCTTATGGCATTTGAGGATATTGTAAACCTTTGCAGAAACTATTCAAGAAAAAAACCTCTAAGGGGTATTAAGTATACATCTACAAGAGAAGTGACAAGAGCATAAATTCGAAACATGTTGGAAGTGTTGAAAACTGATTTGTTAAGTACCTTGACTACATATTTAGATATAATGGATAAAAAGCCAAAGGTACAAGATAGTGAAGATATTTACTATCATATATGTAGGAAAAAGAATAATCTAAGAAAATTCCCTCTCAACATTACCAACATTTCCAATATTACTACTTGTAAAATTTGTGATAAATGTCACAAAACTAAAAATTGCAAATACATCTCCGATGTTAAAGGTACCATAAAGGAACCTGAAGTTGAAGAGGCATAAGACATTTATTTTTTAGCCCAAATATGGAATGGTCCATTCAATGGACCACAAAATTGGTCAAACCCTAGTTATTCCAACTCGCAAAGGCCTAATCAATGATATAATACACCAAACTAGGAAAATTGGAATTTTTATTCAAATAATCAAGACTAGAATGTACCTCCATGGGCCCACTTTATGGCCAATACCTATGGAAATCCACCAAGAAATAAAGGAATGTCCAATAAAAACAATTGGAATACTAGTGGCCAATATAACCAGGGAGGATCTGGTTGGTCTCAAAATACATCACAACAACCAAAATTTTAAAACCAATTTAGGGGATAAGCCTCTCAAAATCCACCTTAAAATAGGCTTCTTCCACCTCCAGTTAATGATAATCCTCATAAGCAACCTCCTCTTCTAGCTCAACCAATCCCTAATCCTAACAACAACAAGAACATTCAACAAGCCTATGAAACTAGTGAGATGTGTTGTATATCTATGGTACCTTGTCAAGAAATCCAATTCAAATTGAGGAAAGTATTGGCAAAAAATGTAACTCTCACAGAGCTTGAAAACCCTACTGTAGATTTATTTGAAAAGGAGGATAAAAATGAAAAGAAAATGTAAAATTCACTAGAAAACATTCCAACAAAATAGCAAGAAATCAAAATTTCTCAAAGGAAGGAAGTAGAGGTGCCTTTTTCTCAAATATTGGAAATACCAAAAGAACCACCTAATCCAAACTTTAACTTCATTTAGAAATTAGAAAATATTACTATCAAGATCCCTTTGTTACAATATATTAGGGATATACCCATCTATTCCAAGCTCATTATAAACATGTGTACAAATTTTGGAAGGAAAAATAATAACGAAGCCCAAACTATTCAAGTTATTGGATAATTGTTTGAGATAATAACAGGAGGTAGGTTATTATCAAAATACACAGATCCTGGAATACCTATACTCATGGTACACATTGGTGACATAGCCTTACAAAATATTTTGGTCGATTTAGGAGCCGCTATTAATATCATGACCAAAGAGACAATAGAATATTTAGGGTTACATAAATTGCAATCAAATTCTATTGTAATCCAACTCATAGATAGGTCTATTTTTAATCCAGAGAGAAAAATAGAAGACATTATAGTCTCCGTAAGTTCATGGGAATAGTTTTTATATTCTTACAACCTAAGAAAAAGTTAGAAGGACATCCCTTAATTTTAGGGTACCCATGGCTTGCAACAACTGATGCTTACATTAGCTGTAGAATGGGAAATATGACTATTTTTTATGGCACAAAATACTAAAGACCTTAGACTATTCCTTGAATCAAAAATATAATATGAGTTTCCAAAGCAATTGTGGTATGATTTCCCTCATGATTTTTATGAAATTCAAATCCTAAAAATAAATGTTTTGAGTGAACATCTTTAACAAGAGGTTGAGGGACCATTACCATTACTGTTAGGAAATCAAAGCAAGGATCAAATTCAAGACAATGGTTTTTCATCTTAATCTACCATGGTTATTAATGAAGCAAGCACAAGTCAATCTAAAAAAATGATACCATATGACTGTTACTTAAATATTCTTGAACATGAGATAATGGGGATAGATGCAAACACAAAAAAATGTAAGCAAATAGATATCACACTAGGAAAGACCTTGAATATTAGTGATGATCTCATAAGTATAAAAGAATCACAATTAATAAATATTCTTAAGGAATATCAATTGGAATTTGCATATAACTACAAGGATATGAAAGGGATACATCCAAATGTTTATACCCATTATAGTTTTATCCAAGAAGGATGTTTTTTTTTTTAATTTACATGGTGGAATCGGTGGCCGCCATGAATCTGGGTAGGTTGTCCATATTTTATGGCCGCCATAGTATTTTGCGATGTCCACCCTAGAATCTGCCATATAGATCTTCATGTAGTCCGCCCCTATAACCACCATGCCACAATCATTTTAAACCTTTTACGCCATTGAAAGCACCAAGAAATGAACAAACATTCAATCTGGCGAGGCCCGAGATTTGAACCTTGGACCTCTGCCCCCCATATGGGGTTTGGATGAACCAATTGGTCTACATCTCAGACCTATCCAAGAAGGATGTTATCCAGTAAGACAACCCCAAATAATATTTAATCCAACTATGAAAGACATGGTTAAGGAAAAAATCATTAAACTCTTAAAGGCAAGATTTATATATCCAATTTCTGATATTCAATGGGTGTCACCTCTTATGATAGTCCTTAAAAATAATGGCAAATGGATGATTTTTATGGACTATAGGTAATTAAAAAAGGTAACAAAGAAATATTTTTTTCCCCTGCCATTCATTGGTTAAGTTCTTGATACATTGGCTGGAAAGAAATATTTTTGCTTTCTAGATAGGTTTAGTGGCTATAATCAAGTTTCCATAGTTGAGGAAGATCAGGAAAAGACAACCTTCACATGTCCAGTAGGAACCTATGCTTATAAAGTCTTACCTTTCGGATTATTCACTATACCTACCACCTTTCAAAGAGTAGTTTTGGCTATCTTTGGTGATTTAATAAATGAGTGTGTAGAAGTCTATATCGATGACTTCACAGTCTACGGTAATACTTTTGAAGAAATCTTGTCAAGCTTACAACAAGTTTTTATTAGATGTCAAGAACAAAACCTCTCTTTGAGTCATGAAAAGTGTTTCATGATGATGAGAGGAGGTATTCTTCTAGGAAATTATATATCAGAAGAAGGTGTTAAAGTAGATCCCACAATAATACAAGTTATTCAAACCCTTCAACCTCTGAAAATACAAACAGAGGTGAGAAGTGTCATAGGACATGCAGGATACTACTTTAGTAAATTTTTTGCTCCCATGATTAATATCTTAACTAAATAAAGTGTATTTAATTGGACTGAAGCATTTTAAGAGGTCTTTGAAGTTGTAAAAGATAAATTGATTACTGCTCCAATCCTAAGATGACCAAATTAGAAATTACCAGTCCATATACATTGTGATGCTTCGGGTTATGCAATAGGAGTAGTATTGCAACAAGTTGAGAACATAATATCTTATGCTATATATTATGTAAGTAAAAATTTGCATGGAGGTGAGCTTAATTACACTGTTATTGAAAAAGAATTTTTAGTTGTGGTCCATGTCATCAATAAATTTAAACATTACATAATAGGGTATGAAGTATTCGTTCACATTGATCACTTTGCCATTATATATAAGGTAGAGTGGCTAGATGGACTCTTTTGCTACAAGATTTCAATTTCACGATTATAGATAAGGTAAGTAAAGATAACGTCATCGCATATAACCTCTCTTGTATGCAAATATTTTATTATGACGAGTTAAATCCTGATAATTTTCCATATGAATATTTGTTTGCTCTTTCTATTTTTACCCATTGGTATACTGATATTGTAAATTACTTAGTAATAGGAAAAATGTCTCAAAACTATAAACGATAGGAGTGTAGAAAATTAATACGTCAAAGCACTCCTTATATGTGGATTCATGGAGTCATGTTTAGAAGATGTCCTAACCAAGTAATTAGGAGATTTGTGCAATAAGATGATGTATATGACATCATTCAAAAAGAACATAAAGAACCCTATGGAGGCCATTATGCCACCCAAAGAACAATCAATAAAATACTTCAAATTGGTTACTTTTTGCCTACCATGAATAGAGATGTCCATAAATTTGTTGATAGATGTAACGCTTTTCAAAGAGCTAGTAAGTATACTCCTTATATAGAGATGCCTTTGGTTATGCAAGTAGTATTTGAACCATTCAAGAAATGGAGAATTGAATTTGTTTGACCAATAGATCCTCCAAGTGAAGGTAATAAATACATATTTGTGTGTACATATTATGTTACTAAGTGGGATGAATTCAAAGCTTTACCACGAGTGCAAGCTGAACCAGTTGCTAATTTCCTACATGAAAACATTATGCAACACTTTGTAGCACCTAGAGAGTTA
Organism: Wollemia nobilis; assembly: GCA_028583015.1. Taxonomy (NCBI): domain Eukaryota; kingdom Viridiplantae; phylum Streptophyta; class Pinopsida; order Araucariales; family Araucariaceae; genus Wollemia; species Wollemia nobilis. The sequence goes on along the minus strand of JAQPPZ010016677.1, from coordinate 11,555,613 downwards.
GTTTTAGATCATGGAACCCAATTTATCTTCAAATTTATTGAACATTTTGTTGAAACCTATAAATTAAAACATAAGAAAATCTCACCATATCACCCTCAAGCCAATGGACAAGTAGAAGTTGCGAACAGGGAACTTTTAAAGATCATTACAAATAACGTAACTGTTAATAGGGGTGATTGGGTTGAGATATTGAAATAAGTTGTATGGGCATACAATACAACTTGGAAAACCACCACAGGATTATCACCTTATGAAATTGTCTATGGAAAACAAGCCATCATACCCATAGAATTTGAGATAGAAACTCTTTGCACAACGGTACAACTTGACATGAATTTGGACAAAGTGCAAAAAGATAGATTGGAAAAGTTAAACATTTTGTATGAAAGAAGACTAGAGGTATTACATAGGATTCAAATAACCCAACAACAAAATAAATGGTATGATAAACATGTTGTACCATGCAAGTTTGAATTAGGATATTGGGCTTTCTTGTTTGATTCTCATTACCAATACTTTCAAGGTAAATTGAGGACCAAATGGATAGGACCCTATGAAATCAAAGAGATGTTTGTAAATGGTATAGTCAATCTTAAGCCTATAGATGATTCAATAAGGAAACTACTAGTAAATGGCCATAGGCTTAAAATTTATAAGAAGCATTATCTAAGGAGGAATTCATACACCACCTTAAGCAGCAAGTTGAATTGTAATGCATCTCTAAACTGCAATCAACCACCATTAAATAATAATTTCTCTCTCACTTAAAAAAAGGATTATGCTTCATTTGTTTCATCATGAAGTTTCTACATCTGTAGTATTTCTATCGTATTCTCATCAATTTTTAGTCTCAATGTTTCAAAAATAGTCCAAGAGGTATTTCTTTAAAAAGCTTGTAGAAAATGACTATCATATGTTGCATAAATGCTTTGTTTGCTAGATAAAATCTAGATGCTTTTAATTACTCAAACAACATTAGTATTTTGAGCAATTTTCATTGAAAGTCAAGAAATCTCCTGATGTTGTAAGTTATTCCTATTCAATCAAACTTTTTTTTGGACTACGCACATTTGAACATATAAAAATATTGTGATATTTGGAGAGATTAACTCATGTGTTACTATTGACATAATTGAATAGTTTCCCTTGCTTATCCATCTATGTGCATGGTCTAGAGTACTAATGAATTGGCAAAAGGACAAGCTCACCCTTCATTCCTAAACATAAAGAATAAAAGGAGAAGAATAGTAAGAATATGATCAAATTCCCATCAAGAATTTGATAGAGTGGTCGGGAATCCAACCCCCCAAAGTTCTTACTAAAAAAAAAATCGTTGCTCCTCATCTAATCGATCAAGTATCTCAAAAATGTATCCTATTGCTTCTCACAAATAGGCAAGAACCCCAAAAAACAATAAAAAATCCCTTGTTCCCTTTCAAAATGAGCAAGTATCCCAAGAAAAGTCAAAGAAGGGTAAAAGAGATTGAATCCCTAGAATTCTTAGTATCTTAAAAACCATGAGGTGATCCTCATTATAGAGATGGGTTGATGAAAATTTCCTGGAAATAACGTATCCTTACACAGTAGAACTAAGTCTGGACAAGACCTATGTATGCTCATAGATAAGCTAGCTTATTGGCATAAGTGATATTTTTTGTTACTCAATCCTCACTCATAATGGTAAATGAATACTCACTACACACAGTTGGTCCTTGAAGAAGATTTAAAACATTAGGATAACTTTAACACCATGATGATTTGTTGAATGAATAGATGAAATTGTTTAAAAATCACTAGGATGTTTGAAGTCTTTGAGAAGTAACTCTAGAATATCCTGAGCAGGCAAAATTTAGAAGTAAATTACTATGGTTCATTTTCTCCTACCAAAATATGGCTTTCATATCTCAAAATCTTGTATCTTTTAAGAGAAGCCATCATAATACCCGAATATATATTCCATTTTTTAAATGATTGAAAATACTCCAAGTATTTGATAGATATCTATTTTTGTATACATTGATGACTGATATCAAGCTTTATAATCATTATATTTCTCTCACTTGGATACTCCTTAATGAAATTTAGGAAGCACAATCACAAAAATTATAATAAACCCCCATAAATAAAACTTATTATTATATTATCTATCAATATAAATAAAATACCCTTCATATTATTTTGGCTATATAGCCAAAATTATAGTTTGGGGGGAAGTAAATAGAGGTATACAAAGTTCACAATATAGTTTGGAGGGGGAGAAACAGGTAAAGTATTTCCTCAAACTCTAGCAACTATAGTCCCATAGATGTCTTCTATAGATGTCTTTTGTATATGCCTTTCGTAGGTATCTTCTGTAGGTATCTTTCATAGGTGTCTTTTGTATATGCCCTCTGTAGGTATCTTCTGTAGGTGTCTTCCATAGATGCATTTCATAGAGATCTCCCATATAGGTATTCGATAGATGTCTTCTATAGAGGCCTTCTATAAATATATTTTGTAAATATTTTTCATAAATATCTGCAATAAAGTAACAATCTTCTATAACAATCTTCTGTAACAATATTTTGTAGTCATTTTCTGTAAACACCTTCCATAGATGACATTCGTAAAACATATTAGGAAATATTTCTAAGTGTCAATATTTAAAACTGGCCCTTAATATGAAGAAGAGCATGACAACACGTGTCAGCAAAAATTATGGATGAGTGCACTAATGTTAAAAGTGACATAAAATTAAAAAAAAAAGACATTCATAAATGTTTGGGGGGTTAAAAACACTTATAACATTTTTTATACCTGTGGCGGACTAAGGTATTAGAAATTTAAAAAAATGAAACCCTCCCTTACGCTAAGTAAATATGCCAAAAATTAGGCATAGGGTGAGCACATTCGAAATGGTGCCACGTACCGCCTCCCTTAATGCTCCTTTAAAATCTCATTATAGATGAGACCCATCGAACACATGGATGCCAGAAGGATAATTACCGGTACGCATGGATGACAGAAGGTAATAGAAGCTACCATGGACCAACCTAAATGGTGACACGATGGAAGGAAATGAAAATTAAAAAAAATTACATGTGGCATGGATACGTGGGTAAAATTTAATGAGCACATGCCACGTATGAAAAATTAATAAAGAATTTTTTAAGTTGCACCAACCTACGACTATCTTTCAAGGTGATAAACAGTTTAGTGAAGGACGTCAATGATGACATCAGCACTATCATGGATGGAAGGCATCAACCATCGATTAATCTCTGACAAAGGGTCACAATTTTTAGGAAAATCTACATTAGGGTTAGAAACCTTTTCACGATGTCGGTACAATTTTTTTTGACCAATTGCACAAAGGTGACACGAATTTACAACTCTGACCATAGACTAAAATGAATATTAAAGGTTGTCATCTGTTTAGACGACGATAAGCCTAAAACCATCAATTTAGTGTAAAGTGAATGGTCATGATTTGTTGCATGGTAAATGCATGATGTAAAGTAAAATAAACCCTAATATCCTTTCGTAGAATGTAGTGAGCACCGAAGGAACCTCTGCAACCTAGTCAAAATTTTGCTAAAATTCCTTAGTAAGGCCGAATTGAGAGTTTGAAACCAAATTTTGAGAGGGAAAAACACCGAATGAAGGTATAATTATGTAAAAATAAGGGCGAAATGGCTTGGAAAGCAATAATGTAGGATGACATAATTTGAACATAGCAAAAGAGTGAAAGCGAAAACAGGTAATATTTTACTATCCTTTTTGTGTTTTGTTTTTGTCAACATGATTCAATATTTTTATATGCCTTATGCACTTTGCTACAAGGATGATTAGTAAATTATTTTTAGAATTATGCAGAAGATTAGACTTAGGGTTACATGTTTTTTTCACATGAATGGTTAACAAATAATTTTTCAAAATTATGTAGAAGATTAGGTTTAGGTTACTATTTTCTTTCAGAGTGATTAGCGAATTTTATTTTAGAAAATATATAGAAGACAGGTCATAATCGTCAATTGCTTATGTTTATAATAGAAAAAATAAATAAATAAATAAGATAGGACATAATTTTTTTAAAATATTTGCTTCAGTTGAATTGTATGTTTTTGATTACATCAGATAATAGATTATCTCCAATAAAATAGTAAAATTTATTTTGTGCAGATGAAATTATTGTAGGTTCCTAAAATTTTAAAACTTCTACCCTAGGAAGCCATGCCCTGATCTATGTTCCAAAACTGTAGTGAGCCCCAGTCCATTGAAACATAGAATCCAAGTGATTTTGTAACAGAATTATTCCAAATGTCCAGATGGTGGGAAGCACTCACAAAATTTAGAGGGCATGACCAAGGGGTAGCCCAACAATTTATCCTAAATTTTAATCCCATGAACATGACTACCCACATTGGAGATATTCAATTTGACATAAATCCAAGAATTATTTTTGAGGTATTAGAATTACCATAGGTAGGACTACCATATTACAAAAACCCTTCTAAGAGTGTCACCCAGCTAGTGGAAAAGTTTAGGGAAAAGTGCACTATTATCCGAGATAAGGAGGGTTGGATTAAGGGTGTTGCCACTATTTCACTCCCTCTCATGTGGCAGGAAGTTGTTTTTATTATTAATTTTTTCACCCTAGAAGGATGTATGTCCACCTGTGCAACCTACCATATTTGCATGTTAATGAATCTAAAATTTCCAGAGAACAATGATTGTGTTATTAATCTACCATACTTCATGTTCTACTCTCTAAAGTCTACTGTTATTTGTGTGCAGCCTAAAAATCCTCAATAAAATCTTAAGCCACATCTACTTGGACATCATGGCCTTATTAAATTTATAGTTCTAAATAAAGCACACAAAATTAAAATTGTCTATAATAGGATAGTCATAGAATCAAACTTGCTAGAATACTCCGAGTCAACTGAAAATGAGCTTGAGTAAGATTATGTCTGAGGAAACCCAGGAATCAGACAACCAGGGGGAGGAACCTAAATCTCCAAAACATAAATGTTGACCTCCCAAATATGTTAAACTAATTTGACCTGCATGAAAGGTTTGACATCAGAAGCATACTCTTGAAACGCCTAAGAAATAAAACACAGTAGGGAATGAATCTGACTTACTTGCACCTGAATCAGTTGATGAAACATTGTCCTATCTGTGATTGCAAAACACTATTCTACAAATAAAAATTGATAAATTAAGACAATATTTTACAGAAAATTAAAAATTAATTTAGTGAGCCCTTACCCTTCATATAGATATGATTAAATAGATCTCAATGGATAAGGTGATGAAACCTGTTGATTTTGCCAATCAACCACCACCTATCGATGCTTCCCCTAATAAAAGCTCCACCATCAATAAAAAGAAAAAAAAAATCAATTAACTTTAGAAAAACGACCCACATAAATAAGCGCTTTGACTTTTCTAAACTTCTTGAGGAAGAGAATTCCCAACCGTTCATCAGCTTGACACAGCAAAACCAACCAAGAAAACTGGTTTCTCCCATAAAAAGAGGAACTGTGCATGAGAATATTGTCTTAAATGTCAGAATGCCTCAAAAAATTAATGCAGTGATAGATAATATTGTTGCAACAGTCGAGAAACCTCCACCTTATAAAATGTAGGATGCAAAGTAGAGAGAGGATTCCCATGAAGTTGAGCATATCAAGATTGTCATGGTTGAGACACTAGTTGGTGACTAGAAAGCCAAAGAGTAGGTATAGAAAGTGAAAATGGGAAACAATCTACCACCAACAAGACCTCCATCTTCATGAATCTCCACCCGAATGACACAATTTGGATAAATTAAACTAAAAAAAATGTTTAATATTTTATGATTTTTAAGACTTCAGTATTTGATGTGTATATTAGTATTTGTAACATATTTAATGTTTTTGTCTGTAAATATTTTAGTAGTATATATATATATATTTGTATCTTTGAGATAATATTGTGAATGGTATTCTTATTTGTAAAATTTATTGGTATAATACAGTGTTAATGTCTATGATCACAGTTTTAATACATTGCTGCAGTAAGATAAATTGAAAAAAAAATTATTTTTTTCCAAGGACTGATATGTTGCAGAACTGTTCACTAAAAAGCAATCATGAATAATATATTTCCCTGAAATTTATCATTGTTTTGTATGTGATTTATGAAATTTTTTTTGTTATAATAAATTTAGAAGTCATCATTTTTTTATTTATTTCTCTAAAGAATTTGTATTGTTTATGAAAACATAGAATATTTCATTTTTCAACTGCATATATTAGTACTCCAATTTGTTTGATATATTTTGTAATATTTAAGTTGTCATGAAGATGATCTGGAAAAATTTGAAACAATGTATTTTGATGTAGACGTATGATTGAAACTGTGTGCTATGTTATAACATGTTGGTTTATGTTTAATTTATTTATGAAAATGTCTATCTTTCAGTATTATTACCAATGACCTATGGAGATAATATCTGATAATTTATTTGTTGGAACATAATTGTGATGTTTGTTTTGTGATTTTGTAAATGACTTTCCGAGAGAATGTAAATATTGATTGATGTTCATATTTCATTTATTTTGCAAAAATCTAGATGATGATAGTAGATATATGTGTAAAATCTATAAGTTTTTTTTGTCTCATTTTCTTCCTATGCATGAGGACATGCATATATTTTAGTTTGGGGGAAAATGATGAGTGATTATTTGGTACATATTTTCATAATAAATTGTCTCATTTTTATATCTAATTTTTTATTATAATGCATTTTAAGTTAGTTATTTTTTTTTATTTCTATGAATTGTTAGTAGAAATATGAATGTAGTTGAATCTGAAAAATGTGTGCATTTTATGTAAAATATGTCCGAGTTATGAGTAATTATGCAAGAAAGTCTTGAAGGATGTTCCACAGTGCAGCAACGCGAGCTTTAGGATGTACCTTGGATGTGAGAATATGGATGTAAGGATAAAGGATTAAGGATGCTTAGGCGTAGTGATAGAATAGTGGTTGATGACTATTACAAAAGATGGTAATTAAAGTATGTTACATAAGATAGTTACCGAAGCATGTTACAGAAGGTAGCTACTAAAGGTTGTTACCAAAGAGGAATTCTTACCCGTAGTTACCAAAGAGAGTTTACCAATGTCGTACGCCATATCAGTAATAGCATGGCACTCTCACATGACAATAAAGGAATACAGTCAACTTAGATTAAGTTGACTTATCACATATTCTCCATGAGGATATTGTGATTAATAAAGTTGTTATGATTTTATTCCATAGATATTGTATAATTGGAATCTTGTTAAGTTGATTAGATTTAGACGCAAGATTGTTAAACCTTTTTTTAAGAATAAAGGACATGATTACATTGTAAATCTTGCAAAAATTTTAAATTAGTATAGTTTTGTTAAGTGCATTTATAAAATTCACTTGGACCACTTAGGATGTTTATCGAGTCCAAGTAGAATTAGGAATTTCATTAGTTTATATTATTTTGGTTAGTGCATAGTTGTCGCATCAAAAGTCCACAAAACTCCACATGGCAAAATATTTGGAAGAGTTTATTTATAATTGTACAAGTCATAATATAAATTACATAGGGAGACCTTTGAAAAGGTCTAATGTTGAAATGTCTAATGGAGAAATAGCTAATGTTCGATGTTCTAATGTTGAAAAGTCTAAGGTCTATACAATTTCTAAAGAACTGTGCCAACATGTACATTTGAATTTATAGAAATAAAAGTAGCACTTCATTCTTTGCATATGGTAACTGTGTCATTTGAATTTACTATTTTATTCATTTATGTAGTTGTAATTGTATATTCCTGCATTCATATAATAGAACAATGTTAGTATTAGTTATACATTTTAGTTACTGAGATAAATTAAACTAGGGGAGAAAGACTTACACTGTCTTCTAGGAGGTAGGTCCCACTCCTATAGCCAACCCCTAAGCTCTCGCCCCTACAATAGGTTATAAATAGTTAATTAACCTTAGAATATAAAATAAAGTAAATTACCTTTTCATAAAATATAAAGTATAGATAAAAAGAAACTAACTGCATGAGGATCTTCATCAATATATCAACTCATCAGTAGAAAATTAATATTAGTTAACCTCAACAATAGATAAATTCATCAATAGATTAAATTATTAATAAGTAATTATCATATTTACTTTAGAATTAATAAATTGTATTTTTTTTTCATTCATGCACAACTTAATTTTTGTTTATTTATTTTTTTGCAAACACCTGAAACTGAAAAGAAATTTGAACTAAGCTTAGTATTGATCACCATGGTACAATATATATTGGATTCCTACTCTTTAAATATAACCTTTATTTACCCTTAGATTGATAAATTAAATGTAAGCTATTATAGTCGATCACCTATCGATGAGATCCCTCTCATCATCTCCACAATTTCCATGGAAGAGATTCCTAGTCTAGAAAATAAGGAACCATCTCATGAGATAAGCATTGAGTCACCTCAAATATTGATTCCATCTCCTCCATATTCACCATCCCAGGTCACAGTCCATTTGGCTAATACAAGTTTAGAAGAATACCTAGTAAGGAACATCATAACAGTTCCAGCCATTGAGATAATACAAAATATGGGATGACCTCATCTTTGCATAGGTATCATTGTACCTCTAGGCATACCTCCAAATAAAATAGAATTCAAATATAGGGGTATTGAATATGGAATAGAACCATCTCCTCATCAATTATAGGATGAAGAGTATTTATCTAAGGACATCAATTATATGTCAAATCCTAACTATGCATTATGATATCTCCATCGCTACCATTGGCATGGCTATAGTTTGGGGTTGTACAAACAAGGCACTCATGTTCCTTTCCAGTCACAATATCAATTGCCATATGATAAATCTAGTTTAGGATACAACAAGCATGTGCATCTTGATGTCCTCACAAAAATTTTAGAGAACCTAGGCCTAAACTATAGGGATGAGCTTACACGCGATCCTTAAGCTAATCCTAATCATGTCCACTCTTTGGGGGATTACTTTCCCATAAATATGATATATCAAGTTATATCTCATGATTTCACTCAATCCTATGAATAAGGTGAAGGTTCACATACCCTTCCATATGATAATAAGGAAGAAGATCAAGGTCCCCCTTAGAAATGGACAACGAATGATGAATCAAATTATGGTGTAGCACCTATTAACTACCTTAGTTCAGATGAGAAATACGAGTAGGTCATCCTGTTGGATGATGAATAAGAGTTATATATGTGTATGTTCCCAATGCAATATCCCATATGGCAACAACTTTTACCACTCAAAGAGCAAGCTCATCGCCTTCCACATAGACCACTTTCGATCATTCCATCTCCACCGCAACCACCCCCATGAGTCTTATGACAACATGTTATCCCTAGATCCAACCCATCGAATGGAATTCATCATTCCATTAATATGATTTCTATAGATCTTACTACACCATTGCATGATATAAATAACCCATTAAAGCCATTGCACCTCGACCTTGAGGTAATTGACTTTTATTGGGGAGATTCTCTCCCATATCCATTAGAGTACTGGATTTGTGATGAAATGTTACAACCATTTCATTTTTTTCCAAAATATACTCAAAATATATTTCACATTGAGGTTGAGCATGAGTTTCCAATTGAGTACATAAACCCCGCTAATGACATTCATTTTATGACTACTCCATATCAGTTGGAGGAGGGATCTCATATGTCAATTAAGACAACAATTGATAGGGATATCGGCATAGATCCTGAGAATCCCTAACTTATCAAGTTAGGGGAAGGCTTATCCCTAACTAAGCAAGCTTATTATATAGACATTTAAAATATAAGAAGAAAGCTTTTGCATGGTCATATAAATATATGCCAGAGCTAGATACAAATCTAGTCATGCATAATATTATGATTGATACAAATGCAAAACCAATCAAGCAAAAGCTAGTCAAAATGCATCCAATAGTAGCCTTAATGGTGAAATATGAATTGCAAAAACTATTAGATGCCAATTTCATTATATCAGTTGATTATCCACCATGGGTTTCCAATATGGTACCTATCAAGAAACTTGATGGAAGGATTCATATTTACATCAATTTTTGAGATCTAAATAAAGTGAGTCCTAAGGATGAATTATCTTTGCCAAACATTGATGCACTAGTGGGTGCCACAGTAGGCCACAAGATGTTATCCTTAATGGACAGTTTCTCTAGATACAATAAAATTTACATTAATCTAGAAAACCAACTCAAAACACCGTTCACAATACCTTAGGAGACATATTGTTATAAGGTCATGCCTTCCAGCCTCAAAAATGTTGGTGCTACCTACCAGTGAGCTATGACTTATATCTTCTATGACTACATGCATAAAATTTTGGAAGATTACATAGATGACTTATTAGTTGTATTTACTCTACCATGAGCACATTGATGTATTACACAAAGTTCTTAATCACCTCATAAAATACAATGGTAGACTAAATCCCAAGAAGTGCATCTTCAGCATTACATCTATAAAATTATTGGGATTCATATTCTCTAAATGGGACATATAATTTGATCTAAATAAAATCAATGTAATCCTAGAAGTGCCTCTCCCCACTACTATCAAGCAACTACATAGTCTACAGGGAAAGGTCACATCCATAAAGTGCTTCATAGCACAATTGTCGTATAAGTGTCCACCTATGAATAAATTGTTACACAAGGGGTTCACATTTAAGTGGGATTATGGGTTTCAATCCGCATTCAATGAAATTAAAACATATCTAGCTTCACCACCAGTGTTGGCTCCTCCCCGACCAAGAGTATTTTTCTATCTATACATCTCATCTACTGAGCTTGTGTTGGATACCATGTTGGCCCAAAAGAATAAATTGCACAAAGAGTAGGCTATATACTATATTAGTTGCACCCTGGTTAGTTATGAAATAAATTATGCATATGTTGAGAAGCTATGCATAGCAGTGGTTTTTGCCACTAAAAAATTGTCATTATATGCTCAATCATACCACATATGTAGTATCCAAAGAAAAATCTATTGTGATACATGATGATTAAAACTTACCATAACAGTCACACAGTAAAATGGATTATGCTATTAAAAAAATTTGACCTTGAATTCATTGGATAAAAAAAATTAAAGGTTAGGTCATAGTCAATCAACTCGTAGAGGCTCCCCTTCAAGATAACCAACCTCTTAGTGTAGAGCTTCCCGATGATGGAATATTTCAAGTTTTAGAATCACCTGACCTTGAAGATCTTGAAGAATCGATTGATATGACTATTTTTTTATGACTCTAAGTGCAAACAAGGTGGTAGCATGGGAATTATGTTTTTCACACTACAAGGGGCTCCAATACCCTTGTCATTCAAACTCGATTTCTTATGCACCACCAAAATTCCAAGTATGAAGCTCTTCTAATAGACCTTCAAACAATAATCACTATGAGAATAACCAAGATCAATATTTTTGATGATTCCTTACTCATAGTGAATCAAGTCAAGGGAATATTCCAATGTAGATGCCCAGTCTTGCAAGCCTACAAAGCCCTTGTGGATAAAATTCTAGAAAAAATTGAATGGTATGATATTGAGGCACTCCCTCATTCATCTAACCATTTTGCGAATACAATGGCCTCCTTAGGGTCTTTAATCCCAAAAAACCCATCTGATGATATCACAACCATTAAAATCAAAATACTATCGCAATCTGCAACTAAGCGTGACGATCTTCATTCCATGCCAACAATCCACATGATTCAAATTTAACCTTCTCATGAATGGTTCTTTCAAATTCACAATTTCTTAAATAATGTCGTTTGGGGAACTTTATTCCCTCAAACTCATTTTGATAGCAGCACAACACTATATTTACAAGTTCTCTCCCAATACACATTCATGAGATATGAACTTTAAAAGGATCAAGCAATTCATGCAATTGAGGCTTCTTCAAAGCAAGATTGGTCCATACAGCTAAAATATTACCTAAATATTGGTAGTATCCCTTCTGGATTGTTGCATGTCGCTAAACACACATTCAAGAAAAAAGTAGCTAAATATGTCTTACTTGGAGATATATTGTATCATCGAAGTTATGAGGGTATCCTCCTTTGTTGCGTAGGTCAGTTTGGGCAATTGCCAAAGCACATGTTGGTATATGTGGTGGTCATTTAAGTAGTATGGCCATCGCAAAGCATATTCTTCTTATGGGCTATTATTGGCCAACTTTAGAGCAATATTTTTGTGCTTATGTTAAGAAGTGCATAAAGTGTCAACACCACACTAATTTGACACATGTATCTTCTTAGGCCTTACAACCGATTCAATCGGTTTGGCTATTTTCATAATGGGAGTTTGACTTCATCAGAAAAATCTCACCCTCTTCCTTAGGCCGTCATACGTTCATCATTATGGCCATTGAATATTTCACAAAATAGGTGGCAGTGATTCCCCTTACCACTATTACTAGGCCTCACATTGCGAAGTTCATGCTACATAATATCATTTGTCATTTTGGTATTCCATCCAAAATAATTTTAGATAATGGACCACATTTTAAGAATAAGTATGTGCATGCTTTAACATCTAAATATAACATCCAGCATAGCTTTTCTATGCGCTATTATACACAAGCCAATGGGTAAGTTGAGGCATCAAACAAAAAAATAATTATAATCTTAAAGAAAATTGTTAAGGATAATCACAAAGATTGGCATAATCAATTGCCTCTTGCCCTATGGGCCTACTACACTAGTATTCAGATACCCACTGGGACAACTCCATTTTCACTAGTGTATGGTGTTGAGGTCGTCATGCCTTTAGATTTTGAAATCTCATCACTGTGCATATCCATGCAAGAGTTCATTGATGATGACACCATGTCGCAAGCTCGTCTATACCAATTAATTTTACTTGATGAGCGATGTGTTAATGCTTTGGAGCACCTACGTGTTTATCAAGAATGGCTTAAGAGATCCTATAACATGAAATTCCATACTAGAGACTTTCAAGTTGGTGACCTTGTTTTAAAAGAAAACCAACAAAATTCTAACTTATCACCCCACCTGTGGGACAAATTTATGGCAAAATTTTTAGTTCCATACATTATCACTAGTCAGATTGTACCTAGATCTTATCGCCTAGCTTCCATTGAAGGATGTGAGGAGCCCAAACCCTTGAATATCCTTAACCTATGTCCTTTCACATTTAAAGCACCGTGCCCTCACTAAAAGGCTCCAAAGGTACCTATAATCCCTTTTGTCACCCAAAAAAACCCAAAGGTACCCATAAACCCTTTGGTCACCCAAAAATCCCCAAAGGTACCTATAAATCCCTTGGTCACCCAAAAATCTCCAAAGGTATCTATAAACCATTTGGTCATCTAAAAAGCCCCAAAGGTACTCATAAACCCTTTGGTCACCCAAAAATCTCCAAAGGTATCTATAAACCCTTTGGTCACTCAAAATTCCCCAAAGGCACTCACAAACCCTTTGGTCATCCAAAAATTACCAAAGGTATCTATAAATCCTTTGATCATCCAAAAATCCCCAAAGGTACTCATACATCCTTTGGTCACCCAAAAATCCCCAAAGGTACCCATAAACCCTATGGTCACCCAAAAAGCTCCAAAGGTATCTATAAACCCTTTGGTCACCTCAAAATACCCCAATGGCATCCACTATGCCCATTGATCAAATGTATATATATATATATATATTTACTTATTTATTTATTTATCAAAATCTAAAAACATAATTAAAATATCAAAAATACAAAAATAGTGCATTACATTGCAGTTCATATAGTTGCATTATACAATCACTTGCATTAAGCATACCTATCATTGCATTTTGTATTCTAGAGTTGATCATACATGTCTAGCACTAGGTCTGTCCACTAGCCATCCTTCAAGATCAACTTTGTCAAAAGTCATTATTAATACTCATCTACATTTAAATTATCATGTCCATCTACATTTTCCACCTTTCATATGTGTGTTTGTTTCCCTTCACCTAGGCCATTTTTAATAAGGTGTCATTTTAGTCACTCAATCATTTCTAGTTTTCTTTTCATATTTTGTAGAAAGATATCCTGATTTTTATAAGGTAGATTCCTGCTTTGATTGTACCTTGTATATGTCATAATCCCAAACCCATTTTCACACTAATAAATCCAAGTTTTGCACAAAGAAAGATGAAACCTACAAAGTGGTCCGTGTTACCCTAAGAAAAAAATTTACCTTGCTCATCCCTCTGTGCGAATGGTTCAAAAATGTTGAGAATTGATAAAAGGACAAGCGCCTCCTCACTCAAAAAAATCAAAATCCCTTCATGCCAAATTGGGGTAAGTATCCAAAGAGAAAAATAAATAGTGGTTTTTACCACTAACAAAATTAAAAAATCCTCAAAATAAAAAGTGGTTATCACCACTATCAAAAGAAAAAAATAAAATAAATAGTCGTTCTCACCACTACCAAACTCCCTTGATCATCTAAACAAAAATGAGAAAATCCCTAGAGCAATAAAAGAAAATAAGGGAGTACTGAACTTGAATCCCTAGAATTCTCAATATTTGACAACCATAAGGTGATCCTCATTACAATTTGGGTGGCATTAAGCCTGTCAAGAAATAGTGGTATCCTTACGCATGATGATATGTCTATCACATTAGTGACCTGCTTTTATACAAATCAATGTTTACATGTGGATGAGCTATATTTTGGTAGACTGTATTGCCTAGTGGTCTAATCAAACTATGTACAAAAATTAGGATAATGATACTCGTAGGGTGATATTTAGTACATATGGGCTACATCAATCCTGTTTGGCACTGGGGTAACTTTTTGTGATATCATAAAAATAAACTCACATGCACACACAAGGATATTGAATATCTTGGTCATCCTAGCATATTTATACCTTGCCAAAAAGTCTTGCATAGTTACTATACAAATTTTGACTAAATCACTAGAGTGTTTGAGTCTCATGAAAACCTCAAAAACAATTTGTAACATCTTACTATTCATATCATTCCATAACATTTTATCACATGTTTGTCAATTTACATGTTCACAATCCATTACATAGTCTGATGATAATATCCAAATGAATAGATGAATTTTGTACAACCTAAGGTGCTAGCATCTAGTGTATCAAATAGTATTCATAATTCATTAGTACAGATTAACAAATCATCCATTTCATTATGCATACACTCATACACATATCATCAAATCATATCATATTACAATACATGCATACATGATAAGCATCCATAAAAGCATCATTAAAGCAAACATAAACATTGCATACATCTAATAAAGTAGTAAAAAAACACATGATGACAATAGAAATATATATATATATATATATATATATATATATATATATATATATATATGATATAGATATATATATAAGGGCTAAAAAGATACATCATAATCCAAAAACTTCCCGTAGGCTACAATCAAGTGGGTCCTCAGACCTCATGCTCCCAAAAAGCCAAAAACAACCATAGAGTCTCAAAACCCATGGTCACATAGGACCAAAACCATGACTCTCACTCCAACCCTTAGTCAACAATCATTGATAGCTCCCAGATCTACTCTCCCTAGCCCTATCTAATCTCCTTGTGGAGCTAGGTGGCCCCATCCTCACTGATGACTACCCTGTACCTCTCCTCCTACTCTACTAGGACCCACTAGCAGAAGAGTGAGCTAGTAAGCACCCTCTAAGGCATGTTATCTCATCCTCCAAATCTTATGTGTAGGTTGTGTCATCTCAGTGATGATTTTGGTAGTCACTCAGTAAGGTTTGGAGTTGTGTCACCTCCTCTTATAGCTTGCCCATCTTGCCACTTCTAGATCCCCCATGGCTAGAGCTCCCTACTCTAACCTATGATCAAAGAGTAGATAACTTTGCTACCTATCTATCAATCTATACTTGTGCAATCTACACCTATGCCTATAGGGGAGCCCTCTTCTATGTGTACTCCATACACTCATGTCTACCTCTAATCATTTCATCCTATACCTTAGTAATGGTGGTATCCCATACTACCAACTATGCCTACACTCCCTGTTTATCAAATTTATTCTTAGCATAATTATCTTATGGATCCTCCATATCCAGGCTCTCCATCCACTCATCATCTACTTGATTATGCATATGTCACTTACTTAATTTTAGCTCCTCCTCATATATAGCCTCATCATGTCCCTCATCTATAGCATCCCCATGAGCCTCCTCTATCATTGTAACTATACCACCTTCTAAGGACCCCTCCCCTCACCACTAGCATGTCACCTACCTGGATTCATACTCTGATATGGTCCCTACATCATCTAGCTCAAAGACCTCCTCTATAGGATCTACCTCCTCTCCAAATACCTCAATTATAGTCCAAGTAAGTATCCTCTCATCCCCACAGTGTCGATAGATCACTAGATCACTAGGAAACCCTTGACATAGCCCAAATTACCAAATCACTCAAGCATATGGGAAATACTCTAGCTCAGTCCCATGTTGACCAACTAACCATCTCCCTTGACGTTCCTGATGAAGCCACACCTTAGCTTCAAGCCATGCTAGACAATCCTTGTATGGTCTTCAAGTGACCTCCTTCACCCTAAGCCATGTAAATCACTATACATAATGATTAATCATGCTTGCATAGGGATGGATCTAACCCCTATCCTGGTCTCACTACCATAGGATACCATAGCCTATCTCCACATCCATAAGTTGTGCCCATGTCATCTAAGGTAGTCCCTATGATCGATCCATAGTAATGTGCTACCATCCCCACACCTATAGTAGAAAGTTACATCCTAAGTATTTCCACCTATGGCAATGGATCTTGTACATCTCATCATAAATTTGTGTCAGCAATGTCGTACCCAAGCCATCACTAATAGCCTCTCTATAGTGCACTCCAAAGGTGAAATGCCAACTCCAAAAGGCTCTAGGGGAACCTGGATCCTAACAAGTCTAGTAGCAATATGTTGGAGATAAATATTATCTGTAATGTATATCTCATAGTCAAAACCTCTACCTCATACTATAGCTCCACTAGGATACCTCTGCTAGGAAATTCTCGTACTGCCTTGCACCAGTCCTCTTTGAAGCACCAGTCCTCTTTGAAGTATCTTTGCAAAATCATATCTCTAATATCTTGATGAATAGATATAATAAGATGCCCCTCTATTGAAATGCAAAAAATTTTGTAGATTTCCTCTAAATTCACTATCATATCCCCAGTCGATAAGTGCAAGGTGTTGGTTCAAGGATCCCATAGATCTATCAAAGTTGTCAGGTATGTTCTGTCTCCTAGCACTGGCTCTAACCGTTTTACTTGCTTCAGACCAATGGTGTTAAGCCATTTCCAGGCATCCTCTATTAGTAAGTCCCTAGTAGTCTAAATAAGAGTTAAAAATCAGTACCGACTCTTGATCACCTTACAAATGCAAGCAAGTTTAACAAAAATGTAGCAAAAATGCATCAAAATAGCATAAAAAAGCAAAAATAGCTCAAAAAATGACCTTTTTTCCCAAATTCATGGCCATCCCACCAAGGGACGATCCCTAAATTGGTATACATCCCACCAAGGGATGGCCACCAGTGGCCATCCCACCAAGGATGACCCCCAAAAATGCTAAATAGGGCCTTCCTAACCCCCAAAAATAGGTATAAAACATCATAAAAACACAAAAAAAATAGAATAAAATTGCACAAAAACCAAAAATAAAGCACAAATTCCTACATACTATCACTATTGAGGTTCATTTACTGATATTTAGTGTGTTTTGTTGGAAATGCAAAAATAATTACATTTCCAAGTTTAATAAAGTATAGGAGCAAATTCAGTCCTTACTCATCTCGCATCGGCTCCGCCGCTTGTCGAGTCTTGAGTCTGGATCATGGTGATTTTGGAATGGTCTCAATAGTACTTCGGTTTGAAAAATCAATCTCCTACTCCTCACCTCTCAGTTTACCAAATCATAAGAGTGCAAATGAGCTATTTTTACCAATTTTAAGCTTAAAAAGACCTAGAAGGATCATGGTCATCCTAGGGTGGGATTGTCAAAAAATTGACCAACCATCCCACCTTAGGATGACCATAAATTATGCAGCCATCCCACCCTAGGATGGCCACCAAAAAATCCCACAAAAATAGATGAAAAAATAAAGAAAATGGCCCAAAAACCAACAAAAATAGGTTAAAATTGATAAAACTCACAAAGGATCAATATGGAACCCAAATTTTTCATGGATGAATTGAAAATTCTCTACTTCAATCCCCAATAATGCCATTGTATTCAGACCACTCCACAATAATGAGGTATTTAGTTCTATTCTACCATGAAATATCAACAAAACCATCAAAATCCTCACAAAATTGATAAATTTTACAATAGGTAAAATTGAAGGTAATCCCAATCAAGTCATATTGGTCAAGTGACTCATCGCTTTCATCACTGATAATTCTCTCATCAAATCATCACTTGAGGGGGTATTCATAATAATGAATTCATAATCAAAATCAACACTTAAACAATAAAAAATGCAATATGCATACATTCAAAAGAATCATTGCTAAATATAAATTTCAAGCCTACGTTGGGGCAAATAATTCAGCACCAATTCAACAAAACAAAGTCTTGGTATCCTTGGAAGCCTTGGGACACATATCCTAAAATAGGTGTATAATCCAAATAAGGAACCAAGACCAAGTATACCCTAAACCCCTAAGACTACCATTGCAGTGTGGCTGAAAGGTATACCAAAATCAATCCTTCAATTATGTCAAAAGCAAGGATTCCAATAATGTATGCTCTTTCCACAATTGAGGCATCTAAATTTGGTTATGTTACTTAATAACCTTAAAATTTGATAGTTTAATCATCTATTTTTCCCTTGCGCTCTATTTCACATAATGCACCCCAAAAAGGGGCACCTGTAGACACTAAAATCATGTCAATCATTTTAGACTATAATTATGAACTCTTATCGACACCATATTGTACCATTGGGAAACCCTCAAGGGTTAATTAGGGATCCTTAGGAATTTTTGGGCCATGTAGCCATGGTCGTCCCACCCTAGGATGGCCACAGTTCATGGTTGTCCCACCCAGGGATGGCCACCAACAACCGTCCCTGGGTAGGACATCCATGGCCTAGACCCCTCAAAAATTCAAGGGTGGGAAAAATAGCAATCAAATTCTTCCATTTGTTCCACCCAATGACTTATGACATATTGAGAGCCTATCTAAGCCATCACAACCTATAAATTGGAGGCCCAAATTGGAGGCCTCTTCCACCCAATGTATGGCAAGGGTTTTGACAAGTGGCGGAACCTACCTTGCATGCCCTAACTTATCCATTTGATATTTTGGTCCTCTTGGGCTATAAATTGGAGTCTTTCCAAAAAAATTTAGAGAGAGTTCTTTGCAAGAATTTACCACAAAGTGTTGCTGAGATTCACTCTCCCATTTTAGCCTCATATTTACCCTTGGAATCTTCATCAATTGAAAGAGTTTCCAGGATCTTCCCAAATATGCACATCCATTCCAAAACCCACCCATTTTTATGATTTATGTTACCAATTTTGACGACAACACCCCTAGGAGTATTCTAGACTAGATCCCAAAGGAATTTGTGGTAAAACCCACATTTTTTGGTGGTCATACCCACCTAGGATGGTTAATATTCCCAAATGGCACACCTAGGGATGACCATGAATTAGCATACAATTTTGAGTCAATTTCAATGTAGATCATTTCTAACTTAGTTTTCATACATCATACTAGAATTTGGTGAAATTTGGAGCATTTTTGGATCTTTAATTAGGGTTTTTGTAATGAAAGTCCTAATTGGAACACCCAGGTATGGCCATGGGGTCTACTTGCAATTTCATTTCAATTTCTACATATATCATTCCTGAAGTATATAATATACATTATGCTAAGATTTTGTAGAATTTAGAATAGTTTTGCATCATCTATTGCACTTTTTGTATTTAATGGTGCATGCATTTTTATGATTTCATTTTAATCTTCATATTCTATTAATCGATTTCAATTTCTTATGTGTAGATTCAGGTATTCCAGTGCACGAGGAAGGATATAGAGATTTGAACATTGATAGATCATCACAATGATAGCAAAATCCTGCTATTCAATCATGAGTATGAGGACGACACTAAAAGCATGCCTTGAATTTCTAAAAGGATCAGATCCTTTGACATTGTAATGAATTGTATCAATTAAGAGCCCTCAAGGCAATGTTTTGTAACCATGTATTTGACAAATGCAATAATATAAACATAGCGCCCCATTTATTTCAAATATTTATCATATGTATGCTTGCTTTAATGTCACTTTTGAATTCTTAAGTAGAATAATAGATGCATTTCATTTTCCTTTTTTAGGTGCACCATTTTTTTGCTCTACACAGGTGTTATGAGCAAATTTGAGTAGGTGTTATGAGAAGATTTGAGCAGGTGTTATGAGCATATTTGAGAAGGTGTTATGAGAAGATTTAAGCATGTGTTATGAGTGGATTTGAGCAGAGTTGTGAGTAAATTTGAGTAGGTTTTGATGAGAATATTTAAGAAAATTTGAAAGCAGGTCTTGGAGAAAACTAGAGCAAATGGGATTAGTGTCTCCTATGGATAGAGGTTCACAAACTAGAGTAAATGGTATTGGTGTCTCCTAAGGATAGAGGTCCACAAACTTGAGCATAGGAGAGT
The DNA here is from genome assembly GCA_028583015.1 of Wollemia nobilis. NCBI lineage: Eukaryota > Viridiplantae > Streptophyta > Pinopsida > Araucariales > Araucariaceae > Wollemia > Wollemia nobilis. Next base: position 11,534,823 of record JAQPPZ010016677.1, on the reverse strand, counting down.
GGTACCTCCTTTAGGTTGGTGCCCATAAAAATTGTAATAGGGAATTGGTTCCCAAGATATTTGTTGAGAAAATTTATAAGAAATATTTTCTCTATGGACGTAGCCCACATTGGGTGAACCACGTTAAATATGTGTCTCTTATGTGTGTGATGATCTATGTATTATTTCATTATTGCAATTGATAATATTGGATAATACTCCTTTGGAAAGAAAAGTAAAATGTTTTATCTTATACTGTTCACCCCCCCTCAATATAAGCTTGTGTTCTTCACTTATATAGTTAGTTTGAACCTCTTTTGGTAAGTATTCCAACATCAGAACATACCAAGAGGTTTGGCCTACTCTAGGAAGGCCCTAGTTAAATGCAACTTAAGAAGCATGAAGGTCTAATTTCCTAGAATACAATACCAAGGGATGATCTATTACATTTGTACAGGTTATAGGCAAAGAAAGGGAGGTTGTTATATATGAGGAGAACCTTTATAAAATTGCATTGATATAATTGGTCAATTCTACCAACTTATTTTAGCAGTTACAAAATTTAAACATAGGATGTTCTTGTAAAAAATTTTGATACCTCTTACAATATAGTTACCAAACCTTTCCATATTATAATATAAGAAACATATGTTAAAATTTGGGGAAAAAACAAAGGAAAATAGAAATTACTCTTAATACTTGTAACATTTGGTATATATCATCAGGTTATTTGTGTTTGTGTGTAATTGACTAATGTCTTTGCTAAATTTTATAATATTACAGATCTAAATTTAGAAAAAAGAGTAAAAAATCAGCCAATTGTTGGAAAATTTCTCTTAGATTTTCCCCTACTCCAAATGTAACTTATATATTTATTTTGAACCTCTTTTGGCAAGTAATAAACTTTTCTAATATCTCAACAAACATCGAGACCCACTATGATTTCCTTTACCACAATAAAAACCCATCACAAAATCTCGTGTTTTATTGCAATTCCATAAGTTGTTTGAAACAAAAAGAACTATTTGCAAGGGTTTTAAGAAAGTGAATTCTAGAGCTGCAAGCTTACTATAGTGGTAAGGGCTTCAACCTCTCTTTTAGAGGTCCAAATTTCAAATCCCACTTGGTATGAGGGGACCAGGACACCTCATAAAAACCCTATGTAAACTCATAATAAAAAATAAAAATAAAAATAAAGTGAATTCTGCAATAGAATCATTATAAAATTTTCCTATTACAAATGAAATGAAACATGACTTGGATATTTCACAAAAAATTCAAATGAAAAACCCAAAATCTTCTTTGTGCCTTCCACATAAGCAAACAATGCTACCATTGCTGCCATTAAATGGACTTTTGTGAAGGCTTGCAAACATCCCCTTACTTTCCTTGAAAAACCAAGAAACAAGTAGTTTGGTAGGATCCAAAATGTCAAATTTTTGTCTATGTATTGTCTATCAACACTCAATCCACACTTAGATGGAAGGCAGAGAGTCTTTCAATGTGGACACCCCACCTCTTCCCTCAAACTCTAATAGACCAAAGCAAAAATGAGCACTTGCCCAAAAGAGGGGTTCTTTTATATGGTTCAGGCTCTAAATCTTTTATGCAACAAGGATGAGAGTATTTAAGGTAATATTTTAACACTTATAAGCAATTTCATTCAAGAAATCAGAGATAACTTGGGTAGACAATTACCCATTTCTTCATTTCTAGTTTGAAAATAATTTCATTCAAGAAATCAAAGATAACTCAGGGTAGTGAGTAAAGAAGCATCAAATTAAAACATGTAAGAAACAATATCTAAATTTTAGCTTACTTCTTGCTACCTCAACACTCCCAAGCCTTATGCCACTTTCACAACTATCTTTTATGGTCCCAAATCTCCTTGATAGAGTGTATTTTTGGAATGCAAGAAGATTTCCAAGGCTCGACCAAGACTCTATTTTTGGTTGCTAGGGTAAGATTTTGTTTTGAAACTATTTTTCCCCGTAAGGAAAGTGATTTGTTGTCTTGTCTCACTCTCTCATATCCTTCCAAGGCTAACGCTCAAGGCCTGATACTAAACTCTCCAAAGGAATGTGCAAGAAGGTAAGGCAACCAAAATTTTTGTGCCAAAAGTTTTACGAATCCTTTAAATATATATTAGGGATAATTTTAAGGGTAGTTTTAAACCACCCTCTTAGTATCTATTAGGGAAATTAAATTAACTATTTATCCCAACATGAACCAAGGACCCATTCACTGCATTCCATGAGTTTTATCAATAAACATTTTAGTGTGATTTTATGTAATATAAATTTTTATTTGATGGATGCATAATAGTGATGATATTGATGTAATTTGATATATTATTTGATATTTGATATTATTCTAAGTGATTTATTATCTTCAAAATTGAATCCTATGAAATAATCCTTCATATTTTCTAACATGCTATTGCTTCCTTAGCTCTCGCTTAATAATTTGAAGGTTTTCTTATTTTTTCCTTGCTAGTATTGGAAGTAGGTATTATTATTCTATTCCTAAATATTCTTTCACAACATTTTGCATTAGTTTTATCCTCTTATAGCTCTTCTAATGAATATTTTGACCTATCTTACTCAATTATTTCCTTTTTAATGGTAGAGGTATTAACATCTATCACTTTGTTTTCTCTACAACTCTCCTTTTCCTAAATGGTGCATAGTACTTCAAGAGAGTATTCAAATATGATGATTCATATTCCCTAGGTTCAATAGAAATATTCATCCCAAAATTGGGATTATATAGAGTAGATGGTTCCTTGTGAATATTATGATCTCATTGTATCGTGTCGTCTAAGCTTTGATCTACTTCTCTTTCATAGGCTAAAGCCTCAAAAGAATTGATATTTATTCCAATATCCTTACTTGCCTCTATTATTTATTCACTTTCATCTTTCTTGTTCTATTTTTTGAAGTTGAAAACCATCCTCATCCATATCAATTTGTAAGTTTATCTTGTGGTTTTCTACATATGTTTCTATCAGAATCTTCTTAGGGCATGATCTTTCAATATGCCCCACATCGTTATATTTTATATATTTTAAATATATAATTCCATAACCCATTATTTAGGTCTACAACTTACTCCTATACTTAAAAAAAAATTATTCTAGTAATGGTTTATTTATATCAATCATGATCAATATCTAAGCATAAATAGCCAAGACTCCATTTTTTGTAGCTTTTAAAATCTTAAGAAATTATCCTAAAGTATTTTCTATTACCTTGAAGGTATCAATTTCCTATAATTCAATGGATAACCTACATATATTGACCCTAAGTTGTACTAGGGATAGGTTTACCTTTTTAGGTGCAAATCCTTCATAAAAATGGGTAAGGAAGAGCCATGCTCTTTCCATAAAACAAGGAACCTATTTACAGGTTCTATATATTTCCTCCCTAGAATAAAAAATATCTATGAATAAACCTTTGAGAAGATAGGATAGACTCACTCTTGGATACTTTCATCTCCTATCAATCCATTTTCTTAGATCCAAGGTCCTTGTACAAGACCCATTAAATTTAAAAATGAATGCCTTAGCTTTGATCAACAAGGATAATTGCTCTATGAGGTCCACTCTAACCACTATTACTAGGGATTATTCTAAGGATTTATATGTAAATTTATCCTTGGGAAGGAGACTATAAGTCAATATCTACTAAAATTTACTACTATATCTTATAGCAATTATATTATTTGAAAATAATTGTATAGCAATCTACATGAAGGAATTCTACGATAATGAAGGTACAAATGAAACTTATATAATAAAATTTAATCCCAAATATAATGTGCCACCTTGCTAATGAAGAACATGTGCTTATACTGAGAGGGGGGTGAACAATATAAGATAAAACTTTTTGCTTTTTAATCCAAATGATAACATCAACAATATTAAAGCAGTAAACATCACACAAAGCATCACACACATGAGAGACATGATTTAACGTGGTTCACCCAATGTGGGCTACTCCACAGAGAAAATATTCCTTATAAATTTTTCTCAAATAAATTCTCTTGGGAATCCTTTCCCTACAATGTTTATGGACCTCTATCCAAAGGAGACACCAATCCCCTTAATCAATTTTGTGGATCTCTATCCATAGGAGAACTCTTTTCTCCTCTACTCTGGTTGATGATCTTCTAGAAGAACTGTTGCCCCCACTGCTATGGCTAATGGATCTCTATCCACTGAAGACACCTATCCTCACTACCCTGGCTAATGGATCTCTATCCACTGGAGACTATCATCCTCTATACTCTGTCACCTCCAAAGATCTATCTCAAATCTGCACTAAACACAGTCCTTCGGTCTAGCACAAATCTATCCTCAATCTCTATCTCTGATCTGGCACAAACCTATCCTCAAATATGTACCAAATTCTATCCTCAAATCTATCCTCAATCTCTATCCTCAATTTTGTCCTCAATTTGTCCTCAATATCTATCCTCAAATCTATATTGTAAGCTTCCACAAAATCTCACACAACTCTGTCCACAAGTCTTCTCTAGAACTTGCCTAATCTGCTCTCAAGTATTTACTAAGACTTACCTTAAATTTGCTCAACAATTCCTCACTAGAACTTGTCCAAATTTTCTCAATAAGTCCTTACTAGAACTTGTTCAAATCTACTCAATAAGTCCACACTAGAACTTATCCAAAACTCATAGAAACATAAATAGAATTGTTAGAGACTCAATATGCTTCACATTTATCACAATGCTCAATCACTTTCAATCACTCTTTTAGAAACATATAGAGAATTTTTAGAGACTCAATATGCTTCACACTCATCAACACTCAACCTCTTTCTCAAATCAATTCAGAATATAGAACAATTTGTTTCATAGAACTTGAACTATCACCTTCACACATCCACTTGACTAGGCTCAACCAACTCTACTCAACCAATCACTCAATGAAATAATCCTTGCTCACAAACCCTAGTCCAAGCATATGAACACTCACTCAAATATTTCCAACAATGCTTATCAACCAATCTCACATAACAATGATACTCATGTTCTTTGCAAACCCTAGTTCAAGTTCTTCACTCAACTAATCACTTCAACAACAATGCTTATAAAACAAGGTTTTATCAACAACTCTTAATTCCAAAAAACCTTGAAGCATTAATTCAAAACACACTCAACAAGGAAAACCTTAACCAAATCCTTTTCACTCCAACTTTGCATTCACAACATTCAACAATCACTCACTAGGAAGAATATGCCCATACCTTTTGTTTGATGTAGAAGTACCCTTGGAAAACCTATCTAAATCACAATTTCCTTCTTTCCAATTTCAATGGTTAGATGACAAAATCTCACTCTTAACACTTTCTCAAATATTCCTTAGACACAAAAATACTCAAAGCTCAATTATGCCTTATTGCTCCCTTTTGAAATTAACAACCATCAAATCATACATGAAAAATAATAATTCCTTGAATACACCTTATAAACTCCAACTTAAAATAATATCCAACACCACATAACTTCCTAAAACACCTTACTACCCTTTCCAAATACTAAGGTAAATAACATCAAAAATTTAATTTTGCATAACCCTTATAACTCCCCTTACAACCTTACAAACCAAATAAAAATGCAAAAATTAATTTTTAAATACTCAACAAACCCTTCCAAAATTTTTGGTGCTCAATTTCAATGCATACCTCTTACTTTCCCCAAAAGGGGGTTTCGGTGTGATTCGATCCACCGTCTCCCCAAGCCTAAACATCTTAGCACTTGGGAGTCCACCGCGTGGGCTAGTGATGCCCACGTGAAGGAAGAAACACTTCCTTCACCTTATGCCTTAGTGCGCCATTGACTTCCCACGAAAATCACAATGCTCACTCTTTGCTTGGATGCAGCACGATTCGCAAGGTTCGCATGTATTAAAAATCGAAGGTATGGTAATTTTTCTAAGGTGGGATGATCCCCCTTTTATACACATGTTTTTGGAATTTTGCTCCCACGTCGGCACTTGGAATTCGAATTTCAAAAATTTGAATTATAATTTGATAACCCACCTTAGGGTTATAAAAATTAATATAAACTAACTTATAATTAATATTAAAATTAATTAATAATTAATTTAAATAACTTAAGTAAATTAAATTATAAATTAATTTATAATAAAAATTATATTAATTAATTTATAATTAATTTAAAACTTCCCTTTATAATATTATAAAAAATATTATAATATTATTCACTTGGGCTTCTTCTTTGCACTTTGAACCATATCTGACTTTCTAGAACCGGGTCTTGATTAACTAAAACTAGACTATCCTTTTGCACTTATTGGAGAACCTAAACTGATGTTGCCCACTGAAACTACCATTGACTGGTGTTGAAATCTTGACATCAATGACCACTCACTCTTGACATCAATGACAACTCATCTACTCAAAATGTCCAACAATCTCCCCCTTTGTCATTGATGGCAACCCAAATTCTTTTTACCAAAACTTGACCTTTTTCCTGTTCTGCTCCCCCTGGGACATTGCTCCCCCTGACTCAATGCTCTCTCCTTAAACCAAATCTCTCCCCCTTACTCAAATCTCTCCCCTTTGACATCAATGGCAAAGGGTCACCTTTGGGGCTCGGGGCTAAGAATGAGTCTCTTAGCTTAGCCCCTCCCCCACCTCCTCTTGAGGTGGTTAATTCTAGGGTGGGAGTATTACTCCCAGTTTTCCTCGAAGATACTCAAAGGTCTCCTTTGAAAGTGGCTTAGTGAAAATATCTGCTATATGTTCCTTTGTAGTAACATATTCCAACCTGACCTATTTATCTGTCACCTGTTCTCTTAGAAAATGATACTTGATCAAAATGTGCTTTGTCCTGGAGTGCATCACTAGATTCTTTGAGATACTTATAGCACTTGTATTATCACATAATATGGGAATAGGATGATCATGTTTTATCTTGAAGTCTTCTAGAGTTCACTTCATCCATAATACCTATGTACAACTCGCTATCGCTACAATATATTCTGCTTCTATTGTAGATAAGGATACTGAAACCTACTTCTTACTTAGCCAAGAGACTAAACAGTCTCCAAGAAAGAATGCTCCTCCACTTGTGCTCTTTCTATCATCAATGCTTCCAGCCCAATCTGCATCTGTATATGTTGTGAGTGTGAAACTATCACTTTTGGGATACCAGAGCCCAAAATCCATAGTCCCTTTTAGATACCTAAGAATTCTCTTTATTGCTACCACATGTGTTTCCTTAGGTGCTGCCTAAAACCTTACCACTAATCCCACTGATTGCACTATGTCTGGTCTTGTAGCTGTAACATACAACAAGCTGCCAATCATAGATCTGTATAATCTCTGATCTACCTCTGGAGATTCATCATCCTTACTTAACTTGCATCTTGTGACCATGGGAGTACTTACCGGTTTGCAATCCTCTAACCTGAATTTCTTTAGCATCTCTTTTATATACTTGGTTTGTGAGAGAAATACTCCTTTCTCTGATTGTGAAATCTGAAGTCCAAGAAAGAAGGACAACTCACCAAGCATAGACATCTCAAATTCATTTTGCATGTTCTTAGCAAATTCTTTACACATCTTATCATTGTTTCCCCCGAAAATGATGTCATCAACATAAACAACCACAATTAGTAGATCATTCCCTTCATTTTTTATGTATAAGTTGTTGTCTACTATTCCTTTTATGAATCCTTGTTCCTGAAGATACTTATCCAATCTTGAGTACCATGCTCTAGGAGCCTGCTTTAGACCATACAGTGCCTTTTTCAATCTGCATACATGATCTGGTTTATCTATTAATATGAATCCCTCTGGTTGTTCAATGTAGACTTCTTCTTCTAGAACACCATTTAGAAATGTTGACTTAACATCCATATGATATACCTTGAAGTTTTTAAAACTTGAGAAGGCTAAAAATATTCTTATGGCTTCAAGTCGTGCAACTGGAGCAAATGTCTCATCAAAGTCAATTCCCTCTACCTGTGCATAACCTTTGCATACTAACCTTGCTTTATTCCTTACTACTTGTCCATATTCATTTAGCTTGTTTTTGAATACCCATTTTGTGTCGATCACATTCTTGTCCTTTGGTCATGGAACAAGCTCCCAAGTCTTGCTTTTCTCTATCTGATCTAATTCCTCATCCATTGCCTTGATCCAGAACTCATCTCCACTTGCCTGATTGAAGTCCTTTGGCTCAATCTTAGATAGCAAGGAAAATTTTGCTTGTTGAGATGGTGTTATTATCCTTCTCCTTGTCTGCCTTTCATCTGGATTCCCAATGATTAGATATTTTGGATGATGCTTCTGTACATATCTGGATGGAGTTTTAGGAAGAATTTTTTGTGTTTCTTCTTCTTCATTCGATTCCTCATGAAACTCTTCTTGACAACTTCCATCTTCTTGATACACAGTTTGTTGAACTGGTTCTCTTGAATCTATCTTCTCATCAATTGTTACATTTATACTTTCTACAATAGTGTGTGTTCTCTTGTTGAAGCATCTATAGGCTTTACTCTTAGAGGAATAACCAAGGAAAATTCCCTCATCACATCTTGGGTCAAACTTGCCTAAGTTTTGATCTTCTCGTCTTATGTAGCACTTGCTTCCAAAAACCTTGAAGTGTTTTACAGTGGTTAGTCTTCCTTTCCAAAGCTCATATGGAGTCTTGTGATGGTTTACCCTCATTTGAGCCCTAGTGATTATGTATACTGTTGTGTTGACTTCTTCTCTCCAAAATCCATCTGAGAGCTTAGACTCATTTAACATAGCTCTAGCCATATTCTCAATAGTCCTATTTTTCCTTTCAACTACTCCATTTTGTTGAGGAGTTCTTGTTGTTGAGTATTCTCTCTTGATCCCATGTTGTTCACAAAACTCTACAAATTCATTTGAGGTAAATTCTCCTCCTCTGTCAGATCTCAAACACTTAATCCTCTTGCTAGTTTCATTTTCAACTAGTTCCTTAAATGCTTTGAATTTTTCAAATGCATTTGACTTCTCTTTCAGGAAAGCTACCCAAACCATTCTGGAGTAATCATCTATAAACAATATAAAGTAACTCTCACCCTGAATACTTATGTTCTAGTAGGACCACATAGATCAGTATGTATTAGAATCAATGGCTCAGATGACATATATCCTTTTGACTTAAAGCTTGTTCTAGTTTGCTTTCCATGTTGACAAGGTGCACAAATTGTGTTTTGTGGTCTTTTTATTTTGGGTAAATCTCTAGCAATCTGCTTATTGCTTATGTTGACTATGTTGTCAAAATTCAAGTGACCCAATCTTCTATGCCACAACCAACTCTCATCTTCTTGTGATAGAAAGCACTTTTCCCCTTTGATCTCACTAAGCATGTATAGATTGTTTGGGGTTCTTCTTGCATTGGCAATGACTTTTCCAGTTTTTGATTTTCTTATCTCACATCTATCTGGGTGGAATGTAACCATATGCCCTTGATCACAAAGTTGACTTACACTTAGCAGATTATGTTTTAACCCCTTAACATACAACACATTTTTTGTTCTTGTTTTCCCATTATCTAAACTTAGAGTTCCTCTTCCACCAATCCTTGTTGATCCATTATCACCAAAACTTATTGATCCTCTATTGGTTTCTTTTAGTGCAATGAATTTGTCTTTGTCTCCTATCATGTGACTAGAGAAACCACTATCAAGATACCATTGTTCTTATTTATCCTGAGCATGAAGGGTTGTTTGAACTAACATTGATCTAGCCTTTACATTTTCTCTTTCATATTTCCTAGTTGTTGAAATTGTTTTTCTAGACTCAAGAAGTATCATTTTACACCATCTAGCCTTGTGCCCAAAATTATTGCATTTGTAACATATAATATCATCATCCATAAGAGGTGCAAAAGAATTGAAATTTCTATTGACATTGTTTCTTGCATGACCAATACAATGTATAGCTCTATGACCATATTTATTACAAGAAAAGCAATGACCATGGAAGAAATTATGTAACCTATTTGGATGCCTTTGAGATTGTGGTGGAGTGCTTCTCCTTTTGTGATTAACTCTCATCCAAGGTTCTTCTTTGCTTTCTTCCTTTCTGATATCCTTATCTTGCCTATCTTTGTTTGAAGTTTCTACTTCTTGAAGACTTGATTCCTTTTTCTGTTTCTCATACTCTACATCTTGTAGTACCTTGGTCTTTTCAACTTCATTCCTTAGATAAACAATTTCTACTTCCAATATTTCACATTCTGTTTCTCTTGTTCTTAATAGATCTATCATATCCTACTCAATTTTATTTCCTTATTCTACCTTTATCTTGAGTTCTATGAGATTTTGTAGAAGTTCCATCCTTTCTTCTTCATCCTCTTGAATTTGTTCCTTCAAGATTGAATTCTTCTCTCTAATTCTTTCCAAATTCCTGAGAGCAGTAAAAAATTCTTCTTTTATATCAAACATGGTCTCTTCTTCATTTTTTGAAGTCATGTGTGTTTTTGATGGATCCTCCTCCAAGTTGTTAGTCTTTTCACGGAGAGACCCGCTCTAATACCAATTGAAGAACATGTGCTTATATTGAGAGGGGGGTGAACAGTATAAGATAAAACTTTTTTCTTTTTAATCCAAATGATACCATCAACAATATTAAAGCAATAAACATCACACAAAGCATCACACACATGAGAGACATGATTTAACGTGGTTCACCCAATGTGGGCTACTCCATGGAGAAAATATTCCTTATAAATTTTTCTCAAATAAATTCTCTTGGGAATCCTTTCCCTACAATGTTTATGGACCTCTATCCAAAGGAGACACCAATCCCCTTAATCAAGTTTGTGGATCTCTATCCATAGGATAACTCCTTTCTCCTCTTCTCTAGCTGATGATCTTCTAGAAGAACTATTTCCCCCACTGCTATGGCTAATGGATCTCTATCCACTGAAGACACCTGTCCTCACTACCCTGGCTAATGGATCTCTATCCACTGGAGACTATCATCCTCTATACTCTATCACCTCCAAAGCTCTATCTCAAATCTACACTAAACATAATCCTTCGATCTAGCACAAATTTATCCTCAATATCTATCTCTGATCTGGCATAAACCTATCCTCAAATATGTACCAAATTCTATCCTCAAATCTATCCTCAATCTCTATCCTCAAATCTATCCTCAAGTCTTTCCTCAATATCTATCCTCAAATCTATATTGTAAGCTTCCACAAAATCTCACACAACTCTATCCACAAGTCTTCTCTAGAACTTGCCTAATCTACTCTCAAGTCTTCACTAAGACTTACCTCAAATCTGCTCAACAAGTCCTCACTAGAACTTGTCCAAATCTTCAATAATTTCTTACTAGAACTTGTTCAAATCTGCTCAATAAGTCCACACTAGAACTTGTCCAAAACTCATAGAAACATAAAGAGAATTGTTAGAGACTCAATATGCTTCACACTCATCACAATGCTCAATCACTTTCAATCACTCTTTTAGAAACATATAGAGAATTGTTAGAGACTCAATATGCTTCACACTCATCAACACTCAACCTCTTTCTCAAATCAATTCAGAATATAGAACAATTTGTTTCATAGAACTTGAACTATCACCTTAACACATCCACTTGACTAGGCTCAACCAACTCTACTCAACCAATCACTCAATGAAATAATCCTTGCTCACAAACCCTAGTCCAAGCATATGAACACTCACTCAAATATTTCCAACAATGCTTATCAACCAATCTCACATAACAATGATACTCATGTTCTTTGCAAACCCTAGTTCAAGTTCTTCACTCAACTTAATCACTTCAACAACAATGCTTATAAAACAAGGTTTTATCAACAACTCTCAATTCTAGAAAACCTTGAAGCATTAATTCAAAACACACTCAACAAGAAAAACCTTAACCAAATCCTTTTCACTCCAACTTAGCATTCACAACATTCAACAATCACTCACTAGGAAGAATATGCCCATACCTTTTGTTTGATGTAGAAGTGCCCTTGGAAAACCTATCTAAATCACAATTTCCTTCTTTCCAATTTCAATGGTTAGATGACAAAATCTCACTCTTAACACTTTCTCAAATATTCCTTAGACACAAAAATACTCAAAGCTCAATTATGCCTTATTGCTCCCTTTTGAAATTAACAACCATCAAATCATACATGAAAATAATAATTCCTTGAATACACCTTATAAACTCCAACTTAAAATAATATCCAACACCACACAACTTCCTAAAACACCTTACTACCCTTTCCAAATACTAAGGCAAATAACACCAAAAATTTAATTTTGCATAACCCTTATAACTCCCCTTACAACCTTACAAACCAAATAAAAATGCAAAAATTAATTTTTAAATACTCAACTAACCCTTCCAAAAATTTTGGCGCTCAATTTCAATGCATACCTCTTACTTTCCCCAAAAGGGGGTTTCGGCATGATTCGATCCACCGTCTCCCCAAGCCTAAGCGCCTTAGCGCTTGGGAGTCCACCGCGTGGGCTAGTGATGCCCACGTGAAGGAAGAAACACTTCCTTCACCTTATGCCTTAGTACGCCGTTGACTTCCACAAAAATCACAATGCTCACTCTTTGCTTGGATGCAACACGATTCGCAAGGTTCGCATGTATTAAAAATCGAAGGCATGGTAATTTTTCTAAGGTGGGATGATCCCCCTTTTTATACACGTTTTTGGAATTTTGCTCCCACGTCGGCGCTTGGAATTCGAATTTCAAAAATTCGAATTATAATTTGATAGCCCACCTTAGGGTTATAAAAATTAATATAAACTAACTTATAATTAATATTAAAATTAATTAATAATTAATTTAAATAACTTAAGTAAATTAAATTATAAATTAATTTATAATAAAAATTATATTAATTAATTTATAATTAATTTAAAACTTCCCTTTATAATATTATAAAAAATATTATAATATTATTCACTTGGGCTTCTTCTTTGCACTTTGGACCATATCTGACTTTCTGGAACCGGGTCTTGATTAACTGAAATCGAACTATCCTTTTGCACTTATTGGAGAACCTGAAACTGATGCTGCCCACTGAAACTGCCACTGACTGGTGCTGAAAGCTTGACATCAATGACCACTCACTCTTGACATCAATGACAACTCATCTACTCAAAATGTCCAACAGCTAATACCCTATCCATCCATTGCTCTTACCATCATCTAAAAACCAACTGAGAGATATCTATAATTTTATTTTCTATGACTTGAAAAATTGTCACTACCCTTTTTTTTGAAGGCTAACTTCAGAGGTTTGTTTATCCTTTAATACTATTTGGATTTCCTCATATGGCCACTCATTTTAACACTCTTTAAATTTCACACAAATTGGTCCAATAATCATATGAATTGGATAACTTTTCAAAGATATGGCTTCTAAAAGATGAGATATTTTTCTAGAAAAAATCACCATGTTGTTGTATTTTTTTTAGATGACTACCTTTACATGGTTGTATATCCCTCTATATGGCTTGGATTATTTCATATGATCACTCATTTCAAATCTCTTCACATTTTGAAAAAAGGACACAAGAATCTAACTACTATTCCTATTGATATCATAACCAAAAAATAAATAAATAAATGCCAAACTAAGTTGGCCTAAAAATAAAATCAAGATATTTTATTCATCACAAACTCATCTACATGGATGAATATTACAATACTTACAACCACATTTCTAAAATTCATTCTCATGTATCATTCATTCATATATTTATAATTTTCATGTTTGGAGGTTGTTTGCATTTTAGTATAAATGCTACTCCCTTGAAGGTAACACCAAATCCCATAATTTGTATTCCTATAACTATCAATTCCATGGGATAATAATTTTATATTTTGTCTAGGTAGGTGTTCCATAGGACACCAAAATTTTATTTTTACTATAAAAAGTTTATAAAAAAAATTAAATGAATTCTTTATAATAGGAGTTATTAGTATACACAAAATAAATATGTAGCAAGGATCAATGCTATGTGCCCAAGCTCAACCACATGAAAAAAGAATAAAGGAGAAGATTTTCGATAATGGAGAGAGTAAAATATCACATCTCTCCCTTTATGTTATGGAATTATATATTGAAAAAAATGAGATTAGGGTTAGGGTTCCCAAATCCATATTATATGAAATTCAAATGAACATGAAATGACATTATGTATTAAAATAATCTATTCTAATGAGGTCTTATTAAAGCCTCATAAAAATTAATTAGGAACCTAACTAATAAACATGACCTTGTAGCATTAACATATCTTCAATACCCCCTTAATGGTATAAGGTTATTTTATTTTAGTAGATGAGTGGATCATGTGGCTCTTTATGTAGCCAATTAGCCAATTTTCCATGAAATGTGGCTCCAATTCATTGGGTCTCCATATATTATTTGGTCATCCCCCATGCCCTTTTGGATTTTCATAGGTTCCAATTTTCCAAAACTAGTACAATCATTATCCTTTCATATCCACAAGGGGTTTTCATGAATGGGATAGAGCAGAGACTGACCAATACTTTTTGCGCACATGAAGGTGGTTTTATAAATAAAAATTGGCCTCGTTGGTCCTATTGCATCTCTATTATCAGGGGGATATAGAGGCTCTCAAGCCTATCTATTGTCTGAATTGTTCAAAATTCACTCTTTGAAGTGGCTTGGTGAAGATGTCAGCAATATGATCTATTGTTGGACAGTAATGCATTTGTATTGTACCATCTTGAACAAGTTCTCAAAATCTGTGGACTTTTGTACTAATGTGTTTGGTTCTATTATGAAACATAGGATTTTTTGCCATGTGGATTGTTGGTTGATTATCCACATGTAGTCTTATAGGACCTTTTTGAGTGATATCAATAGTGTGTAACAAATTTCTCTACCATACTACTTATTTTCTTGTCTTAGGTACCACAATATATTCAACTTATGCTAAATAATATGTTACAGTATTTTGTCACTTTGATCTCCATGAAATTGGTGCTGAGCCAAGAAACATTAAGTACCCAAACATAGATCTCCCAATGTCTTTATCTCCTAAAAATTTTGATTCTATGTATGCGATGAGTTTGAAATATGTATTCTTTTCATACAAAAAGCCATAATTGTGGGTTTTCTTTATGTACCTCAACACTCTTGTTGTTGCTTGCCAATGACTCTCCTTTGGCTTGGTCATGTACCTTGCTAGATTCCCCACTACATAAATAATGTCAGATCTTGTGTTAGAAATATATATGAGACTACAAACCAACCTTATGTAGAGTGGTGTATCTACCTCTAGTGTGTCATCATCTACGATGAGTTTCATATTTGATTTCATTCGTGTTGTCATGGGACATGCATATTTGAGTTGTAACTTCTCCAGAATATTTTTGATGTATTTCTCTTAGGTCAAGAATATTTTACCATTTTCTTGGGTTACTTCTATAGCCAATAGAATTTCATCAATCCTAGATCAAATATATCAAAAGTCTTTGCAAGGTCCTTTTTCACTGTATTGATGATGTGTTCATTGTTACTCGTTAGAAGCATGTCATCCACAAAGACTATGAGGTATGTGACTTTATATTTTTCATGGTTTATGAAAGTGTTAGATAAATATCTTGGTAATCACACACTTCAAATTTAATTTGCTTCATCCAATCTAATATATTTTTGAACCAAGCATTAGGGGCTTGTTTCAATCCATATAATGACTTTTTAAGTTTGCAGACTTTGTGCTTCTGTCCTGCAATATCAAAATCTTCTAGATGTACCATGTATATTTCTTCTTCCAGTTTTTCATTTAATAAAGTAGTATTTACATATAATTAATGAATCTTCCAACCTTGTTGTGCAACTAAGGCTACAAGAGTCCTTATTGTGGATCATTTTGTGGTAGGTGCAAACACCTCAGTGTAGTCAATGACTTACTTTTACGTGAAGCCTTTAGCCACTAATCTCACCTTGTGTTTGTCAAGGGTGCCATCTGATTTATAAGTTTTTTTATACATCCATTTTTTTCAAACTACCTTTCTTCCAAGTGGTAGATAGACTAAGTCCCAAGTACCTTTTTTTATTAAAGATTCACTCTCCTTCCCATTTCTTTTGAACCTGTTCAAATCCAAGACCTGTTTTACTTGATGTAGGCTTTTGTGTCTTGATGAAATTATCCAAGTTATTTGAGCTATTTTTAAATACCTTCATCTTTATCTTGGAATCCTCTAAATCTTCTTTTAGTAGTTCCACTTCTTGTGCTAACTTCTCACATTCCAAGATCTTTTCTTCTAACTTATCTTTG
The DNA here is from genome assembly GCA_028583015.1 of Wollemia nobilis. Taxonomy (NCBI): domain Eukaryota; kingdom Viridiplantae; phylum Streptophyta; class Pinopsida; order Araucariales; family Araucariaceae; genus Wollemia; species Wollemia nobilis. The sequence continues at coordinate 11,518,517 of JAQPPZ010016677.1, read as the reverse complement.
AACTTCTTTGCTTTAGCCTTTAATTTTTCTAAATCCTCTATAAGAAATCTTATTTCTTCATCACATTCTTGAAACTGAACTTCAAGTTTAGAGTGTTACTTTCTTACCTTATTTACCATGTCAAGGGTATATATTATTTCTCCCTTGATATCATAACCACTCTTTTGAATAATCCTCTATTTGTTTGCCTTTGTTCACATCATTACTCTCTTTAGGCTTGTCTTCTATATGATCACTCACTTATTCTTATAATGCCATTAGAATATTTTCATCTGGTCCTTCAAGTGCATTCTCATACTCATCATAACTAAAACTATAATCATCCCTTGTACAATCATATTCAAGATGTCCAAAGTTACCACATCTAAAACACTTGAGAATAATTGGAGTTTTCTTAACTGATTCTTTTTCTTCAATCATAAACAGGACTTCATCTCTATCATTGTCTAAAAAACTAGAATCACTATCACTTGAGTACTTACTTGCATTATCCGCATAGTAGCTCCTATTTTATAATTGAAAGAACCTCTTCTCTTGTCTTCTTTGTCCATCCTTGCTTTTCTTCTGATGCTTATCCTGCCTATATATTTTTGATTCCCTATACATGTGATCTTGTTTTTCTTCACAATTGTTGTTCTTTGGTTCTTTACAATCTATTGCAAAATATCCAAACTTTCCACAATTTAAGAACTGAATAGATCTTAGATCTATGGATCTTCTGGAACCTTTATTTATTCTACCATAATTAGCTTCTTCATCACTATATGACTCACTACTTGATTCTAACTTCTTACCCTTTGTTTTCTTGATTGCTTTGAATGTTGCTTCCTTTTGGGGAGTAGTATCATTTGTTCTTATCTCAAAATTTTTTAGCATACCAAGCAACTTATCCCTTGTCAAATTATCACCATCCAATGAAATTTCTATAGCAGAAACATGTTCACTGAATCTATTTGGAAGAGATATTAAGACTTTATCACAAACATATGATTCATAAATCTTCATTCCAAGTCCTTGCATATCATTAAAAACCTCATCAATTTGAATTAGATAAGAACTAATATTTTCCTCTTCATTCATTCTCAATGTTTCAAATTATCCTTTGAGATTTTTTATATTTTCTTTCTTAACACTTTTATCTCCTTCATATATACCTTGCAATTTATCCCACATTTCTTTTGTAGTTCTACAATGCATAACTTTCATAGACTATGTTCTATGTAAACCTCTCACAAGTGCATTCATTGCTTTTGAATTATAGTGTTGTAGAAGCTTACCTTCCTTATCTGTAGGAGGATTGAATGTTGGATCATATCTAAATTCCACTACATCCCAAACTTCATTTCCAAGTGCCATTAGGTAGATCCTCATCATCATACTCCAATATATGTAGTCATTTCCATCAAATACTGGTGCTAAGTTAGTCAAAGACACCTCCTTAGGATCCATTGTGTTCTTGTTAGCTTTTCCTTCAAGCTGTTAAACTCTTATGAAGGCACCCACTCTGATACCAATTGAAGAACACAAGATTATATTGGGGGGGGTGAACAGTATAAGAGCACTCTTTCCAAATCAATATTATGCAATGTATAGATAGAAATATCAACAACAGTAATCAAATTAATGCATAAATCACCACATATAATAGAGACACATATTTAATGTGGTTCTCCCAAAGATGGCTAATTCTATGAAGAAAATATTTCTTCTAAATATTTCTCAAATAATCTCTTGGGAATCCTTCTCAATTATAATTTTTATGGACCTTTTTCCAAAGAATATGTTGATCCTCTAAATCTGGTTTGTGTATCTCTATCCATAGGAGAACTCCTTCTCCTCTACTTTGGTTGGTGATCCTCTAGAAGACTACTACCTCCACTACACTGGATTGTAGATCTCTTTCCACTAAAGACTCTTATCCCCACTCAAAATACCTATCCTCACTGCTCTAGCTGATGGATCTATATCCACTGAATACTACTATCCTCTTTGCTCTATCACCTCCAAATATCTATCTCAAATATATACTAAAAATAGTCTAGTCGGTCTAGCACAAATCTACTCAAAAAGTCCACTCAAATCTGCACTAAACACAGTCTAGTCGATCTAGCACAAATTTTCTCAATAAGTTCACTCAAATCTGCACTAAACATAATCTAGTTGGTCTAGCACAAATCTACTCAATAAGTCCACTCAAATTTACACTAAACAAAGTCCATTTGATCTAGCACAAATCTTCTCAACAAGTTCACATAGAAGTTTCTCAACTCTGCTTAACAGGTCTACTCAGAACTTGCTCAAATTTGTTCAACAAGCTCACACAGAACTTGCTCAACTCTGCTCAACAAGTCCACTCAGAACCTGCTCAAATTTGCTCAACAAGATTACATAGAACTTGCTCAACTCTACTCAACAAGTCCTCTCTATAACTTAACCAAATTTGTATTGTAAGCTTCCATAAAATCTCACACAAAATTAGTCCACAAGTCTCCTCAAAGACTTGCCTCAAATCTTCTTAACAAGTCCACACATAGAACTTGTCCAATCTCATATAAGCATAAAGATAATTGTTAGAGACTCAATATGTTCTAATCTCAATGCACAATCACTTTCTCAATTTTCTCAATATCATAGAATCATAAAGAGAATTGTTAGAGACACAATATGTTCTATACTCAATGCTCAATCACTTTCACAACTCAAATCAGAATATAGAATAGTTTGTTTTATGGAACTTGAACAATCACTCTATACAACCACTTGACTAGGCTCAACCAACTCAACTCAACCAATTACTTAATGAAACACTACTTTCTCACAAACCCTAGTCCAAGCATATATCAACCAACTCAAAATGTTTCCAACAATGCTCAACAACAAATCTCACATAACAATGATACTCATGGTCTTTTTCAAACCCTAGTTCAAGTTCTTTGCACAACAACCCACTTCAAAAACAATGCTTATAAATCAATCTTCACATAACAATGATACTCATGTTCTTTTCAAAACCCTAACTCAAGTTCTTCACACAATCCAATGATTTCAAAAATTATGCTTATCAAACAAGGTTTTAATCACAACTCTTAATTCCATAAAACCTTGAAGCATTAACTCAAGCACTTTCAAAAAGGAAACCCTATTCAAATATTTTTCACTCCAAAATTTATTTTCTTGTAAGCAATCAATCAACTCAACCAAGAAAGAATTTGCCCATACCTTTTTACTTGTCAAGAAGTTGATCTCACAAATCTGCCACACTCACAATTACTTATTTTCCAATCTCAATAAGAGTTAGAATATAATAATTTCCTCAACAAAACACAATGCAAAATAATATCAAAATTACACCTTAGCACTCCAACTTAAATAATATTCAATACCTTCACAATAGTCTTCTTTAACACAAAAACCCGTTATTGAAATTAAACAACCCTCAAAAGTCTTAATCCTTCAATATGCCAATATAGTAATTTAAGAATTTATCAAAAAAATAATTTAAACCAAAACTTCCTTATTACTCCAAATGATAATATTCAACTACCACCACTATCCAAAAAACACCCTTTCTAAAAAATTCCACTAACAATCCTTATACCTCCAAACTTAGGCAAATAATAAAAATTTAATGCAAAATATTTACCTTACCTTTGGAGGGATTCAAACCCTCAATAATGCCCATGACATACGCCTTGCTACAGATCCAACAGTCGCATGAGCTACATGCTCATTTAAAATGGAGGAATCACCATGTACTTCAAAACGTATCATGCTCTTACCCCTTTGAAAAAATGTGTGCCTTTGGTACCTTCAACCAACATGCCTGCCAATGCACACTGCTGTGTTTCGAATGTTGGCTTCCTTGCCAACAAACATTTTACCACCTACCCACTTACCACTAGGCCAAGTTGCTTGGTTGGGCTTCGACCATTCGACACCTTCCACTTAGTTTCTATTCGTTGGCAATTCAAACACAAAAATCACAATCCTTCTTTCATGAGCTCTTCACTTTAAATAATTCGTATGCAAAATAATCGATCGAGCAAGGATAAGGTTCAATACCCTTTGGCATATGTATTTATATTACATTCATCCATGCTTTGTAAAACATCGACGCCTTTGAAGCTTTCATTACCATGAGACGTCGGTGAATATTAGAAACTTGATAAGGTGCTTTGAATATTTTAAACTCCAAGCCCATCTTTGGGTAAAGTAAAATATTAAATATTTTACTTTGGGCTTTTAACCAAATCACTTTAATATTATAATATCAAATATTATAATATTATATCCTTTTAACCATTATAATATTATTGCTTCCTTCACATTGCATTCCATGGTGTAAATAATATTTATTTATAAAATTTAAATTCTCATTGAATTTAAGTAATTTATAAAAAATATTATATCTCCTTTTTAGCTCTGCATTGAATCTCTTGACCTTTGACCTTCTTCCTGGATATCAAATAACAACTTTGACAACTTTGTTCCTTGATGAAAAACCTTGATATTAATGTTGACTTCATTTCTTTACATCAATGACAAATTTAACTTTTAAGACTTAAAATGTCCAACAGAAAGACACATAAATTATTGAGGACTATATTTTCTCTTATTCAATTAAAAAACAATTGTGATGATGAATTTTTAAAAGGTGTCACCATTGGCATAAATGTTAGGCTGAAACATCCTAGAAACAAAGTGGACTATTTGTGGCTTGTTGGGATAATCCTTGGATAATTGAAGCATCAACTTAAACATACCTCCATCCCATGGTGTGTCATCGAGGCTAAAAATAATCACATTCTAGAGCATAATATTTTTGTCCTATGGGTCCCGCTGATGCTTGCGAGCGGATCCTACTATAGATGCTTGAAATCTCGCATCAACCTCTTCCTTGTAGGCATCGACATTATTAATAATTTAATTTAATAGCTTGGCTTAACCTCCATGCTTAATATATGCCATGACCATCGAATCTTAGTCTGATTGATTAATATTTAATACAGTAGTATGGAAAGTTGTGGCACACAATCTAATACCACGACTCATTTACAATAGAGTTATATTCACACACAGGGTGAATAATACACTAGAGTGCTCTTGCCTGTTAAATTATTAATAAGTCACTATATATAAAATTAAAGGACCAAAAAAGACACTGACAAATATAATAAAGAAAGAGAGTGTCTACTGCAATGAGAGGACAACATTCGTTGGAAAGCTTCCTCAAAAGACAGATCCACTTAAATGATAAAGAAGATAGAGTTTGTTTCGAAAGTGCTACATAGTCTGAGAGCACATCATTGGAGGAAGTTGAGCATTACTTTGGTAAAAAAAAATTAGCCAACACCAGTGAAATTTGAGATCTTACTAGAAACAATACAATGATAATTGCAAGGAGACCGATGCATTATCAAAATTACAGGTAGCACTGTTGGAAGTAGAATGTTGGAAGAGCGCTCATCGAAGGGAATAAACCATTCCCAAGGTCTCGAGCACAGAATATATAACTTTACTTATAAATTTACTTACATAGAAGGTTTAATAAAAGTTACTGATAAAGTAATTTAAAATAGATTACCTTTATATATCTAAAATAAAGTTAACTTTATATATTTCATATTTGTAAATTTATAAATTTAATATTTATAAATCTAATTAATAAAAAAAAAAAGTGAAGGGGATTATATTTTTTCCCAAGTGTGATGGTGCAATAAAGTGCTCCAAAAAAAATTCTTTTTGATTCTCAAGTCCTCAAAGGTGACAATTATGTGATTTTTAAAAGGAATATTCAAGCCATTCTTAAATTCGAAGGCTTATGAGAGATTATTACTAGGACTGAGCAACATCCATAAATAGCTAGCAAATATCAGAATGTGTTTGATCAACAAAGTCACAAGGCTCATATGATCCTTTTACTTGGTATCTTGGATGATGTCCAACCTCATGTTTGAGATGTTAAGACTTCTACTGATGTATGGATGAAGTTGCAACAAGTGTATGAGTCAAAGAACCAAAATCAAATTCTTCATCTCCAAGGATAGTTGCATACTATAAGGTTGAAAGGTGACAAGAAGTTGGAGCTATTTCTTTATCGAGTAGCGATGCTTCATGCCTCCCTAAAAGCACTAGGAGATACTTGGTGATAACTTGTGGATAGATTAGTGTGATATGTTATGGAAGTTTACAATGCAGATTTGAGATAAGTCTTTGAGAAGACTTGTGAGTAGAGTTGATTGGTTGATTTCTACAAACTTTGAGTTAAGTTTTGGGGCAGATCTAGCAGATTTGATTTGTTATTAAATCAATATTTGTGTTAATACTTGAGGATAGAGATTGAGAAGATTTTTTCTAGACCAAAGGACTATTATTAGTGTAGATTTGAGGATAGAGATTGAGCAGATTTGTGCTAGACCGAAGGACTATGTTTAATGCAGATTTGAGGACATATATTGAGCAGATTTGTGCTAGACTAAAAGATAGTGTTTAGTATAGATTTGAGGATAGATATTGAGTATATTTATGCTAGACCTAAGGACTATGTTTAGTGCATATTTGAGGATAAATGTTGAGAAAATTTGTGCTAGACCGAAGGACTGTGTTTAGTACACATTTGAGACATGCTAAGAGCAAGCTCTGGAGGTGATAGATTATAGAAGATGGCATTCTCTAATGGTTCGAGATTCATTATCTAGGGCATTGAAGATAGGTCTTCTATGTGAGGGCAAGATTCTTCAGTGGATAGATATCCATAAGCCAGTGTAGTAGAGGTAGTAGTTCTTCTAGAATATCACCAACCAAAGATAAGGAGAAAGAGTTCTCCTATGGATAGAGATCCATGAAATTTATTAGGGGATTGGTTTCTCCTTTGGATAGAGGTCCGTAAACATTGTAATAGAGAAAGGATTCCCAAGAGATTTATTGAGAAAATTTTAGTGAAATATTTTCTTCGTGGAGTATCCCACATTGGGTGAACCATGTTAAATTGGTGTTTCTATTATATGTGGTGATTTGTGCATTGCTTTGATCATTTTTGTTGATATTGTTATTGATACATTGCATAATATTGATTTAGAAAGAAAAGTAAAAAGTGGTCTTATACTATTCACCCCCCTCTCAGTATAAGCTTGTGTTCTTAAATTGGTATTAGAGCGGGTTCCTTAGGAAGAGTTTAATAGCTTGAAGGAAAATATTACAAGAACACAAATGGATTCTCAAAGTGGATCCTTAGGAAATTTAACACCATTGTTCAATGGGAACAATTATACACTATGGATCACAAGGATGAAGTTTCATCTAATGGCACTTGAAAATGAAGTATGGGAAGCAGTTGAAAATGGATACACACCACCAACAACTCCACATATAGATAAATATGGTAAGCTTCTACATAATTATAATTCAAGAGCAATAAATGCAATTCAAATGGACTTATGTGAAACATATTTTATAAAGATTATGCATTGCAAATCAGCAAAGGATATTTGGGATAGGTTGCAAGGCATATATGAGGGAGATAAAAATGTCAAACGGGTAAAGTTGTAAAATTTCAAGAGAGCATTTGAAGACCTAAAAATGAAGGATGAAGAAAATATTGCAGGATATCTACTTTGTGTGGATGAGGTTGTTAGCTCCATGCAAGGACTTGGGCTTGAAGTTTCAGAACCTGATGTGTGTGATAATATTCTAATATTACTCCCAAAAATGTTTAGTAAATATATTTCAGTTATTAAAGAGTCAAAAGATATTGATAATTTGACAAGAGATGAATTACATGGCATTCTAATAGCATTTGAGATAAAAATAAATGAGGAACCTATTCCTTAGAAAGAAGCAACATTTAAAGCCACTAAGAAGACTAATGGTAAGCAGTCATATTCAAGCAAAGAGCTATCCAGTGATGAAGAAGCCACATATGGCAGAAGGAATAAGGACTCAAGAAAATATAAAGGTATAAAATTAGTTAGATGTTTTAAATGTGGAAAATATAGTCACTATGCATTTGATTGTCCAGAAGCTATAAATAGCAGTGGTGATGAGAAACAAGATCATAAGAACAGGGATGCAAAAAGGCATAGGTACAAAAAGAAAAATAGGTATGGACAAGGTACACAAGGGAAGAAGTTTTTCCAAAGGCACAAGAAGAGTTTCTATGTAAATAAGGTGAGTAAGTACTCAACTTATAGTAATGATGGTTCCTTAGATAATGATCGAGATGAAGTTCTATTTCTGGAAAAATAAAAAGAAGTGGTTAGGAAAATAACACCGATAATCCTCAAATATTTTATATGTGGTAAATTTGGTCATCTTGAGGATAGTTGTACAAAGATTGGTTTCAATTTTAGTGATGATGAATATGAAGATACACTTGAAGGACCAGAAGAGAATATTCTTATGGCACTAGAAGAAGAAGGAGGTGATCCTAAAGAAGATAAGTCAAAAAAGAATGAAGATATTTTCAAAGGTAAACAAACAGAGGAAGAATAAGATAAGGGAGAAGTTGAAATTGAGAGAGAGATTATTCATGCTCTTAATGCATTAAATAAGATAAGAAATCAAAAATCCCAACTTAAGATTCAGTTTCAAGAATGTGATGAAGAGAAAGGAAAGCTTATAGAGGATATGGATAAGTCAATGGCTAAGACAAGGAATTTCAAAGATAGGTTATAAGTCAAGGTCTTAGAATGTGAAAGGTTGGAGAATGAAGTAGCTTTACTAAGGAAGGAAGTGAAAGATTCTAAGGATAGGTTACACAGGTTTGGGAGAAGCTCAAAGAATTTGGATAATATTATCAAGGCACAAAAACCTACATCAAGCAAAATAGGTCTTGATTTTGAACAGCATCAAAAGAAACAAAAAGAGGATTCAATATCAAGTTATGAAGAAGAAAAAACTTTAGAAGAAGAGAGTGTAAAATAAAGTGAGACTTCTGATGATGATTTGGATGAAAAAAAGTTCAATAAGGAAAGGAACAATGCACAAAATAGGAACAGATGGAATAGGAACCAACATAGGTTAAAAGAGACCAAAAGACCCATGGGGTCAAGGCAAGGTAATTTCAATGGATTATGCTTCTCATGTCATAGGTTTGGGCACAAAGCTTCTCAGTATAGGACACATGAAATACAGGAATATGGGAACTTCTAAAATAGACAATTATTTCAAGGGTATTGCTACTCTTATAATCAGTTTGGTCATAAGGCAATGAATTGTAGGGTTCATGATAGGAATAGATATGGCTTCACCAGGAGAAATCCCAAGACATTTACACCTCCAAGAAATAATAACATTAAGTATTATAAGTGCAATAATGATGGACATACAACAAAGTGGTGTAGAGCAAAAATTGCATAGACAAGCAAGAACAAAAATAATTAGAGGAATTAGAAGGATCAAATGAGGAGGAAAGTGGACAAAGGAAAAGAGCATTGCATGCTGGGAGTAGAAATACTCCCACACCAGAATTAACAATATAAATAGGAGGTGGGGGAGGGGCTAAGCTAAGAGTTTCATTCTTAGCCCCAAGCCCCAAAGGTGACCCTTTGCCATTGATGTCAAAGAGAGATATTTGAGTAAGGAAGAGATATTTGGGTTAGGAGGAGACCATTCAATTAAAGGGAGCAGTTCCTCAGGAGGAGGAGATAAAAAAAAGTTTAAGGAAATGGTATAAATTAATTGGGTTGCCATCAATGAAAAAGGGGGAGATTGTTGGACATTTTTAGGAGTTTTGTTGTTATTGATGTCAAAAGTATTTTTGTACTATGTTTGTTATATTTTAATACATTAATTGTTTATTCCATAAGCAAGAAGGTCTTGAAAAACAATAGGTTATAATATATATTTTTAAATATTATATACCCAGGAGGGCCCAAATGATGAAGACCCAAGGAAGGAGAAGCAAGTTCAAATTAAATAATAATATTTTATTATTATTATTTTGGGCCAAAAACCAAGCTAAAGAAGATCAAGGACCAAGTTGAAAAATACCCACAAGCAGATTTAATTTAAATTAAAATATTTTAATCTTTGATTAAAATTTTAATTTAAATAATGATGGGTGCTAAGGTTTAATTTAAATATTTATTTAATATTTAAAATCATTTTTAATATTCGAATTAAAATTCAAATTCGAATGTCCACCGACGTATTGAAGACAAAGTGTATGCATATAAATAAGGAAATAATTTCATTTACAAAGTCTCCCAAGCAATTTTTAATGATATCCAATTTATTACATGTGCTATGTTGATTCGGTCACTGCATCCAAGGAGGAGGGAACGTTTTTCGTTGCATGCACATGAAGGTTTAAGATTTTTTGGACAGCATGGACTTTGGCTATCCCACAAGTGGTGATAGCGCATGCGAAAGGTTTGAAATTATTGAGGCTTTGCTTGTAGTGTGACCATGGTTCGACTCCCACGATCAACGATGTTAGCACTTGCCTTTTTGCATTCAGCATGTTTTGTGGAGAATCGTTGAGGAGTGATCACTGAGAGTCCCATGTGGGGACGTAGCCCTTGGAGGGCCTAAGTCGTGGTTGAAAGCACCGAAGGTTGTGAAGGAAATAAAATGTATGCAAGTTTAATATTTTAATTTTTATGGATGCTAATTGTTAGGGGAGTTATAAGGTGAAAAGATTAAAATATTTTTATTGTGAAATTTGTGTATATGGTGAATGATTTTACTATAATGAGTTTGGATATTATAAGGTGTGCAAGGAAAATTTCTATGTATATTGTTTTTTATGAAATTTTTGAAGTGAAATATTGAGTTTGGAGATTATAAGATGTACAAGGAAAATTGCTATGTATGTTATTTTTGATGAAATTATTTGAGTTAAAATATTGAGTTTGGATATTATAAGGTGTACAATAGGACTTGACGTTTTGTATATAAATTATTTTGTGAAGAGGTTGTGGTAACCTAACCCTTGAGATTGGCAAATAGTTTGATCTTGTTAAAACAGGTTTTGAAGTCTACTATTCATTAAGTAAAAGGTATGGGTACATTCTTCCTTGGTTGAAGTAATTTATTGGTTGAGGTTTTTTGAAAATAATATTAGAGTAAAAAGGACTTGGTTAACTTTTTCTTTGTTGGTTTTTTGAGTTGATGAGTTTTCTGAAATGGAAGTAAATACTATAAACTTTGTTTGATAAGCATTTTTGGAGATTTTGAGTGAGTGAATGCATGCTTCATTTTTGGGTGATTGATATCTCTTGTTGTTGAGTTTAAATATTGGATTAGGTTTTACATTATCATGAGTATCATTGTTATGTGAAGTTGTGAACTATATTGAACTAGGGTTTGTGAAGGAATATGAGTATCATTGTTATGTGAAGTTGTGAACTATCTTGAACTAGGGTTTGTGAAGGAACATGAGTATCATTATTATGTGAGATTGTCTGATAAGAATTATTAAAAATAATTGAGTGAGTGTTCATATGCTTTGACTAGGGTTTGTAAGTAAGGAGTATTTCATTGAGTTATTGATTGAGCCTAGTCAAGTGGAAGTATTAAGTGATAGTTCTAATTCTGTGAAAAAAATTGTTCTATATTCTAATTTGATTAAGAAATAGATTGAAAGTGATTGAGCATTGTGATGAGTATGAAGCATATTGAGTCTCTAAAAATTCTCTATATATTTCTGTAATATTGCACAAGTTCTAGGTAGAACTTGTTGAGAAAAATTGAGATAAGTCTTGGTGAAGACTTTTTGAGAAGATTGGACAAGTTTTAGTGAGGACTTGTAGAGTAGAGTTGAGGTAAGTCTTGGTGAAGACTTATGGACAAATTAGTGTGAGCTTTTGTGGAAGCTTACAATGCATATTTGAGATAAGTCTTTGAGAAGACTTGTGAGCAGAGTTGATTGATTGATTTGTTCAAACCTTGAGTTAATATTTGGGGCAGATCTAGCAGAGTTGATTTTTGATTAAATCAAGATTTGTGTGAAGGCTTGAGGATAGATATTGAGCATATTTTTACTAGATCGAAGGACTATGTTTAGTACAAATTTGAGGATAGATATTGAGTAGATTTGTGCTAGATCGAAGGACTATGTTTAGTGCAGATTTGAGGACAAATATTGAGTATATTTGTGCTAGATCAAAGTATTGTGTTTAGTGTAGATTTGAGGATAGATATTGAGTAGATTTTTGCTAGACCGACGGACTGTGTTTAGTACAAATTTGAGGACATAGATTGAGCATATTTGTGCAAGACCAAAGTATTGTGTTTAGTATAGATTTGAGATAGATCTGAGAATAATCTTTAGAGGTGATAAAGTATAGAGGATGTTAGTCTCCAATGGATAGATATCCATTAGCCAGGGTAGTGAAGACAGATCTTCTATGTAAGGGCAAGAGTCTTTAGTGGATAGATATCCATAAGCCAGTGTAGTAGAGGCAACAGTTCTTCTATAATATCACCAGCCAGAGCTAAGGATAAAGATTTCTCTTGTGGATAGATATCCATGAACTTGATTAGGGGATTGGTGTCTCCTTTGGATAGAGGTCCATAAACATTGTAATAGAGAAAGGATTTCCAAGAGATTTGTTGAGAAAATTTCAGTGAAATATTTCCTCCATGGAGTAGCCCACATTGGGTGAACCATGTTAAATTGGTGTCTCTATTGTGTGTGGTGATTTTTGCATTATTTGATTATTGTTATTGATATTGCTATTGATACATTGTATAATATTGATTTGAAAATAAAAGTAAAAAGTGGTCTTATACTATTCACCCCCCTCTAAGTATAAGCTTGTGTTCTTCAAAAATTCCATTTGAGGCTAGTACACATTGTGCTAAAGGACCTCTTGATGTGATTCCCACAGCTCTGTACGGACCCTTAGAGGCTAGCCACACTGACCTTAGATATTTCTTACTATTTATGTTAGGTTAGTAAATAACTAAATAATTAATTCATAAGCATTAGAAATATTATTGAAATGGTAGTTTAAAATAGGATAACAATAGGCTATGAATAGCCTTAGAATAATATAAAAATATTATCCTAAAATAATGCTAACTAACATGTTATAGGTTACCCCACCCTAAAGGTAGCTAAAAACTAACCTACTAACCTAGATAAATATCCAGGTTAAAAGTAAATAGTAATAGTAATGGTAAAAAGTAACAAACTACTTTTTAACATACGGTAAATAAAATCTACCTAGGTGAATATTAAAAATTACCAAATGAGGTAATAATTTATAGTTGTTGCAGCATAGTAACTCTAATATCCCCCCTTATTACATTATTTTGATAATGTATATAATTGCCACAATACATTGAAAAATATATTGATATACTGGTTCTTGCTCTATCATAGTGCTCTGGTTTCTCCTAAGAAAAAAGTGAGTCATTCCTCAATTTTTCTTCACATCAACAAATTTCCTTACTATATTCTTGTTATCCAACCAGATTGCATGGGTAACTAGCCGCTGCAACCGCTAGGTGTACTAGATTAGATCACTACATACGAGGTTCATTCGGTTACAATATGATTTTGCAAAAATTTTGATAAGGTAGCTAAGGTGTCGATCGTTGTCAAAAATGCACCCTTATAAGTTTCCCCCCTTGTTGCAAAACATGTTGTAATAAAATTTTTGAAAGAAGTGTGACTAAGGTTTCGGTCGCTACTGAAAATGCACCCTTATAAGTCTTCTTCCCTTTTTATAAAAATTTGTGTGAAGTAAGAAAGAAATGTTTATCCCCCTTAATTGCAAAAGATATGCAACTCATGAATCTTGTTAAGGCTTTTACAAATATTGCCTCCTAGGAAAATTTTACACCAAAAAATTCCCCCTTTTATTACAAGTACTTCAAACAAAAAAGAGTTTGCTATTTATTAAGCCTAAAATAGGTACAATAACCCCTTTATTGCAAGTACTTAAAACAAAAACTTATGCTATTTTATGAAGCCTAAAAAGAGAGTGTAGATGGTTCTTGCCTAGGGTGACAAATTTGTTTCCCTTTACAATACTATTTTAGCCATGAACATTTTATGTGCTCTTTCTAAACCAGAATCAGAATCAGAGTCAAACACTTCACTAGCAACATTGTCTTTTTTTGCTTCGTGATGTGCCTTTGCCATTTTTGTTTTGCTTATTTTTAAACCAACACCGATTGGTGTCATGGTTGTCCTTCTTACAATGTGAGCATAACTTCTTTTGAGGTTTATTTCCCTTACCTTTTGAATATGATCCTCCCTTCTGAAATTTTCCTTTCTTATTTTCACCCTGATTGTTTGAGTAAAGTGCATTGTTCGACACTTCATTGCTTTGGAGTTGATTTTCTTACTCCGTTTGAAGAAAATTGACTAACTCAAAAAAGGTGACTGATCTTTGAGATACATTAAGGGATGTGATTAAATTCTTATAGAATTATGGAAGATCCCTCAATATTATTGAAGTCAGAATAGTATCTTTTACTTTGTCTCCTAAAGCATTTATCTATGACTTCAGTTCACTACTCTGTAGAGAAATAGTTCTACTAATTCTCTTGACTTCATATGGAGTGTATGAAGTTATGTTTGAAGGTTTAGAATAGTCGATTGATTCTTACCTTAAAAAATGGTATAAAGTGCATCTCGTTCATCTTTACCATTTTTAGCTTCACTTATGTGATGTTGGATCTCATCAGTAGTAGCTAGGAGGATCAACATGATAAGATGATTGTTCTTTTTATCCCATGATTTTTTATCTACTCCTGGTGATGTAGGTCTTGTTTCAGTGCCATCTACTAAATCCCACATTTCCTCTATAATCAAAATGGCTTTCATCTTAGTTTTCCATGCTGAATAGTTAGGATTTTTAAGAAATTCTGTATCATTTAGGTATTTTTTGATAGTTTCCATGATGAAGGTTCTAAAATTTACACTAAGATGATCTTGCTTTCACTCTTAAGTGGTATTTAATGGCACCTGCCTAAAAAATCTCTTTGAATAAATATGATCAGTTTGAGGATATTTAAGCCAAACAAATAAGAGGTGAAAGAGAATTTACTCAAAAAGATATTTAATGGCACCTGTAAACACCAAATTACAACCACTAATTCTCCATCCTAACCATTCCACCACCCACTTGTCCACCACACACATTTCTCACCAATTATTTGGCCCAATTCCACCTTTCCCACCTTCAAAAGGTCCAATTCTACCTTTCCCACCAATTATTTGGCCCAATTCCACCTTTCCCACCATTTCCTAACATAGTTGGGCTTATTTTAATATTATTATATATTTAATATAATATTTTGTATTATATTATAATATATTATAAAATATATATTTATAAACTCAATTAACCACAGTCGTCTGATCCAATCTAATCTCCACCGCCCATCTTCATTAATCCATGCCACATCTAAAAAGTAATCTCAACCTTAGGATATAATTTAACCTTAGCCACACATTAAAAGTGCAAAGATAAAGCCCTAAGAAAACCCTAGGTTAGATTATAAATAATGGCATTTGCAAATGCTCAAACCCTAGAACCCTGATATTAGAATTTGCATCTTGAAGAGATCATTGGCGAAGCCTTAGCGAAGTAGAAAGAGATAGAGCCCTAAAAATCCAACACCCTAGCTAGCCAATAGGACTTCGATTGTTCCATCCATCCCCATATCCATCCTTTCCACCTCTCCATCCTCCATTACCATCACCACCACTTTCATCTATCTGCTACATTCGTCGCATCCCCTCAGAACTGCTTCTACAGATTTTACCCTCACTACAGGTGCTCTCTCAAGTTTTTGAAACTCACTATAGAGCTTGCCAAGTGCACGTCTATGTCTACTGCATTGGAGGCTCACTCCAGAGCCTACAAAGCTCACACTAGAGCCTTCCAAGTGCACGTCCGAGCCTACTGCAACCATAAAGCAGCAAATCAGAACCTGTTGCATCATGGCATCTGCTATCAAAATTGCAACAAAAAAATGAGGCATCATCATAAGCAAGGTATATATTTATTAGTTTTATTTTGTTACATGATTTGTAGATTTTGCATACCATTTGATCTATTTTTAGTTAGGGTTTACTGATGTCTGAGGGTCTCACACTGTGGAGCCCTCACAAGTGTTATTAATCCCTTTCTTTGTTTTTGTGTATGCAAATATACATATTCTACATATTGTTGAATGACTGTTGAAGCTGGAGTTGTCCGACATTGGATACCTAAAGCCCACTCATTCGGTTGGAAGTGAGAACACACTATTTGAGGACACTTCATTGATGTATCTAGGGTTTCGAGTAATCCTAGCATTTTGTAAATATTTGTATCAAATACTCACCGAGTATAGATTGTATCAAAAGGATTTTATTGGCTCCCCTCGCTTATTGAATAAATCTATCTATTTTGTACAATATTGTGTTTATTTGGGTCATTTTATTTCTTTATTATTCTAAATGTCATGTTTTCGTCTTCACAGACACCTACCTAAAAATCCTCTTGAAGAGGAATAATCAATTTGAGGAAATTGAGCCAAACAAATAAGAGTGAATTAGGGGTTTTGATTTAGGAGAGAATATCAAGAAAAATTGGCTTTATACCTATGCAATGAATTACACAAGTGAGTGTGAAATTTGGGATTTTTGAGTGCTCTTGATTTTGTGACTTATAATTGCATAAAACAAGAAATTAAATGCAATAATAAATCAAAGAGTGCCCACAAATTATTATCACTTAGGTGTTATATACAACCGAAAATGCACCTAAATTGTCAATTTGTAATAAATGTGTCAAGTAATATCAAAAAATGCACCTTTATCACCAGACTTTTGCAACAAAATTTTGATTTGTGTTGTGCAAAAATTTGATATTTTATGTCTCCTCTTGTTTTCCAATTTTGCAAAGAATGTGGCATAAAACAATTGCCTCTCTTTTTTGTGTTGCAAAATTAACAAGTTTTGATTTTTAAAGTGCTCCTCACTTTTGTGTTACAATTTTACAAAGAAATACAATTTCTTGTTTTCCCCATTTTGATTTGTAAAATGAACAAAGTACCACTCCTTTCAAATCAATTCGACACACGACCCGCGTTTGAAAGGATTTTAGAACCAATTGACACATGACTTGGTTTTTATGGACCCAAGGTCTTCAATTTATTCTCAATTTTACAAAAAATAGAATGTGCAATTTCATATATTATATCCCCCCTTGGAGAAAACAAATGCACACTTTGCCTTTGAATTTATAAAATTTTGTGTTTTCTTGTGTTACAATTTGGCAAAAAAGAAGTCAAGTTTGATCCTTTATTGGTTGTAAAATTAACAAGGGTTGAGAAGAGTTTTAGGGCTCCCTATTTTTGCAAATAAAATGGTGCTCTTCTTTGTCTTAAATATCCCTGTGTGGAGAAAACAAAAGCTCTCATTGGTTTGAATTTTGCAAAAAAAAAAAATCTTTTAATTATTAATTTTATTGTAGTTATTCTAATTAATTTAAGTATGATTTCATTAATAATAAAAATTATTTTACATTAAAAATAATTTTTTTTAATTTTAAAAAATGATTTTTATATAAAATAACATTGAAGTATTAATAAAATAATTAAAAAAATAATAATTGAAACAAAATACAAAAACAATAATAAAAAAAAAATGCCTTTGTTTTTTTTAAATGCTCCATATGAGCCCGCGGGAGCAGATTTAATAAAAAAAATTATTTTGAGCCCCGACGGGCTTCGAACTCGCAACCGTGAGGGTTGAGCCTTAGCCCAACCCGATCCACCAGTCGGGATAGTCTTGTTAGTGGGATGGAAGGAGGAATACCTTATATTTTTTCCTTTCCTCCTCGTCGACAGGGAAAAAAATAGGATTTTTAATCCCACATGCACTCTACCGAGTGCATGTTCGCTATTTAAAATAGTGAATGCCCCTAGTGATGTGGGATACAGTATGCAGAAGAAAAAATAAAGGAGGCTTGGGCTTCATGAAGTTGCCCAAAATGAACTTGGCTTTAGTAGCTAAGCATACTTGGAGGATCCTCACTAATGATGCAGTCGAATTGATCCAGGTAGTCAAAAGGAAATACCTAGCTAACCACTCTATTTTGGATGTAAATATTTCGACCAATGGATCAGCCTTCTGGAAAGCTATCACTCAGACCCGTTAGTTGATCCAATATGGCCTTAGGTGAATCCTTGGGGATGGCAGTAGCACAGACTTCTGGAGAGAAAGGTGGATTTAGGATGATCCCCTAATCGAAAGATGAGAGCTGGAAGAATTCAAGACCATAATGGACGCAAATATGGGCTAGAGAGTGGTTGACTTCATCACCTGGCAAAATGGTTCCCCTCAGTGGAATACCCTCTGTGTTGATAATCTAGACGAGGTTGTTGGATCTCCCCTTTATTTTTTTATTGCCTATGGGAAATCACCTATCCATGCTCATCATTTTTTTGCCCATCACACCCAATAATATCTCACCATGCATGTGCCCAAATGGATAAATTACGATATGCCACATCAGATCCTCATCACACCACATCAGTAGCCAACAAGTCGCCATGTTTCACACTCAAGTCACCACATGTCACACACCGAAAAGATGCCATGTCAGCTCATTAGAGGTCACCATGTGTCAGTGTCCACATCATCCTTGGGATTCAATCTTGTCAATTTAGGTCTACCATGTCAGCTCACTGATGTTCACTTTGATTTATGTATCATATTCTAGCTCAACCACCTCAGAGTTTGCATGCCTCATTATCAGTGTCGAAGGTCATGTCAGATTTGCCTCATTATCAATGTTGGAGGTCATGTCAGAGTTGCATCAGTTGTCATGGATCGATGTTCCAAGTGCATTAGAATTATGTTAGTGCATCAGTGTTTGGATCGTGTGCACTAGAGGTGTATCACATGCACTAGATATTGGAGGGTTGCCTACCCTCCAATAGGAAAATGGGCCATCACCTACTGATCATCGGAGGCTTGACTTTGGTCATCGGTTGGTCTGCTAACAGGTGGGTCATACTGACAAGAAAGTTGTTGGTCTACATAGGAGCCGATGGCTGGAGGTGGTGGTCCAGTTGTCAAACCGGTGTGCTCTATGAGTCGATCATCACCAAATCGAGGGGACCATTGGCTAGTGATAGCCCAATAGCCTTGGTAGGCTATCACTCCACCTATGGGCTAGTAATCTATGATAGGTTGTTGGCAGTATGCAAAAATTGAGAAATTTTGTGTGTGTTAGTCCAATACGAGTCCAATATCACAAAAAATTACAAATAAAATTCTACAAAAGACAAAAAACTGCAAATAAAAATCTATGAGAGCCTTGGAATGCGTGCTAAGTGAGCTAAGGAAATTCTACACCTTGATAAATTTGTCCCAACCAAAGGGGGTCTCATCTCGGTATTTGTGCCCCATAGGTCCAGTCCAGGAGTGACAGATATGTCACCTTCTCCTTCCGAAGGTCAACCTCGTACCCAAGTAAGTTTCTATAATACCAATGTTAGACTACTGAATAACCAAATAATTAATTCATAAGCATTAGGAATATTATTGAAATGGTAGGTTTAAATAGGACAACAATAGGCTATGAATAGCCTTAGAATAATATAAAAATATTATCCTAAAATAATGCTAACTAACATGTTATAGGTTACCCCACCCTAAAGGTAGCTAACAACTAACCTACTAACCTAATCTAGGTTAAAAGTAAATAGTAATAGTAATGGTAAAAAGTAAAAAAATATTGTTTACCATGCAATAAATAAAATCTACCTAGGTGAATATTACAAATCACCAAATGAGGTAATAATTTATAGTTACCGTAGCATAGTAACTCTAACAACTTGTTGATGACTACTCCAAAAAATGTGGGTATATTACTTGAGATCAAAGGATGAAATCTTTTAGTATTTCAAGGAGTTCAAAGCTCTTGTGGAGATTGCCACTAACTATCATATTCATGTCCTCCACTCAGATCGAGGGGGAGAGTACACCTCAAAAGCATTTTTTGCATTCCTAAACGGAGACTTAGCAAAATAAATCTACATGAAGCAACCTAAGGGATTTGTCATTGATCATGGAAAGTTTGAATACTTTTTAAGCATCCTCTCTTGTTCTCTAAATACCTAATGTATTATGGGGGGAATGTTAGAATAAAATAATAGGTAATTAATTTAAGGGCATTAATGTAAGGGTGCGTCCCTTCATATTTCATTGTATAAATATTTATACTAAGATAATAATATAGATGTGCTTCTCTTTTCACATTCATATTTGATATAATAATAATATCTATTAAATGGTGACCCCTATTATAATGTGAAAACCTTTCCAAAAGGATCCTTCGAGCATTTAATGTTTTGATTCCTAAATGGTTCCTTTTGAGGTTATGGATTATTTTTTATTTAAGTTATTTTGGTTTTCTATGGCGTAGCTATGTTAAGGGGAAGACGCATGCCAGGTGGAAAGTGAAAAGTGGACAGGATGAAAGAAACAAGTGGTAACAGCAACATGTAATTACAAATGCAATGCATTTGTGAAGAGGAGGTGAGAGGAGGTGAGAGTAGGTGAATGGATGCTCGGTTGTAACTTGTACACCTCATTTAAAAGGGGAAGTTTTTGGAAGAATATGGAACTACAAAGAAAAGCAAAAATGAAAATAACAAAAGTTTCTAAAATAATATAGAACTATAAAGAAAAGCAAAAAGAAGTTTCAGGAAGAATATAGAAATATAGAGAAAAGAAAAAGGAAGTTTCTAGAGGAAGTAAAAATAATAATAATAATAAATAAGTATATATATGAGATAGAGCAGTGGCAAGAGGAGAGATAGAAGACCACTGAAGCTTATAGTGAGAGAGGGAATACATGAAGAATCAAATATTATATGTTGTATGGTGCCCTTTAAATTAATACAAAATTTCTAGTATTATTTTTGTGCCTTGTTGGTATGTTGTATACTCTGTGTGATTAGCAATAGGGTATAAACCCTTTGTTTTGTTTCTCATAGTTTGTGCTTGCATCAGTTTGGTGTCAGAGCTAGGTTGGTCTTATGGAGAGAAGTTGTAACCAATAGACTTGGGTGAAAAATACCAAGGTGAGGGTGGTGAGAAAAAATGATTGGGTAAGTGGTGAAAAAAATACTTACGGGTGAAGTTGAAAGGAGAAGAAAACATTGCAGTAGTATAGTGCAGTGGGGCAGAGTTAGAATAAGGGCACTAGAAAGATAAGAATTGAATGAAATGGTGAGAATTTTTATAGCCAAATTATATGCTATTGAAGTGGCACAACATAGAGGAACACCTGTTGTAGAGGAAAGTGATGAGAAACTATAATTTGAGGAAGTCCAAGGAGAGTAATTAGATAATATCAATGAAATATTAATTCAGGCCATAACAAAAATTGGAGGTAAACCCCGCGTTGAGGTCCCTAGCTATGAAGGAAGTCTTGACCCTGATAAATTAATCAATTAGATTAACGAAATGGATAGTATTTTGACTTGGAATCGATAGAAGATAACAAAAAGGTATAATATGCAAGTTCAAGGCTAAAAGGTCATGTGTTGTTGTGGTGGAATAGCATTCAGGTTGAGAGGCAAAGGAAAGAAAAGGAGAAAATTAAAAATTGGGATAAGATGGTATCCAGGATGAAATTCAAGTTCATGCCTACTGATTACCAAGTGGGTCTATTCCAAAAACTACAAAATTTGAGGCAAAAAGAGATGAGTGTCCAATATTAGATGGAGGAGTTTTATAAATTATTCATAAGAGTTGGTCATGATTACTCAGAACTAGAAAAAGTGGCTAGGTATATTAATGGATTGTGGTATAACATTTAGGATGAAATCAGCTTAATGGACATTAAACCCATAGAAATTGCATACAAGTATGCATTGAATGCGGAGGAGAAATTAACAAGGAAAATGTATAGTAGCTCTAGAGGAAGAGGTCAATTAATGAGAGGAAGATCTCAAGGAGAAGACAATCAAATATCCCAGACAAGAGAGGAAGGTAGCAATCAAAAATTTTAGGCAAGAGATGAAGGAACCAGCCATGCACATTATCAAGATGTCAATACAAGAGGTGGATATTTAGCTAGAGGAAGAGAGTATTATAATAAAGGGTCTTATAATAGAGGATAATGCAGAATATTTAGAGGAAAATATTTTAGATACAATCGGTTTGTATTAAAAAATGAATCATTAGTTTTCTCTTGATATTCCTGGAAGATATATAAGGTTACATAAATTCTATTGAGGTAGTTTGAACCAAGCTGGGTGGTTCATAAATTGAATAAATAACCCTACGTACAACTCCTTTATGCTCTAACATAATGTTGTTAACATAGTTAATGTAATACAAAATATTCTAACATCCCCCCTTATTACATTAATTTTGACTACACATAGCATTGCGAAACAATTCAAATTTGACTCGAGCAAGCGCTTTGGTGAAGATGTCCGCTATTTGCTCATTTGTGGGAATGTAGTGGAGCTGGATATGATGCTTTGGAACCTCATATCGAATGAAATGACACCTGGTGTCAATGTGTTTGGTGCGATCATGAAAGATAGGATTCTTGACAAGATTCATAACACCTTGATTGTTCAGAATAAATGTAAAGGAAGTTTCTTTGGAAGGCCCATATTTGTGAGGATGCAATGTAACCATATGATCTCGCAAACTGCTCCACTAGTTGCTTGATATTCTGCCTCAGTAGAAGAGATAGCAACAACATGTTGCTTCTTGCTATGCTAAGAGACAAGACCAGATCCAAGGTGAAAAATGTAACCTGCAGTTGATTTTCGGTCGTCTATGGATCCAGCATAATCAGAGTCCGTGTACCCTTGAAGATAGAACTTGTTCTTTTTGTATTCCAGGCTGATATATGTTGTACCACAAACATAGTGAAGAACTCTCTTTGTTGCTTTCCAATGGCTAACTTTAAGATCTTGCATGAATCATGAAAGATAACCCACAACAAAACTAAGATCTGGCCTGGTGTTTGTGAGATAGATGAGACTCCGAATCAGCTGATGATAGAGAGTACTATCTATTTTAGGAGATTCATCGAATCAGGATAACTTAAGTCCTTCTTCCATTGGTTTGGCTTTGGTCTTGCAGTCAGTTATCCAATACTTATCAATCAGGGTCTTGGCATATTTCTTTTGAGTAACTTGTATGCAATGCTTGTGTTGAGTTACTTCTAGACCAAGACAATAGTGGAGAAGTCCAAGATCTGTCATTTCAAAAGAGGTATTGAGATCTTTCTTTACTATTTTGTTCATACTCTCTAAACTGCCTGTTATGATCAGATCGTCCACATATAGTACTAGAATTACTATGTTAGAACCATTGTTCTTGATATATAGATTAGGATTTGTAGGACTTCTTCTAAACCCATGTTGCACTAGGTGACTATCAATTTTGATATACCAAGCTCGAGGATCTTGTTTAAGTCCATATAGAGATTTGATCAGCTTACAGACTTTCTGTTCTTGCCATTTAACTACAAAATCTTTAGGTTGAGTCATGTAGACTTCTTATTGCAGGTCACCATTTAAGAAAACACTCTTTACATCCATCTGATGTAGCTACCAACCAAATTGAGCTGCCATTGCACACAGAACTTGAATAGTGGTCATTTTAGTAGTAGGAGCAAATGTCTCTTCATAGTCTATGCCTTCTCTTTATGCATAGCCCTTTGCAACAAGTCGGGCTTTATGTTTATCTATTACACCATTTGCCTTATATTTGATCTTGAATACCCATTTGCAACCAATGGGTTTCTTTCCTGAAGGCAAATTCACTAACTTCCAAGTTTGATTTTTCATTAGAGATGTATGTTCTGCATCCATAGTAGTTTTACATTGATCTTTACTGAGTGCATCTGAGACTGATGTGGGTTCTTTTTCATCTAGTATTGTCAGATAGACTTTTTCATCTCCCATATCTATATCCTCATCTTCTTCTACATTCATAGATAAATCATCAAAATGTTGACAAAGGTCATCAACATCTGTTACTGATGTTGCATCATCTGCTCTTTTGTGTTGAGTCATACTATGAGTAGAGGGTCGATCTAGAGTTAGATCTGGAAGTGATGTCAGTTTTGAATCCTGCAATGTACTAGTATACCATTTAAGAACCTTCTTCTATGGAGGTGCTGCTTCTTTCTTAGGTTCATCTTCCTTAAGGTATACAAATGTGTTATTTGATGTGAAAGTTTCATCAAATACTACATCTCTGATGATATGTGTTTTCTTGGTTATAGGATCAATCAACCGATATCCTTTTGAATACTCATCATAACCAAAAAATATACATTTTTGAGTTTTCTCATCTAGTTTCCTTCTTTTCTGTTTAGGAATATGCATGAAAGCTTGGCATCCAAAAACTTTTAGATGAGAAATTAAGGGTTTCTTACCACTCCAGGCTTCTTGTGGAGTTTTTCCTTGTAGAGCCCTTGTAGGTGCTCTATTTAGTAGGTAAGATGTTGTGTTTACTACTTTTGCCCAGTATTGTTTTTCTAAGTTTGCTCCTTTTAACATACACCGACTCATTTCTACTATGGAGCGATTTTTTATTTTTGCAACTCCATTTTGTTGTGGTGTATATGTTGTAGTGAGTTGTCTCTTGATCCCATGTTTTTCCAAAAATGCTAAAAATTCCTTGGAAGTGTATTCCCCCCTTCGATCTGAGTGGAGGTTTTTGATGGAACAACCTGTTTCCTTCTCAACTTGTCTCTTGAACTGACGAAAGTAGAGAAGAGCTTCTGACTTGAGTGCAAGGAAGGATACCCATATTTTGCGGGAGTAGTCATCAACAAATAGCTGAAAATACCTCTTTCCACCATGACTAGTTGGGAAAGGACCGCACAGATCTGCATGGATTAACTCCAAGGGTTTCTTAGAGCGAGAAGAACTTGTCTCAAATGGAACTCGATGTTGTTTCCCTGCTAGACAATTTGAGCATACTGGGAGAACAGATGAAAGCTGAGGAAGCCCTTTGACCATGTCATATTTGCTTAATTCGAGTAAATACCTGGAACTGAGGTGCCCGTATCTTTTATGCCATAAGGAAGTAGCTTCATTGTAGTGGCAATGAGGGCAGTATGGGATGTAGAAACTGCATCCAAGATGAATAATCCATGTTTGTAGGAGCCAGTGGCAATGTTTTTACCTTGGTGACTAATGAAACATCTCTTTTTTACTTTGTCAACTTGAAAAACAACATCCATATTTCTATTGAGCATCTATGGAATAGATAATAGATTGTTGGCAAGGTCAGGAACATAGAGAACTTTCTCTATGTCACAGTCACCATCAGGGAGAGTTACCGTAACATCCCCTTCACGTTGTACTTGATAGACCTGATTGTCTGCAATAGTGACAGGTTTGCCTTCTCTTGTTTGAAAGGTTTGAAACCAAGACTTGTCCCCAGTCATATGTTTGCTTGCTCCAGAATCAATATACCATACAACATCTGATTTGGAAGAGGCAGTATGGGTCATGAGAACCTTGTGTGCTCTTTATGAGTCATTATCTGAAGATGAATTAGAATCATCTGAATGGGAATTTGCATAAGCAACATGACCCTTTTTTTGTTTGCAATGCTGGGGATATTTCTACTTCCCCTGGCCTTTCTTCTTTTGTGAGGGATCATTCTGTTGTTTTTTTTTGAACCAACACCTATTGGTATCATGATTGTTCATATCACAGATCTTGCAATATTTATCTCTAGAGATTGGGCTTTCCTTTGCCTTTGGAGGAAGACCATCCCTTCTACAACTGTCCTTGCTTTTGACCCTTTTTATGGGTGGAAAGAGCAGTGGCAGGTTCCTCATCTTTCTGTACTTGATTGGCTTCTTTAGTTTGAAGCAAATTAACCAATTCAACAAAAGTTAATGTTCTGCTAGAAACATTGAGTGAAGTGATAAAACTTTTGTAAGATGTTGGGAGTGCCCTCAAAATAACAGATGTCAAAAGATCATCATCTATGGGTTTTCCCATAGTATTGAGTTTAGCTTTCAATTATGCCACTCTACAGAGAAAAATTTCAACAGTTTCCCCGGAATTCATATTCAGATTGTGAAGCTGGGTTTGTAGGTGAAGGATAGTGGAATTATTCTTTCCTTCATACATAGTAATCAATGTTGCCCAAGCATATTTACTGGTCGTGGCATCACAAATATGAGGTTGGACCTCATCTGTTATGGCAAGTAACAAAAACATAAGGCCTTTCCTGTCCTTATCATCAAATGTATCTCGATCTGTACCTACTATGGTGGGACGTGAGGTAGTGCCACTTACTACATCCCATAATTTTTCTACTTGAATAATGGCTTTTATTTTATGCTTCCATGGCACAAAATTGGTGCCTTTGAGCAATTGGGCATCTGAAAGATACTTGTGCACTGTAGCCATTGTTTAGGGTTCCTTATAGCACCAAATGGTCCCCTTTTCGATATATCATTGCCAGGCCAGTTATACCTGAACTGAAACAAAACAATACCCACCCTTACATGAGGGAGACTATAGGTATTATTAAGATCAGAACGGTACATGGAACATAGGTAGTACTGAAAAGGATTGCTTTGTTGATGGCACCTACCTTAGAAAGTCATGAATCCGCATGCGTGGGGCGTAACTTCCCCTAAACACTTTGGAGTCCAGGACTTTCGTCAGGATTTAAGCCTAAACACAATAGCAATGGGGGTAAAAAAAATCACTCAAAGATATGTTAATGACACATGTCTGAGAATCTTCGGAAGAAGAATAATCAGTTGGAAGTAATTAAGTCAAAAAATAAAACTAGGAGAAAATTAGTGTTGGTGAGAGAACATCAAGTAGATGATCTATGAAGATACCTGTGCAAAGAGATAAATGCTTTGGAGAACCTGTGCAACATGTGCTGAGAGAAGTAGTGGATGCTTTGATGTAGATGATTTTTAATTGCAAAAAAAAATGCAATAATCAAACAAGCATGCTCACAAAGTGCTTCTCACATAGGTGTCGGGTTCAACCGAAAATGCACCCAAATTGTCAAAAGAAGGTGTCAAGTAAAATCAAAAATGCACCTTTGAGTTGCTCTCTATGTCTTTTTCTGAGAGTTTTAAAATTTGAATTCCCCCCTCTATCTTGTAAGAAGTGAGTGCAAAATAAATAGAGTATATCTCCAAAGTTTCCCAGTATGCCTTTTAACAATTGCTTTTGAAAAGAGAATAAGCAATTTACATGTCTTAAAAGCAATGACAACAAAAAAAAATTGTGTCACCAAACCTTCTTGGGGTGGCAAAATGCCCTATTCAGGCGTCACTGGGCCCTCGGGGCGTCAACAGGACCCTTGGGGCATCAAAATGCCCTCCTCGGGCATCATCGGGCCCTCGGGGCGTCAACAGGACCCTCGGGGTGTCAAACCTTGTCCGAGCCGTCAATTCTTGGTCGAGGCATCAAAAAATCCTGTGGGGCTTCATTTGAAAAAACCTTTTGTCAACGGGATTCGAACTGTGGACCTCGTCCACACAAATAACCTTGTGAGCCGACTGCTCTAAGCGGTGCGTCGAGAGAGAAGATGACGTTGCCTACTCATAAACCTTGCTATGAGTTAGCATTTGAAAAAAAAACATCTTCCCAGCCTTCAAAGACTCCAATTGACAATTAAAATACCAATCAAATATAAATCAAATACGCCTTCTTCCATGCGTAGGATATTATCTTGATTTTCAGTTTAAAAAAATCAAATATACCTTCTTCCACATGTAGGATATGATTTTTTTTAAATATATAACCCTAATATAGCATAAATCGAATCAATTTTTTTTATATTTCAAAATAAACCTTGTTATGGCACCTATGTTATTCATTTCGTAAATCCTTTGTTCGTGGTTACGGCCAGGGAAGAATCTGTGCGTTACCTCCAGAGCTCCTCCAGCAACAATGACTCCTTTCTTTGCTCAAGGTGGTGGCCAGGGAAGATGTTGTGCAGCATTGATTACTGTTGTGTCCGCTGCTATGTTTTCCAGTCTCAAAGATCACAGGATATGAACTATCCCCCCCCGATCACGCCTTGTAGAGATTCTGATGTGTGTGGCATATCCTTCAACACGATGGCTGCAAAGCTTGGAGTGTGCTACCTGCGAAAGTTGTAGGTCTTGCAAGTTTATGGAATGGTTCATCACCACCTTACCCAAAAAACATATCACTTTGCCCAAGAAATGAAAATAAGCTCTGATGCCATATTAAAAACTGAATCATTAGTTTTCTCTTGATATTCTTGGAAGATATATAAGGTTACATAAATTTCGTTGAGGCAGACTGAACCAAGCTGGGTGGTTCATAAACTGAACAAAGAACCCTACGTACAACTCCTTTATGCTCTAACATAATGTTGTTAACATAGTTAATGTAATACAAAATATTCTAACAGTTTGCTAGGCATAGGTCATTTGAGTGTCCTAAAAATGCACCTACAACTAGTCAAAGAGCACCTGAGGGTAAGGCTCATATTGCATATGAGAAAAAGCATGAAGGTAGGTCGTAGTGTACATCATCGAAGCACCAAGAATCATTAGTCATGAGGTGGATTTTAATGAAACCACCAGAAGAAAAGGAAGTTGAACCCTCACAAAGGAGAAACTTATTCCAAACAATATGCAAGGCAAGGGGAAAATATTACAAAGTGATCATGGATAGCGGCAGCATAGATAATCATGTATCTGAGGATATGGTGACCAATCTAGGATTGA
Organism: Wollemia nobilis; assembly: GCA_028583015.1. NCBI lineage: Eukaryota > Viridiplantae > Streptophyta > Pinopsida > Araucariales > Araucariaceae > Wollemia > Wollemia nobilis. Next base: position 11,489,823 of record JAQPPZ010016677.1, on the reverse strand, counting down.
AGAGGATGCCTCATCCTACACCCTAAAAGGTGGTATGGTTGCAAAAGGGACATCAATTGGTAGTTAAAGAATAATTTCTTATGAGTTTTAAGATTGGTAATTATTATGATGAATTTTTATGTGATATTATGCCTATGGATGCTTGCCACTTGTTGCTTGTAATGACTTGGTAGTATGATAGGTGTGATGTCCATGATGGGAGAGAAAATACCTGCACCATATGGAAGGATGGAACAAAAATTAAGTTGAATTCATTGCAAGATAATCAGGAAGAGGTGGAATAGGAACACAAGGTAATGTTGATAATAGGAAAGGAATTTCTACAGATAAAGGAAAATGAAGGAATGTGTTTGGTTGTGGTAGCTAGATCAGCAGATGTAAAGGGTGAGAAAAGGAAGGAAGGATATTTTAAAGAGATAAAAAAATTGTTGAATAAGTATGTGGATGTTATGTTAGAAGATTTACCAAGTGGATTGCCACCTATGAGGAAGATCAGCCATCATATGGATCTAATTTTGGGTTCAAGGTTACCTAACAAGGCTACATATAGGTTGACACAGAAAAATGAAGAAATTTAGAGACAAGTACAAGAGTTGCTAGATAGAGGTTGATAAGAGAGAGTTTGAGTCCATGTGTAGTACCAATCATACTTGCACCGAAGAAGTATGGAAAATGGAGAATGTGTACGGATTCAAGGGTAATCAATAAAATAACAATTAAGTACAGGTTTCTATTATCGAGAATGGATGATCTTATGGACTATTTGGGTGGAGCTCGATACTTTATGAAGATTTATCTAAAGATAGGATATCATCAGATCAGAATTAGATAAGGGGATGAATGGAAAACTACATTCAAGACCAATGACTAATGTAGCAATCCAGGATGCATACACCTAAGCTAGTAATAAGTGAAGCATCACATAAAGCATGAAAGATAGAAAAATTTACAAATGAACATAAATAAGGGTTTTCTTTATTAAATTTCCATTGATGTTCTTTCTTGATTGTGTGGCTTCCAAAAATATTGTTGGACATTTTGAGGAGTTTTGTTGTCATTGATGTCAAAAGAATTTTTGTGCTATGTTTGTCATCTTTAAAGACATTAAGTGTTTCTTCCAAAAGTAAGAAGGTCTTAAAGCAATATGTTATAATATTTATTTTAATATATTATATACCCAGAAGGACCCAAAGGATGAAGACCCAAGGAAGGAGAAGCAAGTTCAAATTAAATAATAATATTTTATTATTATTATTTCGGGCCAAAAATCAAGTTGAAGAAGATCAAGGACCAAGTTGAAAAATACCCACAAGAATATTTAATTTAAATTAAAATTTTAATTTAAATAATGATGGGTGCTAAGGTTTAATTTAAATATTTATTTAATATTTAAAATTAATTTTAATATTCAAATTTGAATTCAAATTCGAATGTCTACCGATATATTTAAGACAAATGGCATGCATATAAATAAGGAAATAATTTCATTTCCAAAGTCTCCCAAGCAATTTTTAATGATCTATAATTTATTACATGCATTGTCTTGATTCATTCGCTACATTCGAGGAGGAGGGAACATTTTTCATTCCATGCATGTAAGGGTTTAATGTTTTTTGGACAGTGTGGATTTTGGCTATCCCATCAATGATGATAGTGCAGGTAGAAGGTTTGAAATTGTTGAGGCTTTGCTTATTGTGTGACCATGGTTCGACTCTTGTGATCGATGACGTTGGCGCTTGTCTTTTTGCATTTGGCATTTTTTGTGGAGAATCATTGAGGAGTGAGTGTCGAGTGTCCCATGTGGATACATAGTCATTGGAGGGCCTAAGTCGTGGTTGAAAGCACCAAAGTTTGTGAAGGAAATAAAATATATGCAACTTTAATATTTTAATTTTTATGGATGCTAAGTGTTAGGGGAGTTATAAGGTGAAAAGATTAAAATATTTTTAATGTGACATTTGTGTATGTGGTGAATGATTTTATTATATTGAGTTTTGATATTATAAGGTGTGCAAGGGAAATTGCATTGTATATTGTTTTTGATGAAATTATTGAAGTGAAATATTGAGTTTGGATATTATAAGGTGTACAAGAGAAATTGCTATGTATGTTATTTCTGATGAAATTATTTGATTGAAAATATTGAGTTTGGAGATTATAAGGTGTACAAGAGGACTTGATGTTTTGTCTATAAATTATTTTTTGAAGAGGTTGTGGTTACCTAACACTTGAGATTGGCAAAGAGTTTGATCTTGTAAAAATAGGTTTTGAAGTCTACTCTTCATTAAGTAAAAGGTATGGGCACATTCTTCCTTGGTTGAAGTAATTTATTGGTTGAGGTTTTCTGAAAATAAGATTGGAGTGAAAAGTACTTGGTTAAGTTTTTCTTTGTTGGTTTGTTGAGTTGATGAGTTTTTTGAAATGGAAGTAAATACTATAAATTTTGTTTGATAAGCATTGTTGGAGATTTTGAGCGAGTGAATGCATGCTTCATTTTTGGGTGATTGAGATCCCTTGTTTTTGAGTTTTAATATTGGATTAGTGTTTACAAGATCATGAGTATCATTGTTATGTGAAGTTGTGAACTATATTGAAATAAGGTTTATGAAGTAACATGAGTATCATTGTTATGTGAAGTTGTGAACTATCTTGAACTAGAGTTTGTGAAGGAACATGAGTATCATTGTTATGTGATATTGTCTTATAAGCATTATTGGAAATAATTGAGTGTTCATATGCTTGAACTAGGGTTTTTAAGTAAGAAGTATTTCATTAAGTGATTGATTGAGTGGAGTTGATTGAACCTAGTCAAGTGGAAGTGTTGAAATGATAGTTTTAATTCTATGAAATAAATTGTTCTATATTCTAATTTTATTTGAAAAATATATTGAAAGTGATTGATATTTGTGATGAGAATGAAGCATATTGAGTCTCTAAAAATTCTCTATATATTTTTGTGAGATTGGACAAGTTATATGTGGGACTTGTTGATCATATTTGAGGTAAGTCTTGGTGAAGACTTGTTGAGCAAATTGGACAAGTTCTAGTGAGGACTTGTAAAGCAGATTTGAGGCAAGTCTTGGTGATAACTTGTGGATAGATTAGTGTGATATGTTATGGAAGTTTACAATGCAGATTTGAGATAAGTCTTTGAGAAGACTTGTGAGTAGAGTTGATTGGTTGATTTCTACAAACTTTGAGTTAAGTTTTGGGGCAGATCTAGTAGATTTGATTTGTTATTAAATCAAGATTTGTGTTAATACTTGAGGATAGAGATTGAGAAGATTTTTGCTAGACCAAAGGACTATTCTTAGTGTAGATTTGAGGATAGAGATTGAGCAGATTTGTGCTAGACCGAAGGACTATGTTTAATGCAGATTTGAGGACATATATTGAGCAGATTTGTGCTAGACTAAAAGATAGTGTTTAGTATAGATTTGAGGATAGAGATTGAGTATATTTATGCTAGACCTAAGGACTATGTTTAGTGCATATTTGAGGATAAATGTTGAGAAAATTTGTGCTAGACCGAAGGACTGTGTTTAGTACACATTTGAGACATGCTAAGAGCAAGCTCTGGAGGTGATAGATTATAGAAGATGGCATTCTATAATGGTTCGAGATTCATTATCTAGGGCATTGAAGATAGGTCTTCTATGTGAGGGCAAGAGTCTTCAGTGGATAGATATCCATAAGCCAGTGTAGTAGAGGTAGTAGTTCTTCTAGAATATCATCAACCAAAGATAAGGAGAAAGAGTGCTCCTATGGATAGAGATCCATGAAATTTATTAGGGGATTGGTTTCTCCTTTGGATAGAGTTCCGTAAACATTGTAATAGAGAAAGGATTCCCAAGAGATTTATTGAGAAAAATTTAGTGAAATATTTCTTCGTGGAGTATCCCACATTGGGTGAACCATGTTAAATTGGTGTTTCTATTATATGTGGTGATTTGTGCATTGCTTTGATCATTGTTGTTGATATTGCTATTGATACATTGCATAATATTGATTTAGAAAGAAAAGTAAAAAGTGGTCTTATACTATTCACCCCCCTCTCAGTATAAGCTTGTGTTCTTAAATTGGTATTAGAGTGTGTTCCTTAGGAAGAGTTTAATAGCTTGAAGGAAAATCTTAAAGGAACACAAATGGATTCTCAAAGTGGATCCTCAGGAAATTTAACACCATTGTTCAATGGGAACAATTATACACTATGGATCACAAGGATGAAGTTTCATCTAATGGCACTTGAAAATGAAGTATGGGAAGCAGTTGAAAATGGATACACACCACCAACAACTCCACATATAGATAAATATGGTAAGCTTCTACATAATTATAATTCAAGAGCAATAAATGCAATTCAAATGGACTTATGTGAAACATATTTTATAAAGATTATGCATTGCAAATCAGCAAAGGATATTTGGGATAAGTTGCAAGGCATATATGAGGGAGATAAAAATGTCAAACGGGTAAAGTTGTAAAATTTCAAGAGAGCATTTGAAGACCTAAAAATGAAGGATGAAGAAAATATTGCAGGATATCTACTTTGTGTGGATGAGGTTGTTAGCTCCATGCAAGGACTTGGGCTTGAAGTTTCAGAACCTGATGTGTGTGATAATATTCTAATATTACTCCAAAAAAGGTTTAGTAAATATATTTCAGTTATTAAAGAGTCAAAAGATATTGATAATTTGACAAGAGATGAATTACATGGCATTCTAATAGCATTTGAGATAAAAATAAATGAGGAACCTATTCCTTAGAAAGAAGCAACATTTAAATCCACTAAGAAGACTAATGGTAAGCAGTCATATTCAAGCAAAGAGCTATCCAGTGATGAAGAAGCCACATATGGCAGAAGGAATAAGGACTCAAGAAAATATAAAGGTATAAAATTAGTTAGATGTTTTAAATGTGGAAAATATAGTCACTATGCATTTGATTGTCCAGAAGCTATAAATAGCAGTGGTGATGAGAAACATGAACATAAGAACAGGGATGCAAAAAGGCATAGGTACAAAAAGAAAAATAGGTATGGACAAGGTACACAAGGGAAGAAGTTTTTCCAAAGGCACAAGAAGAGTTTCTATGTAAATAAGGTGAGTAAGTACTCAACTTATAGTAATGATGGTTCCTTAGATAATGATCGAGATGAAGTTCTATTTCTGGAAAAATAAAAAGAAGTGGTTAGGAAAATAACACCGATAATCCTCAAATATTTTATATGTGGTAAATTTGGTCATCTTGAGGATAGTTGTACAAAGAGTGGTTTCAATTTTAGTGATGATGAATATGAAGATACACTTGAAGGACCAGAAGAGAATATTCTTATGGCACTAGAAGAAGAAGGAGGTGATCCTAAAGAAGATAAGTCAAAAAAGAATGAAGATATTTTCAAAGGTAAACAAACAGAGGAAGAATAAGATAAGGGAGAAGTTGAAATTGAGAGAGAGATTATTCATGCTCTTAATGCATTAAATAAGATAAGAAATCAAAAATCCCAACTTAAGATTCAGTTTCAAGAATGTGATGAAGAGAAAGGAAAGCTTATAGAGGATATGGATAAGTCAATGGCTAAGACAAGGAATTTCAAAGATAGGTTATAAGTCAAGGTCTTAGAATGTGAAAGGTTGGAGAATGAAGTAGCTTTACTAAGGAAGGAAGTGAAAGATTCTAAGGATAGGTTACACAGGTTTGGGAGAAGCTCAAAGAATTTGGATAATATTATCAAGGCACAAAAACCTACATCAAGCAAAATAGGTCTTGATTTTGAACAGCATCAAAAGAAACAAAAAGAGGATTCAATATCAAGTTATGAAGAAGAAAAAACTTTAGAAGAAGAGAGTGTAAAATAAAGTGAGACTTCTGATGATGATTTGGATGAAAAAAAGTTCAATAAGGAAAGGAACAATGCACAAAAGAGGAACAGATGGAATAGGAACCAACATAGGTTAAAAGAGACCAAAAGACCCATGGGGTCAAGGCAAGGTAATTTCAATGGATTATGCTTCTCATGTCATAGGTTTGGGCACAAAGCTTCTCAGTACAGGAAACATGAAATACAGGAATATGGGAACTTCTAAAATAGACAACTATTTCAAGGGTATTGCTACTCTTATAATCAGTTTGGTCACAAGGAAATGAATTGTAGGGTTCATGATAGGAATAGATATGGCTTCACCAGGAGAAATCCCAAGACATTTACACCTCCAAGAAATAATAACATTAAGTATTATAAGTGCAATAATGATGGACATACAACAAAGTGGTGTAGAGCAAAAATTGCATAGACAAGCAAGAACAAAAATAATTAGAGGAATTAGAAGGATCAAATGAGGAGGAAAGTGGAAAAAGGAAAAGAGCATTGCATGCTGGGAGTAGAAATACTCCCACACCAGAATTAACAATATAAATAGGAGGTGGTGGAGGGGCTAAGCTAAGAGTTTCATTCTTAGCCCCAAGCCCCAAAGGTGACCCTTTGCCATTGATGTCAAAGAGAGAGAGATTTGAGTAAGGAAGAGATATTTGGGTTAGGAGGAGACCATTCAATTAAAGGGAGCAGTTCCTCAGGAGGAGGAGATAAAAAAAAGTTTAAGGAAATGGTATAAATTAATTGGGTTGCCATCAATGAAAAAGGGGGAGATTGTTGGACATTTTTAGGAGTTTTGTTGTTATTGATGTCAAAAGTATTTTTATACTATGTTTGTTATATTTTAATACATTAATTGTTTATTCCATAAGCAAGAAGGTCTTGAAAACAATAGGTTATAATATATATTTTTAAATATTATATACCCAGGAGGGCCCAAATGATGAAGACCCAAGGAAGGAGAAGCAAGTTCAAATTAAATAATAATATTTTATTATTATTATTTTGGGCCAAAAACCAAGCTAAAGAAGATCAAGGACCAAGTTGAAAAATACCCACAAGCAGATTTAATTTAAATTAAAATATTTTAATCTTTGATTAAAATTTTAATTTAAATAATGATGGGTGGTAAGGTTTAATTTAAATATTTATTTAATATTTAAAATTATTTTTAATATTCGAATTCAAATTCAAATTCGAATGTCCACCGACGTATTGAAGACAAAGGGTATGCATATAAATAAGGAAATAATTTCATTTACAAAGTCTCCCAAGCAATTTTTAATGATATCCAATTTATTACATGTGCTATGTTGATTCGGTCACTGCATCCAAGGAGGAGGGAACGTTTTTCCTTCCATGCACATGAAGGTTTAAGATTTTTTGGACAGCATGGACTTTGGCTATCCCACAAGTGGTGATAGCGCATGCGAAAGGTTTGAAATTTTTTAGGCTTTGCTTGTAGTGTGACCACAGTTCGACTCTCGCGATCAACGATGTTAGCACTTGCCTTTTTGCATTCAGCATGTTTTGTGGAGAATCATTAAGGAGTGATCACTGAGAGTCCCATGTGGGGACGTAGCCCTTGGAGGGCCTAAGTCGTGGTTGAAAGCACCGAAGGTTGTGAAGGAAATAAAATGTATGCAAGTTTAATATTTTAATTTTTATGGATGCTAATTGTTAGGGGAGTTATAAGGTGAAAAGATTAAAATATTTTTATTGTGAAATTTGTGTATATGGTGAATGATTTTACTATAATGATTTTGGATATTATAAGGTGTGCAAGGAAAATTTCTATGTATATTGTTTTTTATGAAATTTTTGAAGTGAAATATTGAGTTTGGAGATTATAAGATGTACAAGGAAAATTGCTATGTATGTTATTTTTGATAAAATTATTTGAGTTAAAATATTGAGTTTGGATATTATAAGGTGTACAAGAGGACTTGACGTTTTGTATATAAATTATTTTGTGAAGAGGTTGTGGTAACCTAACCCTTGAGATTGGCAAATAGTTTGATCTTGTTAAAACAGGTTTTGAAGTCTACTATTCATTAAGTAAAAGGTATGGGTACATTCTTCCTTGGTTGAAGTAATTTATTGGTTGAGGTTTTTTGAAAATAATATTAGAGTAAAAAGGACTTGGTTAACTTTTTCTTTGTTGGTTTTTTGAGTTGATGAGTTTTCTGAAATGGAAGTAAATACTATAAACTTTGTTTGATAAGCATTTTTGGAGATTTTGAGTGAGTGAATGCATGCTTCATTGTTGGGTGATTGATATCTCTTGTTGTTGAGTTTAAATATTGGATTAGGTTTTACATTATCATGATTATCATTGTTATGTGAAGTTTTGAACTATATTGAACTAGGGTTTGTGAAGGAACATGAGTATCATTGTTATGTGAAGTTGTGAACTATCTTGAACTAGGGTTTGTGAAGGAACATGAGTATCATTATTATGTGAGATTGTCTGATAAGCATTATTAAAAATAATTGAGTGAGTGTTCATATGCTTTGACTAGGGTTTGTAAGTAAGGAGTATTTCATTGAGTGATTGATTGAGCCTAGTCAAGTGGAAGTATTAAGTGATAGTTCTAATTCTGTGAAACAAATTGTTCTATATTCTAATTTGATTAAGAAAGAGATTGAAAGTGATTGAGCATTGTGATGAGTATGAAGCATATTGAGTCTTTAAAAATTCTCTATATATTTCTGTAATATTGCACAAGTTCTAGGTAGAACTTGTTGAGCAAAATTGAGATAAGTCTTGGTGAAGACTTTTTGAGAAGATTGGACAAGTTTTAGTGAGGACTTGTAGAGTAGAGTTGAGGTAAGTCTTGGTGAAGACTTATGGACAAATTAGTGTGAGCTTTTGTGGAAGCTTACAATGCATATTTGAGATAAGTCTTTGAGAAGACTTGTGAGCAGAGTTGATTGATTGATTTGTTCAAACCTTGAGTTAATATTTGGGGCAGATCTAGCAGAGTTGATTTTTGATTAAATCAAGATTTGTGTGAAGGCTTGAGGATAGATATTGAGCATATTTTTACTAGATCAAAGGACTATGTTTAGTACAAATTTGAGGACAGATATAGAGTAGACTTGTGCTAGATCAAAGGACTATGTTTAGTGCAGATTTGAGGACAGATATTGAGTATATTTGTGCTAGATCAAAGTATTGTGTTTAGTGTAGATTTGAGGATAGATATTGAGTAGATTTTTGCTAGACCGACGGACTGTGTTTAGTACAAATTTGAGGACATAGATTGAGCATATTTGTGCAAGACCAAAGTATTGTGTTTAGTATAGATTTGAGATAGAGCTGAGAGTAATCTTTAGAGGTGATAAAGTATAGAGGATGTTAGTATCCAATGGATAGATATCCATTAGCCAGGGTAGTGAAGACAGATCTTCTATGTAAGGGCAAGAGTCTTTAGTGGATATAGATCCATAAGCCAGTGTAGTAGAGGCAATAGTTCTTCTATAATATCACCAGCCAGAGCTAAGGATAAAGATTTATCCTATGGATAGATATCCATGAACTTGATTAGGGGATTGGTGTCTCCTTTGGATAGAGGTCCATAAACATTGTAATAGAGAAAGGATTTCCAAGAGATTTGTTGAGAAAATTTTAGTGAAATATTTTCTCCATGGAGTAGCCCACATTGGGTGAACCATGTTAAATTGGTGTCTCTATTGTGTGTGGTGATTTTTGCATTATTTGATTATTGTTATTGATATTGCTATTGATACATTGTATAATATTGATTTGAAAATAAAAGTAAAAAGTGGTCTTATACTATTCACCCCCCTCTAAGTATAAGCTTGTGTTCTTCAAAAATTCCATTTGAGGCTAGTACACATTGTGCTAAAGGACCTCTTGATGTGATTCCCACAGCTCTGTATGGACCCTTAGAGGCTAGCCACACTGACCTTAGATATTTCTTACTATTTATGTTAGGTTAGTAAATAACTAAATAATTAATTCATAAGCATTAGAAATATTATTGAAATGGTAGTTTAAAATAGGATAACAATAGGCTATGAATAGCCTTAGAATAATATAAAAATATTATCCTAAAATAATGCTAACTAACATGTTATAGGTTACCCCACCCTAAAGGTAGCTAAAAACTAACCTACTAACCTAGATAAATATCTAGGTTAAAAGTAAATAGTAATAGTAATGGTAAAAAGTAACAAACTACTTTTTAACATACGGTAAATAAAATCTACCTAGGTGAATATTAAAAATTAACAAATGAGGTAATAATTTATAGTTGTTGCAGCATAGTAACTCTAATATCCCCCCTTATTACATTATTTGGATAATGTATATAACTGCCACAATACATTGAAAAATATATTGATATACTGGTTCTTGCTCTATCATAGTGCTCTGGTTTCTCCTAAGAAAAAAGTGAGTCATTCCTCAATTTTTCTTCACATCAACAAATGTCCTTACTGTATTCTTGTTATCCAACCAGATTGCATGGGTAACTAGCCACTGCAACCGCTAGGTGTACTAGAGTAGATCACTACATACGAGGTTCATTCGGTTACAATATGATTTTGCAAAATTTTTGATAAGGTAGCTAAGGTGTCGATAGTTGTCAAAAATGCACCCTTATAAGTTTCCCCCCTTGTTGCAAAACATGTTGTAATGAAATTTTTGAAAGAAGTGTGACTAAGGTGTCGGTCACTACCAGAAAATGCACCCTTATAAGTCTTCTTCCCTTTTTATAAAAATTTGTGTGAAGTAAGAAAGAAATGTTTATCCCCCCTTAATTGCAAAAGATATGCAACTCATGAATCTTGTTAAGGCTTTTACAAATATTGCCTCCTAGGCAAATTTTACACCAAAAAATTCCCCCTTTTATTACAAGTACTTCAAACAAAAAAGAGTTTGCTATTTATTAAGCCTAAAATAGGTACAATCACCCCTTTATTGCAAGTACTTAAAACAAAAACTTATGCTATTTTATGAAGCCTAAAAAGAGAGTGTAGATGGTTCTTGCCTAGGGTGACAAATTTTTTTCCCTTTACAATACTATTTTAGCCATGAGCATTTTATGTGCTCTTTCTAAACCAGAATCAGAATCAGAGTCAAACACTTCACTAGCAACATTGTCTTTTTTTGCTTCTGTGATGTGCCTTTGCCATTTTTGTTTTGCTTATTTTTAAACCAACACTGATTGGTGTCATGGTTGTCCTTCTTACAATGTGAGCATAACTTCTTTTGAGGTTTATTTCCCTTACCTTTTGAATATGATCCTCCCTTCTGAAATTTTCCTTTCTTCTTTTCACCCTGATTGTTTGAGTAAAGTGCATTGTTCGACACTTCATTGCTTTGGAGTTTATTTTATTACTCCGTTTGAAGAAAATTGACTAACTCCACAAAGGTGACTGATCTTTGAGATACATTAAGGGATGTGATTAAAATCTTATAGAATTATGGAAGATCCCTCAATATTATTGAAGTCAGAATAGTATCTTTTACTTTGTCTCCTAAAGCATTTATCTATGACTTCAGTTCACTACTCTGTAGAGAAATAGTTCTACTAATTCTCTTGACTTCATATGGAGTGTATGAAGTTATGTTTGAAGGTTTAGAATAGTCGATTGATTCTTACCTTAAAAAATGGTATAAAGTGCATCTCGTTCATCTTTACCATTTTTAGCTTCACTTATGTGATGTTGGATCTCATTAGTAGTAGCTAGGAGGATCAACATGATAAGATGATTGTTCTTTTTATCCCATGATTTTTTATCTACTCCTGGTGATGTAGGTCTTGTTTCAGTGCCATCTACTAAATCCCACATTTCCTCTATAATCAAAATGGCTTTCATCTTAGTTTTCAATGCTGAATAGTTAGGATTTTTAAGCAATTCTGTATCATTTAGGTATTTTTTGATAGTTGCCATGATGAAGGTTCTAAAATTTACACTAAGATGATCTTGCTTTCACTCTTAAGTGGTATTTAATGGCACCTACCTAAAAAAACTCTCTTTGAATAAATATGATCACTTTGAGGATATTTAAGCCAAACAAATAAGAGGTGAAAGAGAATTTACTCAAAAAGATATTTAATGGCACCTGTAAACACCAAATTACAGCCACTAATTCTCCATCCTAACCATTCCACCACCCACTTGTCCACCACACACCTTTCTCACCAATTATTTGGCCCAATTCCACCTTTCCCACCTTCAAAAGGTCCAATTCCACCTTTCCCACCAATTATTTGGCCCAATTCCACCTTTCCCGCCATTTCCTAACCCAATTGGGCTTATTTTAATATTATTTTATATTATTATATATTTAATATAATATTTTGTATTATATTATAATATATTTATTATAAAATATATATTTATAAACTCAATTAACCACGATCAATCCGATCCAATCTAATCTCCACCGCCCATCTTCATTAATCCATGCCACATCTAAAAAGTAATCTCAACCTTAGGATATAATTTAACCTTAGCCACACTTTAAAAGTGCAAAGATAAAGCCCTAAGAAAACCCTAGGTTAGATTATAAATAATGGCATTTGCAAATGCTCAAACCCTAGAACCACGATATTAGAATTTGCATCTTGAAGAGATCATTGGCGAAGCCTTAGCGAAGTAGAAAGAGATAGAGCCCTAAAAATCCAACACCCTAGCTAGCCAATAGGACTTCTATTGTTCCATCCATCCCCATATCCATCCTTTCCACCTCTCCATCCTCCATTACCATCACCACCACTTTCATCTATCTGCTACATTCGTCGCATCCCCCCAGAACTGCTTCTACAGATTTTACCCTCACTATAGGTGCTCTCTCAAGTTTTTGAAACCCACTATAGAGCTTGCCAAGTGCACGTCTATTTCTACTGCATTGGAGGCTCACTCCAGAGCCTGCAAATCTCACACTAGAGCCTTCCAAGTGCACGTCCGAGCCTACTGCAACCATAAAGCAGCAAATCAGAACCTGTTGCATCATGGCATCTGCTATCAAAATTGCAACAACAAAATGAGGCATCATCATAAGCAAGGTATATATTTATTAGTTTTATTTTGTTACATGATTTGTAGATTTTGCATACCATTTGATCTATTTTTAGTTAGGGTTTACCGATGTCTGAGGGTCTCACATTGTGGAGCCCTCACAAGTGTTATTAATCCCTTTCTTTGTTTTTGTGTATGCAAATATACATATTCTACATATTGTTGAATGACTGTTGAAGCTGGAGTTGTCCGACATTGGATACCTAAAGCCCACTCATTCGGTTGGAAGTGAGAACACACTATTTGAGGACACTTCATTGATGTATCTAGGGTTTCGAGTAATCCTAGCATTTTGTAAATATTTGTATCAAATACTCACTGAGTATAGATTGTATCAAAAGGATTTTATTGGCTCCCCTCGCTTATTGAATAAATCTATCTATTTTGTACAATATTGTGTTTATTTGGGTCATTTTATTTCTTTATTATTCTAAATGTCATGTTTTCGTCTTCACAGCACCTACCTAAAAATCCTCTTGAAGAGGAATAATCAATTTGAGGAAATTGAGCCAAAAAAATAAGAGTGAATTAGGGGTTTTGATTTAGGAGAGAATATCAAGAAAAATTGGCTTTATACCTATGCAATGAATTACACAAGTGAGTGTGAAATTTGGGATTTTTGAATGCTCTTGATTTTGTGACTTATAATTGCAAAAAACAAGAAATTAAATGCAATAATAAATCAAAGAGTGCCCACAAATTATTATCACTTAGGTGTTATATGCAACCGAAAATGCACCTAAATTGTCAATTTGTAATAAATGTGTCGAGTAATATCAAAAAATGCACCTTTATCACCAGCTTTTGCAACAAAATTTTGATTTGTGTTGTGCAAAAATTTGATATTTTATGTCTCCTCTTGTTTTCCAATTTTGCAAAGAATGTGGCATAAAACAATTGCCTCTCTTTTTTGTGTTGCAAAATTAACAAGTTTTGATTTTTAAAGTGCTCCTCACTTTTGTGTTACAATTTTACAAAGAAATACAATTTCTTGTTTTCCCCATTTTGATTTGTAAAATGAACAAAGTACCACTCCTTTCAAATCAATTCGACACACGACCCGCGTTTGAAAGGATTTTAGAACCAATTGACACATGACTTGGTTTTTATGGACCCAAGGTCTTCAATTTATTCTCAATTTTACAAAAAATAGAATGTGCAATTTCATATATTATATCCCCCCTTGGAGAAAACAAATGCACACTTTGCCTTTGAATTTATAAAATTTTGTGTTTTCTTGTGTTACAATTTGGCAAAAAAGAAGTCAAGTTTGATCCTTTATTGGTTGTAAAATTAACAAGGGTTGAGAAGAGTTTTAGGGCTCCCTATTTTTGCAAATAAAATGGTGCTCTTCTTTGTCTTACATATCCCTTTGTGGAGAAAACAAAAGCTCTCATTGGTTTGAATTTTGCAAAAAAAAATTCTTTTAATTATCAATTTTATTGCATTATTCTAATTAATTTAAGTATAATTTCATTAATAATAAAAATTATTTTACATTAAAAATAATTTTTTTTAATTTTAAAAAATGATTTTTATATAAAATAACATTGAAGTATTAATAAAATAATTAAAAAAATAATAATTGAAACAAAATACAAAAACAATAATAAAAAAAAAATGCCTTTGTTTTTTTTAAATGCTCCATATGAGCCCGCGGGAGCAGATTTAATAAAAAAAATTATTTTGAGCCCCGACGGGCTTCGAACTCGCAACCGTGAGGGTTGAGCCTTAGCCCAACCCGATCCACCAGTCAGGATAGTCTTTTTAGTGGGATGGAAGGAGGAATACCTTATATTTTTTCCTTTCCTCCTCGTCGACAGGGAAAAAAATAGGATTTTTAATCCCACATGCACTCTACCGAGTGCATGTTCGCTATTTAAAATAGTGAATGCCCCTAGTGATGTGGGATACAGTATGCAGAAGAAAAAATAAAGGAGGCTTGGGCTTCATGAAGTTGCCCAAAATGAACTTGGCTTTAGTAGCTAAGCATACTTGGAACCTCACCAATGATGCAGTCGAATTGATCTAGGTAGTCAAAAGGAAATACCTAGCTAACCACTCTATTTTGGATGTAAATATTTCGACCAATGGATCAGCCTTCTGGAAAGCTATCACTCAGACCCGTTAGTTGATCCAATATGGCCTTAGGTGAATCATTGGGGATGGCAGTAGCACAGACTTCTGGAGAGAAAGGTGGATTTAGGATGATCCCCTAATCGAAATATGAGAGCTGGAAGAATTCAAGACCATAATGGACGCAAATATGGGCTAGAGAGTGGTTGACTTCATCACCTGGCAAAATGGTTCTCCTCAGTGGAATACCCTCTGTGTTGATAATCTAGACGAGGTTGTTGGATCTCCCCTTTATTTTTTTATTGCATATGGGAAATCACCTATCCATGCTCATCATTTTTTTGCCCATCACACCCAATAATATCTCACCATGCATGTGCCCAAATGGATAAATTACGATATGCCACATCAGATCCTCATCACACCACATCAGTAGCCAACAAGTCGCCATGTTTCACACTCAAGTCACCACATGTCACACACCGGCAAGATGCCATGTCAGCTCATTAGAGGTCACCATGTGTCAGTGTCCACATCATCCTTGGGATTCAAGCTTGTCAATTTAGGTCTACCATGTCAGCTCACTGATGTTCACTTTGATTTATGTATCATATTCTAGCTCAACCACCTCAGAGTTTGCATGCCTCATTATCAGTGTCGAAGGTCATGTCAGATTTGCCTCATTATCAATGTTGGAGGTCATGTCAGAGTTGCATCAGTTGTCATGGATCGATGTTCCAAGTGCATTAGAATTATGTTAGTGCATCAGTGTTTGGATCGTGTGCACTAGATGTGTATCACATGCACTAGAGATTGGAGGGTTGCCTACCCTCCAATAGGAAAATGGGCCATCACCTACTGATCATCAGAGGATTGACTTTGGTCATCGGTTGGTCTGCTAACAGGTGGGTCATACTGACAAGAAAGTTGTTGGTCTACATAGGAGCCGATGGCTGGAGGTGGTGGTCCAGTTGTCAAACCGGTGTGCTCTATGAGTCGATCATCACCCAATCGAGGGGACCATTGGCTAGTGATAGCCCAATAGCCTTGGTAGGCTATCACTCCACCTATGGGCTAGTAATCTATGATAGGTTGTTGGCAGTATGCAAAAATTGAGAAATTTTGTGTGTGTTAGTCCAACACGAGTCCAATATCACAAAAAATTACAAATAAAATTCTACAAAAGACATAAAAAACTACAAATAAAAATCTATGAGAGCCTTGGAATGCGTGCTAAGTGAGCTAAGGAAATTCTACACCTTGATAAATTTGTCCCAACCAAAGGGGGTCTCATCTCGGTATTTGTGCCCCATAGGTCCAGTCCAGGAGTGACAGATATGTCACCTTCTCCTTTCGAAGGTCAACCTCGTACCCAAGTAAGTTTCTCTAATACCAATGTTAGACTACTAAATAACCAAATAATTAATTCATAAGCATTAGGAATATTATTGAAATGGTAGGTTTAAATAGGACAACAATAGGCTATGAATAGCCTTAGAATAATATAAAAATATTATCCTAAAATAATTCTAACTAACATGTTATAGGTTACCCCACCCTAAAGGTAGCTAACAACTAACCTACTAACCTAATCTAGGTTAAAAGTAAATAGTAATAGTAATGGTAAAAAGTAAAAAAATATTGTTTACCATGCAATAAATAAAATCTACCTAGGTGAATATTACAAATCACCAAATGAGGTAATAATTTATAGTTACCGTAGCATAGTAACTCTAACAACTTGTTGATGACTACTCCAAAAAATGTGGGTATATTACTTGAGATCAAAGGATGAAATCTTTTAGTATTTCAAGGAGTTCAAAGCTCTTGTGGAGATTGCCACTAACTATCATATTCATGTCCTCCACTCAGATCGAGGGGGAGAGTACACCTCAAAAGCATTTTTTGCATTCCTAAACGGAGACTTAGCAAAATAAGTCTACATGAAGCAACCTAAGGGATTTGTCATTGATCATGGAAAGTTTGAATACTTTCGAAGCATCCTCTCTTGTTCTCTAAAGACCTAATGTATTATGGGGGGAATGTTAGAATAAAATATTAGGTAATTAATGTAAGGGCATTAATGTAAGGGTGCATCCCTTCATATTTCATTGTATAAATATTTATACTAAGATAATAATATAGATGTGCTTCTCTTTTCACATTCATATTTGATATAATAATAATATCTATTAAATGGTGACCCCTATTATAATGTGAAAACCTTTCCAAAAGGATCCTTCGAGCATTTAATGTTTTGCTTCCTAAATGGTTCCTTTTGAGGTTATGGATTATTTTTTATTTAAGTTATTTTGGTTTTCTATGGCGTAGCTATGTTAAGGGGAAGACGCATGCCAGGTGGAAAGTGAAAAGTGGACAGGAGGAAAGAAACAAGTGGTAACAGCAACATGTAATTACAAATGCAATGCATTTGTGAAGAGGAGGTGAGAGGAGGTGAGAGTAGGTGAATGGATGCTCGGTTGTAACTTGTACACCTCATTTAAAAGGGGAAGTTTTTGGAAGAATATGGAACTACAAAGAAAAGCAAAAAGGAAAATAACAAAAGTTTCTAAAATAATATAGAACTATAAAGAAAAGCAAAAAGAAGTTTCAGGAAGAATATAGAAATATAGAGAAAATAAAAAGGAAGTTTCTAGAGGAAGTAAAAATAATAATAATAATAAATAAGTATATATATGAGATAGAGCAGTGGCAAGAGGAGAGATAGAAGACCACTGAAGCTTATAGTGAGAGAGGGAATACATGAAGAATCAAATATTATATGTTGTATGGTGCCCTTTAAATTAATACAAAATTTCTAGTATTATTTTTGTGCCTTGTTGGTATGTTGTATACTCTGTGTGATTAGCAATAGGGTATAAACCCTTTGTTTTGTTTCTCATAGTTTGTGCTTGCATCAGTTTGGTGTCAGAGCTAGGTTGGTCTTATGGAGAGAAGTTGTAACCAATAGACTTGGGTGAAAAATACCAAGGTGAGGGTAGTGAGAGAAATTGATTGGGTAAGTGGTGAAAAAAATACTTACGAGTGAAGTTGAAAGGAGAAGAAAACATTGCAGTAGTATAGCGCAGTGGGGCAGAGTTAGAATAAGGGCACTAGAAAGATAAGAATTGAATGAAATGGTGAGAATTTTTATAGCCAAATTATATGCTATTGAGGTGGCACAACATAGAGGAACACCTGTTGTAGAGGAAAGTGATGAGAAACTATAATTTGAGGAAGTCCAAGGAGAGTCATTAGATAATATCAATGAAATATTAATTCAGGCCATAACAAAAATTGGAGGTAAACCCCGCGTTGAGGTCCCTAGCTATGAAGGAAGTCTTGACCCTGATAAATTAATCAATTAGATTAACGAAATGGATAGTATTTTGACTTGGAATCGATAGAAGATAACAAAAAGGTAAAATATGCAAGTTCAAGGCTAAAAGGTCATGTGTTGTTGTGGTGGAATAGCATTCAGGTTGAGAGGCAAAGGAAAGAAAAGGAGAAAATTAAAAATTGGGATAAGATGGTATCCAAGATGAAATTCAAGTTCATGCCTACTGATTACCAAGTGGGTCTATTCCAAAAACTACAAAATTTGAGGCAAAAAGAGATGAGTGTCCAATATTAGATGGAGGAGTTTTATAAATTATTCATAAGAGTTGGTCATGATTACTCAGAACTAGAAAAAGTGGCTAGGTATATTAATGGATTGTGGTATAACATTTAGGATGAAATTAGCTTAATGGACATTAAACCCGTAGAAATTGCATACAAGTATGCATTGAAGGCGGAGGAGAAATTAACAAGGAAAATGTATAGTAGCTCTAGAGGAAGAGGTCAATTAATGAGAGGAAGATCTCAAGGAGAAGACAATCAAATATCCCAGACAAGAGAGGAAGGTAGCAATCAAAAATTTTAGGCAAGGGATGAAGGAACCAGCCATGCACATTATCAAGATGTCAATACAAGAGGTGGATATTTAGCTAGAGGAAGAGAGTATTATAATAAAGGGTCTTATAATAGAGGATAAGGCAGAATATTTAGAGGAAAATATTTTAGATACAATCGGTTTGTATTAAAAACTGAATCATTAGTTTGCTCTTGATATTCCTGGAAGATATATAAGGTTACATAAATTCCGTTGAGGCAGTTTGAACCAAGCTGGGTGGTTCATAAACTGAATAAAGAACCCTACGTACAACTCCTTTATGCTCTAACATAATGTTGTTAACATAGTTAATGTAATACAAAATATTCTAACATCCCCCCTTATTACATTAATGTTGACTACACATAGCATTGCGGAACAATTCAAATTTGACTCGAGCAAGCGCTTTGGTGAAGATGTCCGCTATTTGCTCATTTGTGGGAATGTAGTGGAGCTGGATATGATGCTTTGGAACCTCATCTCGAATGAAATGACACCTAGTGTCAATGTGTTTGGTGCGATCATGAAAGATAGGATTCTTGACAAGATTCATAACACCTTGATTGTCGCAGAATAAATGTAAAGGAAGTTTCTTTGGAAGGCCCATATTTGTGAGGATGCGACGTAACCATATGATCTCGTAGACTGCTCCACTAGTTGCTCGATATTCTGCCTCAGTAGAAGAGATAGCAACAACATGTTGCTTCTTGCTATGCCAAGAGACAGGACCAGATCCAAGGTGAAAAATGTAACCTGCAGTTGATTTTCGGTCGTCTATGGATCCAGCATAATCAGAGTCCGTGTACCCTTGAAGATAGAACTTGTTGTTCTTTTTGTATTCCAGGCCGATATATGTTGTACCACGGACATAGTGAAGAACTCTCTTTGCTGCTTTCCAGTGGCTAACTTTAGGATCTTGCATGAATCGTGAAAGATAACCCACAACAAAACTAAGATCTGGCCTGGTGTTTGTGAGATAGATGAGACTCCCAATCAGCTGACGATAGAGAGTACTATCTATTTTAGGAGATTCATCGAATCGGGATAACTTAAGTCCTGCTTCCATTGGTGTGGCTTTGGGCTTGCAGTCAGTCATCCGATACTTATCAATCAGGGTCTTGGCATATTTCTTTTGAGTAACTTGTATGCAATGCTTGTATTGAGTTACTTCTAGACCAAGACAATAGTGGAGAAGTCCAAGATCTGTCATTTCAAAAGAGGTATTGAGATCTTTCTTTACTGTTTTGATCATACTCTCTGAACTGCCTGTTATGATCAGATCGTCCACATATAGTACTAGAATTACTATGTTAGAACCATTGTTCTTGATATATAGATTAGGATCTGCAGGACTTCTTCTAAACCCATGTTGCACTAGGTGACTATCAATTTTGATATACCAAGCTCGAGGAGCTTGTTTAAGTCCATATAGAGATTTGATCAGCTTACAGACTTTCTGTTCTTGCCCTTTAACTACAAAACCTTCAGGTTGAGTCATGTAGACTTCTTCTTGTAGGTCACCATTTAAGAAAGCACTCTTTACATCCATCTGATGTAGCTGCCAACCAAATTGAGCTGCCATTGCACACAGAACTCGAATAGTGGTCATTTTAGCAGTAGGAGCAAATGTCTCTTCATAGTCTATGCCTTCTCTTTGTGCATAGCCCTTTGCAACAAGTCGGGCTTTATGTTTATCTATTGCACCATTTGCCTTATATTTGATCTTGAATACCCATTTGCAACCAATGGGTTTCTTTCCTGAAGGCAAATTCACTAACTTCCAAGTTTGATTTTTCATTAGAGATGTATGTTCTGCATCCATAGCAGTTTTCCATTGATCTTTACTGAGTGCATCTGAGACTGATGTGGGTTCTTTTTCATCTAGTATTGTCAGATAGACTTTTTCATCTCCCATATCTATATCCTCATCTTCTTCTACATTCACAGATAAATCATCAAAATGTTGACAAAGGTCATCAACATCTGTTACTGATGTTGCATCATCTGCTCTTTTGTGTTGAGTCATACTGTGAGTAGAGGGTCGATCTAGAGTTAGATCTGGAAGTGATGTCAGTTTTGAATCCTGCAATGTACTAGTATACCATTTAGGAACCTTCTTCTGAGGAGGTGTTGCTTCTTTCTTAGGTTCATCTTCCTTAAGGTATACAAATGTGTTATTTGATGTGAAAGTTTCATCAAATACTACATCTCTGCTGATATGTGTTTTCTTGGTTATAGGATCAATCAACCGATATCCTTTTGAATACTCATCATAACCAAGAAATATACATTTTTGAGTTTTCTCATCTAGTTTCCTTCTTTTCTGTTTAGGAATATGCATGAAAGCTTGGCATCCAAAAACTTTTAGATGAGAAATTGAGGGTTTCTTACCACTCCAGGCTTCTTGTGGAGTTTTTCCTTGTAGAGCCCTTGTAGGTGCTCTATTTAGTAGGTAAGATGTTGTGTTTACTGCTTCTGCCCAGTATTGTTTTTCTAAGTTTGCTCCTTTTAACATACACCGACTCATTTCTACTATGGAGCGATTTTTCCTTTCTGCAACTCCATTTTGCTGCGGTGTATATGTTGTAGTGAGTTGTCTCTTGATCCCATGTTTTTCCAAAAATGCTGAAAATTCCTTGGAAGTGTATTCCCCCCTCGATCTGAGCGGAGGTTTTTGATGGAACAACCTGTTTCCTTCTCAACTTGTCTCTTGAACTGACGAAAGTAGAGAAGAGCTTCTGACTTGAGTGCAAGGAAGGAGACCCATATTTTGCGGGAGTAGTCATCAACAAATAGCTGAAAATACCTCTTTCCACCATGACTGGTTGGGAAAGGACCGCACAGATCTGCGTGGATTAACTCCAAGGGTTTCTTAGAGCGAGAAGAACTTGTCTCAAATGGAACTCGATGTTGTTTCCCTGCTAGACAATCTGAGCATACTGGGAGAACGGATGAAAGCTGAGGAAGCCCTTTGACCATGTCATATTTGCTTAATTCGAGTAAATACCCGGAACTGAGGTGCCCGTATCTTTTATGCCATAAGGAAGTAGCTTCTGTTGTAGTGGCAATGAGGGCAGTATGGGATGTAGAAACTGTATCCAAGATGAATAATCCATGTTTGTAGGAGCCAGTGGCAATGTTTTTACCTTGGTGACTGATGAAACATCTCTTTTTTCCTTTTTCAACTTGAAAAACAACATCCATATTTCTATCTAGCATCTGTGGAATAGATAATAGATTGTTGGCAAGGCCAGGAACATAGAGAACTTTCTCTATGTCACAGTCACCATCAGGGAGAGTTACCGTAACATCCCCTTCACCTTGTACTTGATAGACCTGATTGTCTGCAATAGTGACAGGTTTGCCTTCTCTTGCTTGAAAGGTTTGAAACCAGGACTTGTCCCCAGTCATATGTTTGCTTGCTCCAGAATCAATATACCATACAACATCTGATTTGGAAGAGGCAGTATGGGTCATGAGCACCTTGTGTGCTCTTTCTGAGTCATTATCTGAAGATGAATCAGAATCATCTGAATGGGAATCTGCATAAGCAACATGACCCTTTTGTTGTTTGCGATGCTGGGGATATTTCTGCTTCCCCTGGCCTTTCTTCTTTTGTGAGGGATCATTCTGTTGTTTGTTTTTGAACCAACACCTGTTGGTATCATGATTGTTCATATCACAGATCTTGCAATATTTATCTCTCTGGAGATTGGGCTTTCCTTTGCCTTTGGAAGAAGACCCTCCCTTCTGCAACTGTCCTTGCTTTTGACCCTTTTGATGGGTGGAAAGAGCAGTGGCAGGTTCCTCATCTTTCTGTACTTGATTGGCTTCTTCAGTTTGAAGCAAATTAACCAATTCAACAAAAGTTAATGTTCTGCCAGAAACATTGAGTGAAGTGATAAAACTTTTGTAAGATGTTGGGAGTGCCCTCAAAATAACAGATGTCAAAAGATCATCATCTATGGGTTTTCCCATAGTATTGAGTTTAGCTTTCAATTCTGCCACTTTGCAGAGAAAAAGTTCAACAGTTTCCCCTGAATTCATATTGAGATTGTGAAGCTGGGTTTGTAGGTGAAGGATAGTGGAATTATTCTTTCCTTCATACACAGTAATCAATGCTGCCCAAGCATCTTTACTGGTCGTGGCATCACAAATATGAGGTTGGACCTCATCTGTTATGGCAAGTAACAAAAACATAAGGCCTTTCCTGTCCTGATCATCAAATGTATCTTGATCTGTCCCTGCTGTGGTGGGACGTGAGGTAGTGCCACTTACTACATCCCATAATTTTTCTACTTGAAGAATGGCTTTCATTTTATGCTTCCATGGCACAAAATTGGTGCCTTTGAGCAATTGGGCATCTGAAAGATACTTGTGCACTGTAGCCATTGTTTAGGGTTCCTTATAGCGCCAAATGGTCCCCTTTTCGATATACCGTTGCCAGGCCAGTTATACCTGAACTGAAACAAAACAATACCCGCCCTTACGTGAGGGAGACTATAGGTATTATTAAGATCAGAACGGTACGTGGAACATAGGCAGTACTGAAAAGGATTGCTTTGTTGATGGCACCTACCTTAGAAAGTCATGAATCCGCATGCGTGGGGCGTAACTTCCCCTAAACACTTTGGAGTCCAGGACTTTCGTCAGGATTTACGCCTAAACACAATAGCAATGGGGGTAAAAAATTCACTCAAAGAGATGTTAATGACACCTGCCTGAGAATCTTCGGAAGAAGAATAATCAGTTGGAGGTAATTAAGTCAAAAAACAAAACTAGGAGAAAATTAGTGTTGGTGAGAGAACATCAAGTAGATGATCTATGAAGATCCCTGTGCAAAGAGATAAATGCTTTGGAGAACCTGTGCAACATGTGCTGAGAGAAGTAGTGGATGCTTTGATGTAGATGATTTTTAATTGCAGAAAAAAAATGCAATAATCAAACAAGCATGCTCACAAAGTGCTTCTCACATAGGTGTCGGGTTCAACCGAAAATGCACCCAAATTGTCAAAAGAAGGTGTCGAGTAAAATCGAAAATGCACCTTTGAGTTGCTCTCTATGTCTTTTTTTGAGAGTTTTAAAATTTGAATTCCCCCCTCTATCTTGTAAGAAGTGAGTGCAAAATAAATAGAGTATATCTCCAAAGTTTCCCAATATGCCTTTGAACAATTGCTTTTGAAAAGAGAATAAGCAATTTACATGTCTGAAAAGCAATGACAACAAAAAAAAAATTTGTGTCACCAAACCTTCTTGGCAAAATGCCCTATTCAGGCATCACTGGGCCCTCGGGGCGTCAACAGGACCCTCGGGGCATCAAAATGCCCTCCTCGGGCGTCATCGGGCCCTCGGGGCGTCAACAGGACCCTCGGGGCGTCAACTCTTGTCCGAGCCGTCAATTCTTGGCCGAGGCGTAAAAAAAATTCCGTGGGGCTTCGTTTGAAAAAATTTTTTTTTTCGACGGGATTCGAACTGTGGACCTCGTCCACACAAAGAATCTCGTGAGCCGACTGCTCTAGGCGGCGCGTCGAGAGAAAAGATGACGTCGCCTACTCATAAACCTTTCTGTGAGTTAGCTTTTGAAAAAAAAACGTCTTCCCAGCCTTCGAAGACTCCAATTGGCAGTTAAAATACCAATCAATGATTTTTTAAATAGATAACCCTAATATAGCATAAATCAATTTTTTCTTGTTATGGCGCCTGTGTTATTCGTTCCGTGAATCCTTTGTTCGTGGTTATGGCCAGGGAAGAATCTGCGTTACCTCCGAAGCTCCTCCAGCAACAATGACTCCTTTCTTTGCTCGAGGTGGCGGCCAGGGAAGATGTTGTGCAACATTGATTACTGTTGTGTCCGCCGGTCTCAAAGATCACAGGATATGAACTATCCCCACCTGATCACGCCTTGTAGAGATTCTGATGTGTGTGGCATATCCTTCAACACGATGGCTGCGAAGCTTGGAGTGTGCTGCCTGCGAAAGTTGCAGGTCTTGCAAGTTTATGGAATGGTTGATCACCACCTTACCCAAAAAACATATCACTTTGCCCAAGAAACGAAAATAAGCTCTGATGCCATATTGAAAACTGAATCATTAGCTTGCTCTTGATATTCATGGAAGATATATAAGGTTACATATATTCCGTTGAGGCAGTTTGAACCAAGCTGGGTGGTTTATAAACTGAATAAAGAACCCTACGTACAACTCCTTTATGCTCTAACATAATGTTGTTAACATAGTTAATGTAATACAAAATATTCTAACAGTTTGCTAGGCATAGGTCATTTGAGTGTCCTAAAAATGCACCTACAACTAGTCAAAGAGCACCTGAGGGTAAGGCTCATATTGCATATGAGAAAAAGCATGAAGGTAGGTCGTAGTGTACATCATCGAAGCACCAAGAATCATTAGTCATGAGGTGGATTTTAATGAAACCACCAGAAGAAAAGGAAGTTGAACCCTCACAAAGGAGAAACTTATTCCAAACAATATGCAAGGCAAGGGGAAAATATTACAAAGTGATCATGGATAGCGGCAGCATAGATAATCATGTATCTGAGGATATGGTGACCAATCTAGGATTGAAGAGGATGCCTCATCCTACACCCTAAAAGGTGGTATGGTTGCAAAAGGGACATCAATTGGTAGTTAAAGAATAATTTCTTATGAGTTTTAAGATTGGTAATTATTATGATGAAGTTTTATGTGATATTATGCCTATGGATGCTTGCCACTTGTTGCTTGTAATGACTTGGTAGTATGATAGGTGTGATGTCCATGATGGGAGAGAAAATACTTGCACCATATGGAAGGATGGAACAAAAATTAAGTTGAATTCATTGCAAGATAATCAGGAAGAGGTGGAATAGGAACACAAGGTAATGTTGATAATAGGAAAGGAATTTCTACAGATAAAGGAAAATGAAGGAATGTGTTTGGTTGTGGTAGCTAGATCAGCATATGTAAAGGGTGAGAAAAGGAAGGAAGGATATTTTAAAGAGATAAAAAAATTGTTGAATAAGTATGTGGATGTTATGTTAGAATATTTACCAAGTGGATTGCCACCTATGAGGAAGATCAGCCATCATATGGATCTAATTTTGGGTTCAAGGTTACCTAACAAGGCTACATATAGGTTGACACAGAAAAATGAAGAAATTTAGAGACAAGTACAAGAGTTGCTAGATAGAGGTTGATAAGAGAGAGTTTGAGTCCATGTGTAGTACCAATCATACTTGCATCGAAGAAGTATGGAAAATGGAGAATGTGTACGGATTCAAGGGTAATCAATAGATTTATCTGAAGATAGGATATCATCAGATCAAAATTAGATAAGGGGATGAATGGAAAACTACATTCAAGACCAATGACTGATGTAGCAATCCAGGATGCATACACCTAAGCTAGTAATAAGTGAAGCATCACATAAAGCATGAAAGATAGAAAAATTTACAAATGAACATAAATAAGGGTTTTCTTTATTAAATTTCCATTGAAACTTGGTTACAAATTTATCCCTCTTAGGCATACCCAATATGATACAGTTATTACAATCAAGAAAATTCCCCACGCAAGGGTAGGTGTAATTCACAAGCTTCCTAGGTTGACACGAACTGCTCTAAGGCAAATGTAGCCTTAGTTTCAATGATTAGAGGTATTTGTTGCTTTGAGTGTCAAGATCCTATTAACCCTATATTCAATAAGCAACAAGAAGCAATTAGAAGCAAAGGAGACCTCTCTTGATGAGGCTTTTAAGGGAAATTATACGAAAGATTATCATGAAAGCTAAAAATCAAGAAAGTACATAAAGCATAGAAATTTGCTCTAAGCATGATAATTGAGCATCAAGAATGTAAAGGAAGCATAGATCAATCCATCTAATATCCTAATTGAACCATTGAAAGCATGAAAACATGAAAAATAACAATTATTGCCTTAATTGTTTAAATGACAAAATGCAAGGAAAGAGAGCCTTAAATTATGATTCTACTACAAAATTATCTCTAATAAAGTAAATCTAAATCAAATGTAACTAATCTAAAACAATTAAAATGTAAACTATTGCTAAAATCAGCTAAATTGAGGATTAAACATTGACCGTGGGTCTATCAAATGTTAATGTCCTTGTTCTCCAAATTAAGGCTTAATTCCTCAATTCACTCCAGTGAATTGATGATCAAGGGTCACCATGATGTCCTCTGATAGATTTAGTAGTTGAATTGCTCAGATTGATGATGGATTGGGCTCGATTATGTTTCTTTATTTCTCCTAGCCCTCCATGGGAAAACGAAGGTTGTCAATAGGAGTTTAAGAAATTTATTGAGGTGTCTTGCAAGTGACAAACCAAAATAGTGGGATTTGGTATTAGCACAGGCTAATTTTGCATAAAATGATTCAGTAAACAGGAGCACCGGGAAAACACCATTTTAGATTGTGTATGGATATAGCCTCAGAGGAGTTTGTGAATTGAGGGATATAGTAGATTTGAATAAGAGGAGTGCTTATGCTTAGGATTTTGTGGATGTAATACATGAGATGAAAAATGAGGTAAGAAAGAGGCTACAAATAAGTATCAAAAATTACAAACAACATGCATATTTGAAAAGAAGAGAAGTCAGTTTTTAGGTTGGAGATGTGGTATATGCTTACCTCAATAAGGAAAGGTTTCTGAAGGGGGAATATAATAAGTTGAAGTCAAATAAAATTGGGCCATGTAGAGTGCTGAAGAAATTTAGGGATAATACTTATGAGATAGAATTTCTAGATGGAATTGAGATTTCTTCAATCTTCAATGTTTTGGATTTGTATGCTTATCCAAAATTAGCTACAGAGGATGACCACATAGAGCAAACTAAAAAGTTCCATTGGGAACAATAGATGCCTAAACAATAAGAGGAAACAATCGAAGACATAATAGATAAAAGAGTGCACAAGAAGACCAAGAAAAGAGAATATTTTGAATATTTGGTTAAGTGGAGCAACAGGCCATTAGAGGATGCAACATTGATGAGACTAGTTGAACTGGTAAATTTTGGGCACACAGTTGAAGAATATCAAGCCTTAGCATGAGCATGAGCTCATGCTAAAAAATTTCTTACTCAAGGAGAATGGCATAGGAGCTTTAAAAGGGGAAGTTTTGGGAAGAATATAGAACTATAGAGAAAATCAAAAAGGAAAATAACAGAAGTTTTTGGAAGAATATAGAACTATAGAGAAAAGAAAAAAGAAGTTTTAGGAAGAATATAGAAATATAGAGAAAAGCAAAAAGAAGCTTCTAGAGGAAGTAAAAAATAATAATAATAAATAAGTATATATGAGATAGAGCAGCAGTAAGAGGAGAGATAGAAGACCATCGAAGCTTATAGTGAGAGAGGGAATACATGAAGAATCAAATATTGTATGTTGTGTTATGCACTTTGAATTAATATAAAAATTCTAGTATTTTTTTTTGTGCCTTGTTGGTATGTTGTATACTCTGTGTGATTAGCATTAGGGTATAAACCCTCTATTTTGTTTCTCATAGCCTGTGCTTGCATCAAGGTGGAAAGTGAAAAGTGGAAAGGAGGGAAGAAACAAGTGGTAACAACAACATGAAAACTACAAATACAATGCGTTTGTGGAGAGGAGGTGATAGGAGGTGAGAGGAGGTGAGAGTAGGTGAGTGGATGCTCAAATTTAACTTGTACACCTCGCTATAATCGATACTACAATGTTGTCATGCCCAAGTCAATACAAATAAAAACTATTACTAGGTTTTCTACCTTGTCTCCCTTGTGTTTTTTAGATGTTTCCACTCCCACTTGCTCACTCTTGACCTCAAAGGGGTATATATATGAGGTAGCTTGGAACCCCTTCAATACAATATTGCATTCTCACTTTCACTTTCATTTCACTACAGTCAAGAGAGAAGCGAACCACAATAGAATATTATTCCTTTACAATTAAGTCCTCCAAGTGAAGACAAATAGTTCAATATGGATGCTAAAGCCGCACTCCTACATTTGTCTTTGCCCATGCTGCAATTGATATTATCCCTCTTTCTTTGTATTTCTCTCAGTATTGCCTCTACAAATATTTACAAGGATTTCGATATCATGTGGGAGGATGATCATGGAAAAATATCCGAGAATGGAGAGAAGTTGTAGATCATCCTGGACCAAACTTCTAGTTTTGGCTTTCTATCCAAGTATGAATTCTTGTTTGTCAAAATTGATATGAAAATCAAGTTGGTACCTAGAAACTCTTCTGGCACAGTCACAACCTACTATGTAAGCCCTTTGATCTCATGACCATTTTTCTCATTACTTCTATTATGCAATGAAATTATTTTATTATAATTGTGGTTGTTTTTATTACTTGCAGCTCTCGTCTCAAGGTCCCAACCACGATGAAATAGACTTTGAATTTCTGGAAAATTTGTTTGGGGATACCTATATCATGCACACAAACATCGTTTCTCAAGGACTTGGCAACCATGAGTAGGAATTCTACCTTTGGTTTGATCCAACCATAAATTTCCACACCTACTATGTAGCATGGATTGCAAAACATATCCTGTAAGAATGTCTGCCTCTTCGAGGGGGTAACCCCCTTCAATACTTTCATTAATTTTCCAAAAAGATACATTCATACATGGATCCATGTCTTTTAAAGATACAATTTATGAAACCCCAACCTAATGCTCAAGATTTGTATTACATACAAATTCCACTAAATATATAATCTTCTACCAAACATCGATTACATTCTTGATAATGGTTACATGAAATGGCCCCACTTGTCTAGGTGCCTTACTTGCCACATACCATTACAAAGTATTATAAAATAATATTATAAAGGAGTCCCCACATTGGAAATGGGTCATTACATAATCATATGAGAATTACAAAAATAATGTTAGGATGGGGTCCTAACATGTCCTTCCCCTTAAAAAATCTTTGTCCTCAAAGTTGTAGATGAGGAAATTGGTGCTGCAATTGCTAGAGAGATTCTCACATAGCATCTTCTAGTTGTAGACCATACCACTAAAAAAGGACATTAGTAATTAACCAATTGTAAATAGTGCACATCCTATGGTCCAATAGTTTTTTTTGTTCATTTAATATAGAACCCTCTTCATCTAGTTCTGGTAAAGTATAATGAACCTATACCTATTTTCCCATACACTTCTTGAGAGAGGATACATGAAATATAGGTTTGATCATGGATGTAGTCTATAGGGCTAACTTATAGGCTACTACACCAATCCATTGTAATACTTGGTAGGGGCCATAGTATTTGGCGATGAGTTTTTGGCACTTGCAAAGCTAAAGTGATGACTATTTATACAACTACAAGCAGAGGAATACCATATCACCAATATCAAAGCTACACTCAGAATGATGTTGATTAGCTTGTTGTTACATCCAATTTTGGGCCACTTTCAAATTCATCTTTAGTTGATGGAGAACTTCAATGTATTGGCTAAGTGTAGTGTCGATCACATGGACCTTGGAGTTTCCTGGAATGTAGGAGAAGGGTGTTGATGTAGACCATCCATAAACTGCTTCAAACTGGATGACCTTGGCCGTAGTGTGAAAGAAAGTGCTATACCACCACTCGGCCAAGGGAAACCACTTTACCCATTGTGTAGGATGATCAGAGGTAACGCAACGAAGGTAGGTATCCAAACATTTGTTGATAATCTCAATTTGACCATCAATTTGTGTATGATAAGCTAAACTCATTTTGATTTGAGTTCCCTGCAACTTAAACAATTCTTGCCAAAAATTACAAGTGAAGGTAGGGTCGTGATCGAACACAATGGATGCGGGTATGTCATGAAGGTGAAATATAGAATCAAAGAAAATTTGGATTACTGTGGAGCCTATGCAAGGATGAGAGGGAATAAAAATGAGTATACTTAGAGGGGCAATCCACTACCATGAAAATAATTGATTTACCTCTAGACTTAGGTAACCTTCACTAAAGTCCATAGAAATATTTATCCAAACCCGTTTGGGAATATGCAACAACTAAAGAGTTCCCCAAGAATGCACTATTTTACCATTCATCCATTGGCATATGTCACACACTACCACAAAATTTTGAATATCCTTCTTCATGCCCTTCCAAAAAAAAATACGCTTAATCCTTTCATAGGTCTTGAGAAACCTAGGATATAATGCAATAAGTGAAGCATGCATCTCCTTAAAGATGAGTTCCTAAAGTTTATAAGTGTGGGGAATAATAAGTTGTTGGTAGTATCATAAATATTATCCATACCAAGTGTATTCCAAACATGAGGTGGGTATTGTTTGAAGTGTGGAAATCAAAGTTTGCAAGCCTGAGTCCTTAAACACATCGTGTCAAATAGTGTATATCCACTAAGGTATGGATGAAGAGATGGTACAAAAAATACTTTGAGCCTCAAATTGATGAAAGTGCATCTACCATAATGTTATCTTTACCTTTTTTATAGTTAATATCATAATCATAGCCCATGAGTTTAGAGACCCACTTTTATTGTTTTGGGGTAGCAACTCGCTGCTCCAGGAAGTATTTAAGACTTTGGTGATATTTTTTAATGGAAAATTATGCCCAATGAGATAGGATTTCCAGTGGCTAACCACATGCAAAATGGTGATCATCTCCTTTTCATAAGTTGATTTTCTCAAATTTTATCTTGAAAGTGCTTTACTAGTAAAGGCCAAGGGGCATCCTTCCAGCATCATCATGAATCCAATGCATCAAAAGCATTGCTTCCAATGATAAATGGTTTAGAGGAATTGGGTATTGCTAAGACTAGATTAGTTATAATAACATGCTTAAGATCAATTAAATACTGCTAAACTAGGTCTATCCAAGTAAAAGAATTCATTTTTAACATGGTCCTTAAAGGAGCAACAATTTTGCCATAATTGTGGATAAATTTGCAGTAATAGCGTGTGAGCCCAAAAATCCATGAAGACCCTTAAGAGTGTGAGGATTTGACCAATTTTGAACTACTTGGATATTTTTAGGGTCTACCTTAACTCCATCCTTGGTGATAATGTGTCCCAAATATTCTACTTTAGACAACCCAAAAGAACACTTGGACCTCTTAGCATAAAGTTGATGTTGAGCCAAAATCTACAAAGTCTAGTCCACATGGATGAGAAAAATATTGTTCATGAGGTTCTGAAATATGGATTGTGCATTGTTCAAACCAAATGACATCACCAAAAATTTGTAATGGCCCTCATGAGCATGGAATGTGGTTTTGGAAATATCCTCCTCCTTGAGTTGTATCTAATGATAACCTAAAAAATATCTAACTTGGAGAAAAACATAACACCATGCAACTCATCCAATAATTCATCTACCACGGGGATAGGAAATGTATTCTTAATAGTGAGCTTATTGAGCTCATAAAAATCTATACACAACTCCCAAGACCCATCTTTCTTGCAAACCAATAAGACGAGAGAAGAATAAGGACTATTACTAAGCCAAATGACTCTCGCTTTTAACAATTCTTGTACTAATTTATCAATTTTTTATTTAAGTGAATGGGGGTAGTGGTAAGTTCTAATGTTAGGCGACACACTATGAAGTACTAATGGAATTGCATGATCATGGGAGTGATGGGGTGGTAACTCTGTTAGTTTCACAAAAACTACATCATGCTTGGTGAAAATGAGTTGTAAATCTACTTGAATTTTATCCTCAATTGAATGGGGTGGTTGTATGGAAAATATATAAGTGATTACCCATGAGAATATTTCTTTAACATATTATTCATTTGGTTTCAATTTATAATCTGAGGATATCCTGCTTGTAAGTTGTGAAGAGTGTAGGATCGACCATCTTACAAAAATTACATCCACAACTCTACAAAGTTCCAGGCAATGGTTTTGTTGGCATTTTTGCCACATTGTTTTGATTGTTGATTATTCCTGCATAAAATGTTGAAGTTCTCATTCTTCTATGAGTTTTGATGCCAAAATAGCTAAGTCCAAAGACTGTCACGATATCACGACAAAAAGCAGCATGGAGAGCATAGTTTCAAAACCATCGCGATATCGTGACATGTCACGTTATCACGGGTCTGTTGAGGAGAGAGAAGTCAAAAGCAAAGGTTTCACAAAATCGTGACCTATCACAGTTTTGCGACGCCAAAGGCAAAAAAGGGCTAAGCAGCAAAGTTGTCACGATTTCGCGACATGTTCCAAAATCATGATCAAAATGGTCAACGGGGGTAGAGCAGTAAAATTGTCGCAAAATCGCGACATGTCACATTTTTGCGACTTGCGATGGCCATGGAGCAGAGTAAGAGAAAATGTCATGAAATCATGACATAACTAAGCAAAGGATGATGACAATGAATCTCGTAGCGATTTCGTGATAGAATAATGAACAAGGAGCAAAATGCGAAAGACGTCGCGATATCGCAACGTGTTGCGTGGTCACGGCAAAGTTGAAACAAAAAGCATAAGGCATGAAAGGCGTCACAATTTTGCGACATTTGTGGAGATGAAGAAGGTAAGAAAATGTCGTGATTTTGCGACACATTGGGGCAGAAGGACCAAGTGTAGGGAATTGTCATGAAATCACGCCTTGTCGCGTTTTTGCGGTTCAAAGCAGCCAAAGGACAACATGGGTAAAGAATGTCACGATTTCACGATAGGTCATAGTTTCGTTGAAACAGAGCAGAGAAAGAGCAGAATAGTACGAAACGTCATGATTTCGTGATGTGTCGCGTTTTCGCGAGCTAAGGTGGCGAAGGAGACCAAAGAGCCAAATACGTCACGATTTCGCGACATGGTTGGTTTTCGTGATCCAAAAGTGGCAAAAGTGTATGGAGCAAAAAAATGTCATGATTTCGTGACATGTCGCGTTTTCACGACCCGTTATAGTTTCGTGCCAAAAAGTAGTTCAAACGGCCCGATGAAGCATTACGATTTCCAAGGATTAAAAGCACTCCAGAATTAAATGTTTTGCTGCTTTCCAATGCGAGCAAGGTAGAAGAATGTGCCCAAGCCACTAGAATTGAAGACGCCTCCATTATTTAAAGCTTTTGTTCATGATTTTTCTAACGGTTCAAGCATCCTTCGAGGATGACCATTTAATGAAGATGATCGGTTCCTTGTTTCATTTAATTTCTGGTTTCTCTGAGGCTGGTTTAAGGGGATCATTTCCTTGCTTCTGCTGTACATTTTGTAGATCTCGAGGAGGTCCGTTGCATGTTTTAAATGCTACAGAGAGGCAAGACCTCTATAAATATCAATGTAGATCTCAGAAAGAGGGATCGAGAGAGAGACTTTTGCTGAAAGCTTTCAAGTTCTTTGCATGAATGAAAGATATTTGGCCTCTGGTTTTGCAAGCAATTGTCTGTGTGTTTTCCCTTCTGTCTTATGCATTCCTAATTTACGCTCGTATTTCTTATCTGCTGCTTAATTTGAATTTTGCATCTGAGTTTAAATATTGCTAGTGAGGAAGTGAGTTCTGGAATGTGATCTTTGAGGTTTTCTGCGCAAGGTTGTATGTTAATTATGTCGTTATCTTTTGTTATATGTTGTTAGTTAGTTGGAAGTTATCTACTGCTAATCTTTCCCGATCTGATAAATTCAGCCTATGGCCATATTTCTCATCTCTTTTCGTAATTTCCCATTTCTTTATGCATATTTCCAATTCCTTTCCAGTAACTTTAGTCTGAAATCAAGCTTAGATTTAGTAAGGGAACCAGCCCTCTCTCGAGATTGGTCTAGGAGACATCTCTTTCTCCCAGCCTTTCAATGTTGGTCGGGTCTAGGGCGCATTTCGTATAAAATCCTTTCCTGTGGCAGATTCGTGACCAACAGTTTTTGGCATGCCCGGTGGGACATACTGTTTCTGTCTTAAAAAGATCCCATAGTATTGAGGGTTTAATGTTCGCCTTCATGCCGTATAGTTAGAACATTTGGTGACTTTGCAGTACCCAAAAATCTTTGAACGTGGATGCAGTGAAAGTTGTACTTCATGATCACGAGATCAAAGTCCAAAAAAGTTGAAGATCTTGTTGAGTTTTTTGAACTTGACAACACAAAAAAAGGTGAACACTCTAGGTTGGTTTCCCCATCGCTTGCATCATCTGCCATATCCACACAAATCCTTGGTATTGTTACTAGTTTTCCATCTTCTCAGTTACATACACTAGTCCCAATGGCCCAGTATCCTCCACCTCGACAGTTTTCAGCATGGAACAGCTCAAGAGCCTTGAATTTGCAGGCTCAAAATCCAGTTCCCCAGGCTGCTTTGAAAGCCTTGCCAACCTATGATGGTACGGGTAAGACTGCATATGAACATATTCATGATGTAGCTTCTCTGGCAGCCATTCATGATATAACAGATGAAGATGTGATGGTGAAGTTATTAGTGTTATCCTTGAGAGGAAAATTGTTGTATTGGTACCGATCTCTGCAACCAAGCACTATTGCATCATGGGATCAGCTAGGAGAATTGTTAGTTAAGAATTTTCATGAACAGGCTAACCCATTTTCATTGTTGCATCAGTTTAACGCAATCCAGAGGCACCCGCAGGAGGCAATAGCATATTTCAATGTTCGTTTCACCAGAAGCTGGCAGCGAGTGCCTGAAGGACTTCGCCCTACCCCTGAGCAAGCTACGTTCTACTACCTTCGAGCATTCAATACAGACATTGGCTTGGCGATCAGGTAGTCCAATGTGATGACCTTCCCAAAACTGTTCAAGCAAGCACAAAAGGCGGAGGTGGACTTGATTGCAATCGGTAGGCTTCCTCCAAAGGTAGCAATGCCCATTTTACCTGATATTCCACAACAATTATATCCTAGTTCTTTTTTGCAATCTATGTCTTCTATGTACCCTGTTCCATCATGGAGCTCCAATGCACCTCAAATTGCACCCATCCCAGTTCCTCAGCTCTCTACTTCAACAAATCCCCAGTTGCCTACACCCAACATTCTGCCATTCCTTGCTTCCACTTCATTCCCAGCATTACCGACACCACCACCTTTGCCCTTACCAGCACCTCCTGCACCTGTAAATCCTGATCCTTATACGACACTCTTGCAAGAGGTAAAATCTGCCAATTTTGCAATAAGAGCAATGGGCAATAAGATCACGCTTATTGAAAGGAAGCAAGTTGAGCGAGATTTCTAGCCTAGGAGATTTCAACCTCCGTCGATTACTAGAGAACAAGTTGCTTCAACAAGCAAAGCACCCGAGAAGAACCTGACCGTTTTGGCAAATGAAGATGTAGACCTTGTGGAAAGAACATATTGGTGTTCAACATGCAATGATCCACATGGAGAAGACACTTGCATGGTTCATTTGAATTATGTGCAGACATTGGCTGCTAGTTCTTTGGGAGGGCAAGTCAATATGATCTCTGAGGTAGGCCATAGCTTAATGGTTCCATCGTAAGAGAAAGTTTTGGTTCTCACAAGGACTAGAAAGAAGCCTGTTACAGTAGATCCTGCTGAGCTAGAGCCATTAAAAGTGCCAGCTAATTTGAAAAAATGAGTGAAAACTCCTGTGTCAGTTTCAAAGCTCGATGCGCCTGTTTTATCGAAAGATCTTGTTCCACACAGAGTACAAGAAAAGGCCGCAACTACACAGGCAAGATCAGAAGCAGAGGAGCAAGCTAGAGAAAAGTTGAAGTACCCTTCATTGATGAAGAGGTTGAGAGTAGAAGCTACTCAGCAGTATCAGAGCAGATATGATCACCCCATTGAAAAGAAGGAATCTGCTACGGTTGCATACAACATTGTCGAAGAACTAAAGAAGACCCTAGCTAAGGTTAGTCTTTATGATGCATTGCAATTGCCTAGGTAGGTAGATTTATTGCAAGAATATTTAAAATCTATGAAGGATAGTGAGAAGGGTCCTACCCAGACAATTTATGCTCAAGCTTTAACCACTTCCATCACTGGTAAAAATAGACCACCCCCATTTTATCTATCACTGCAAATAGAGGGTTGGATCGTGCATAACTGCATGATCGACTCTAGAGCCGCTACAACTGTCATGCCAAAGGCAGTTTGCGAAGTTATGGGTATGGAATACACATGAAGTAGCCCTAGAGTCTTGCAGTTAGATGGTACTCCTATGAAAATGGTGGGTGTAATCAAGGATGTCCTAATTGTTTTACACACTATGCCTCAGATTACAGTCATTCAGGAGATAGTTGTGGTCGATCTAGAACCGTATTTCAGTATGTGCTTATCCAGAGAGTTTACTGCAAATTTGGGAGGTTACCTTGCACTGGATTATTCCCACTTGGAGATCCCTTTCAAAGGAAAGAGACTCTAGATTCATAATGAAAAACCTTCCTCTTTTCATATTGAAAGGTTGGATGAAGCAGGAAAGACCATGTAGTCTATCAACATGCTAACCGAAGAGTTAGAGGGTTCTAATTTGGTGAATGAGGTTTTAGATGAGCTTCAGTTGGAAGACGGGTTTTCCATGCTTGATTTCAATGCTATGCTAGAGACCGAGATTGGCTGTTATTCCATTACAAAGCCCGAGGATGGCACAATGCAAGTACTCCTTAACCAAGATGATCAGAGCTCTGTCAAGAATCAATTATGGAAGTTGTATTTTTATGGAGCACAATATAGAAATGGTGCTAACACTGGGACTGAACGATCATGCCTAGGTCTCAAGCTGGTTGGGACACTTGGAGTGCAGCAGTTTCAAATCTTTGGTGACTCTGAGCTGATCATCAATCAGGATTCTACTGAGTGTTTGTCAAGGGTCTGGGATCTAGGAGATAGAACCGTGTTTGGGTTCGTGTCTTTCCTGAAATTTCATAGCTAATTTGGGAGTTACTTTGTACATAAAAAAAAAAAAAACACAAAAAAATAGAAAACAGAAAAAGAAAAAAAAAGTATTGTGGATTTCCTCTGTCAACTTCGGCTCTTTTTGCATGCGAGCCCGTAGGTACATATTTCTTTCTTTTTTCTTCTTCCTTCCCCAGCAGATAGTGGCTTTCATCAATTTCTTCCTTCCCCCTCCTTTCTTTTCATTCCCTTCCTCGCTCATTCCTTCTTCTACCATCTGTAATTAAGCCACTTCTGTTGTTTCTTTTCCCTTTCTGATATTCCCGTTTCTTCTTTTCCTTTTCTTCTAATTTCATTGTTGTTTTAGCATTTATCAGTTCTATCTACCATTTCACTCCTTCCATTCCTACCATCCCCATTCCATTCACTTCCATTTCCATTTCATAGCAGCTAGTAGCACAGAAGCACTCTGTTACTGTATCTGTCACTGTTGTTCCTT
This sequence comes from Wollemia nobilis, assembly GCA_028583015.1. Lineage (NCBI taxonomy): Eukaryota > Viridiplantae > Streptophyta > Pinopsida > Araucariales > Araucariaceae > Wollemia > Wollemia nobilis. The sequence continues at coordinate 11,451,629 of JAQPPZ010016677.1, read as the reverse complement.
CATTTTCCATCATGCCACCATTTCACCATTCCATTCCCCATTCCATAGCCTGCACATTTGTTGGCCATCACTCTGTTCATTCTGTTCATTTTCCTTTTTTACCCTAGGTGCTTTCATGGAGATTCTTTTACAGCACCTGGTAAGCTAAGCCAAATACAGATTCCTTTGAGTTTTTAGTAAGTCAGCAAGAGTTGTTGTAGTAGTCTACCGAGATGTACCTCATCAGCCAGTTTTCTGTTCTCTCAATTTTCCTTGACTCTGTTGCCCAATGGATTCAGGCCTAGGATTCGTGCATACAGCAGAATTGTATACCCCGCGAGCCACCAAGAATGTTGGCATTTTTGCCACATTGTTTTGATTGTTGATTATTCATGCATAAAATGTTGAAGTTCTCACTTTTCTATGAGTTTTGATGCCAAAACAGCTAAGTCCGAAGACTGTCGCGATATCGCGACAAAAAGCAGCATGGAGAGCATAGTTTCAAAACCGTCGCGATATCGCGACATGTCGCGTTATCGCGGGTCTGTTGAGGAGAGAGAAGTCAAAAGCAAAGGTGTCACAAAATCGTGACCTGTCACAGTTTCGCAATGCCAAAGGTAGAAAAGGGCTAAGTAGCAAAGTTGTCACGATTTCGCGACGTGTTCCAAAATCACGGTCAAAGTGGTCAACGAGGGCAGAGCAGTAAAATTGTCGCGAAATCGTGACATGTCGCGTTTTCATGACTTGCGATGGCCATGGAGCAGAGTAAGAGAAAAGGTCATGAAATCGTGACATAACTAAGCAAAGGGTGATGACAATGAATCTCATAGCGATTTCGCGACAGAATAATGAACAAGGCACAAAATGCGAAAGATGTCGCGAAATCGCAACGTGTTGCGTGGTCGCGGCAAAGTTGAAACAAAAAGCATAAGGCATGAAAGGTGTCACAATTTTGCAACATTTGTGGAGATGAAGAAGGCAAGAAAATGTCACGATTTTGTGACACATTGGGGTGGAAGGACCAAGTGCAAGGAATTGTCGCGAAATCGCGCCTTCTCGCGTTTTCACGGTTTGAGAGCAGGACCATACAAGGACAACAATGGTCGTGAAATAATGTCATGATTTCATGACAGGTCATAGTTTCGCTAAAACAGAGCAAGAGAAAGAGCAGAATAGTATGGAAGAACGTCATGATTTCGCGATGCGTCACGTTTTCACGAGCTAAGGTGGCGAAGGAGACCAAAGAGCCAAATACGTCGCGATTTCGCGACATGGTTGGTTTTTGCGATCCGAAAGTGGCAAAAGTGTACAGAGCAAAAAATGTCACGATTTCACGACATGTCACATTTTCACGACCCGTTACAGTTTCGTGCCAGAAAGCAGTTCAAACGGCCCGATGAAGCATTGCGATTTCCAAGGATTAAAAGCACTCCAGAATTAAATGTTTTGCTGCTTTCCAATGCGAGCAAGGTAGAAGAATGTGCCCAAGCCACCAGAATTGAAGATGCCTCCATTATTTAAAGCTTCTGTTCATGATTTTTCTAATGGTTCAAGCATGCTTCGAGGATGATCATTTAATGAAGACGATCGGTTCCTTGTTTCATTTAATTTCTGGTTTCTCCGAGGCTGGTTTAAGGGGATCATTTCCTTGTTTTTGTTGCACATTTTGTAGATCTCGAGGAGGTCCGTTTCATGTTTTAAATGCTGCAGAGAGGCAAGACCTCTATAAATATCAATGTAGATCTCAGAAAGAGGGATCGAGAGAGAGACTTTTGCTGAAAGCTTTCAAGTTCTTTGCATGAATGAAAGATATTTGGCCTCTGGTTTTGCAAGCAATTGTCTATGTGTTTTCCCTTCTATCTTATGCATTCCTAATTTATGCTCGTATTTCTTATCTGCTACTTAATTTGAATTTTGCATCTGAGTTTAAATATTGCTAGTGAGGAAGTGAGTTCTAGAATGTGATCTTGGAGGTTTTCTGCGCAAGGTTGTAAGTTAATTACGTCGTTGTCTTTTGTTATATGTTGTTAGTGAGTTGGAGGTTATCTGCTGCTAATATTTCCCGATCTGATAAATTCGGCCTGTGGCCATATTTCCCATCTCTTTCCGTAATTTCCCATTTCTTTCTGCATATTTCCAATTCCTTTCTAGTAACTTTAGTCTGAAATCAAGCTTAAATTTAGTAAGGGAACCAGCCCTCTCTGGAGATTGGTCCGGGAGACATCTCTTTCTCCCGGCCTTTCAATGTTGGCCGGGTCTAGGGCGCATTTCATATAAAATCCTTTCCTATGGTAGATTCGTGACCAACAGGTTCCCAAAGTACCTAACCACAAAGCTATGAGAATAATATCGCATCCCCCTAGTTGAAGAGAAAACATATATGTTTTGAGCTCATAATCCCCTAACTTAACTTCGTATTGTGGCATTTACCTTTACAATACAAGGTTCCATAATTTTCCATGATAACCTCAAAGGAGTTGCATGTATGTATGTAACAATTGGCTTGCTTGGCGATGTAGGTATAAATAAAGTTATGTGTGTTGCCTAAATCAATGAGGATTGTAAGACATTGTCCTTTGAAAAAATCTACTACTTTCATTATCTATGGGGTAGTAATCCCTGCAATGGTATGAAAAAAAAATTTAGGTTGTGGCTCTTCTTGTGTATCACCCTCATCTAGAGGGGGTTCAGCTAATGTTTATGCTTCATCCTCATGTTGTTCAGTACTTATTGACTCTTCGACATCAATCAAGAATATTTTATTTTGGATGCACCTATGCTCTTGTGTATATTTTTCATCATAATTATAACATAAACCTTAGGTGCATCAAGCATCCATCTCTTTGATAGTCAAATGCTTGTAAGGAGTAGATTTATGTTCAACATTGGATGTGATCTTGGAAGGAAAGGAGGGTTTAGCCTATGGAAATTTAGGTGTCCTCCTTTGAGTTAAGGATTTTTCTTTGGCCAACTGTGCCAATATTATGGCTTGTATCATATTTTATGATTTAAACATCTTGACCTTAGCCTTGAGATCATCCTTCAAGCCATTGACAAAAAAACTAAAAAAAAATCCTTCATTCAGTCCCTTGGTCCTATTAGCCAGTTTTTCAAATTGGCTTTGGTAGTCAGGACTGTAGTGGTTTGTCTCTATTTGGTTAATGCTCATATGAAGTCCTCATACTCACTAGGGCCAAAACGAGTGAGTAATTGGGACTCAAAAACTTCCCAAGAAGGGTCAAAAACTATGTTATAACCATTGATACCATTGTAAAGCTTTAGATTCAAAGTTGAAAGATGTCATAGTGATCCACAAATAATTAGGGAAATTGTAAAATTTGAAAAATTGATCTGCATGACATAACCACCCATCAACATCCTTTCTATTGAACATAGGAAAGTCTAATTTAGGCATCTTAAAGGGAGCATCCTAATAAAAAAGAGTGGGAGAGCCTTCCTTGTACCTATGGGGTCCTTTTCCTTGATCGATGTGGTCAATGTCATGATGCTCAAATACCTTTGGGCCATCCTTAATTGTTTCCTCAAGCTCTAAGAAGTTGTCTTCAATATTGACTTTGGAGTTGTAGTCATTTATCAAAGGTTGTATGTCATCCTTCACAAATTGCATTGTCTCCATAAGGGAATTAATTGTGGTTCCTATTGTCTCCAAATATTTGGCTTGCTTGACCTCCTTTTGGTGTCCATGAGTACCACCAACCATTTTGAAGTGATTCGAACTACCACTAACTTACTAAAAATAGAAGTGTAATTTTAGGGGTTACGATTTTTAGTAAGAATCCAAAAAAAGTGCTTGGGTGTAATATATCAAAATAATTAGCTCAAAAAGATGATCATAATGAGCTATATACCACAACACTAGTTTTGGACATCCCAATTTTGTTTATATGCTTTTTTGTCTAGTTTTTTGGTGTTGTAGATTTTTCACTTGGAGGCTTGGTTCAAAATATGAGTTTTTGGTGAACCAAGTCCTTATGACACTATCCCTACACTACCTATTATTGGTATTATCTTTGCACTATCTATTACTGACACTATTTGGTAACTGACACTATGGGTCCTTATACTGATGACTGGTTGTTTTGAATTTATCATTGACAATTCTCTGTCTATTATAAGCCCAAAGGTCACAAACAATTGTTACTAACACTAGCAATTAACACCTCTGACTTGACTATTACTATCCTTAGACTGAAGTTATACCCTTTTGTTATTGACACTAGAAGACTCTGTCATGACTATTTTTGTTATGTTCACCAATTCTTTCCTCTGTTTCAAATAATATTCTATGATAGGGAAGTCTCCTCCGTATGCTTAATTTTGTGGAAAAAATTGTGGGTGCAGGTTTAACATGCACAAACAAAAAAAAATTGTTTGTAGGTGGAACATAACCAGGTACTCTAAGCCAAGGAGTATGTAATATCTATAGGCCCTTTTTTATATCACAGTGATGAATGGTAGTGCTCAAACCAATATTTTAGGCCACTACTCAAGGAAGATTCCACACATACCCTTGAGCACACTACTTACCCATTTGATAGTACGAGAGGGTAGTATTTTTGGATGTTGTGTTCGGTGTACTATCTATAATACAAGGATGAAAAACTCTTTCTAGGGCTAAAGGTTTTCCTAATAACAATCTCACAAAATAACATAGAATCATAGGCCTCTTCAAGGGGGCAACCTCCTTCAATACTTTCATTAATTTACCAAAAAGATACATTTGTACATGGATCCATGTCTTTTAAAGATACACTTCATGCAACCCCAATATAATGCTCAAGAGTTGGCTTATATGAAAAATGTCACTCGAGATAAAATCTTCTACCAAACATTGGTTACATTCTTGATAATAGTTACATGAAATTGCCACACTTATCTAGGCACCTTACTTACCACATACCATTACAAAGTATTACAAAATAACATTATAAAGGGTCTCTACATTGGGAGTGGTCATTACATAATTATAAGAGAATTACAAAATTAATATTAGGATGGGGTCGTAATAACCACACGCAGCTACTTGTTACATGTATATTTTTATGTATATAATTTATTTTTTGTAATTTACAATAGAAAAAAATATTTTCAACTTTATGCTTACTGTTATTTATAATTTAAAACCTAATAACATTTATAAATAACTATATAAAATTTATTCTTAATCTGGTGGAGGCTCTGCTAGGGTATTTTTGCTCACAAGTGTTGTCTATTTTCTCTTCCATCAGATTCCATACCGTTAGTGACCTTCCAAGATCAACACGCACTGTGCCATTCTGTGCAACTACTCTACCTTGGGCGGGGGATCTCCTTCCCTTTTAATGGTTGCCTCTCAAGCCACTATTTCATTGGATAGTGAAGTTGCAGTTATGGAGAGCCATGGCACTAGTAAAACAACCCAAGAAGTTTATCCTAAAGGTAGTTCCTCAATGTTGGACATAGTCCTACCCATGCAGGATTTTGATAAAGCTTACAACTGGCTTGAGAGTCACACCCTGGTTGGGTACTTTCTAGGGAGGATTCCTAGTGACTCGCTAATCCGTCAATGGATTCAATAAGTCTAGCAGCCATATGGTATAAAAGTTGATCATATTCAAAATCTTACTAAAGGTTTTTTTTATTTTTAGTTTGTTGATCCGCAACATGTCGTTGTAGTTATGAGAAAAGGTCCTTGGTATGTTAGAAATACCCTTTTAATTCTTCAGCCTTGGCACCATAATTTTATAGTTTTTGTTGATGTTTCCCTGCGTGTCCCTGTTTGGGTGGAATTCTCGGGTCTCCCTTTGCCCCTTTGGCCATTTTTGCCACAACTTGTCGCACCCATTGGCAAGTTTGTGTGCATGGAGCCACATAAATTCTATGTTGTGTGGCCATACAAACACATTTACATTGAAATTGATCTCTCAAAGGACCTTAAGGATTCTATTGATATTTAGGTTGGTGAGACCCATTTCCAACAATGGGTGGTTTATATCAATCTCCCCAATACCTATTATCGGTGTCAGTATATTGCTCACAAGATAAAATACTACCCTCTTATGGAGGGTTGATTCAAAAATTGGGCTTCAATAGAGACATCAACACCTTCAAACATAATTAAATCTACCCCTCCCACTAATGGAGGGGAGGAATGGACATCTGTCACTAGGAAGAATGACAAAGGAAACTGATCGCAACCTTCTGTGGGAGCTGGTAAAAAGGAGTCTCAATCAAGCTCTCAATTAAGGGGCTCTCATGCAACCTCTATAGAAGGAACTTCTGTTTCTCTTCCTGTAGATACATCTTCTAGTAATAACAAAAAAAATTCCCCAATTATTCAAGCCTCCTAGTTGGCTAAGCCATCAACTATGCCAGAGTTCATTCCCTCAAGTGAATGCCATGTTTCTCCACCTAATATGCCTAGCGAAGTTCCCTCATGAAACCCTCATCACTCTTGCAGTCCAGTTAGGGAGGCCTCAGGCATCCCTTTGGAGAAGCGATGATAGACAATATTTTTTCGTGAAAACCATAATAGGTTTCTCACAAATACCTTTGAATATTTGGTAGATTTTGAGGACTCTGAGGTCCTCGAAGGAAATATGCTCCTCGATCGTGTCTCATGAAGTGCATGTCTTGGAATGTCAGGGGTTTGATAGATCCTATGTGCAAGTACATAGTGCATCAGGGTTTGGATGACTTCAAGATAAAAAATGGCAATATTGATATTCTTTGCCTTTAGGAAGTCAAAGTCACTAACTTTATGTTGTCAAGTACTTGCTCCTTTCTCTAGCCATGAGGCCACACCTTTCATACTATGCATGACATAGGTAAAGGAGGGGCAGTAATCTATCTTTTAAAACCTTATCATTCTAAACTGATCTCTTGGGGTTGTGACCCTTCTAATCATGTTGTTTGGGTTGTGATGGATATTGATGGCCATCTTCTTGGTGTGCTCAACATCTATGCGCCTAACGATACCAATGATCATTGTGTGCTATGGTGGTGGGTGACACTCTCTCTTCCCCCTATTGTTTGGTTGCTCTACGAGGACTTCAATATGATTGAATTCTCGCATGATAAAGTGGGTCTTCTTCCCATGAGGTGGGATGCAAGGGAAAGAGAAGCATGGCTTTTCATGAAAGAAAATTTGGGGCTCTCTGACCCCAATAGCTACTTTTTACCCTCTTCATTCCCAACTAGTGCCTGGTTCACATGGTCTAACAATCAACAAGGTGAGAGTCATGTTCTAAAAATATTGGATAGATCCATGCTCTTAGATTCTAATATTTTCTCCTTTGAGTGACCCTCATCTTCTTCTCCTTTTGTCTCCATCCACCCTGAGCTCTACTTGTCTGACCATTCCCCCATTTCCTTTTCCATATTGGTTTCTTCTACCCCCCTCCTCTTTCTCATTCACAATTTTACCTTAATACCTCTATTTTGCACCACCCCATGTTAAGGGCCTATGTTATCATAATTTGGAACCTAGTCCCCAGACCGAAAGGGGCCTTAGGATGGATTGAATGGTGGAATGTTGCTATCCAACACACTACCAACTTCCTACGCTTGCTTGGGTGTAATATTGCTAAGTTTCATCATCGCTCCAATGTTGCTCTTAAGTGGGAGTTGGAAGTGGCCTCTTCTCAACTTCAGTCCAATCCTTTCAATGAGGAGCTTCAGAGGCACCTCACTATGGTTAAACACCAGCTTTTGATGGTAGAGCACTATGATGCCAAAGGGGCACAAATCAAGGTGAGGTTGCACTGGCTCAAATTTGGAGATAGGGTTACCAAGGAGTTCTTTCAACGCTTGCATCCTTGCAATCAATTTTTGGGTATTAAAACCCTTAACATTAATGGAGAGCGTGTTTCTAATCTTCCTAATATTCTCTCTACTTTTGAAGAACATTACCAGACTATGTTTGTGGCTCAGGCCCACTCCCCACAACGTGACCAAGCCCTTAAATCCTGCCTTTCTGTTGTCCTAGAGCAGCTTTTTGAGTCTCAAAGAGTTACCTATGAAAAGGCCCTCTCTTTGAAGGATCTGGAGGAAGCTCTTTCTTAGATGGCCAATGATAAATCCCCTGGTCTTGATGGCTTCCCTTGTGAATTCTACAAATCCCTTTGGGACACTATTGGGCCTGATCTTCTCAAAGTCTATCAGGAGGCCTTCTCTAAGGGTTCTTTGGGCCCTAGTATTAATCAAGGGATTATTAAATTTATCCCCAAGGTTGGTGATCCTGAAATCATCACCAATTGGAGACCTATTACTCTCCTTAATGTTTCTTATAAGATCATTGCCAAAGCCTTGGCTTTACGCATCCATCATCTCCTTCCTATTATCGTGCACCCAGAGCAAACTGGCTTCATTTGGGGTAGGTTCATCCTTGACAATATTATTGTTGTCTAGGAAGGCATGGAGTGGGCTCACAATTCTAACCAACAATCTATGTTCATAAAAATTGACTTTGAGAAAGCCTATGATAGGATTGATTGGTCATTCATTCTAGCCATGCTTAAAGCTCTTGGTTTTGGGCCCTACTTCATTAGTTTTGTGGAAATGTTGTTTGTTGAGGCTTCAATTGTTTTGTCCATTAATAGACACAAGTCCTCAGCCATTGGTCTCTTTCGTTCCATTAGACAAGGCTGCCCATTAGCACCATCCCTTTATGTCCTTGTTGCTGAAGGGTTTGGCTATTTACTAGCTCACCACGCTGCTCAGGGATCTATTCAGGGAATTTCTCTCCCTAGAGGTGAGACTCAGTTGATCAATGGTCATTTTTTTGATGACTCTTTCCTCACTCTTATTGAGGAAGAAGGTGTCATTCAACAAGTGCTTGCTTTCCTGGACACTTTTTTTTGGCTTCTGGATCCTCCATTCAATGGAGAAAGACCCAATGTTATAGGTAGTCTCTCGACCCGATGCCCCACTGGCTTAATCAATATCAATGGAAGATCATCCAAGAGGGGGAAATATTTCATTTTTTAGGCATTCCTTTTGCCTTTAATGGTTCGATGCCAAAGTTGTGGAAGTATGTTGTTAACAGGGTGGAACAGAAACTTACCTACTGGTCCACCAAGAAGCTCTCCCTTGCTAGTAAATTTCAAATTTGCACTAAAGTCCTTGCAACCACCCATGTTTATTATTCTTCCTACTAGGTCCCATCCAAAAATTGCTATAAGAAGCTTGATAAGCTTCTGCAAGAATTTTTATGGTCCTCTTCCAATAATGCTTCGGGATTCCACCATGTTGCCTAGGAGTATTGTTGTCTTCCTAGAAGCCATGGTGGGCTTGGCATTCTCAATACCCAACGTCAAGGTTGGGCCCTTTGTGTTAAGTGGGTCATCAGAGCCCTCATGGGTAATGAGGCCTAGAAGATTCTCATTCAACACTATATTAGTGAAGGTTCCCCTTTTGGGCGTAAGAGTTGGAAGGGCATGGGGTTCCCTTCCCTCCTTGTTGCCCCTGTGTCTATCAAAGTGTCAGGATCCTTCGTCATTAGGAGCATTTGGAAATCTTAGGAGAGTGTTAAGCCTTGGCTTAGATGGAATGGCCAGAGCTTTTGGCATGGCCTCTCCATCAACCAAATGAATGTTTGGTGGTCACCTGTTATCACCTACCAGGGTTCCCCACTTGCATAGGTTCCTTGGGTTCATGCGCTGAGATTCTTTTGCAAAGGTGTGTGATGCATCACTGATTTATTTTCTCGTCCTACCAGGGATTGGCTCCCTTGGGATGATTTTAGAGCTAAATTTGGGCTTAGTCACTCTGACAAGGATACTTTTGAGGTTGTCAAGGCTGCTCTCCTTGACTCCATGTTACACAATATTTTTGTGCTTTCACAACGACCTTGGTGGAAGGACTAGAAGTGGTATCCAAACACTCCACTATGAAATTATAAGGCCCGATTGGGGTATGGATGGCTCTCTCCTTGCCTCCCCATGATTGATAAGCTCAATCAATGGTGGAAGGTCTCCTCCCCTCGACCTGTTTGGATGTGTAGGTTCTAGACCGCTTGGGCTCCTTTCTTGGAGCCCAAACTTTCTTGTTTTTCTTGGAGTATTTTGCACCAAGGGCTTCCTATTGGGGAGCGTCTGCAACATTTAGGCATCCCTAACCCTTCTTGCCCTTTCTATCTTCAATCTGAAGACTTTGTCCATATTTTTTGGGTTTGTGCTCATGCTCATTCCCTTTGGGAGTGGTTTTTTCCTTTTTTAGACCCTATTCCTTCGCCATGTTTGAGTGGAAGCATATCATTTTGGGAGACCCCCTACCATTACCGGCTATTTTTTTGAAGTGTGGCACTTGTTTCGTATGGCGACCATGTTCAGTATATGGAGAGCTAGAAATGATTGTATCTTTGGTAAGTGTTCTTCCTCTTTGCACATCTCTGCTTTTGAGAAGTCTAATATTATTTCATCTATGTATTTTTATATTATAGTTTAGGCCAAAAAGGTGGTCATGGAGCTCACTCATCTTCAGGAGCTTATTGATCAATGGGGGAACGCATCATGCTCAGTCAATCGGGTTTCTCCTGAGAAGGATACTCCTCGAAGTCGGTCCAAGTCCAGACAATAGTGTCGCTCACTCCCAAACTGCACTCCTATCCTAGCTCAAGGTCCTTACAGAGATGGTCATGGCTACATGACTATTCCTCTCTCCCCCAACTCCTCGACTTGATGCCTGGGTCAATTTAGGAGCTTTGTTGATTGCTGCCAGCCAAGAGCCATTTGTTTATGGTTGGGTGGATGTTCCTAGCACTTCTGGACAGGGGAGGGACTCGATGCCAAAGTCTCTTGATGCTTTTGGTGGGTGGGAATCAGTCCCAAGGGTGGCTAAACCCATATATTGGAGCCTCATCATTTTGTAATCAGTTTATTTTGTTGTCCATCAGTTTTATAAGGTGGTGTTGAATAACTGTAAATTGTTTGCTTGGGTTCCCGCTCTTTTTTTATGGGGATGGTTTTTTGGCTGATGGTGTTAGCCACGTGGCATGTTTATCTGCCTCTTTTTTTGTTTGTAAAAATGTATTTTGTTAATTCTTTAATATAATGCCTTTTTACATCAAAAAATTATAATACAAAATTAAATTTATTTAATATTATCGGTTCGGGCTTTGGCTCTTCTTCGGGAGGTCCAAGGTTCAAACCGGGATGCGGGCGAGTGTGTGAGGGGATGAGTGTGTGGTGGATGTGTATTAAATTCCCTATTGATAAGCATAGCTCTCAAATTTACGAGGGGTCATGGTTGGGAGGAGACTGCCCAACCTTGTGCGTTGGTCGTAGGGGTTTCTCACACTAACCAAATAATAATAAAAAAATTATTTAATATTAAAAAAAAAAAATTATCATATGGAGGCTCTTGCTATTCGTTTTGCTTTGGAAAAAAGTTATGCTTTGGGATGGAAAAAAATAATTTGTGAGTCATACTCTCAGATTATTATTAATTTGTTGAAGACGCATAATCTTTCTAATGTTCATTGGCACCTGGCGTTTGTGGCTCAAAAGATCATTCAAATTTGTCGACATCTGGAGTTCATTTCCTTTGTTCATATTCCCAGGGAATGGAATGGTGTGGTTGATTGCTTAGCAAAGTGGGCTTTTGAGTTTTAGGAAGATTGGAATGTTAGGGAATGGGATCAACTCCCATTGGATTGTTCTCGTCATCTTGCTAATTTGCTTGTTGCGGATATGCCTGGTTGAGGTTGTTGTTTGTTGGGTGTCTTTTGGTCGGATGCTCAGTGGTTTTGGGGGTCTCTTTCTTCTGGCCCAAAGGGTTATTGTTTTAGGATTCTATGTTTCTCGTATGGTTTTATTGATTCAATAAATTTTTATCAAAATATATATATTAAATAAAATGATACATTAACATTTTCAAACTTCTGGTTTATTAAATTTTGAATAAAATTTATATAACATTTTTATGTTGTCTTTCAATCATCACAAATATATATTTAAAAATATTAGTAAGTGTTTTTCGAATTAGTAAGGCACTTATCAAGAAGACATGGAGGTTCAAACCTCGAGGGCAACTTGTTTGCAAAGGCAATAGTCTGATCCAAATCCTCTAACTGTACGTCAAACTAACGATGATGGTACGAATCCTGAGCAACCGATGGTCCCCTTCATGTCGGGTCAACAATACCGAGGTGGAATAAGTTTCGTAAAAATAGCTCTTGTGGTTGAACTTTGTACATATCAATTACTAAAAATAATGTGGTTGTGACCAACTCCTTCTATAACCCAAAAAAATATATATTTAAAAAAAAAATAAAAATAAAAATTATATTCTAAACACAAATTTGTTTATTATCGCAAGTTAATATCGCCGCGTTAACGTTTCAAATCTTTTCCCAATTTAAATCATCACATTTTCTTTGTTTTCACATATAGGAGGTGGAACGTAACTCCACCTAATTATAAGATTTCTTACATGTTTAGGATTATGTCGTTTAAAGCACAGAAAACAAACGCCACGCGTGAGGTTGAGGCACATTTTTTTTTTTTAAATCTTTTAATTAGTTAATGTGATGATGCAAGTTTAGTGGCATATTTTATGATTAGAATTCAGTTCATGTTAATACCTACTTATCTTGTTAGTTTGTTTATCTTGTTAGTTTAGTGTGTTTGTGAATAATCCTAATTTCGTGTTCACGTTAATACCTATTTATCTTGTTAGTCTATCCATCTTGTTAGTCTAGTGTGTTTATGAATAATCCCACGTTAACTGTTGTGGGACTTGAGTGGTATATAAACCCCAACACTTGCCATACTCTTTGTTAGTCTAGTGTGTTTGTGAATAATCCTAATTTCGTGTTCAGACTAATACCTATTTATCTTGTTAGTTTAATGTGCGTTTGTGAATAATCCCACATTAACTTATTTATCTTGTGAGTTTAATGTGTGTTTGTGAATAACCCCACATTAACTTTGTTGTGGAACTTGAATGGTTTATAAACCCCAATACTTGCCATACTCTTTTCCAATAGGGTAGCAGGTTTAAAGGTGCAAGTCCTTGATCCACTTTATGAAATTTCTCACCCCTATTAACATCAAGTTTAAGCATGTGTGAGGTGCTGGCTCTCTTACTTTTTAGATAGATAAAAAACTTAAAGCAACAAATTTTCTTTGTTTTCATATAAGAGGTGGAACGTAACTCCACCTCATTATAAGATTTCTTACTTGTTTAGGATTGTGTTGTTTAAGGCACAGAAAACAAACGCAAAGCCTGAGGTTGAGGCAAACTTTTCGTTAAAATCTTTTAATTTTTCCTCTAAAAACTTCAAGCAGCTTAAAATAATTGCACCGAAATTTGTTTTTATGCTTAAAATAATTGCACTCAAATGTATTTTTATGCTTAAAATAATTGCACTGTATATTTTATGAATGAATCTTTGTAGAGACATCTTATATCATTGACTTTTTATCTAACTATATGTAAAATCACAAAGAAAAATACCGCTTGTTATTTTTATTGGAATAAGTTCAGATATAACATAAGTTATACTTTGCATTACTTAAAAAAATATATATATTTTATGACTGTAAAATCTTAACAAAGCACTATAATAAAAAACACTCATTTTAGGTCTCAAGAAGATAGGTATCACATAAGTTATACTTTACATTACTTAAAAAAATATATATTTTATGACTGCAAAATCTTAACAAAACACCATAATGAAAAACACTCATTTTAGGTCTCAAGAAGATAGTACAACTTTTGAGGATTTGGCTTTTTTTGGAAAGTAAGGTTCAAACTATGTGTACACAGCTGTGTGTTAGCACATCATGTCAAGTTGAAACTATATGTATAGCTGTGTGTTAATATTTTTTAGAGTAATACTTTTTATACACATTCACCATAAGGATTGAACCAGCGTCACATCACCATAATGCAAGTGGTGTCTGGCATCGCATCACCATAATGCAAGTGGTGTCTGGCGTCCTTGCCGGTAAACCACACTCATGGGGTGTATAGTTGTTCTTGCCAATAGACCACACTCATGGGGTGTATAACACATAAACTAAACTCTCACCTTCTAAAAATTAGGGAATAAATTACCAACCTAATAAACCAAATTAATAAAAAAAGTTCTTGCCAATAGACCACACTCATGGGGTGTATAACACATAAACTAAACTCTCACCTTCTAAAAATTAGGGAATAAATTACCAACCTAATAAACCAAATTAATAAAAAAACTCAACCTAATAAACCAAATTAAAAAAAAAAAAACTCAATTCCCCACATTACTCAACTTTATAAACGCTCAAGCCCAAGGGAAAAAAGCAAAAAAACTGGAAACAGGGAACTGGAGAGCAGCGGATTCAGTAGCAAAACGGGGTCGTCGCTTTGCCTTTTCGACGAATTTTATCCGCTTTCCCTACGGCCGCTACGATTTCGGCCTCTTTCTTGGCATTCATTTTCTCTCTCTTGCGCTCTGCCCTTTTGTGCACTTTGTCCGTTTCAGTCTGCATCTTCTCCAACGCCCTCCTCCCCTTCGCAATTAATTGCCAATCGAACAAATTATAATCCACTCTTCCCATCTCAAATCAAATACAGTAAGGAAACCTACAATATATTTGCACTCACCTCAATTTCTTTATATTTCACTGTTGCTTTACTCTTTTCCTTGTCCTCCCACAACTGAATTTCACTATTCTTCTTGTCATATCTGCCATAACATATATACAAAACTTACATAGAAGAAAACGTACAATCAATGAACCTTAAATGAATGAATTATATAATAAATTGAAGGAATTCAAATCTTTAATCTCTACACAACAAAAATTACTTGAGGGTCCCTGCAAACAACAAGCGAAAACGAAGTACCTTATATCAATTTTGGCGATCTGAGATTCCAACCAGGCAGCGGCCTTGGCTTCTTTCTTTTCTCTCTTCCAGTGACGAAAGCTCAACTCCCTGTGGGAACGGCTCTCCTTCCCTCTGCTTGAAGACCTTTGTCTATCATCTAAAGAGCCAGAACTGGAAGGAGTTCCTTGTCTGACCCACCCATCAGAACCAGAATCTGCCTTGGCCTTTCTTTTCTCTGTCTCTGATTGTTTGTAATCCATCTCTCTCTTTAATTGAAGACCACTTTTACTCTCAGAAGAACCGGATTTAGAAGCTATATGTCAAAACCCTAAACTACAAAAGGGGGAATAAAAGAAAAACGCCATAAAAATAAAAGAATTTCGTATAAAAACATATGAATTATGAGCAGATGTAACTTAAAGATACCCTACAGTCTGCGCCTCGGATTCAAACTTGGCATCTTCTAGTGTGCTAGTTTTACACTAACGAATACGTCGGTGCTTGACTAAAGCCATGCCCAGAACAATTATTCTTGTTTTTGCTGTGAGGTCAAGTGTTCAAACCTTTTTGTAAAAGATCAAATAAATACTTCGTTATAAAGATCAAGGAAATCGCGAGATAAGATAAAGTGTTCAAACATTCCTTATTGAGGATTAAAAATAGAGTTTTCTTTTTAATATTCGATCATATCATCTTAGTCTTCTGTCTGGTATAGATGCCTCGATATATATATATATATTTCTCCCTGTCCTTTAAGGGTATAAGGCTAGTGCAGAGAAAGTGAAAGTCTCGACCTTTATTCCAGTGTTAATTATTTGCTTAGCCTAAGGAATGGAATTTTTTTTGACAGACGTGTTATAAAAATAAATAATAACAATGTAGCTTTAAAATTCCTCTCGCTCTACACAGAAAAAGAGAGCACCCTATCAAAGCGTAGTCATCTGGAATTGCATTGATTCACCTTTACCTTTATTTTTATTTTTTTAATGATTATATTTATAGTTATTTTTATTATGAAGCAAGTTTAAATTTTGGAGTTGTTTTTTATAACCTTTATTCATCTCTTGATGTGAGATGGAGATTCTTACCATTATTGTGGGTCAGGGATCATGGTCGGGGTTACTGAGAGGATTTAGATCAAACTACTTCCTTTGTTAAGTGACACCCCGAAGTTTGAACCTCAATCTCTTTTTGGTAAATGTTCAACCACACTAACACTTAACCCTTAGGGGCTATAAAAGGTTATAATTTTAAGGTGATAACAAAGATAATATACATGTTTCCAAGGGTAAGGGTTAATGAATTGGTAAGTTTTGACATTTAACAAGAAAAGATTTAAGTTCAAACTCTAAGGCATAGACTGACTTGAATATACTAATACACGCCAATCCCACAACAATATCAATTATGATATGGTCTTCCTTACACTAAATTAAATAATAAAAAAATAAAATATAATAAAAATTATAATGAACAACCCTCGATTTAAACCCTAAAAACTTTTGTAAATGTAGCCAATTCCTTTATGTAAAATAAAATAAAATAACGCACTTCCTAAATGTATAATTTCATGGTATTTACTTCCACTACCAAGTACGGAAACAGCCAATTTAAGACATGCATTTATATAATAATTAATGTTCTTACAATCATTTTCAAAATGAAACGAATTAAAATAATATTTCATTTATAAAATTAGGAAGAAAATATATAAAGATTATTTGGTATATGTTTTAAAGTTATTAAAATCAATTTTTTATTGAAACCAAAATATAAGAGAGGTTGTATAAAATAAATAAATAGATTTTATTATATAATTATTATTAAATTATTATGAGATTACTTATATTATAGGTTAAAATAATAATAAAAAAGCTCTTTCAATAAAGTTTTTAAAGTCGGATTTGAAGAAGTTAGAGGAAGAAGCTGCATGCATTGGGGTTTCGAATTCTTAGTACCATACTGCCTCTCCACTCTGGAGTGTGTGTGAGATGTCTTTTAAGGCATATTTTTGTTGCTTTCGTCGACTTTACTCTGTCGTTTGGCGGATTGAACCTTTTTTTATGGACAAAGTTCAATCAGTAGCTCCAACTTCTATTGAAGCTGCAGAAGGGAGCAATGACTCTAGAGGTGAACAAGCAACCACGAAATTTCATTTCCAAAGTTTATCATGAGGTAATCTTTCTCCTCCGGATGTTGTTATCCTGTTGAGTGAGTTTAATACTGCTTGTTCTTGGTTGGAAAGCCATACATTGGTAGGGTATTTTCTAGGTCGTATCCCTGGTGAGACCCTCCTTCGAAACTGGATCCAAAAAGCTTGGCATGACATCAAGGTTGATGGTATCTAGAACCTCACCAAAGGTTTTTTTTGTTTCGTTTTGCTGACCCTGCTCAGGCCAAAGTGGTTCTTAGTCATGGACCTTGGTCTGTTCATAGCTGCTTATCGATTTTTCAGCCCTGGACCAAGGATTTTTCGATCACTAATGATGTTTCCTTACGGGTTTCGATTTGGGTTGAATTCCTTGGTCTTCCTCTATCGCTCTGGTCTTATTATCAAAACCTTGTGGTCCCCATTGGTGAATTTTTTTGTTGTGAAATGGATAAATTTTATGTCTCACGCTCTCAAAAGTATTTTTATGTCAAAGTTGATCTTTCTAAAGACCTCAGGGAGACTGTTGATGTTCAAGTTGGTGACTATAGGTTCAAGCAATGTGTTGTCTACATAAACCTGCCTAACACATGTTATCGTTGCCAATCAGTTGCCCATAAGATAAAAGATTGTCCTTTAATGGTGGACAAGATTAAAGCTAAGGAGATGATTGTGGCTCCTATTATTACTAGCTCTATTTCTGCTTCCAAAGGGGGGCAAGATGAATGGAAGGTAGTCTAGAAGAAGGGTAATAATAGAAAAAATGTAAACCCTATGGCTGCTCTCAATAGCTCACCTCAACCCCTTGTGTCTTATGTGCCTGTTGGGCATGGTGTGGTGATGGAGCAACATACCACATAAACGATAGTACCCAGTACTAGGGCTTCACAAATGGTTGCTAATGTACCATCAACTAGTGCTTCATTTGCAAAAATTATTACTTCTACTCCCACTCAGTCTTCAGATTCTTTAGTTCTGCATATCAATGGGTAGTCTTCCTAAAGCTTCATGGAACCTGGATGGGCTTATGTCAATGGTCGAAGATACTATAGCCCACCACGGGGAGAATCCCTGGTTTACCTGGAAAAAAGCCATCAAACAAAGTTTTGGAAATTAGGTCAGAAGCATTTTATCAGTAATATTTATGATTCTCTTTGAAACCTCAGAGATGCTGAAGATGTAGCCAAACATATGAGTCTTGATCGATCTCCATGATTTCTTTTATCACAGAATGTCAGAGGGCTGACGGACCTAGTCTGTAAATACTTGGTTCGAGATTAGATTGCTTTATGATCCAAGTTTTATGGTAATCCTAACTTTCTTTATCTTCAAGTGATTAAGATTTTTGACTTTATTATACAATGCAATTGCCCTTTTCTTTGGTCAGGTTATTATTTTTATGCCACTAGTCATTCCCCTGGTAGAGGGGGAGTTGTCATTCTTTTGGCAGCTAGGTGGAAATATAGTTTTGTCTCGTGGGGTGTGGACCCCTCCAATCACATAGTTTGGATTTTACTTGAGGTTGGTGGACTATCTTTTGGTATTATTAATGTCTATGCATTGAATGACGCTTAGGAGCACTGTAGCCTCTAGAGATGGTGTGCTTTTTCTTTGCCACCTGCTATTTGGGTTATGTGTGAAGATTTTAATATGACTAAAACTCCTGCAAACAAGATATGACAACTTCCCATGTGGTGGGCTACTAGGGAAAGAGAGGCCTGGTACTTCATGAAAAACAAATTGGGTTTATCAGACCCCAATTCTTGTTTTTGTCCTCAAGATTTTCTTGAAAATTTATGGTATACGTGGTCCAATTTCTAGGTTGGCCATGCAAGAATTCTAAGAAGGCTGGATAGAGCCATGCTTTTAGATCATGTGCAATTTTTATTTCATAGGAGAAATGCTTTAGCTCCATTTGTGGAAACCATTTGTAGTACCACTACTTTCAACCATTCACCCATCATGTTTAATGTGTTGATGAAATCCCTGCCTTAGAGACACTACAAGTCATAATTATTTTTCAATACTTCCTTTGTTTAGCACCCTTCCATGGTCTGTCATATCCACAAAGTCTGGAATCTAGTTCCTAGACCTACTGGAGAATTAGGTTGGATAGAATGGTGGAATGATGCCATTTTTCGTACAACTAACTTGCTTCGTACTTTGGGGAAAAATGTGGTGCAGTTTAGAAGATATTCCAATGTTGTCCTTCATGATGAGCTTGCCAAATCTTCTCTTAGGCTTGAGGCCTATCTGTTTAATCCTGAACTTTAGTCTCATGTTGCCTAGCTAAGGCATGAACTTAAACTTGCTAAAATTTATGAGGTTCAGGGAGATCGAATTAAAGCCCATATTCATTGTTTTAAAGTTGGTGATAGGGTCACCAAAGAATTTTTTCAAAGGCTTCGTCCTCCCAAGAAAGCTACTCAATTCAAGGTCATTCAAGACAATGAAATAAGGCTTATCTCTCTTCCTAAGATGATTGATGTTTTTTTCAAGCACTATACTAATGTTTTTGCTACTCAAGCTTATTCTCCTGAGCGGGAGCAAGCACTAGTAGCTTGTATGGTAGTTGTACCAGTTAATATTTTAGAGTCTCAAAGGGTAGGATGTGATAAAGTACTCTCTCTTATAGATTTGGAGGATGCATTATCTCAGGATGGCTTTCCCTGTGATTTCTACAAGGGTCTTTGGGACTTAGTTGGTCCTAATCTGCATAAAGTTTATCTGGAGGCTCTTCGAGTAGGCTCTCTGGGAGCAATTATTAATAGGGGTAAAATCAATCTCAAACCCAAGCAAGGGGATCTAGATTTGATCACTAATTGGAGGCCTATTACTTTGTTGAATATTAGTTACAAGATCATTGCCAAGGCTTTGGCTCCTCATCTTAGGCCTCTTCTTCCTTTGATATTCAGATCAAAGCAAACTAGCTTTATTCAAGGAAGGCACATCCTCGAAAATGTTATGGCTATCTGGGAGGGGCATGGAATGGGTTCAAATATCAAATTAGAACATGTAATTTATTAATATTTATTTTGAGAAATATTATGACCACATTGAATGGAGATTCATTCTTGCTATGCTCAAATATTTAGGATTCGGGTCAGTTTTCATTTAGACTATTTCTATGCTATTCAAATATGCTTCGGCTATTATCAATCTAAATAATTCATAGTTTTAAGCAGTGGGCCTTTTTAGGTTTGTTCGAAAAATGTGTCCTATTGCTCCCTATTTATATGTGCTTGTTATTGAAGCCTTTGGCTATCTTTTAGTTGCTCAAGCTTCTGCAAGTCTTATTAAAGGAATTGATCTTTCGAA
Source organism: Wollemia nobilis (assembly GCA_028583015.1). Taxonomy (NCBI): domain Eukaryota; kingdom Viridiplantae; phylum Streptophyta; class Pinopsida; order Araucariales; family Araucariaceae; genus Wollemia; species Wollemia nobilis. Next base: position 11,431,363 of record JAQPPZ010016677.1, on the reverse strand, counting down.
TGATCAGGGACAAATTATTAATGGTCACTTTACTGATGACTCCTTTCTTACTATATGGGAAGAGAAGCAATCTACTTCTAATGCTCTATTTTGTCTAAACACATTTTGCACAGCCTTTGGTTCTAACATATAATGGAGGAGAACCTCCTACTTTAGATAGTATCCCTTGCCTTGGATTCAAGCGTATCATTGGAATTGGATCCAACCTGATTTTTTTTTAAGTTTCTTGGTATTCCTTTTGCCTTTCAAGGCTTCCCATGTTTAGCTTTGGAATTATGTCCTTCAAAGAGTTGAAAAGAAACTTGATTTCTGGCTTACTAAGAAGTTATAATTAGCAAGTAAATTTTAGATTTGCTCAAAAAATTTAGCTGCAACTCATGTATACTATTCCTCTTATTGGGTTCCTTCACATGCTTTCTACAAGAAGCTTGAGAAAATCCTTCAAGATTTTATTTGGAATAATTCTTATAAAACAAAGGGATTCCATAGAGTTGCTTGGGATATTTGTTGTCTTCTTAGAGAATCTAGCAGAATGGGTCTACTAGATTGTAGATGGCAATGTATTGTTTTCTGTGCTAAGTGGGTGGTCAAGGCTCTAAGAGGAGTTGAAGCTTGGAAAATTTTGGTTTGACATTTAATTTTCCTATGGTATTCCCTTAAACCGTAGAGCATGGAGAGGGTTGGATTTTCCCTCTCTCATTGTTGCTCCAATTTTTGTTAATATTTCTAGCTCCTTTGTTATTAAAAGTATATGGAAATCCTGGTAGTAGCTCACTCCTTGGATCTTTTGGAGAGGATATGGCTTTCGTAAAGGATTATCCATAAATTCTATGAATATTTGGTGGTCCCCCATGTTTCTTCATCAAGGTTCTCCCTTAGCTCGGGTGCAATGGATTCATGCTCATTGGTTTTTCAAAAAGGGTATTGTTACAATAATTGATTTATTTTCTTGCTAGACCAAGGATTGGATCCCATGGAATGAGTTCAAATGCACCTTTAGGCTAAATGGTGTGGATAAAAATACATATGATGTTATTATCATTATCACCTGTTTTTCTATGTTGCACAATATTGGTGTGCGCTCGCAGCATCCTTGGTGGTCAGACTGGAGATGACATGTTGAGACTCATTTGATTAATTATAAGGTTCATTTTGGGTATAAATGTTTATATCCTCATTTTCCTCTGGTGCTTAAGCTCAATCAGTGTTGGGACTTATTTTATACAAGGAATAGATGGAATTCTAGATTTCAAAATGTTTGGGCTACTTATGTTGAGCCCAAGCAATATTTTTTGCATGGAGCTTACTATGTCAAGGCCTTCCCTTGGGGGAATGTTTGAAGCACCTTGAAATTCTTGATCCTAAATGTCCTTTTTGTGGTGTACCCGAGTCTTGTACTCACCTATTTTGGAATTGCAGAAGATCTAGGTAAGCTTGGGAATGAGTTCTTTCCTTTTTCCCCCATTTATATTTGTAAGAGTTTCTTGGCCCCAAGCTCTTCTTGGGGACTATTTTACTTTGTCTCTCCCACTTTTTGAAGTGTGGTAGGTTTTTAGGATTAGCCTCCTCTTTCATATTTGGAAGGCCCGTAATATATATATTTTTAAATAGTATACACCTTCTGTCACATTTACTCATGCTGATAAATTAGAAGTTTTTAATGACATGTGGCTACATATATGTACTCAATCCAATAAAGTTGCTATAGAGTTGGATCATCTACAAGTTGTTATAGTGCACTGGGCCAATGCTCTATGTACAATAAACCGGATCCCCCCTAGATCACTCTTATCAAGAGCATTTTTGATCCTGCTCTCACTGTCGACCTCCAGCATATGCAAGAAGTGCTCTTGTATATAGGCACTTGTACCAACCCTCACCAGTGAGGTAGCAACCTAATGTTAACATTGCTTGTTCATCTTGCTAGAGTGAGGGGTGGGATGATGTTCAACCAGTTTCACTTGGGCCAGTTGTTGGTTGGAGAAACACATGTTCTGAAGACATTAATCGTGATATAGAGGGATGGATTCCCATCCCATAATCACTAGCAGTTTATGTAGGACAACATGCCAGGGCACATTACCCCATATGATATGCTTTCTTTGATGTAATGATCATCAATGATCATGATTGGTAAACTTATGTTTTGTTGGTGGCTTTGTTTACTAACCCTTGTCAATGAGGGTTAGTTTGATTTTCCATGGGGTGTGTTAACCCACCCACTTTTTTATTGTAAAGGATTTTATTTTAAATTAGTATAAATTTACTTTTTCATAAAAAAAATAATAAAATAAAGTAGGTCACCATTAGATGAGACATCATCATCAAACAATTTTTTTTCATAAAGAAAAACACTATCATCAAATGGTTTACTACTATTACACACAATTATATTTTTAAATGAAGGACCCTACATTAATGTTACCTTAGAAAGCGCCAAGCTTATACAAGGTCATTTGGGGATCATCTTTAAGATCCCTTATTTTTACGAATAAACCATCTTCAATAATATTAGAAAAATCCTATGAAACCTCAATTTGATTCAATATCATCTTTATCACCACTATACACCAAAGTATGACTAGAAACTCTAATAATATCATGGATATGGTCACCCAAACAAGTGTATCAATGGTATTGTAGACCTTGTGCATCCTTAATTCTATCATCACTAGTATTTTTTTAAATATCCTATAATCTTCAATTTATTTTTTAAATCCAAAAATGTGTTGTTTCGCTTCCAATTGAGGTCATGTAATAGATCCACAATGACTTGATAATATACATAAAGAGGAAGCAATCAATTTTCTTATAACATATTTTTTAAATGACACCCACATTCAATTGACCATAATTAAATATTTTTTGTATTTGACCTTTGATTTATAGGTAAAAAAAATTATTTCTAATCTAGATGCTTTATTGTCTAGATATTCATTATGACTGAGTCATATTTGGTCAAATTCTCCTAGTATATCAACTCAATATCTTCACACTTCTAGAATATATTTTTCAATTTATATAAAAAACAAGGCAAGCAAATATTTATTATATTTGATTTACAAACACAATATTTACTTGCATATCTTTGTTGGGACATTATGCGAGCACTTACAAACAATTGAGCTTATTTGGTCCTCATGTATTTCTTTCTTCTTTTAATGACTTGTATTCTCATTCAAATATTTGATCCATACACCTCTCCAATGCCACTCGAGTGTATTATCACTATGTTTGTATGCCTATTTTTCTTATAAAATATTATACCTATTCATTTTGGTAGGTTTTGAAAAGAAATAATGTGTTTTTTCTTAACATTGATAAATAACCAATGAATATTGTTATTTGAGGTTTGCTTGCATATAAAAAAATGTAAGAAAATAAATTGTCGAGCCTTCAAAAACTCTTCTCAATCAACATAGTCTATGGCTTAGTGTGCCTTAGTTTCCATGGTTGAAATTATGTTGAACCTTCCTCTAGAAGGAGTTTTAGCATTGGAAAAAGAGAAAGAATTGGAGTCGTGTCTTGGTTTCAAATCTTAGTCGATTCTCCTGCCTCGTCCAAGACCCATTGCAAGAATTAGTACTATTTGGAAACACCCCCAATGAATGGATTAAGTTGAATTTCGATGGTGCATCTAAAGGAAATCCTAGGCCAGTTGGAGTGGGCAGTATTATTAGAAACTCAATTGGTGATATTTTGCTAGCCTTTGGTGATATTGAGCTCTTTTCCAAGGTGTTTCATAGCTAAAGTCGTTGGATTGTAGGAAGGTTATTATAGAAGGTGACTCTAAATATTATAAACATGTTCAACGGTTCTCAAACCCCTTCTTGGACCATTGTAAACCTATTAGAAAAATCTCAAATATTAACCCAAACCCTGAAAGTAGTTGTTATAAATCTTGTATTCAGGGAAGGAAACAAATCAATGAAATTTTTGGCCAACCTACACCTGTCTTAGGAAAAAATCACTATTTGGTGGGAAGAATTTCTAGTTTGGTTGAATAACATTGAAAATGACACCAAACACATGTAATTTAATTTATAGGTCCTAATTTGCAAGAAGAAGTTGGGCATTAGTTTGCTAGGTCATCGAAAGGAATCAAGTCCAATGTTTAGGCTTAAATCACCCTCACAATTTAAATTTGAATTTGAACCCAGTTTTCACCCTTTGGAGGGGGTATTGGGGTCAAGGGTGGTAAAGGAACATGTGGAATATATTGTTCACTAGCAAGGTGGGGAAAATTTATTGGGATCCAACTCATATTCTTCATTTGTATCGCCCATTTATGTCTTCAATTTTTATCTCTCTTTAACACTAAGGACAAAGATTTGGGTCTGAGGTGGATATTTCATGGGTGGCATATTTTTATTGGTTTCAAAATCACGTTTGAAACCAAAGAATATGTGAGAAGGAACCATAATCATCTTAGGTGGGTCATTTACCTATGTACATCTTTTTTTGAGGCACGTGTTAGTATCTTGGGGACAGGTGGAGCAAGATGTATCAACTATCATTTTATCGAGAGGCTTTAGGAGGTAGACTTGGTTACACTTTGGTCAAGATTCCCTCATGGCATGGGGCCACCTAGGTGGAAGGATAAATCATGATCCAACTCAGTTTGACCAGAGAGGAGTTTTTATCCATAACATTTTTACGTAAACTAAGGTGGTGTTATGGTACTTGTGCAATGCTTGGTCCAAGTTGATTTTATACGAGCATGTGTAGGGAGTTGTATCATCAATCCATGATTATAATCACCCTTCTAATCAGAGTATGGTGCCAATAATCTAGAACATTTATTTCCATGTTTTTAAGAATCTCGATAATAGTTGGAAATATTAGAAAGCAAAGTTGATGCTAGGTATGGGTAGTACCAAGAAGGTGTTGGAACCCTAGGTCAAATATTTGGGCTCTACCCCCAAGTCGCTCAAGTGAATGCTTATGAACTTATAGAAATATTTAATTGACTCCATGCATATGACTATCTCCTATGTGAAAGAAATCCCGATTCTTATGAACTGGGAGTAGTGGAAGGTGAAAGACAAAGAATATGACAATGGTGTTGGACCCAACAAGATGAATGTTTGATTGTGGGCATCCTTACCTGTATTTTTACTGGTTGGGGTCATCTCTATTTTGGGTTGTTCAATGGGTTTTACTTCCTCTATGTGGGAGGCCTATTTATTTTTTGTGTATCAATCTAGGTCCTAGTATTTTTGCATTTGGTTGTTGCATTTGTGCATTCGTGGAAACTGCTGGTTTTCAAGATGGTAAATTTAGGTTTTGTTTTGTTTATGCTTTTACTTTTCGAGCTTCTTTAGGAAGGTTTTTTGGATTATTTTTGTAAACATTTTGGGATCAATTTCAAAACCCATTTTACCACCTAATAAAAAAAATGTAATTACCATAAGAACATGCGTGTGATAAAAATATCCCTCATATATAGGAAAATACAAGTATAAAGCTAGCTTGGTTTATAAAATATTTACATAGTCTCACCATCTTCCCCACTCTCTTACAATAGCTACCATTTGATGTAGGAATTTCAAGTACTAGAAATCACTAGTATTATTTTCATATCATATTTATGATAGCTAACATATGAGTTGGGTGTGAGTAGAACCACCTTATGAAGACACTTTAAAGGGTGTTTTTATATGATGGAATGGTTCTAAAAATTCTTTTGGGTTATAATGGTTAATACATATACACCATTTTTATTGTCTCAAACTATTCAATGTGGGAATTTAAGCCAAATGAATGAAATTTTCATGTCATCACCTATTTGAGTTATTATATCCTAGGTTCAAACATGAGGCTACCATCAAATCATGACAATAAAAATTCCCATCACATCCTTGTGATGTCATTCATATCAAGTAGGCTAACACCATTTATATTAAAATATAGAAATGAAATAAAATTCTAGAGAGAGGGGGTTTTGTTATCATAGTCTATTACCTAATTTTCCTTCCAAAATATATCAATGAGATGTGTCTCCTCATATCCATATATTTCAGTCCATACAATTAAAGAGATGGATCAATTTGTTAGTTCTCAATCATTACAACATAATATGACTATTATGAATCCTATTACACTACTAAGAGTTCCAAAATTTTCTACTTAGCACCCCTAATATGAATTATAGTAGCCCAAGATTCATAGATATTATTTGTTTATTACTCCAAGTCCTTTGTAAGAGATGATATTATCTTCATATCACTATATTGAAATATACTTCTAACCATTACATGGCCCATGCTTCTATTTGATGATATATCAAAATTCAAATTGAAGCATCCAAGTTGAAAGTGTACATCTAACACAACTCTTAATTATTCTTTCTAATTATAGAGTGGTAGTTTATTGAGATGAAAGGTAAAATCCACCATTTTCAAAACCCTATCATCCTAAGGTAGTAATTAGATTTTTTTTGTTGACTTGAATAACATGTCTATATTTTTAGTATATCTTTCTTAGAAATAAATTCATTATATGTTGATTCTTCCCTTTAGATATCCTTGTATTTTTCTCAAATCATATGGTTGAATAATTATCCTTAGGCTAGTTTGTTAAAGTTATCTCATAAAATGGATAATCTAGTTCTAAGACATTTTGCTATAAAGTCTTTAATAATGTGTTGATATGTATACTAGAACTAGATCTAAAATTTAGAGTCATGTTCATAATGAATAGATAAATAATCAATAGTTTTATTTATTTATTGTTGATGACGAAAATCCTCAAACTTGATTTAAATTGGTTTGGTTGATTATAATGTTTTAATTTGCACCTATACTTACATTAATATATTATTATTTTAATTATATTTCCTTGGGTTAATCTTGCATTTATAGTTTGGTTTATCAACATAAAGAAGATTGATTCACTTGTGTAAATGCATAGTATGTATAACTATGTTTAGTTCATGTATTACGGTTTGATTTGATAATGTTTTAAAAATATTATTTTATTTTAATACATGTTTATCTCATTCTTTTTGTGTAGTATAGTGGTTAAATATAGATCCATAACAATGAATATTTCAATGAAAACATATGTATATAAAATTTTAAAATAAAAAAATATTGTTTTGTATTTATGATTATATCTATTTGCTTTAGAATTAGACCTTCAACTTGCCTTATGAATTTGGTATGATAAAAAGTAGATTAAAAAATTTAGATATACAACATGTATTTGAATTAGAAGCATTACCATTTTAAAATCCAAAGTATACAATTGATTATAATTGAAAGTGGTAAATTATGTTCTAGTTATAAAAGAGATAAAATAGTCATGTTTTCACCTAGGATGGATATAAGGAAGTATTGTAGACACCTAAAACATGTCATGTTTAGGAAGAATACTCACATGGGCACATTCATAGGTCATGTGACTAAACCTTGGGATCTTCCAAGTATCAAAAGTGGTTTTAACACTCATTTGTGACATTTTTAGCCCATCCAAGCCTGGTCGCTATGGACCAGAGTGACCAGATCCTGGCCGCTTCAGCTCAGAGCGGCCAAACCTTAGCCACTGCATATGATAGTGGCTAAACCTAAAAAAGTAGTTTGCCATCAATCTAGCCTAATATTGGGTGAAAGTGGAAGTCTACATGTAATAAGGCCGAGCGGGGAAAAATTTGCATTCCTCCTCATAACCAGTCTACATGAAAGATTCAAGTTCAAATTTAGACATCAGTTAACTACCCCTCAAGGGTAGGCAAAAGCTCAAATTCTCATGCTAACATCCAGTGCTCATGAGGGATTCAATATTAGTGTTTGAATGTTGACCTAGGGTTTCAAATAATTTATAAGGTGCAAGCCTAAGAGCACAAAGGGGATCATCACATATCATATATTAGAATTTTGAACAGATTGGATCATTGAAGAGAGCTTTTTGGAGACTTGGAGAGCTTCCCTTGGAGATCATCTTACAATGAAGCCCTATCGGATTGGAGAGAAAATATGAGCCCCCCTTGAGGATCAATGAAGTGCTAGACAATATAGGAGGTAATAATCCATGCACATATAGTAATCATTTAAAATTAGTAGCAGACTTAAGCCCATAGCCTTTGGATCAATAAAGATAAATTTCACCTTAGCAGTCATTGTCCTGGACAGTGGCCCACAACCTAGTCTAGGATTTGGGTGTTAGTTTCTTTTATTATACTTTCTCCATGCTTTCATATAATTAGCATAAGATTTAATTCATTTATTGGCATTCATAGTACTAATTTCATTGTTTTTTTTTATCACTAACAACCTCATCCATGGAGGCAATCTCGAAAATCTAAGCATGTGTTGTTGTTTCATTGCTTGCAAGGCTGCAGTTTAATCGAAAAAATCCACAACATACGAAAGCAAGAGGATCCCTCTAGGAATCAGGCCTAAAGAAGGAGGCATCTATAAGCCCTCATATAGTTCTGTGTGTGTCATCAAAAATATTGGAAAAGCACATCTCTCTTTGCAAGGGGATATTTTATACATCTACTACCCTCTTTGTGTAAAATAATGTATCAAATGAATGGTATCCCGTAGAGGGATTTATATGTAATCGAATCTTGGAAATATCAATACAAAGCATTCATTCATTTATTTCTTCGTATTTTGGCTATGCCTCTCTTTTATGTTTTTTCATTTAATGCATGTTAAACGTTAAAAGATTCAATAATAATAATAAATAGAGTAAGTGGATGATGTGCCACTTCCCCAGGGTCACTACAGATGGCGATCACGGTGGAACCCCACCTAGTTTTTATTTTCTACCACTTTACTAATTCATGTTTTTGTGTGCAGGTTTAGCCACTTTGGTCTACAGTGGCTAAAAATTAGCTGCTCTAGTCTACAATGGCTAGGAGTTAGTCGCTTTGGTCTACAATGGCCAGAAATCAGACACTCTAGTCGACAACGACCAGAAATGGAGTGCAATAGAGGATAAAATAGTGGTTCTATGAGTTGTATTTGAGGTTGGTACAAATTTTTTGATGATTTATGTTCTTTTTCTGCTTCTATTTTTTAAAATAGTGAACATTAAGACACATTTTAATTTGATATGGCTTATCTTGGGCCTCGTCACTTGCAGCAAGTCAACATGTTGGTCAAAAGAGAGGCGAAACTCAGTGCCATAAACCCCAGCTTATGATTTTTGGGGAGATCTATCAACTTAAATTCCATTTATCGTGTGGTCAATCCCCCTTCACCTACGTTCAGATAGCTCTTAGAAATCAATGATCCTATTATTTGGCTTGCTCATGGGCCAAATCCAGAGATTCCTTTCCCTCCAAAGCCCCATTGCGAGTATGGAGGGAAAATCTCTGAGATAATATTACAGCCATGTGGTCCTAGAGATTTCATCCCATATATCAATATGATCTCCATTGATTTGACCACTCTAATTCATAACCCAACAGATCCTACTAAACCACTATGTCTTGATACAAAGGCTATTGAGTAGGATCATCACTGATGTCCACCTCGAAAGTTACTTCTATAGCCATATGTGACCCATCCTCCAACTAGTGAGGCATGGGTATCAAATGAATATCATCAACAAGATTTATAGGTCCTATTGAGTCAGGATCCAAATTGGCATGAAATACATCATATGCATAGCCTGATGAAAAATAAAACAATTGTAACACCTCATCACTAGGAAAAATGTCCTCAGGCTCTATGGGTGAATCAACACGATCCCAATCAATAGAATTTGTATCGACATAGTGGTTTAGTAGGATCTATTGGGTTATGAATTGGAGTGGTCAAATCAATGGATATCGCATTGATAGATGGGATGAAATCTCCAAGACCACATGGGTGTAACATTGTCTTAGAGGTTTCTCCTCCATACTCGCAATGGGGCTCTAGAGGGAAAGGAATATCTAGATCTTGCCCACGAGAAGGAAAGATAATAGGATCATTGGGTTCTAAGAGCTCTCTGAATGTAGGTGAAGGGGGATTGACCGCATGGTAAATGGCATTTAAGTCGATAGGTCTCCCCAAAAATTGCAAGATAGGGTCTTTGGCACGGAGTGCCGCCTCTCTTTCGACCAATATGTTAAATTTCTAAAAGTTTCTAGGCCCAAGATAAACCATATCAGTATCATCTTCAAAATCATCATCACTTATCCAAAACCCATTAGCATTGGTATGTGGTCCCAACACAAGGGGCACATGTCTTGGCCTTAAGTAGTCCATCTCTATTTCATCCTCATATTCTTTGTCATTTATGAAAATTCCATTTGCATTAGTATGTTGGCCCAAGTCATGGGGCCATTGCCTTACCCCTAGGCAGGCTCTCTCCGTTGAGTCCTCTGACTCATAGCCACTTTCGTCCGATATTACCCACTCTCATTATGGATAGACTAGGAAAGGCTTTGTAAATAGAGAGGCCCATGATAGGATTAGTTGGCTTGCACTTCATCATCACTTGCCTCGTATCCATTTTATCTTTGCTCTTCATCCCACAAGTTGCAACCTTTTTGGATGGCATCAATTGTGAAGCTTGGATGATAAGTCTCGGGTGGTGGTATGTTTACCATGACCACTTGTCTGTTACTTGGATGTATTGTACTTGGTGTGTGATAAGGAATAAAATTGATGTCTTATCCTAAATCCAAGCTTAATCTTTCCAAGGCTACTGCTAGAGAGTCATATCAACCTTTGATGTGATAGCCTAACCCAAAACTATCAGAGGGAAGTTTGTATTGCAGCTCGAATGGCCGCCTATGCCCCTACTCATATATACCAAGACCATAGCCATGCCAATTGTAACTTTTGAAGTAGCTTAAAGCAAACTCAGGATTAGAGAGATAACCAACATTAACAATGAATAGTTCATCATTATCATCTTCTATGTATGTAGACTTATGGGTGTATTCTAAGACAACATAGACAAAGTTGATCTGGTTGGAAGGGATTCCAAGTGGCACCACTATTCCCACTGGTGGTATCAGGTCTTTCGGCTGTCCCATGTCCCATGTAAAGTATATGATGGGCATGAATGTTATGTTCTACACAAGATACTCTCCTATCCCTATTCTTTCCAAGTGTATTATTGCATGTGATGTGGATGATCCTACAGATGACATTGGTGAAGCGGGTTCTAGTATCTCCTCAGCTTGATCTTGGATATCTTTTGCTTCCATGGGACTTGGAATTTCTCAATGACTATGGTTAGTGCTTCCTTGGTATTTCCTTCCTCAACTAAGAGTGTATTTAGCTTCTTATTGTATTTTTGTTTAGACATTGATGATATCTTAGAAGAATCAGTCATTTTGGATGTAAGATGAGGTGCTGATGTTGATGGGTCTTTTTGTATCCCTTTGTCTCTGTCATCTAGTTGCATAGTTGGAGATGAAGGTCCTACATACAAGTGGATAGATGGAATTAAAAATTCTCCTATAAAATCCACCTGATGGACATATTTGAATGGACCTTCATCAGCCAACACCACATAGAATTTGTCATCATGCACATACTTGACACATTGGTGTAAAATCAAGGGAACACACTTCATATGTCTTATCCAAGGGAACCCTAGGAGGATTTTGTATTGCATGGTCCCTTCCAAGACATGAAACATCACATGGATGGTATTATGTCCCACATTAATAGGTAGGACTATCGTTCCCACAGTATTGCATAAAGAATCATTGAAAGCTCTTAATGTGTAGGCTCCCAGAATGATACTTGACTTGGGTATCTTAAGGTGTTCTATTGTTGTTGTTGTAATTATGTTGATTGACAAACCTATATAGATCAAGAACCACTTAAAAGGTAAATAATTTACTGATGCAACAATGTGCAGCAGAAGGTATGGTAAGGCAGTAGGCACTGTCTTAATCTCATGATCATAGAATCGAATTATAGGTTCCTAGCATTGTTGTACTTGTCCCACAAAATGCGTGAATGCATTGGGGTCTTGTGGTTGGAGCTCAATCAATCTCAAAATATCCATCAAAGTCTCCCTATGCTTTGGGGATTGTTTTGTGAGCTCATAGATAGATAGCTTGGCCAGAGTTGTTTGTAAGTTTTGCTCTAATCTACTTCGAACAGTTACCATAGGTCGAGTTGGTGGACTTGGAAAGTTGTTCTGCCACTGCCTCTACCTAGGTGTAGCTGGGACATTAATTGGAGCTGTAGGAGGCTATGGTTGACCATATTGTCTAGTCCTAGTAGCTATATTAACAATTTCAACCATCCCAATGCACCCATGGGTAGGTGTATCAATTCAGACCTGATTGACTTGGGCACCTTACCCTCTAGGGACCTCATGGTTTGGAAGCGGGTTTTTGTATATGCCCATATCTCTGTTATCAGGAGCCAATGGGTTGTCAACTTTAAGTTCTCTCGCCTCAATCATGTTTTGCACCTGATGTTTAAAACAAATGAAAACTTCAATGTTATACCTTGATATCCTATGATAAGGGCAAAATTGATCTTCCCTATATTATTTTTTCTTAGGATGGTTTGGATCTATGAGAGATATATCAGGGAATATGATCTTTCTAGCCTTGCTCAATTGGTTGAAAATTGATTGCATTGACTCTGAGAGAGGTGTAAAATAGTGAGGTGGTTTGCGTTCTCTGTTTTACCCCTGATTTTTCTTTTGATCGTAATTGGCTGGTGGGGGCTATGCTTGATAATTATGGGGTTGCTGTGTAGCCCCATCCTTAGGTGTAGCTAATACTACTTGATTAACTAGAGCTGGTTTGGCCTGTTTTTGCTTGTACTTGTCATTCTTGTCATTTTTGTTCCACTCCTTGTTTCAGAGCTTAATGGTTACCTCATCTACTTTTATGTCCTCAATGAGTTTGGCCTATGCCAAGGCTTCCTCAAATGATGGATATTGTTTAATTTGTAGCAAGAGGAAAATGTGTTTAGAACAACTCTTGGTGAACATGCAGATGATTTATTCTATGGGGACAAAGAATTATAACTTTACCATGAATTTTCTCCATCTATCCCCATATTCCATTACTAGATCATCGTCATAATGTTTTAAGTTGTCCAAGTCTAAAAGGTTCACCTTACTTTTAGCACCAAAGGAGAAATGCTTCAGGAATGCATTTACTAGTTGTTCAAAACTGGATATGATGTGCTTAGGCAGTTGGTTGAACCATTGAGTGGCAGTGCTCAAAAATGTCATAATGAAAGTCCTTAGCATAAGAGCATCATTGTACTCAAGATAAAAATATGCATTTATGAAATTTATGACATGCTCTTGTGCATCCTCTTCACCCTTGAAATTTTCTAACCTATGCATGTCAAAATGCTTAGGATAGGTAGGTCTAGGGACTGACGGGCATAATGGTTGGTTGTGTATTTTACTCAATGTTGGTTGGTTCCCTACCATTTTTTGTTTCTCAAAGGACTTCATCTTTCTAGTGAGTGTCTAAAATGCCTTTGAGGTGAGGAGTTCCTCTTCTTGTAGGCCCCCTCATGGTGGTAATGAAGGTAACCCTATGTGCATTTGACTTGTTATATTATCTTTCCTCCTACGAGAGGATTAAGGATGTGTTTGATCCTGATTCATCAAGTTTACCCTTTCCTCACAAGTTTTATGTTGCTCATGATTTGAGTGGTGGTTTCATTGTGGGATTTCTTCTTGTCTGTTGCACCCCTATCTTGGTGAGTCAACACGTTTATCTCTTTGGTGATCATTGCCATTGGCTTGTAAATTGATATAAGCTAGTTTCTCAGCTTATTCTCTTAGGTCATGTTGGCATAAAATCCTTTCTCTCTGTTTGTCATGCTTGAGAGATTCCACTAGCTCTCTCTTTGCACAATGTATTTTTAACCATCACATATGATCATATTGCACTATTGAAGAGGACTCAGGTTTGTATGATTCTATTCTTGTGGTTTTTATTTGTAGATTCCTCAAAGAGGTCTCTACAATTTATTTGCTCTTACTAGCTACTGTAATTTTTTAACCATCGCATACGGTCACATTATACTATTGAAGAGGACTCAGGTTTTTCTGATTCTATTCTTGTGGTTTTGAAGTGTCTCTATTGTTAGACTTTGCATGAGACTTGTAGAGTCACTCTGAAGCATCCCCATATTGAGAGGTGCACTTAGAAGTAACAGTTCATGAACTTCTAGATGCAAAATTTTCTATGGCTACGGTTCTAGGAGGTGGTCTTGGATGCAACTGATCCAACTCATCTAACTGTCTTGTTTTTCATGGTTGATCCCTTGGGGTGCCATTTACTCCAATGATGTCATGATATATTGTAATAATTCCTCTTGTGTGAAGGGTATCTTCTGTTTGATGTCTATGATTGGATGTAGCTCTAGCTTCTTACCCTTCAGTAGGCAGACCTGTACTCAATGTCTCATGTGAAGATTGATGTGTTGTGACTCATGTGTCTTTTTGGTGATGGGCACTTTTTGGCCTTATCTACCATACATGAGGATGGATATGGATAAACCTTATCATCCCTGTGTGAAGAATGGGGTCTAGAACCTTTCTTATGTCCATATGGGGAGGAAGCCCTTGAAGCTTCCTCATGTATTTGAGAAGTTTTTGTGTGTTTAGAGGAAGACCTTGAGGCTTCCTTGTGTCTCCTGGATGATGATGGTCATGAAGCCTCTTTGTGTTGTTGTGATTTAGTTCCATGATTTGATTCTTTATTTGGGGTTTCTCGAGGAGAACCCCCAAGGGTTGAATTATGAAATTTTAGACTCGTGGAACTACATATCACGATATTATGAGCATGTGGTTCAATGTTACTATGATTTCACCTATGGGTATGTGTTGCTTCAGATTCTCCCTCGGTATTGGATCGAGGGTGTTTAATTTTGGTTTTGACCATTGTGCTTGTGAATTAGTCTTTTGGATTGCAATTTAGAGACATCCAAACAATATCAAGAAAATGTTTATCTTGATTACCAATTTATGTGTGCCCTAAATTGTTTGATGTGTCTTTGATATGTTGTCATTATTATTTTTTGCTATTGTTTTTGGATTTAGAATAAGGAGACTCATCCATAGTGGGGATCAAGAACACCCATTCCAAACATGATTTTCTCAAAAAGAGACTAGGGTACACCGCTGAAGTCCTAGTGGGGGGTTTGCCTAGCTCTTCCACTCTGAACCAATTGTTCCAATAGTGGGAGATAGTTTGAACATGAGTAAATTAGTACCACTATAAAGAAGTTTCCAATTCTATTATAAGAAGATCTAGGGGGCAAGCCAGTGGAAGGATATGAATGCCAACGTCGGTGGAAGGATATGAATGCCAACGTCACTAGACTGAATTGAAGTTTGGTGATGAAATCCAACTCCCCAATGTTTAAAACATGCATGTGTGTGGGGTTAATTTTAAGTTTGCATAACATAAAATGCACCATACATAAAAAATGTATCCTTCCTATATGCTTGATATGAATGACATTTCACTTTTTAGAAATATGCATAACTAGTATGAGATTCATGGATGCACTCTATTTTGTGCAAATATGGCCTCTCGCAGGGCCTCAAGAAAGCAAACCAACACATGATTTCTAGCATGTTGGATTCTAGGGTAGACTTTTCAAGCATAATACAATGTTCCTAGAAACGCCTAGTGGAAATCTAAAAAAAACTCTAAGATGCACAAGATGCAGGTTCTTTCCTTTCCATTCCTTGATTTCCCAAATTAAAATGTGTCTTAATGTTCATTGTTTTAGGAAAATAGAAGTCAATAAAGAACATAAATCATTATAAAAACTATACCAACCTCAAATCCAACTCAGAGAACCACTATTTTGTCCTCTGCTGCACTCTAGTTCTGGCCGCTATCGACTAGAGCATCTGATTTTTTATCACTGTAGGCTAGAGCGACTGAATCCTGGCCACTATAGACTAAAGTGGCTAATTTTTGGCCACTGTAGACTAGAGCAGCTAAACCTGCACACAAAAACATGGATTAGTAAAGTGGTAGAAAATAAAAACTAGGCGGGGTCCCACCGTGATCACCATCTATAGCGACATCGAGGAAGCGACGAATCATCCACTTACTCTATTTACAATTATTATTAAATATTTTAATGTTTAACATGCATTAAATGAAAAAGCATAAAAGAGATGCATAGCTGAAATATGAAGAAATAAATGAATGAATGCTTTGTATTGATATTTCCAAGATCCGGTTACATATAAATCCCTCTACGAGATACCCTTCATTTGATACATGATTTTACACAAAGAGGGTAGCAGATGTATAAAATATTTTCTTGCAAAGGGAGATGCACTTTTCTAGGCTTCCTGGTGATGCACATGGAACTATATGAGGGCTTACAGATGCCTCCTTCTCCAGGCCTGATTCTTAGAGGGATCCTCTTGCTTTCGTATGTTGTGGATTTATCTGATGAACTTGTAGCCCTACAAGCAATGAAACAACAACACACGCTTAAATGTCTGATATTGCCTCCCTAAATGAGGTTGTTAGTGATAAAAACAAATACAATGAAATTAGTACTATGAATGCCAATAAATGAAGTAAATCTTATGTTAATGATATGAAAGCATGAAGAACGTAGAATAAAATAAACTAATACCTAAATCCTAGACTAGATTACGGGCCACTGTCTAGGATATTAGCCACTAAGGTGAAATATGTCTCTATTGATCCAAATGCTATGGGATTAAGTCTACTACTAATATTAAATGATTATTGTATGTGCATGGATGATTACTTTCAAGCTTGACTAGCACTTCGTTTCTCCTCAAAGGCGGCTTAGATTTGCTCTCCAATTCGATAGGGCTTCACTGTAAAATGATCTCCAAGGGAAGCTCTCCAAGTATCCAAAAGCTCTCCTCAATGATCCAATATATTCAAAATTTTAATATATGATATGTGATGATCCCCTTGGTGCTCTTAGCCTTACACCTTATAAAGTGTTTGAAACCCTAGGTCAACGTTCAAACCCTAATACTGAATTCCTCATTTGCACTAGATGTTAGCATGATAATTTGAGCTTTTGCCTACCCTTGAGGGGTAGTTAACTGATGTCTAAATTTGGACTTGAGTCTTTCATGTAGAATGGTTGTGAGGAGGAATGCAAAGTTATCCTCGCTCAGCCTTATTGCATGTAGACTACCACTTTCACCTGAGATTAGGCTAGATTTACGAAAAAATACTTTTTTAGGTTTAGCAGTTGTCGTCTGTAGTGGCTAAGGTTTGGCAGTTATGAGCTGAAGTAGCCAGTCCAATATGCTCTTCGATCTGATAGGGTTTAAATACAAGAAAAGCTCTCCAAGTCTCTAAAAATATCTCTCAAAGTCTCTGGATTCTCTCTCTAATTTTATCATTAATTCATGCCATGATGCCCTTAGGTTTGCACCTTATAATGTGTTTGAAGCCCTAGGTCAATGTAAAAACACTAGGACTAATTTATGCATGCATAATGGATGTTAGCATGATAATTTTAGCATTTATTTGCCCTTGAGGGCTAGTTAACTGGTGTTTAAATCAAGACATGAGTCTCTCATGTAGACTAGCAATGAGGAATCATGAAAATTTATCCCTGCTCGACTTTATTGCATGCAAGATGCCACTTCCACCCGTGATAGGACTGATTTGATGGCAAGTTGCTTTTTAAGGTTTAGCCACTATCGTCTATAGTGACTAATTTTAGGCTACTCTGAGCTACAGTGACTAAGGTTTGGTCGCTCTGAGCTACAGCGGCTAAGGTTTAGTCTCTCTGAGCTATAGCGTCTAGGATCCAACCACTCTGGTTCATAGCGACCAATATTGGATGGACTGAGACTACCCAAATGAGTGGTCCCACCATGATCACCATATATAGAGACCCTGAGGAAGGGAAACACCATCCACTACTCCTATTTGCAAATATTATTTATTTTATTCATATTTAATCATGCATTAAATGAAATATGGGAAGGTATATACAATCGAAATATGAAGAAATGAATGAATAATGCTCTTTATTGCTTTTCCAATATTTGGTTACATATAGATCCCTCTAAGGTATTCCCTTCATTTGATACATATTTAACAAATTAGGGTAGTGGATGTATGGTATCCCCTTGCAAGGGGTGATGCACTGTCATAGGCTTCCTGGTGATGCACATAGAACTATATGAGGGCTTATAGATTCCTCCTTCTCTAGGCCTGGTTCCTAGAGGGATCCTTTTGCTATCGTATGTTGATAACCTATTTAGTGAACCTGTAGTCCTGCAAGCATGAAAACAATAGCAAACACTCAGTTGTCCGAGATTGCCTCCTCAGATGAGGTTGTTAGCAATAACCCTAATGATAAATAGAAATATGCTAAATGATAATAGAAACTAATGCTATGAATTCTAGTAAATGAGAGAAATCAGATCTATGCTAATGATGTGAAAACATGTAACAAGCTAAAAATAAACTAATGCTAAGAACCCTAGATTAAGCCTGCAGGCCACTGTCCAAGACAAAAGTTGCTCAAATGAACACCAGTCTCTGTTGCTCCAAGGCTATGGATCTAAGCTTGATACCAATATTGAAATAATTATTTTTGCTTGTTCAGTGTGTTGAATTTCCTGAAGATGATAAACCCTCAAGTGACTAGCACTTTGTTTCTCTACAAAGGTGCTCCAATATGCTCTCTAATCCGATAGGGCATCGCTACAAGAAAATCTCTCCAAGTCTCTAAAAATCTCTATCAAAGTCTCTAGATTCTCTCTAATTTTATCATCAATTCATGTATGGTGCCCTTAGGTCTACACCTTATAATGTGTTTGAAGCCCTAGGTCAATGTCAAAATCCTAGGACTAATTTTTGCATGCACACTGGATGTTAGCATGAGAAGTTTTACCTTTGTCTACCCTTGAGGGCTAGTTAACTGGTGTCTAAATCAAGACATGAGTCTCTCATGTAGATTGGCTATGAGGAATCATGTAAAGTTATCCTTGCTCGACAACTTACCGTTAAATCAGCCCAATCATGGGTGAAAGTGGTAGTTTTGTATGTTGGCAATCTATTTAGTGAACCTATAGTCCTACAAGCATGAAAACAACAACAAATGCTCAAATTTTCAAGATTGCCTCCTTGGATGAGGTTGTTCGCAATAACCCTAATGATAAATAGAAATATGCTAAATGACAATAGAACCTAATGCTATGAATTCTAGTAAATGCGAGAAATAAGATCTATGCTAATGACATGAAAACATGTAAAAATATAAAAAGAAACTAATGCTAAGAACCCTATATTAGGCTTGCGAGCCACTACCCAAGACAGTGGCTACTCATATGAAAATTTGTCTCTATTGCTCCAAGGCTATGGATCTAAGCTTGTTGCTAATGTTGAAATAATTATTGTTTCTTATCTGATGTGTTGAATATCCTATAGATGATAAAACCTCAAGCAAATAGCACTCTGTTGCTCCACAAAGACGCTCCAATATGCTCTCCGATCCGATAGGGCTTCAATACAAGAAAATCTCTCCAAGTATCTAAAAAGCTCTCTCAAAGTCTCTGGATCATCTCTCTAATTTTATCAGTGATGATCCTACTCAACCAAAGAAAGTTAAGTTTGGAGAAAGTCTATCTCCAGAGGAACAAACCATCATAATCCCTCTCCTCAAAGAGAAGCCAAATATTTTTGCTTGGACTTACAAAGACATGCCAGGAATTGATCCAAAGTTAGTGGTTCACAACCTTTCATTGGATCCCATGAAGAAGCCAATCAAGCAAAATTTGAGGAAAATGCATCCAAATGTTTCTTTGATGGTGAAGAATGAGTTTCAAAAACTTTTGGATGCAATTTTCATAGTTCCCATCGACTATCACGAATGGATCTCCAACATGGTGCTCGTGGGAAAGCTTGATGGAAGAGTCTGCATTTGCATAGATTTCAGAGACCTGAATAAGGCAACTCCAAAGGATTTATTTCCACTACCAAACATAGATTGTCTTGTTGATGCCACTATAGGTCATGAGATGCTCTCCCTAATGGATGGTTTTTTTGGATACAATCAAATCTAGATCAAACCTGAAGACCAACACAAGACTGCTTTCATTACTCCATGGGGGATATTCTATTACAAGGTGATGCCATTTGGCATAAATAATGTTGGCTCTACGTATCAACGGGCCATGACCTACATATTTCATGACTACATACACACAATCCTAGAAGACTACATGGATGATTTGCTGGCCAAGTCTTTAGTGAGGCAAGAGCACGCTGAAATCCTTACAAAGGTCTTCGATCACCTCATTGAGCACAATGTTAGATTGAATCCTAAGAAGTGCATGTTTGGTGTGACTTCTGGTAAGCTCTTAGGTTTCATCGTTTCTAAGAGAGGCATTGAAGTCGATCCTACAAAGGTAAAGTCTATAATGGAAATGGCTGCCCCTACCAATATTAGGGAGTTAAGAAGCCAACAAGGCAAGGTAGCATCCATCAAACGATTCATTATGCAACTATCATACAAGTGTCGGCCCATGAATCGATTGCTACGTAAGAATGCACTGTTTCATTGGGATTAAGAATACCAACAAGCCTTTGTAGAGATAAAAACTTACCTAGAAACACCATCAGTGTTGGATCCACCAAGGCTAGAGGTACCATTTTTACTATACATATCGGATACTGATTTTCTTTTGGGAACCATGTTGACCCAAAAGAATGCACAAGATAAAGAGCAAGCCATATATTACATCAATCACACCTTGCTGAGTTATGAGCTAGGATATGCATATGTAGAAAATTTGTGCTTAGCAGTGGTCTTTGCAACTAGAAATTTGTGACACTACATGTTGAGCCATATGACCTACATTATATCAAAACAAAATCCTTTGTAGTATATGATGAACAAGACCTATTACAATACACATACTGCAAAGTAGATCATGCTATTGACATAATTTTATCTAGAGGTCATAATCTATAATTCCATTAAGGGATAAGTCATAGCAGATAAATTAGCAGAGGAACCTCTTCAAGATAACAAGCCTCTCACCATAGAATTGCTTGATGATGTAGTCTTCACATTATCAGATCCACCCGAACCTGAAGAGCCTAAAAAATAAAGAGACATGGCATTGTTCTTTGATGTTTCGAAGTAAGAGAAAGGAAGAAGAGTAGGGATAGTATTTTTCACACCGTAGGGTTATCCATTGCCCCTACATTAAAACTAGACTTCCCTTGCACAAACAATAACATAGAGTATGAGGTCCTGATCTTAGGAATCCAAACAACCATTGCAATGGGCATTAAAAGGTTAAATATCTTTGGTGACTCTTTGATCATAGTTAATCAAGTCAAAGGATTTTTCCAATGTAGATTACCACTCCTAAAAGCTTACAAAGAGCTTTTTAACACTTACCTAGCCCAACTAGAATGGTATGACATCAAGGCAATCCATCGCATGTCAAATAGATTTGTAGACACCATGGTCTCTTTGGGATCCTTAATCCATCAGAATTCATCTGTTGATTTCATAACCATTCACATTAAAGTGCTCACACAATCAAAAATACAATGTGAGGCTTTGGAAAATCAAGAGTCAATCAAAATGATCTAGATTGAACTAAATCAGAATTGGTCCTTCAGAGCTAGAGCTTTATTGCAAATAGTATCTTGGGAATATTTGATATATCAAGGCCTTGCGGAGTGTGGTACAACCATTCACCATAGGGTTATTTCTCAATCTATGTTCATAGATTATAGATCATAGGAGGAACATGCCATTTTATCCATAGAAGTTGTGGCTTATCAGGATTAACTTTCCCAATTATAGGATTTCCTAAAACTTGGAATGGTACCACAAGGCCCGTCGCATTTCGAAAGACAAGCATTTAAACAGAAGGCAATGAGGTACATATTTCTAGGAGAGATCCTTTATAGACGAAGCTATGATGGAATTCTCCTTCGTTGTCTTGAGCCCCAAGAAGCATCTTGGGAAATTTCACAAGCCCACGATGACATGTGTGGTGGTCACTTCAATGGCATGGCCATCATTAAGCACATCTTGAGAATGGGTTACTATTGGCCCACTATGGAAAAATATTTTTGTGAGTATGTTAATAAATGCATCAATTTCCAACATCATGCAAACCTCACTCACTTGCCATCACAAGCCTTTCAACCCATCTAGGAAGCATGGCCCTTCTCACAGTGGGGACTAGACTTAGTAGGGAAGATCTTACCCCCATCCTCAGGTTGACACACATTCATCATAACGGCCACTGAGTATTTCACCACATGGGTCAAAACAATGCCCTTGATGTCGACAAATAGACCAAGGATTGCAGAGTTTATAATCCACAATATCATAAGTCATTTCAGGGTCCCTTAGAAGATAATATCGGATAATGGATCGTCTTTCAAGAACAAAAATATGCATACTTTAATGAAAAAAATATCACATTCAGCACAATATTTCAACGCCCTATTATCCGCAAGCAAATGGGTAAGCAAAAGCCTCAAATAAAACAATAGTCTCCATCTTGAGGAAAATAGTGAAAGATAATCATAAGGACTGGAATTTACAATTACCTTTGGCATTGTAGGCATACAGGACTAGTGTGCTGACGCCCACTGGGGTAACACCATTTTTGATTTTATATGGCACTAAGGCCATCATACCGCTAGAGTTGGATATCCCAAACCTACGCATAGCATTGAAGGACATCATAGATGATGAAACCGCACGATAATGCCACCTTGATTAGTTAACGCTTCTTGATGAACACTGAGTCAATGCCTTAGAGCATCTTCACGTTTATTAGGTTCGCCTTGCATAAGCTTACAATAGTAAATTCCACTTAGGATAATTCACGGTCGGGGATCTTGTGATCAAAGAAAACTAGCAAAACTCAAATCTACCACCACACCTACAAGACAAATTTGTGGTACAATAGATAGGCCCCTACATGATTTTAGAAAGGGTTGGACCTGGGGCATATCGCCTCACATCATTAGATGGTGTTGAAGAGCCTAAGCCCCTCAATATCATTCATTTGAAGATATTTTATACATGAAATACTAAAACATTCAAATATACATAAAATACAAAAACTCATATATATATATAAAATACAAAAACATTCAAATATACATAAAATACAAAAATAAACAAATCCCAAAAACATAAACATGCAAAGTTCAAAAATGCTCCAAGGGTATCTTCACACCGCTTGGTCCAAATAAATAAAAAATGCTCCAAGGGTATCTTCACACCGCTTGGTCAAAAATCAATCAAAAATGCTCCAAGGGTATCTTCACACCGCTTGGTCAAAATAAATAAAAAATGCTCCAAGGGTAGCTCCACGCCTTTTGGTCAAACTCTAAAAGCCCCAAAGGCATAATAAGCCCTTTGGTCAAAACACAATCAAAACTACAAAAACAATGCAAAATTAAAAATATAAAAATAGTCACATATTACATCTGCATCCATATAGTTGCATTATATTAAACATGCATATATATTGCATTTACATATGTTATGAGCACACTCTTGCAAATGATATC
Source organism: Wollemia nobilis (assembly GCA_028583015.1). Classification (NCBI taxonomy): domain Eukaryota; kingdom Viridiplantae; phylum Streptophyta; class Pinopsida; order Araucariales; family Araucariaceae; genus Wollemia; species Wollemia nobilis. The sequence continues at coordinate 11,407,881 of JAQPPZ010016677.1, read as the reverse complement.
ATAGTTTGTATCACAACCACAAATACACAAGTCCACCTTCATCCATTCATCCATGTGTGTAACTGTGTTTCTCAACACAACCATATCATGTTGCTATAAAGAATAGGCTAATATTTTCTGGTCATCCAACCATATCTAGTGGTCTTATCAGTTTTTGTGGGAATCCATCTTGATTAGTAGAGAGTAAGGTCTAGTCATGAATGCCTTAGATATTTAGGATCCTATCACTAATTGAAAACACTAAAATCCTAGTTGGTACAAGAGAAAGATTAAAGCTGCAAAAGTGGTCTAGGTTGCATTAAGCAAAAAGGATCTTCCTTGCATATCCCCTTGTGCAACCGGTTCAAAGGTGATGAGAATTGAAAAAAGGACAAGTTTTGCCCTACCTAGAAATGAGTTATTATCATCACTACATAAATCCCTTGCTTTCATTAAAACAAGCAAAAATCCTGAAACAAAGCACAAATTTAAAACCCTAGTTTCCAAAGTCATAGTTAAAAAAGTACAAAAACAAAACAAACAAGTGAGTTTCATCCTTACATAAGTCCCTTGCTCAAGAGAAAAAATTAGTCAAAAATAAATAGTGATTTTCATCACTAAGCATGAGCAAGTATCCTAAATGAAATGAAGTAGCATTGCACAAAATCAGAAGGTGATCCCCATTACAAGTTGGTGTACAACCATGCCTAGCAATGGTGGTACCCTTATGCATGATGAAATGTCTATCACAATAGCATCTTGCATTTGTGCAAACCAATGTTTGCATGTGGATGAGCTAGCTTTAGGTAACCCAACTCTACCTAGTGGTATAGTCCAACTAAGTCCAACATAGGATAAGATGAACAATTAAGGATCCATGATCTTAGCAATGGGCTAAAATAATCCCACCTGACGTCAGAGGAAATGCTTGAGTTCTATATAAATATATTATTTTGGACACATAGGGATAATGAGTATCTAGGTCCATGATGAAAGACGTACTTTTAAAAAGTCTTGTATGGTCAGTATGCAATTGTTGATAGGGTAACTAGAGTGTTTGAGTCTCATGAAAGACCTCAAAAATTCCTACATAACAACAAATCATATCATCAATCTCATAATCAATTTTATTTATGAAGTTTTGTAAATTAAGGGGTATTACGAAAGTAGGATATATACCGGATGGAGGTCAGAAATAATGTTCAGACGACCATTGATTACTTTGTATATTTTAAATTACATAAGTTTATCAAGAAATTACATACATTCCATGCCATTACATTTTATATATGAATGCCTAAATAATTAGTTCTTGTGATAAGAGTGATTATTTACATTCATGATTGTTATACTTTCTATGGTATCACCCATTTAGATTGATGAAATCATATCATATGCATTCCTTATGTTCTAAGTGATTGAAGCATACATGTTCATTTACATTAGATTGAACAATGCATTAAACATTGCATTTACCATATCATAACATAAGTTAGATGCATACAATTAAATCAAAAGTAAACATGCATCTAACGAAAACATTGCATCCATAAATACATAATTTCATAGATCGTCAATCCATATATAAGATCACATCATTGTATCCACCCACACATAGAATCATAAATCCATCATCGAATCAATTCATGATACATCACATTGTGTCACAATAATCAAATCATATAATCATCTACATAAACATCTATATAAGAATTCATCTCAATATTCGCATCATCATAAATATCATCTAACATATAACACATATCAACTCATCATAATGTCATCATCACATCACATAAGTAAAACAAAAATATAAGCAATAAATGACACACATAATGAAGCATAATGCAAAGATCTCATAAATATGTGTGTCTCAAAAAGTGTCTCAAAATGTGTATCTCAAAGTGCATGGATATACAAAAATACCCAAAGGCTATAGTCATATAGGTCAGCTGACCTCAAAATGAGAGCCTAACACTAGGCCTATGCCCCCTACAACACCACCTCTTATGGTTGGATCTCGAGTGGAGTGATGGGAGCTTGTTGGTCTCTATATGCGAGTCTGGATCCTTTGACTAGGTCGGATGGAAGACTACCCTGAGGTGGAGCGTTCGCTAGCCTATGATCCACCTACATCCGTTATCTCCCTAGGAGTAGCTCCTAGCCTCTTGATTTACATCTTGAGGGAAGCAATATGGCCTACATGACCAGCAATCGTCACCTCATACTCATCTAGCAAACCCTACATCTTCCTGATCTCTACCCCTGAATTTGTCCCTATAGAACCCTAAGGCATATGAGGATCAACAACCACCTGCATCCTGGTTGCACCACCCTCAATAGCAGCTTGAAAATCTTGTATCTGAGTCATGAGTTGCTCTATAGTAGCATCCCACTATACTATAGTAGCATCCTGCTGGACAATGATAGCATCATGTTGTTGTACCTGGATCTTGGCCGACTGGAACTCAGACCCTAAATCATGCAGTTGTGCTCTTAGAGAAGAATCTCTATCCTTAGGATCCAACTCCTCCTCTTGCTCATCCATTACCACTTGCTCTACTAGCTGGACCTATACCTCAATCCTAGCTTGAACTCTATGCCCTGTTGGATCTGCACCACCATATTCACTGTCATTCTCACGGCCCAAACTATCATCACCATGCCATAGTCGATCATCCCACTACTATGCAAATGCATCTACACATACTATATAGACTCAATAAAGTCCTTTGCTTCTACATATACTATATGGTCTCAATAAAAGATAACCAACACCTCACTACCCCTTATATATCCTAAAAAACCCACGTAATATAACCAATAAAATATTTTCTATATACCTGTATATCGCTGCACCCTATCACCTTCAAAGCTCCAAACTCATCACCCTAAATCTTTGACCTGTTACCGCTCCCTGAACTGAACGATGAAAGAAAAACTTTGCATCATTTCTTGGGATTACATAGATGAATTTAGGGTTTTTGGAGGGGTTTTAGGGTTTCCACTAAATTTATCTGTTCAACCACTATGATAGTAGATTCCTCTACACTACCTAATCACCACTGGCTACTACCTTACACCTGCTCTATTGCACTGTCATGGTCTCAAACCTACAGAACTATCATTTTATTTGCTATATGTTTATTGGTAAAAATGATGTCCACATAGCTAAATGTATTCCGCCACCTAACCATATTCGTCAATAGGTATCCTCATATGCATGAACTCATGGAGCTACGTAGGATAAACTATCCATTATTATTTCCTCATTGATGCGCGAGTTTGTCCACATGACTTCTATGTTAACGTACTTTGCTATTCAGATTTCGTAACGTAAAATTATTCTAGGGCCTACTTCTGAATCAATATTCTTTACACCATAAGGCCAACGCATACCTTCGTCATCGTGTTGATTGTCAAGGTGGATCATCTGTTTCACATTCCACTCAACCGCCACATCACTCGAATGAGCCCACTACGTTATTATTCATCTACCAGGTATGTTTAATCAAAGGAGATAATGGTTGCATTATGTAGATGTGGGGCCTCCCCTACGTTAAAACACATCATTTGTTGTTCTTTCTGTTATCCCAAGAATCTAACTAGACTTTGAAACCACTAATGTTTCTTCCTTGTTATTACACTGTTGAAACCTTTGATGCCCTTGATTTGGGTTTTGCGTTCGTAAAATACCACCTCCATTGTATACCACTATTCACTACACTCTGAAAGTCCTTGTACAGTGTCAATATCGAGCTGACATACCTCTATCCTTGCTACACTTTCGTTGTTCTTTTTGCTACAGTTCACCAACTACCAATTACATTCACCATGTAAATCACCACCATTGGGTCATCATGCGACGTTCGAATCATCAAAACTCCATATGCATACAAAACCTTCCCCAAACGTATTGGCCATGTCAATGCCATTCTCTGCATTTACCATCTAATTGGATACATGGCTACCATTGTGTTGTCTTCCATGCGAGTCAACCTGTGCTGTCCCTTTCCTTTTTTTTTATGACTGTGACATCTTCCATCGGTGTCCACCAAAGACCCACGTTAACACCCCTACATCCAACATTTTGATTTACGTAAATGGGACCACCTTATTCACTTTTTGACCCAAGCAACACCGCTTAGGTTTGTCGTTGTAGACAAACACCCAATCGCCATCGCATATTACGTTATCCTCCACTGTACCATAAGTTACACACTGTGTGTTAGGTCATTCATTTTGCATCGTCATTCCCGGATCTCCATCATCCAACTTTTGGGATGTCACCACTCGTGTATTAATACTCCACCGATTGCCACTTAACTTTTATCGTTACTATCAACTCTTGATTAGGGGCCACCAAACACCTTCGTAATCCCTTCGAAGGTCCACCTCAATGTTTCATGTACCATTTGAACCTCTGCCATGGGATCCACTTTAGCTTGGTTTCAATTGCCATGTGGCTTCCATTTGTTATGCTTCGTGCTTTACCTCTTTCGACTCCCACGACTACGATAACCTGCGTATAGAAAAGAAGCAAAAACATCCATCAAATTTCCAAAACAACTTTAGAATAAATCAAACAATTTTATAATAATTTAGAATAACTAATATAAGAAAGTATAGATCGTGTGAACAATGAATATGATAGACTACAAACACAAAAAAATATGATAAAATATGATAGCATGGAATAGTAAGTGAAATGAAAATACAATGGACATAATGCTTGAATAAGAATGCAACTTTAAAACCTAGGGTTTGGGAACAAGTAATTTCCCCCAAGCTAATACAATATGAAGTGTAAGCAAAATAAAATTATAGCACTTATAATAGGATGAAAATAGAGATGAAACAATATGCAAAGGGTGCATGAATAAAAATCCTAGGATTTGGGGATGAATAATCACTCCAAAATCTAACTAGATTGAATCTACATCCTATAAATTATCGAGCATGGATTCAGTAACAAAGAGCAAAATGGATGTAGAGCACCTGATAGGTGAAAACAAGGTTTTCACTAAACTTGCACCCTATAGCAGATGGAGTGTGAATTTACACAGAGGGTTCTAAAACCAAAAAATAAAGACCAATAATACAACAAATAAAGAATAAGATGAATAAATTAACAAATGTATGTAAAGAAACAACCTGATGATCTTGTGGAAGAAGCAAGAGCAAAGGTGAAAGACCTCTCCTCCTTCAAGAAGACAAGTTTTCATCAAGTTGATGTCCACTTGTATATCATAACACACCAATAATAGAACAAAAAAGCACCAAGAGCACCAGAATTTGCATAAGAAGCGAAAATAATTCTTATTTTGCATGAACTTTCTCAGATTGATATCTTGATTAATTAGGAATAACTAGGAGAAAAAGAGAATCCAATCCTTTTATTTATAGAGGGTTTGGAGGGCTAAAACGTAATAAAAAAATTTAACCTTGATTAAGCCGATGCCCCAAAAGGTTAGCTTAGAATTTAGATTTTCTTAAGAAAAATCCTAAATTTGATTAATCTGTGCCTTGTAATTTATCGGGTGCGGATTCAATCAAGGTTAAGAAAAGAAAGACAAAATGCAAGAAAAAGGGGTCAAACTTGCTCCTAGCAAGTTTGAGAGCCTCCTAAAGGAACCTAAGGAAAAATTACTCATTTGGGTGGGTCAATTTTTTCATGTCTACATTCCCTCTTTGGTTATGGAGCAACTAAACACTTATCTCATGATCCCTTTTACTGAAGATGAAATTTAGAAGGCAACTTTTGGTTTAGGATGGGAGAAAGCCCTAGGGTTGGATGGTTTTCCTATGACCTTTTTCATAAATTCTAGAACATTGTAGGATCTAATATTATAATGGATGTTGTGGAAGTACGAAGATCTCATTACTTTCGAAGGGATGCAAACTCAACCTTTCTAGCTCTCATTCCAAAGACTGTAGGATCTAGAGGCCTAAAGGATTTTAGATCTATAAGTTAATGTAACAATTTATACAAAATTTTGTCAAAAACTATTTCCAATAGGATGAAAATGGTTTTGCCTTTCATCACTTCTGGCTAGCAAGGTGGCTTCGTTAAGGGTCATCAAATTTTCATGGGATTTCTTATCCAAGCTTTTGCTAAATTTTGATTTTTAGGCTAGATGGGTGGGGCTAATCATATAATGTGTTTCCTTAGCAATGTTCTTCATTTTGGTCAATGGTTCTCTAGCAAGATACTTTAGTAACAACCAAGGGTTGAACCAAGGTGACCCTTTGTCATGCTACCTCTTCATAATCCATATAGAATCTTTGGGTAGAACCATTTTGGCTATGGTGGAGGAAGGCAAGGTGGGAGGTTTCAAACCAACATCTACATCAAACTCCATTTCACATCAATTTTTTTTTGATGATACCATCATGGTCTTGAAATCTTCAATCCCACGACAAATGGGCTAAATATTATTGTAGATTTGTATGAAGCAGTAGTGGGACAAAAGGTAAATTTTTCTAAGATTAAATTTTAATTTCTTAACATCCCTATCATAATATGGAGGAGGATGGCAAGAATTTTCGGATGTGACATTGGAGATATCCCAACAACATACTTGGGGATTTCTTTGTTCAAAGGAAGGATGAAGACAAGCTTGTGGAATCCAATAATTGAAAGATTGACTAGAAAATTATTTAGCTAGAGAGGAAGCCTCCTTCGCCAATAAAGTAAATCTTAGTTAGTTAAATATACCCTCCAAAGTATCCTCATTTACTTTATGTTTCTCTTCAAAGTTCCAACTAAAATCAGAGACAAAATGGAACAAGTCCAAAGATCTTTCTTGTCATTTGGTTTGGAAGAAAGAAAGCATTTTGCTCTGGTGGCATAGGATTATATATGCTTAAGGAAGGAAGTGAGGGTTTGAGTCTTTAGAAGAATAAACTAGACAAATGAAGTTTTTCTAGGAAAAATAGGTTGGAAACTATTGAAGAATGGACAATTAGAATGGGTCAAAATCCTCAAATCTAAATGCATGAGAAATGTGAGCAATTTTCTCCACTCTAAAAATTTTCCAAAAAGTTCTTTCTGAATAGTTTAGTGCAGATCAAATATCTTCTCTTGAAGGGTCTCTAATGATGTATTGGTGATGGAAGGCTAGTGAGTTTTTGAAAGGATAGATGGCTGAAAGATGTGCCTTTGATAAAGGACCTAGAGGTAAAGATTCTTGAACCAACCTTCTCTCAATGATTTGGAAATGTTGTGGCTAATTACATGTTAGTCAGAGATGATGGTAAAATGTGGAAGGACTTGGATATCCTATGTTTGGAGTTGGATTTGTTATCAATGGTTAAGAAGCTACAAAGACTCATCCAACTGAACCCTCTATGTAACATTATATCTACTGATTCTATCATTTGGAAAGGATAGGACAAAGGTTATTACTCTATCAAATCAGGGTATCACATACTAGAGCAAGAAGAAAGAGAATGGATTCTAGTTTCCAAAATTTGGATCGAAGATCTCTTATCAAAGGTAGTCTTCTTCTTTTGGTTCGCGGTTCAAAATAGGATTTTGAAAATAGATAATCTCCATAAAAGAGGTATTCCTATAATGAATAGTTGTTTCTTATGTGAGAAAATTTGGGAATTAATGTATCATATATTCCTTGAATGCTCCTTATCATGATAGATTCTGATCAACTTGATAAGCCATCTATGGATTTACCTAAATAATATCGTAGATTTGTGTCTGTAGTGGAAGTCCCCATGTAAGAGTAAAAGGCTTACTGCTCTATGAAATTTCTACCTCCCTAGGTTCCTTTGGGAGGTATAGAAGGAGCACAATAGTATAATATTTAAAGATAGGAAGAGGGAAGTGTCTTTTGTGTCTCTTCATATTTTGAGTATAGCAATAGAAAATATAAGAATCCTCAATTTTAAGGAGGTTCTAGAAAATAAAGAGGAAGAAGTGATTGCTCTAAGATGCCACCTCTTGCCTCTACACCCTAAAAAGAGATAAAGACCTTCTATATGTGACACCAAATGGATGCTACCACCCCATGGTTGGATAAAACTTAATGTGGATGGTACCACAAAATGAAATCTAGGGTAAGCAAGGGTTGGAGGGGTCTTTAGAGACTCGAATGATAATATCCTCCTAGTTTTTTTTGAGACTCTTGGAATTCAATCAAATCACTTTGTAGAGGCCCAAGCCTTTTAATTAGGAGCTAAATTGATGAGCAATATTAATTCTAATAACATCATAGTAGAAGGTGATTCATTAAATTTTATCAACATACTAAAAGAAAACCAGGAAGCTAGATGGAATATTGAGGATATGACTAGTGAAATGAAATAAATATTATGTTCTCTTTATAATTATCATTTAAATCATGTGTATTATGAAGGAAAAACATTGTTGATATCTTGGCGAATATAGGGGTGTAGGAAAAATATTTCACCACTTTGAAGGATGACTTCCCGATCCAAATTACTAAATTTGCAACTAGAAAATATGTTAGAGAAGGTAACATTCATGAGAAGTAGAGGTGTAAGAAAAAATATTATGGAAGGATAGATTTAGGTGTCCTTTATATGTTTGTCATTCCTCGATTGATCTAGATGATGATATTATGCTTAGAGGTCTATCTTGTAGTTGTTTTTGTTTTTAGTTGTTGTTTTGTTCTAATTATCATCATGGATGGTGAGACTGAAATATAAAATCTTTGGACATGTTTTGTAAAAGGGCTAGGGTCTGTTCAATCCCCTTATTAACCATCAATAAAAAATATAAGTAAATTATTCTATAAACTCAAATTTATTTTTTTAGTTTTAACTATTGATTCTTTCTTGATTTGAAAATATATATTATGCATTTATATATTTGATAAGTGGTAATGTATTCTTGTTTTCAATATCTCTTAAGGAGATTTAATTAATATTTTATAATTTTTTTCTCATCTAGGTCTAGATGAACATTGGGTTTATGTTGAGCAAACAATGGATTTTTTTCTTAGCAATGCTATTTGTGGATATATAACTAATGATACCAGTAGAAAAAACCAATGAGGGGTCATAATAGATTACTCCAAGAAATATTACCTAAAACAACCCAATGCCACCAAATTGTTTGCCTTCTTTTCTCAATAGATGGCTCCTTTCTAATTCTATATATGGAGCCATTATAGGTTCTAGACCATTTTAATTTCATGTTGATTTTGTTGGATTGAAACCTAGAAAAAATTCCTCATCTAATTAATTATTAAATAAGATAAAATTAATTATTAAATAAGATTAAATTAATTTAAATATCTCATTAATAAAGATAAATATTAGAATAATTAACTTAAATGTTGTTTCATAGGATTTGATATGAGATGAATAAGTCTTGAAGATTAGCATACAAGATATCACCAATGTAGTAATCTCTAATGCAAGCATCAAACCTTTAGAAAAATAGTAATATTACTTTATATATCATACTAGTATAGTGTATTTTTGTTTATTTTCTAGCATGGTTCATGTTGCTCTCTCTTTTGTTTGCATTCCCTATTTTTGTGATGTAGACATAATGTAATCCCTCTTGTAAATTGATATTTTTCCTTATGGTATGACTCCCATCACTATACGATATCATTCATCATATAGTCATTTTTCATTGTATAGTCTTTCACTTTATATGATCTTTCCCTCTCAATTATATGATGTTAACGATTGTCAAATAGGGAAATCATTCTAGGGTTTTAATGTACTATGGTATTAATCTTGTAATGCATTTTTCAGTTGAATGATTCACATATTTTTCCTTTGAATGATAATATGAACAACTTTTATCAAATAATATTTTATTTTACTTGAACGAATCCTAGTTTGAATAGCACATTGATTTACATTGAAAGATGCTTGGCCTTGGTTGAACGATAACAAGTTTTTACCTATAAATAACTTGTTACCGTTCACTCAAATTATAGGACATTGTTCACTTGCATGACATTCAAATTGAACAACTCCTTGATTGAATGACATCCTCTTCATAGTTGTACGATAAGCATCCTCTTTGGAAAGTGCATATATGGTAATCACACATACATCACTTGGACATTCAATTTTCAATCAAATATCCTCCACTTGAACTATAGTTTAGCTAGGAACTATTGAACTATAGGTATTCTTAATTTGCAATCCTATAACACGTAAGAATTGACCAAATATAACTTTAATAGTCTAGAACATTCATCATTCAATAATAAAGGAAAAAAAAATATATCATTTTCATTGCCAATTTTCCTTAGGCTACATAGTGCAATAGCATCACCGCACTCTACCACAATGGCTATTTAGAATAACCCGCACTCATTCAAAACCTAGAAATACACTCTAACATGGCTATTTTTCTCTTCCATGGTTTTTCTTCTAGGCTATCTTAGACCTCCCTCTCCACCTTTATTTCCCTCTAGGCCTTATCCAATCTGACATTTAATTTTTCTATTTGAATTTATTTTCATTATGTTCATCTTGGCATCTCTTTCGATTCTCCTCGTAGCCCTGATAATATCCCTTCCTCTTATTTTACTTTCTAACACACTATTGTAATAGGGATTCATACTTCCTAGGGTCACCACTTTTGATTATAATGCTTAATATCTTAGAATAAAACATTAGGTAATTAATGTAAGGGCATTAATGTAAGGGTGCATCCCTTCATATTTCATTGTATAAATATTCATACTGAAATAATAATATAGATGTGCTTCTCATTTCATATTCATATATGATATGGTATTAGAGCACCAGGGTTTTCCATAAAACCTAAGAGGATTGGAGCATCCAATACCCAACAGTTAGCGCCCAACCAGTGGTGCAGACCCCTCCATTTCTGGTGGAAAGAATTTTTGTAATTCTAAAACATCAAAATCTTGATAAAACTTTTGGAGTTCTCTCAAGTTTGATGCAAGCGAATCTTTGGCGGTTCACATATTACTGGAAGTCATGGATGACTGCAAACTTCAATAGGTTTCTAATAAATGAAAGTGAAGAACATAAGCTTATACTGAGAGCGAGGTGTGAATAGTAGAAGAGTACTTTTTACTTTTCTTTTCAAATCAATATTATGTAATGTATAGATAGAAATATCAACATCAGTAATCAAAGAAATGCACAAATCACCACACACAATAGAGACATAGATTTAATGTGGTTGACCCAAATATGGCTACTTCCACGGAGGAAATATTTATTCTAAATATTTCTCAAATAATCTCTTGGGAATCCTTCCCAATTACAATGTTTATGGACCTCTATCCAAAGGAGATGTTGATCCTAAAAATATAGTTTGTGGATCTCAATCCATAGGAGAACTCCTTCTCCTTTGCTCTGGTTGGTGATCCTCTAGAAGACTACTGCATCCATTGCATTGGCTTGTGAATCTCTCTCCATTGAAGACTCTTATCCCCACTCAGAAGACCTATTATCACTGCCCTGGCTGATGGATCTCTATCCACTAGAGACTACTATCCTCTCTACTCTGTCACCTCCAAAGCTTTGTCTCAAATTTATAATAAACATAGTCTAGTCAGTCTAGGACAAATCTACTCAACAAGTCCACTCAAATATGTACTAAACACAGTCCAATCGATATAGCACAAACTGGCTGAATAAGTCCACTCAAATTTGCACTAAACATATTCTGATCGGTCTAGCACAAATATTCTCTATAAGTCCACTCAAATTTGCACTAAACATAGTCCAATCGATCCAGCATAAATTTGCTCAACAAGTTTACATAGAACTTGCTCAACTTTGCTTAACAGGTCCACTCAAAACCTACTCAAATCTACTCACCAAGCTCACACAGAACTTGCTCAAGTCTACTCAACAGGTCCACTTAGAACCTACTCAAATCTGCTAAAAAAACTCACACAAAAGTTGCTCAACTCTGCTCAACAAGTCCTCTCTAGAACTTAACCAAATTTGTATTGTAAGCTTCCATAAAATCTCACACAAAATTAGTCCACAAGTCTCATCAAAGAATTATCTCAAATCTACTTAACAAGTCCACCCATAGAACTTGTCCAATCTCATAGAATCATAAAGAGAATTGTTAGAGACTCAATATGTTCTACTCTCAATGCATAATCACTTTATCAATTTTATCAATCTCATATAAGCATAAAGAGAATTGTTAGAGACTCAATATGTTCTATACTCAATGCTTAATCACTTTCACAACTCAAATCAAAATATATAATAGTTTGTTTTATGGAACTTGAACAATCACTCTATACAACCACTTGACTAGGCTCAACCAACTCAACTCAACAAATTACTTAATGAAACACTCCTTTCTCACAAACCCTAGTCCAAACATATATCAACCAACTCAAAATATTTCCAACAATGCTCAACAACAAATCTCACATAACAATGATACTCATGTTATTTTTCAAACCCTAGTTCAAGTTCTTTGCACAACAACCCACTTCAACAACAATGCTTATAAATCAATCTTCACATAACAATGATACTCATGTTCTTTTCAAAACCCTAACTCAAGTTATTCACACAATCCAATGACTTCAACAACTATGCTTATCAAACAAGGTTTTAATCAGAACTCTTAATTCCATAAAACCTTGAAGCATTAACTCAAGCACTTTCAAAAAGGAAACCCTAATCAAATCCTTTTCAATCCAATATTTATTTTTTAGTAAGCAATCAATCAACTCAACCAAGAAATAATTTTCCCATACCTTTTTAGTTGTCAATAAGTTGATCTCACAAATCTGCTACACTCATAATTACTTCTTTGCCAATCTCAATAAGGGTTAGAAGATAATAATTTCCTCAACAAAACATAATGCAAATTGATATCAAAATTACACCTTATCACTCCAACTTAAATAATATTCAATACCTTCACAATAATCTTCTTTAACACAAAAAACCCTTATTAAAATTAAACAATCCTCAAAAGTCTATCCTTCAATATGCCAATATAGTAATTTAAGACTTTATCAAAAAAATAATTAAAACCAAAACTTCCTTATTAATCCAAATGATAATATTAAACTACCACCACTATCCAACAAACACCCTTTCTAAAAAATTCCACTAACAATCCTTATACCTCCAAACTTAGGCAAATAACAAAAATTTAATGCAAAATATTTACCTTACCTTCAGAGGGATTTGAACCCTCAATAATGCCCATGATGTACGCCTTGCCGTGGCTCCAACAACCGCATGAGCTACACACTCATTTGAGATGGAGGAAGCACCACGTGCTTCAAAATGTATCACGCTCTTGCCCCTTTGCAAAAATGTGTGCCTTTGGTGCCTTCAACCAACACGCCTACCAATGCACACCACTGCATTTCAAATGCTGGCTTCCTTGCCAAAAAATATTTTACCACCTGCCCACTTGCCACTAGGCCAAGCTACCTAGTTGGGCTTCGACCATTCGACGCCTTCTACTTAGTTTCTATTAACTAGCAATTCAAACACAAAAATCATAGTCCTTTCACAAGCTCTTCACTTTAAATAATTCGTATGCAAAATAATCGATCGAGCAAGGATAAGGTTCAATTCCCTTTAGCATAGGTATTTATATTAAATTCCTCCATGCTTTTTAAAATTTCGGTGCCTTTGAAGCTTTCATTACCATGAGACGTCGATGAAGATTAGAACCTTAATAAAGTGCTTTGAATATTTTAAACTCCATGTCCATATTTGGGTAAAGTAAAATATTACATATTTTACTTTAGGATTTTAACCAAATCACTTTAATATTATAATATCAAACATTATAATATTATATCATTTTAACAATTATAATATTATTGCTTCCTTCACATTGCATTCCATGGTGTAAATAATATTTATTTATAAAATTTAAATTCTCATTGAATTTAAATAATTTATAAAAAATATTATATCTCCTTTTTAACTTTGCACCGAATCTCTTGACCTTTGACCTTCTTCTTGGATATCAAATAACAACTTTGAAAACTTTGTTCCTTGATGAAAAACCTTGATATTAATGTTGAATTCATTTCTTGACATCAATGACAACTTTAACTTTTAGGACTCAAAATGTCCAACAATCTTCCCCTTTGTCATTGATGGCAAACCAAAATTTTTTTATCGAAAACTTGACTTCTTCTTCTATGCTGCTCCCCCTGGGACACTGATCCCCCTAGCTCAATGCTCTTTCAAATATCAAATCTCTCCCCTATACTCAAATATTTCTCCCCCTTTGACATCAATTGCAAAGGGTCACGTTTGGGGCTCGGGGCTAAGAATAAGCCTCTTAGCTTAGCCCCTCCCCTACCTTTTGTTAAGGTGGTTAATTCTAGGGTGGGAGTATTTCGAATCCCAGAAAGCACTATTCTTTACCTTTATTCTCTTCTCTTATTTTTTGAATTTTTTGAATCCTCTGACTATTTATATCCGTGTCTATGTTTTTTTCCATGTCATCATTCATGTTCCTATTCTTGTTCCTGTTCACATCCATGTTCCTATTCATATTCCTGTTCATATCCATAGTTCTTGTTCTTGTTCCCTTTTATGTTCAAGTTCCTATTTATACTTATCTCTATAATGTTTGCTCTACACCACTTTGTTGTATGACCATCATTATTTCACTTATAACACTTAATTTTATTATTCCTTTGAGGTGCAAATGTCTTAGGATTTCTCCTAGAGAAGCCATATCCTCTTATATCATGAACCCTGCAATTCATTGCCTTGTGACCAAAAGGATTACATGAGTAGCAATACCCATGGAAAGGCTATCCATTCCCATATTCTTGTCTTTCTTGTGTCCTAAACTGTGGAGCCATGTGCCCAAGCCTATGACATGAAAAACTTCTTCCATTGAAGCTTCCTTGTCTTTACCTCATTGGTATCCTATTCTGATTTTTGTTCCATCTGTATCTTCTTTGTGCAATGTTCATGTTGAATTCACTATTTTCCAACCCATCCTCTAATGTCTCACTTTGTTTTACATTGTGTTCTTCTGAAGTATCTTCATCTGAGGTTTTTTATCCTCCAAAACTACTCTTGGTTCATTGCATATCTCTGAGCTATGTGTTTGATAACTTCTTGGTACATGAGAGGTTCATTATTCAGAGTGAGATGCAGTTTTGTAGATTCCAATTCAACAACTAATGATTCATGCACTCTTGCTCTGAGGGCACCTCTTGTGCTCATTTTTACCACTTCATATAGTTTGATATTCTTTAAGAGTTTGGTGAGCTTCATGAATTCCTCAAGTGGGGAGTAGTGTGGATGTCTCACCTACCTCAAATTTTTTATCATGATATTGGAATGGATCATTAGGTATGGAGGATGTTGACGAATATGTATGTGAAACAATACTTTTATTATGATAAACATTACTATGTGAAGGGGTAGAAGGTGCAAAATATGTAGACATCTACTCAGTATTATAGTTTGGTTCCTCTAGACTTATGGGTTTATTTTTAGATTCCATAGTTTTGAGTAACTTTTCAATGTCTTCCCCCCAAAGGCTAGAATATGAACATAATATATGTTAGCATATTTTGATCTAGGTTGAATATTGTGTCCCATGATATCCAATGTTGTTCTTCAATTTCTACAAACACAAAATCACATGTCTCAATCACTTATGGTGTGAAGGAATGATTGTATCCACTTTGTTCCATAGGGTATCTAACAAAGATGCCTTTAATAGCTTGAGATTCAAGTTTATTTCTATGCTTTAGAATAATATGAGCATAACAAATGGAGCCAAATATTCCAAAGTGGTTGATAGTGGGGGGTGTCCAGTCCATTTTTCATGAGGTGACAAGTCGAGTTTTGAGGGACTCATTATGTTGAGTACATGCATAGCAGTACATGTGGCTTCATCCCAAAGAGATGGAGGCATATAGATAAGAAGGGCATGAGCCATGTCCATAATTATCCTATTCATGCACTTGATAATATCATTGTTTTGAAGTGTACCAAGTATTATCAATTATTTGATCCCATGTGAGGACAAGTATTATATGAATTCATTTGAGGTGTACTCACTATCATCATCACTCCTAAAGGTATTGATTCTATAACTTGAATCTCTTTCTAAGCAAGCCTTGAATTATTTGAAGAATTCAAAAGCTTTTGACTTCTCCAAAAATTTGATCCATAGCTTCTTTGATAAGTTGTTGATGAAGGTAATGCAATACCTTTTGTATTTTAATGAGATAATAGGCATTGGTCCACAAATATCTAAGTGAACTAGCTCTAGGTTTTGTGTGAACTTCCAATGACTCTTTGGAAAAGGATTTAGCAATGTTTCATGCTTCATATTTTATGGGTTTAGAAGAAGAGTGTGGTAGTCCCTTTATGGTGGACTTCATTTATATCAATCGATCAAGTTTGACATAAGCCATGAGAGCATTCCATAATGCATCAACAAAAAGTTTCATGGAATTTAGGGTGGCATGAAGTACCATGTCAACTTCAATAATGTGAACTTCAAAAGTAGGATGTCCAATAAGTCTAATGAGTTTTCCATCTAAGGAACTGATCATAACCACTATTTTGGAGGGTGGTTGAATGACTCCAAGAGTTTGAACTATGGTAGTGACACATAGATCAAATCTATGATAGATGAGTGTGGATAGTGAAAATAAATTTTGCTTCAAAGTAGGTATGTAGAGAACATCAAGTAGCTAAAAATAAAGTAATCTGAGAAGTTTCAATCAAATAGTTCTAGCTTCTTCAACTGGTTGAGAGGATTTGTCAACCATGTGAACTACACCAATTACTTCTAAGTTGAATTTTTTAAATAAGTCTTTGTTGAAATTCATGTGTTGGGCATCTCTATAATCCATGATCCATGAACTACTAGTGGATGCTACACTGTGGGAAACTCTAATGGGTTGTGATGTGGGATGAGAACTATCATAGGAAGCATATATTGAATGTGTCTCAATGAATATTTTTGTATGATCAATAGATGGTGATATAGGTGCTTATGTACTAATGATCTAGGCATGCACAAATTGAGCACTTTGGAATACATCTAGATTAGATTCATCTTCATTTACATTATGCGTATTGTACTTTTGAAACTACTTGATCTTGTGTGTGGTAGTTTGATAATCAGTGGCATAGTGCCTTTTTATGTTACAATGTTTGCACATGATATTTGACTTATTAGTTCCTTGAGAGGTACTAGGTTGTTTTATTTATCCTTGATTGTGTTGTCCTTGACTAGTTTGATATTATGAGTTTTCATGTTGACCATTATTAGAATATTGTCCTTGTCTTTTATATTTGCCTCGACCATGGTCTTAGCTATGGCTTCTATTACCTTGACTATTTAAAAAATTTGCATCTTCATCCACCTGAAAGGCCTAGTTTCCAGGGTCATAATTGATGAAGTTTGTGTCAAATGTTTTTTAAAGCTTAATAATTTTATTTGCTAAGGCTTCAAATTTGAGAGTTTTTAAGGTTCCACTAGCTGATAAACTAGTAAGCAAGTTCTTGTAGTCTGGAATGTGAAGACATGACTGATGAGGAAATCCCATGTGATATATTGATTTTTGAAGTATTTATCAATGACCTATTTAATAGGGTGAAGGAGGTTGATGGTGTAACTAGAGTGTCCTTTTTGCATATTTATTTGATTCATCTTGAGGACAAGATGAACAAATTCTAGGTCAGATTTTGTGTCAAATTTTTTCTTTAATACTTCGATAACTGACCATTCTATGTCATGCTTGGCTTCATAAATCAAATTATGAAGGTGATATTATGTGACAAGTAGGATGTCGACATGAATTTTATCATCATATATCTACTAATTTTCTAGGGCAAGAACATATGTGAGTGGTATGGGATTTGCATCCAGATGGTTGCACCATAGGTTCTCAAATTTTGTAGCTATCCTAAGGCCTATGAACCATTGATCCCAATTATACTTACCTTTGAAAGTACATCCAACCTTTTGTTTGAAGTTGGAATTCATTGTGACTTGTGATACTACAAAGACCTAAAAGAGGTGTGTCAAGGTGTAAACCAAGAATAGATGACTAAGTGAGGTAAAATGTGCTAGTAAATAATGATCTAAGTGATGAAAATAAATGAATGTGATACACTAGACCTTGTTAATCATCCAAGTGGAATCTCATTTACAAATGATGAATTGTAAAAGTGGCTGTGAATCTTGATGCAACAAGATTATGGTGTGGCTAAATCTAAAGTACTAAAAAAAGGTGTGTAGCCCAAAATAAAATATTGTAGATGAATGTAAAAGCTAATATCTCCAAAAAATGAATGTGCAGGTCAATATCTCCAACACTAGATTACACAACTGAATACCAAAGTGTGGGATGTGCAAAACTAGTAACCTCAATATTATGACTGCAAGTAGGTGAGGTGTTGAAAGTTTGAGAGGTATAATGAGCTTATCTCAAATTAAGGCCTTCACCTAAATGCCCATATACATTAACTCAATGATGAAATCCAATATGTGATGGAGCCCAATCCCTACCAGTTCTCATCCAGTTTACTATGGCTAGCGATATACTCTTTGAAGAGAAGTATGTGCTCTATTTCATAGCTATGATGAATATTGGACCAACTTATTTTAAATATTTACTAAGATTTTTTAGTGTTAGAAATATTGAGTTCTCATTGATGTCAAAGGTGCATGGTATTCAAGACATAAATATTCTTCAAGGGTGATAAGTTTATAAGGTTGGACAATATATCAATAATGTCAGAGATGGACTTGGTAAATAGCAAACAGTGGAAAATCATCCAAGGCAACGATATATTTCAAGAGAAGCAAGGAAAGTATATTTTAAAGTAAGGTAAATATATTATAATATTTAAATATTATAACGAGAAGGACAAAAGTTTGGACAAAGTCTTGAAATATTATAAAGAGAAGGACAAAGGTGATGGGGATCCAAAACTGCTCAACACAATCAAATTCAATTCTCCAACTTGGAAAGATTTACAGAAAATGGCAGCAGTCTGCCAAATAAACTCCTTTATTCCGAAAGATAGTTTATTATTTTTTCTTTACAGCATTTCTCCCCCTGGAAGAAAAATAGCCCAAACAGGTCCAGAATGGCCCTCTTGCCTTTAGCTCTGTAACTCTGTCTCAGCAGTTTTCTGACTCTTGTGCATGCCTTTGCTTCCCCTTTTAAAATCTTTGGCGTGAATCTCCATTTCCCTTTTCTAACCCTTCATTTCATTTCTTGTGCCTCTTTGTTGTCTTGGCTTTCGAAACGTCTTTCTTTTCGACTCTTGATCTTCGTCTACTTTCATTGCACCTTGGTTCCACATGCTGTTTAGTGTTGCCACTGTAGACTCTGTCTTCCTGTCAACCAATGACGATGTTCGGTATACCCTTTGTTCGATAATTTCCTCTGTAATGGCCCTTGTAACCGCCTGCCCTTTTTTTTCCTTTGGTCGCAAAAATGCGACATGTCGCGATATCGCGACACTTTTTCTTCTTTGCCAACATGTCGCGATATCGTGACACTTTTTCATTCTTATTCTTCCCTTCTCTTTTATTCGCAAAAATACGACATGTCACGATATCACGACACATTTTCTCTCTTACTCTTTCTCTTCTATTTTAGTCACGAAAATGTGACATGTCACGATATCGTGACACTTTTTCTCTCTTGCTCTTTCTCTTCTCTTTTGGTCGTGAAAATGCGACATGTCGCGATATCATGACACTTTTCTTTCTTGAGCCTTCTCTCACCTTTTGGTTGTGAAAATGTGACATGTCGCGATATCGTGACACTTTTCCCCCTTGTGCCTTCTCTCGTCCTTTGGTCACGAAAATGCGACATGTCGCAATATCATGACACTTTTCTCCCTTGCACCGTATCTTGTCCTTTGGTCACAAAAATGTGACATGTCATGATATCGCGACACTTTTCTCCCTTGCACCTTCTCTCGTCCTTTGGTTGCAAAAATGTGACATGTCGCGATATCGTGACACTTTTCTCCCTTGCGCCTTCTCTCATCCTTTGGTCACGAAAATGCGACATGTCGCGATATTGTGACACTTTTCTCCCTTGCACCTTCTCTCGTCCTTTGGTCATGAAAATGAGACATGTCAAGATATCGTGACACTTCTCTCCCTTGCACCTTCTCTCGTCTTTTGGTCGTGAAAATGCATCATGTCGCGATATCACGACATTTTTTCTCTCTTGCGCCTTCTTTTGTCTTCTGGTCGCCAAAATGCGACATGTCACGATATCGTGACAGTTTTTCTCTCTCTGTCGACATGTCGCAATATCGCGACACTTTTTCTTCTTTGCGGTATTTTGCCTTTTGTTGGATGCTCCTACATCAGACAATCGGGGTGGATTGAGAAGTGACCTTCACTTCTGTACTGTTTTGTCCCTTATTTTTAACTAGGGCTATACAAGCTCTCCAAGCTTTAGCAAAATTTGGGTCTTTAGGGTACAAACCCTTAAGTTCTTCAAACCCCACAACTTCCACTCTCATTGTTGTCAGCAAACTCTTTTCATCCATCTCCTTCAGTTACCACATTTCTCCCACCACCACGGTTTCTTCGTGGAGGCATTCTTCCTCACTTTCTTCTCACAAACCTTAACCATAGATCCTGGTGTAAACTGCCTCACGTCCAACGATCTGTTTACACACTCAGGAATTCCCTAAGCTCTTCCATAGATCTTGGTGCAGACTGCCTCACTTTCGATGATCTGCTCACACACTCAAGAACCCTAAGCTCTTCCACAGATCCTAGTGCAAAATGCCTCACTTTTGGTGATCTGCTCACACACTCAGGAACCCTAAGCTCTTCCATAGATCCTAGTGCAAACTGTGTCACTTTCGATGATCTATTTACACACTCAGGAACCCTACGCTCTTCCACAGATCCTAGTGCAAACTGCCTCACTTTTAGTGATCTGCTTACACACTCAAGAACCCTAAGATCTTCCATAGATCTTGGTGCAAACTACCTCACTTTTGATGATCTGTTTACACACTCAGGAACTCTACGCTCTTCCATAGATCTTGGTGCAAACTACCTCACTTTTGATGATCTGCTCACACACTCAGGAAATCCTGCTTTGATACCATTTGATGGGGAGCCAAAACTGCTTAACTCAATAAAATTCAATTCTCATTCAACAACTTGGAAATATTTACAAAAAATGGCAGTAGTCTACCAAATAAACTCCTTTATTCCGAAAGATAGTTTATTTTTTTTTCTTTACAGCATTTCTCCCCCTGGAAGAAAAACAGCCCAAACAGGTCCAAAATGGCCCTCTTGCCTTCAGCTCTGCAACTCTGTCTTAGTAGTTTTCTGACCCTTGTGCATGCCTTTGCTTCCCCTTTTAAAATCTTTGGCGTGACTCTCCGTTTCCCTTTTCTGACCCTTCATTTCATTTCCCATGCCTCTTTTTTGTCTTGGATTTCAAAACGTCTTTCTTTTTGACTCTTGATCTTCGTCTGCTTTCATTGCACCTTGGTACCACGTGTTGTTCAGTGCTACCATTGTAGACTCTGTCCACCTGTCAACCAATGATGACATTCGGTATACCCATCGTTCGATAATTTCCTCTGTAACGGCCCCTATAACCGCTTGCCCTTTTTTTCCTTTGGTCATGAAAATGCGACATGTTGCGATATCGCGACACTTTTTCTTCTTTGCCAACATGTTGCGATATCGTGACACTTTTTCTTCTTTGCCAACATGTCGCGATATCGCGACACTTTTTCTTCTTTGCCAACATGTCACAATATCACGACACTTTTTCTTCTTTGCCAACATGTCGCGATATCACGACACTTTTTCTTCTTTGCCAACATGTCATGATATCATGAAACTTTTTCTTCTTTGCCAACATGTCGCGATATCGTGACACTTTCCTTCTTACTCTTCCCTTCTCTTTTAGCCGTGAAAATGCGACATGTCGCGATATCGTGACACATTTTATCTCTTACTCTTTCTCTTCTCTTTTAGTCATGAAAATGTGACATGTCGCGATATCACAACACTTTTTCCTTCTTGCTCTTTCTCTTCTCTTTTGGTCGCGAAAATGCGACATGTCATGATATCGCGACACTTTTCTCTCTTGATCCTTCTCTCGCCTTTTGGTCACAAAAATGCGACATGTCGTGATATCGTGACACTTTTCCCCCTTGCACCTTCTCTTTTCCTTTGGTCATGAAAATGCGACATGTCGCGATATCATGACACTTTTCTCCCTTGCGCCTTCTCTCATCCTTTGGTCATGAAAATGCGACATGTCACGATATCGTGACACTTTTCTCCCTTGCGCCTTCTCTTGTCCTTTGGTCATGAAAATGTGACATGTCGTGATATCGCAACACTTTTCTCCCTTGTGCCTTCTCTCGTCCTTTGGTCGTGAAAATGCGACATGTCACAATATCATGACACTTTTCTCCCTTGCGCCTTCTCTCGTCCTTTGGTCATGAAAATGTGACATGTCGTGATATCGTGACACTTTTCTCCCTTGCACCTTCTCTCATCTTTTGGTCATGAAAATGCGACATGTCGCGATATCGTGACACTTTTTCTCTCTTGCGCCTTCTCTCGTCTTCTAGTCATGAAAATGTGACATGTCGCGATATCGCGACACTTTTTCTCTCTCTACCGACATGTTGCAATATCACGACACTTTTTCTTCTTTGCGGTATTTTGCCTTTCGTTGGATGCTTCTGCATCAAAAGGTTTAAAAAAAGGCTTTAAATATTATAAAGAGAAGGATAAATGTTGGGACAAAGGTTTAAATATTTAAATCAAAGGATTTAAATATACCATTTTAAAAGTTGAATATTATAATATTTAAATCATAGATTTAAATATTATAGCCTAAAGTGTTTGAAAATTAAAATGTGCCTACATCTTTGGAGAAGATATAAATTTGAAATCAAATAATAAGAACCGATATCCTTGATGAAATCGAAGATAATGGGAAACGTATAAATATGAAGTATTATTTCACCTTTGTTGTGAGCAATACAAATGATTAATCCATCATGGTGAGTGCGAGTGGAAAACAGAGGAGAAGAGTAGTGAAAAAATAGTGACAGTGAAAGACAAGGATAAATATTATATCATGCCCCTTTGGTTTCACCTATTGGGATAGCCCAACCAGTTGTCTAGCTTGCGTGGAGCATTGTTGTGCAAGAGGTTAGAGGGTCGAATCTCTTCAACGTTGTTTTTTTGTGGTTTTTTTGGAGGGAGCACAAAGACAAGGATAAACATTATATCATACCCCTTTGATTTAACCTATTGGGCTAGCCTATTTGGTTGTCTAGCTTGTGTGGAGTGTTGTTGTGCAGGAGGTTAGAGGGTCGAATCTCTTTGATGTCATTTTGTTGAAGAAGTTGAGACAAAGCTATAAGGAGTCAAATATTCATGCACCCTTTTTAGGTTTCACCTACTATGGTAGCATAACTGGTCATAAGCACTTGTGAGGGTGTTGTGCTTCTAGAGTATAGGGGATCGAATCCCATCATGGCTGTGCAACGTATTTAAAGCTTTATTTTATTAAATTTAATAAAGGGAGATACAAGTGTCATGGTGTCAGTGTAGAGTTTTATTTTTACATATAAATAAAAGGGATATATAAGGGTTATGATGTTAGTATAAGGTTTTATTTTTACAAAATAATAAAAGGAGATATAAGGGTTATGATGTTAGTATAAGGTTTCATTTTTGAAAATTAATAAAAGGAGATATAAGGGTTTTAGTTGTTAATAAAGCTTTATATTGTGAGTTTCAAAAAGGGAGATATAAGGAGTTATTTTTAAGCTTTATTGTGTATGTTTTTGATAAGGGATTTTAAAGTGGTTGATTTGATATTTAATCAAGAAAGGAAAAAGAGAATTGCCAGCCAGATTTTGAAGGGACAAACAAAAGGAAATTTTATTTTTATAGAGATAGGTTTGGAAAGCTCATGCAAAAGAAGATCATCATCATTGAGATAGATTTAGATGTATGGTGATTTAATTCCTTTCTCAAAGTGTTTTTATTTGAGAAAAATATTTTTGTTGTCATATAGTAGGAGGTATAAGGAATTATTGGATGTGCATTATTTTTTATTAAAATTGGGAGTAAATGTGCAAAGGTTATAGATCATATTTGTAAGTAAACTTGTGCATTGAGATTGGTTTTGGAGTGCATGTGGAAATAAGCAAAATAGTATAGTCTCACACAAATAGAAGGGTTATTTTAAAACAAGTCAAAGTGTCATCTAGTGCAAGAAATAGTGTGAAAAGATTCAATTGAAAAGAAAAACATTTTCATTTGTAGCACCCTAAAATTGGCATGGTTAAAACCTTAGTAAACAGATAAAATATTAAAATTTGAATTTCAACCCCAAACTACCCGTTAAACCACCTTTTACCCGTTCCCCCCATTTTTTGTGCCATATTTAGGATTTATTTTGATCGTTGGATGATATCATCTCAGATTAGACGAAATCATCCCCGATCTGACGAATTTGTCTGGAACAGAACGTCCAGACGATTTTGTCTCAAAACCAAATTTTCATAATTAGCTTATATTTCAATAACCTCTCCAACTTGGGCAGAAGCATGTCTGTGCAGTTGGAGATTTCCCTGTTGCAGATCTCCCAGATTGGGATGATCCCCAACCTCCCAAACCTCTTTCTAATCCTATATAAACTAGGATTTTTTTATTTTATCCCCCTGTCTCTCCCTGATTCTCCCTGGCTAATTCTCACTGAACCCCCAACCCCTTAGTTGATGGATTTCATTGTAGAGTTAGCTCCTTATTCTCTCGCACTATTTTGCTTACATTCGGTATTTTTGTATTTTTATTGCAAGAACTCTACTGTTTTTCAGTCGAAGCTAGCCTAGATCGTCGCGGATGATCTCAGATGATTTTAGACGATCTTGTACGATTGGAGGCAATCCTAACTATAGTCTAGATTGAGGGCAGTCCGATCTCAGAGTTTGCATTTTCTTAGCCTTTTCTGCATTTTTTATATCATATCTTTGCACTGTTTTAAGTTATTATGTTTTATGCATCTTGGAGTTCACCTCATGTAGCATAATTGCACGATAAAGTTAAAATCAATCATTAAATTTATTGCATTTCCTTATCTGTTATTATAATCCACTATTTAGGCATGTTTGTTGTTATTTCTACCATTATCCCTTGCTTTTGCATTTGTATATTTGGTATTTTGTGTTTATTTTTGTGATTGCAGGTTTCTGACAAATTCATCTAACGAATTCGTCAGATTTCAGACAATTTTGTCTGATTTCAGACGACCTTCTGTGATTTGGGATGATCCCGAGAAATATCAGACAATTATGTACAAACTGAGATGATCTGAACTACTACAAGACTTAGAATCTTCATCAGACATCCGAAATTAGGTATGACATCTTCTAGTTAGCATATTCTCTATTATTTGCATCCATTTCTATTTTTTGTATTCATTTAAATCAACATTGGCATATAGAATAGTTTAGATTCATATCAGCCAAACCTAGGAGTTGAATGATTAAAGCACGAAATGAACACATCAAACACACTATCAACCTAGGCATGGAAACTGCCATTCAAAAGTTTCCTGGGGAACCCACCATCCGTCAAAAATTCACCCTTATACACCTCCCCCGAGAGGTGGGACCTTCCAAAGGCCTCTTAGTCCGAGGTATTGTTCCATCCTTTTCACATCCCCCTTCCGGGCATGGATCCTATAGCCTGAAGGTAAGGGTGTGAAAAAATTGGAGCGATACATTTTGGTGAACCCGATGTGAAACAAAAACCTTTTGAAAATAAAAACCTTTTTAAAAATAAAAATAATAAAAACCAAAACATAAATGCATTTAGACTTAAGAAAATTTGCATGTCATATTTAGATGGTAGACTATAATAAAAGATGAGCTGTCACCATTAATGTTGAAAATCAACTAGTAGCTATAGAGATTACTTCTATGCTTAGAGTACCTCAAACAAAAAGGGTCCAACCTTTGTGGGACAAACTTGATAGGAGATTGGATCTCATTTCATCTAGAGCAGTCGAACTTAAGCAAATCAAGAGGTTTGTCCTAGATAGAATCCTAGATCCCGATCAAGTAATTTTGTATCATGAACTTCAGAGAGCTTGCCATAGGTGGTTAGTAGATAAAAGAGTCCTTGTGTCTTCTGAGTTGTATACCTTTGAGGAATACCTTGAGAATGCAGTTGTAGTACATAAATTTTTGTCTTGTGTAGAGGACCAAGAGGTCATTCTTACAGATAGAAAAATATGGAATAGAGTTCCTAGAGCTGTGTTATATCGAGAGTATTGCCATGAAATTTATTTTTACAAAATAGAATCTGAAATAGATAATATCACCATAGAACACTTTGTTGACTTCTTGAAAAACAATTTCGAATTTGAAGAGGAGCACTTTATGACTCCTGATGAAGTTGATCCTATCAATGATATCTATAAACTATTTATAGAAAACTAAGTTATTATCTTATTATTGTTATTTCTTGTATTGAGTGTGCTGTTTATTGTCTTTATAAGCATAAAAACAAAAACAAAATAAAATCATAACAAAAAAATAAAAAAAAATTCTTTTAAGTATTATAGTAGGTATATAATTAAAATATATACCTCCCAAGATCTGTTGCAAATATATTAATATGTATTTGCTAAAACCTAAATTTAGACATAATGACTAGACTCAGGAATGGAAAACAAATTGAAGTAGAAGAGGATTGGTTAGGAAAAACCAATAAACCAGATGCCCTTATTGAAGACCCAATTCAAGAAGTAACCTTAAACCAACAAGAAGGAGAATTTGTGGATGCAAATGAACAAAAAGAAAATGATAGAGAAGAAGGATCCTCATCTCCTAAAATAACTCCAGAAGGAGCTGTTACTTTTGAGAACATGGACCATTTTTGGAAATTTCTCAATAATAATATTGGCACTCTTAATAGAGCAGTTCATATGGATAAAGATCAAATTAGTGAAACTCAAACAACCCTAGAAGATATATATCACACATGCACTAATCCTTTGTCCTTTGTTGATCAAGAAAGTGATCAAGCTGGACCGTCCAATTTGGACATGGTTGCTATAATAAAAAACATGCAACAACAACAGGCTACCTAACCACCTAGAGTGCCTGTTACTAAGCCAAGGGTTATCCCCACACAAAAGAAACCTTCATTCACTGCTCTATTTTTCCAAGATATTGATCAATGTACCTCAAATCAACAAAATACTAAAACAAAACCAAATACCAATTTCCAACAATCTGGGATACAACATAATGCTACAACAAATCTTCTTCATAATACTCTTCCTACCAACCATTTGCATAACAACAATATAGCATCCAATCCTTATGTCCCACATTCCTATGGTCACAAATCCCATACTCATGTACCACCAAACCAATATGGTGGACAAACTGGTAATTTGGAAGCCATGGTAAAATAGTTAGTCTCTTGCATGGACTAGATAGATCCCTACCGTCCCTCGTACAATTATCGAGAGATGTGTAGTCAACCTCTAGATCCTATAGTTGTAGCACAACCATATCCCAAACACTTTCCTATGCCTGTCCTACCTATATATAAAGGAACTGAAGATACCATAAAGCATCTTCATATGTTTAGGATAGCATGTCATGACATATCACATGATGATTTGCTATTACTAAAAATATTCCCGAAAAGCTTAGGGGGGATGGCATTGGAATGGTATTATCAACTACCTACTCATTCTTTGAGAAATTTTGAAGAGATTGTTGAGTCTTTTGTGCATCAATTTAGTGCCTATATCGAAATGCATGTAACCATTAAATATTTGTAAAACCTAAAACAAGACAAAGATGAGTGTTTTGCTGACTTCTTAGCTCGATGGAGACAGCTGATAGGAAAATTACACTTTGTGTCACCTTATCGGGAGATGTTGGATATTTTTATCAATAATTTACAAGAACAACTATCCTATGAATTATCAACTACTACCTTGACCACCTTAGATCAAGCTATAGACTTAGATCAGAGCATGGAAGATGCTCTCATTAGAAGAGGTCAGCTCAAAAAGAAATATGATGAGAAAACATCCAGAAATCAATATAAAAATAAATAAGTTGTGGGTGATGGAGTCACTAATAGCAGAAACATTGCTAACATTAATACTGCAAAAAAAACAAAGAAGTTTATATTGAAACCTCCTGATAAACCACCCTGAGAATTTACTAGGTTAAATCAACCTTTATCAACCATTCTCCTGTAATTACTAGCATGAGGCTTGATCCAATTACCAGCTATCTAGGAACCTGATCCAACTATACCCGGATATAGAGCTGATTTATATTGTGATTTTCATAGAGGACTTGGACACGCTACCAACTCTTGTAAAATATTAAAACATAAAATACAAGATTTGATTGATAATAATGAGATGGAGGTGCAAGCCTTCCAACCTAAATAAAATCCTTCTAATAACACTCAAAAGAGCATTCCCAAAAATCAGAATCAGAATGCCAATCAATCATTAGACATATTTCAGCATCCTTTACCAAAACATGGTAAAGAGGTGGCCAATCAAATGGAGCATCACAATGTTCCTCCTCCTACCCAATATGTAGGGACTATTAGCGGACAAGTACCTGTTCATGATCCTCAAATATTGGACACAACTTTATCCATAGTTACGACTAGACCTCTACATAATGCTCGAATACTTGATCTTAGTGACACTGAATACGAGACTGAAAGTGACATGGAAATCACTTCCAATCAATCGAATAGTTCTAAAGATGAATCAGATCCTATTCAACCTATCACCAGTTCTATGGTTCTAGAAGAACCATTTCCTAGAAGAGTCACTACTAGACCATCTTCTCACCAAATAGTTTCTAATGAACAAGCCATAAATGCTAGACCAAGACCTATTCATCACTTGCAAAATAATATTGTAGGAACCATCGGAGCCGTTACCAGACAACAGGCTCAAACCTCTCAATAGGATCAAACTTAGAATGATGGATCAGCCCCATTTGTTTTGAAAAATCCCAATAAAGGGAACTATGCGTCTAATGTTCAACCTAAACCTCCTTACAATATTAATGAACAATTATCCAATACTACAGCCATAATTTCCCTTTTGGACCTATTAAGATCTTCTCCTACCCATAGGGATGAATTAATGCTTACATTAAGCCAAATGATGGTACCACAAAACATTCAACCTGAAGCCATGTCCAATACTATCATCACTCGAGAAGTCGATTGTATTGAATTTCGAGATAAAGATATCCCGCAACATAGTTTACATAAGGATAACCCCTTATATATTACTGCCTTAATTGGAGATGTAGTCATTAAACGAGTCTTGATTGATAATGGTTCATCTTTAAACATCTGCACTTTTGACTTCTACCAATGATTTGGGTTTAGAAGTGACAAAATGAAAAGAACTGATATGATTATAAAAGCCTTCAACGACGAGACACAAGAAACGTGTGGATTCATTACTATACCCTTGCAAGTTGGTCCTAGAACCCTAGATACGACCATGTTTATTGTACATTGCCCTGCATCATATAATATACTTTTGGGTCGCCCTTGGATGAATGTGATGCGAGCAATTCCATTCACTTTACATCAGTGTGTTAAATTTGAATTTAAAAATCAGTTGGTTACCATTCATGGTGATCCTAGACCCTTTGATATGTGTGCTTTGGCAGAACCTGTTGGAGTTCAATTTTGCCTTGCCCTGTCATCCACACATCCTAATTCTTATCATCCATCCAAACGTGTAAAACACACACCCATAACATCATCTACTCTTTCAACTACACCTATACATATAGCTCAACCATATTCTGAACAAACCACATTAGGACCTCGAAAAGATCCTAAAACTACAACTAATGCTTCTTGTTTTACTCCTATATCTTCCATACCTCTAGATTCACCCATCAATATCCCTATGACATCTACATCCACTACTGGCATCCTTTCTACACCCGATGATGTAGGAAATGCTCCTTCTACCTCTTATGCTCTTACTAATGAGCTCTTACCCGATTTATATACAATTCTTATATCTGAGGAAGCCAACATTGCCATGCAAACTTCCCTCCTTTTAAATAAACTCCCACCCTCTCCTCGTACCTTGGGTATCCCACAGCCTATGGGAAGTGTCTACCAAGTTGGGAGTTGTGCTTTTATTTATAAAGGATATGATTGGGGAAGAATACCCAGAAACATTAAGACACATTGTGATGGATATGCTAGATGCTATTTTGCTAATGATTATCTTAAAGCTAAGCCCATAATGCTTAAATTGGGATATAAAGGGAAAGGTTTGGGACCTTTCCAAAATGGTATGAAAGAACCTTTTGAGGTAGAACCGTGGCCTGCCCGCTATGGTGTGGGCCTATTTTCTAGTAAAGGTCAGCCCTTTCCATTTGAGGATGATGCCCATATCGTATGTTATCAAGATTATCTAGATAAACAAGATTATTTGTGTCTAAAGAATAATTCTTTTACCTGCAATATGATATCCATAGCCTACCCCGAAATGATTGCCGAATCCGATGAAGAGTTGGAGGGAGATATCTTTCATGATATTTCCATTGAGGAATTGTTATATAATGAATTTTATTTTGATGGCTCTATCCCGAATATAGTCCAGCTTGAAGCTACGACTTCTCAAGATGAATTATCCAAGCTAATCTTGGAAGAATTACAAGAATTGGGTGTTTCATTCGCCCCACCTAATTTTGAGAGAGATTTACATATGGAAGTTGAAAACATTATAAAAATTAACATTGGAATCGAACATAACCCTCACATAATCAATATTGGATCAGAATTGAGTCAAGAAAAACAAGATAAATGCATTTCATTTCTTAAATACTATGAAGATGTATTTTCTTGGACATATGAAGACATGCCAGGTTTGGGCCCTTCCGTAGCTATGCATCATCTAGTAGTCCATCCAGATGCTAAACCTGTTAAACATAAACTTCGAAAAATGCATCCTAGAGTGGCCTTACTAGTCAAAGGAGAACTAGAAAAACTGTTGAAAGTAATTTTTATACAAGCCATTGATTATGCCGAATGTATCTCTAATGTAGTTCTAATAACTAAGAAAGAAGCCACTAAAGTTAGGGTTTGTACCGATTTCAGAGACATTAATGCTGCATGCCCTAAGACGATTTTCCTCTTCCCAACATGGATCAGATCATTGAATTTACTACTGGAAGTGGAATGATATCCTTAATGGATGGATTTTACGATTATAATCAGATCAAAATAGCTCCTGAAGATCAAGCCAAAACAACCTTTATTACCCCTTGGGGAACCTTTTGTTGGAAAGTGATGCCATTTGCCTTAAAGAATGCAGGTGTAACCTATCAATGAGCTATGACTTATATTTTTCATGATATGATGCATGATATCCTACATGATTATGTAGATGATATCATAGCTCATTCCATCAAAGAAGATGATCATTTAAATGACTTAAGGAAAGTATTTGATCAGTTAAGGGAATATATTATCCGACTAAATCTAGCTAAATGCATATTCGAAGTTAAGTCTGATAAATTATTAGGGGTTATAGTTTCTTTACGTGGCATTGAAATTGACCCTCTCAAGATTGCGGCTATCACAGATATGCCTGCACCCACCAATATATCAGAATTATGATGTTTACAAGGTAAGCTTCAAGCTATCCGCCACTTTATCGACAAGTTGGCAGACAAAACTGGACCCTTTCTTAAGCTTCTTAAGAAAGATGTCTCTTTTCATTGGGATGAAGAATGCCAAGAAGCATTTGAACTCCTTAAGCAATATCTCCTCAAACCACCAATGCTTTCCCCACCTAGATCTGATCGTCCTTTTATCTTGTACATTTATGCTTCTGATTCTACCTTAGGAGCTATGTTAGCTCAGCTTGATGATGAGAAGAAAGAACGTGCTAATTATTACATTAGCAGAACCTTAATCAGTTATGAAACTCGCTATACCATCTTAGAGAAATTATGTCTAGCAGTCATATTTTCTACACAAAAACTATGACATTATATGCTCAGTCAAAAAATGTATGTTATTGCCAAATTTGACCCTTTACGATATCTCATGAGTCGACCGTATTTATCTGGTCGCACAACCAAGTGGGTTCTTGCGCTAAGCAAGTTTGAACTCACCTTCATAGGACAAAAGTTTGTTAAGGGTCAAATCATAGCAGATCAATTAGCTGTTGCACCTTAGAATCTACTCATCCCCTCATCATTGAGTTTCCTGATGAATGCCTTAAATTAAAGGCAGACCATTCAAAGCAATGGTCCCTATACTTTGACGGAGCCCGATGCATGAGTGGGGCTAGTGCGGGTATTATTTTAATATATTTTTAAAAACATCTTATTCCTCTATCCTTCAAATTAACATTTGCTTGCACCAATAACACTATCGAATATGAAGCTCTTATCCTTGGATTACGAGCTGCCTTGGCATTGAAAATCAAAAGTTTATTGGTTTTTGGTGACTCCCAACTTGTCATAAATCAAATCAATGATGTTTATCAGACCATATATGATAAATTACACCCATATAAAGCATATTTTTTGCATTTATTATCCTTGTTTGATCAAGTTACTTTGGAAGCTATTCCTCAAACTAGCAATCGTGCGCCTGACACTATGGTTGTAGTTGCATCTCTTTTACCCTTGGAGTTCGACGATGAATATGCTACCATCATTATTCGTCGACTCCAGGAACCTGCTTCAAGGAAATCATGCTTAGAACCTTTGGATGTGTTTCTCATCAACAAAATAACTCCTGAACCATGGTATACTGATATATTTAATTTTTTGTAGAAAGGAATCTTCCTTGATAGTTGTACTAGCAACCAACGTAGGTTATTACGTAGAAAAGCAAGTCGCTTTGTGATTATTGGTAATACCTTGTACAAAAGATCTTTTGAAGGCATATTACTAAGATGTTTGAATCTAGAGGAATCTAGATCAGCTTTGAGTGAAGCCCACAATGGAGCTTGTGAGGGACATTTTAGTGGTAGCGCCATTGCTAAGAAACTCCTCCGGATAGGATATTTTTGGCCTACCATGGAAACTGATGCACATAATTATGTGTGACATTGTGACAAGTGCTAGAAACACGTTGACCTTGTCCATGCGCCTGCACAAGAACTGTAGGCTATTTCATCTCCTTCACCCTTTTCAAAATGGGGCCTAGACATTATTGGAAAAATCAACCTTGTGTCATCCGATGGACACAAATTCATCATAACTACCACTGAGTATTTCATGAAGTGGGTCAAAGCTATGCCATTAGGTTCTTGCACTGGAGCACAAGTTTCCAAGTTTATTTTTAATCAAATTATTTGTAGGTTTGGAATTCCTGCCAATCTCATTTTCGATAATGGAACTTGTTTCAAAAATAAAGATGTCAAGAAATTATGTCAAAAATATAAAATTCAACATCGCTGGTCCACTCCCTTTTATCCTTAGGGTAATGGTCAAGCAAAAGCATCTAATAAAACCTTAATCAAAATTCTTAAAAAATTGGTTAGTAAATTCGGTCGATATTGGCACATTTAGTTATATCCTATTTTGTGGGTCTATCAAACTAATGTTCGAACCCCCACTGGAACTTCACCTTTTGTCTTGGTTTATGGTGCTAAAGCTATTTTTCCCTTTGAATTAGAAGTTCCTTCTTTAGCTCTACTACTTCAAGATACTGAAGTAGGAGATGAATATCATGCTAGCAGATTTAGTCAGCTAGAACTTATAGATGAAAAGCACATCAATGCTTTGGAGCATCTTCGTGCCTAGCAAAACAAGCTTAAGCGAGCATATCTTAAGAAAGCTCATCCTCGATCCTTTGAGATCGGTGACCTTGTCCTAAAATAAAATAAAAAAATACTAATGCAACTAAAAACCTTAAAGGTAAATTTGAGCCCAACTGGATTGGACCATATGTCATCACTGCTAAATTTGAATCAGGAGCATACAAATTATCTACCTTGGATGGTAAAGAGCTTAAAGAACCTATGAAAATTATGCATCTTAAATGTTACTATGTGTAAAAATTGGTCATTTCATCATTGTATATATTTGTTTTGCCTATTATTTCCTTTTAATCACTTATATAAAACATTTCAAAAACAATTATCTTGTATTTCTTTCAATTCATAACTTAAAATTAAAAACATCAAAATCATCAAAATCTTCAAAAACATTTTTTATTTTGTACTTCTCAAATTGTGAAGTATTACAGTTATATTTTCAGTTATTTGGGATAAATTAGCATTTATTTGGAAATCCTGCACTTTCACATTCACATGTATAAATATCTTGATTCTATTTGGTATGATTATTCATCTCTCTTATATCAAAGTCCACATTGGCATTAAATAAAATTTTGAGCATAGAGAACTGATCTTGTTATTTACTTAAACTAAGTATATATTTTCACATTAAAATGATTTCATTGCAAATTCGATATGATGCTACATAGTAGACACTGTTTTGTTGGCAATTTTGGGTACCTTGGGTACATTGCCTTTGCTCAAGTGTAGAAGTTGTCATTGATGTCAAAAAGCCCTTGAAGGAATTTGATTTAATGTCAGATTATTCAGAGCATGGACAGTGAGTTTCCAAGAAGATCATAGTAGCCATTTTTGCAAAAGATCAAAGAAAAATACAAGTTAGAAAAAGTATGCAGCAGGCTGGAAAAACTGTCACGATTTCACGACATGTTAGAGGAGAGAGAAAGTGCTAGAAAAACTGTCACGATTTCGTGACATGTTAGAGGAGAGAGAAAGTGCTGGAAAAATTGTCACGATTTCGCAACATGTTAGAGGAGAGAGAAAGTGCTAGCAAAACTGTCGTGATTTTGCGACATGTGAGAAGAGAGAGAAGAAGTTGGCAAAACTATCGTGATTTCACGACATGTTGGCAGAGAAAGAAAGCAAGGTGGAAAGTGTCATGATTTCATGACATGTCGCATTTTCACGACTCGAAAAGTGTAGGAAGGCAAAGAAGGAAAAGTGTCACGATTTCACGACATAATGCAAGGAAGGTTGTATAGACGAAAAAGTGTCACGATTTCATGACATAATGTAGAAGGGAGAGTCTGCAGTGTGAATAGTCACGATTTCATGACAAGTTTGAAGAGAGATAAAGTAATTCAAAAAGTGTCACGATTTTGCAACATACTACAAAGATGAAGTGAGGACTGTCACGAGTTTGCGACATGCTAAAAAGCTCAAAGTGAGAACTATCGCAATTTTGCGACATGCAACAAAGGGAAGAGTTTGAAATGAGAAGTGTCATGATTTCACGACAGGTTGCAAAGAAAGCTTTCAAAAGCTGAAAGTGTCATGATTTCATGACAGGATGAAAGAAAAGCATACGGATGCAGAAAGTGTCACAATTTTGCGACAAGCAGAAGTGAAGAAGCCAGCGGATGAAGATGTAGCGATTTCACGATAGGGAGAAAAGATAGCAGATGACAGTAGTCGTAATTTCATGACAAAAACTGAAAGAATTTCTTCCACAGATGAAGTGTCGTTATTTCGTGACAAAAGTAGAAAGGAAGGCTATGAAGACAAAAGCGTCACGATTTCGTGACATGTTCCAGTTTCACGATTTTGTGACATGTTCCAGTTTTGTGGGTGTAAGGCAGAAAGAAGCTCAAGGCAACGAAAGTGTCACGATTTTACGACAAAAGCAGAGAGAAATGCCATGAAGACAGAAGGGTCATGATTTTGCGATATGTTCCAGATTCGCAGGTGTAAGGCAGAAAGAAGCTCAAGGCAGTGAAAGTGTCACAATTTTATGACAAAAGTAGAGAGAAAGGCCATGAAGACAGAAGGGTCACGATTTTGCGATAGAATTGAATATGACGTCAGCAGAAGCAAAAGTGTCACAATTTCGTGACAAAAGTAGAGAAGGCCATGAAGAAAAAAGGGTCATGATTTCACGACAGAAGAGAAGATGACGTTAGCAAAAGCAGAAAGTGTCGTGATATCATGACAAAAGCCAAAAGAAAGTGTACAACTGTAAAGGTGTCGCGATATCGTGACATGTTGTAGTTTTGCGAGAAAAGCTACAGAACCATAGAGGCGGTTGAAGCTGACAGAGTTGAATTTGAGCCGACATAGTATAGGATTTTGTAGCCGATGAAGTTAAGGGTAGCAGCCGACTAAGATCAAGGTTTTGATATTAAAAATATTAGTATAAAAGCAGGGCTGCTTGGAGAGAAAATATATCGATTGAACTATGCGTTCGAAGAGTGGCGTTCATAGACTGTGTGAAGAGAAGAAGTTTGATCATCGAGAGCAGAGTGCATTCTGTCGAATCTTCCAAGTGAGAGAGATTGTAAGGAAGCAGAGTGCATGAAGACTATGTGACTGTAATTGCACAGAGGTGCAAAGGTCAAAGTTTGATCAAGTGCAATTGTGATTGCGCAAAAAGAGCGAAGGAATGTTTTTTTATGTAGACCAAAAAAAGAGGACAAAGACATTTGTGCCAGATCGAAGGACTATGTTTAGTACAGATCAGAGAAAGAGATCAAGGACATTTGTGCTAGACCAAAGGACTGTGTTTAGTGCAATTTTGAGGACCAACTTTGGAGGTGATAGAGTTGAGGATAGAGGTCTCCAGCCAGAGTAGGGAAGATAGGTGTCTTCTATGGATAGAGTTCCATTTGCTAAGGGTAGAGGAGGTAGAGGTCTTCTAGAGGATCACCAGCCAGAACAGAGCTAGGGGATTGGTGTCTCCTTTGGGTTGGTGCCCATAAACATTGTAATCGGGAAAGGTATTCCCAAATTTTTGAGTTGATAAAATTTAGTGAGAGATTTTATCCGTGGAGTAGCCCGCATTGGGTGAACCACGTAAATTGATGTGTCTCTATTGTGGATGGTGTTTTGTGCATTGCTCTGATTACTGCTATTAATACTTCTTTCTATACACTGCATAATATTGAATTGAAAGTTGATTTAAAGTAAAAAGTAAAAAGCGATCTTATACTGTTCACCCCCCCTCTCAGTAAAAGCTTGTGTTCTTCAATTGGTATTAGAGCCGGTGCCTTCAAAAATTTTAACAGATTGAAGGAAAAGCTAGCAAAGAACACAATGGATTATTAAAGTGGCAATGCAGCACCTATTCTTGATGGATCAGATTTTGGTCTTTGGAGTGCAAGGATGAAGGTTCATCTAATGGCTCCTGGGAATGAGGTTTGGGAAGTGATTGAAGATGAGTACACTATTCCTGAAAACAGTCCTTATACTAAAGAAGACAGGATCCTACATCACAAAAATTCAAAAGCAATGAATGCAATCTTGAAGGGTTTACAAAAGGAAGATCTTACCAAGGTGATTCACTGCAAGACAGCTAGTGAAATGTGGAAACAGCTACAGGTGGTTCACACAGGTGATGTAAATGTCTACAAGGCCAAGTTGAGACACTTCAAAGGTATGTTTGAACAACTTAAGATGAATGATGATGAAAATATTAGTGACTACATGCTTCGTATGGATGAGGTTGTTAACTCCATGAAAGACTTAGGTCTTGAGCTTGCTAAAAATGATGTTTGTGATAAGATTTTAAGATCTCTTCCTAATAGATTTAGTGAAAAGATTTTTTCTATTGAGGAAGCTAAAGATTTGGATAAGTTGAAAAAGGATGAGCTCCATAGTATACTTGTAGCATTTGAGTTGAGAACTCAAGTGAAGGTTGATGTCAAGAAAGAGGTAGCTTTCAAGGCTACCAAGAAATCCAAAGGTAAACAGATTCAAGAGAGTGATGAGTCTTCTAGTGATGAAGAGGCATATTACAGCAAGAAAGGCAAGTTCTCTAGAAAGCACAAAAGCATGAAGAATATAAGATATTTCAATTGTGGAAATTTTGGTCATTATGCTACTGATTGTACTGTTTCCAAGTATGAAAGTGATGAAGATAAACGAGATTCTAAGAGCAAGGATTCTGAAAAGCACAAGCATCACAAGAAGAACAAAGATGAGTACAACAATCACGGAAAGAGGTATTCTCACAAGCACAAGAAGAGTTTATACCTAGACAAAGCAAGTAAGTGTTCTAGTAGTGATAGTGAAAGTTTTTCAAGTGATACTGAAAATGAGATGTTGTTCATATCAAAAAAAGAGGAAGAACCGAAACATAGATTCATTATCATGAAAAGTCTTAGATGTGGAAATTTTGGTCACCTTGAGGATGATTACAAAAATAATGATTTGGTTTCTAGTATGTATGAGGATGCTTCAGAAAACTATAAGGAAGATACATGTATGGTTTTTGAAAAGGGTAGCACCTCTAGTGATAAGAAATCTGTAAAAGGCTCTATTGATTCAGAAAGTAAACAAATAAAGGATCTTGAAAGTGAACTTACTAACGCACTTAGTGCTTTGAAAAAGGAAAGAAAGAAGAATTCCAGACTCAAGGATAAGTTAGATGAATGTTGTATGGAGAGAGATGATCTTACAGAAAGTCTTGACTTCTCTATGGCTAAGACACAAGAACTCAAGGACGAGTTAGAGTCTAATATTCTTCAGTATAATGAGTTGGAACAGAAATGGCTTCTTTGGAAGTGAAAACTAAAGAGTACAAGGATAAGTTGTACAGGTTTCAAGATAGCTCCAAAAGGGTTAAGTCTCTCATCAAAGGTCAAATAAAACCAACAAATAAAACAGGTCTCGATTTTGTTGAGCCGCACAAGGAACAGGTTGGGGAATCTAGCAAGAGATTTCAAAAGGAAGAGAGTTCTGATGAATAAAGTACTTCAGATCATGAGTTCGTGAGTGATAGATGCGCAGAAATAGAAAACAAAATTCATATTGAGAAGAAGAAGTTTTTGGGACCCAAGAGGTCGAATAAAAGAAAATTTCACGACAGATGTTTTGCATGTCACAGGTTTGGTCACATGGCTGTACATTGCATGGTTCAAGTGAAGAAAGTAAATGAAAAATTTAGAAGTGCTAGTTTCTTTTGAGGGTATTTCTACTCTTGTCAACAGTTCGAGCACAAGGTAGTTTATTGCAAGGAAAATAACAAGAACAGGTTTGGTCAAAACTGGTGGATTCAAAAAGTAGGTATGCCTAAAAGAAATAACTTTGTTACTTGTTATAAGTGCAACAATGCAGGCCACACAACTAGATAGTGTAGAGCTGAACTTCCAAGGTACAAGAACAAAAATAGTAGTATGAACAGGTCCAAGGATCAAGGCATGGATAAGAACAGTGACAGGAACAAGAACAGGAATATTGACAAAGAATTCAAAAGAAGGCCCGGCAAGGAAATTGTAGACGATGATGATGATCAGTGCCTAATGGGAGTTTTACTCCCACCCCTATTTTAATCACCTCATTAGGAGGTGGGGGAGGGACTAAGCTAAGAGGCTCATTCTTAGTCCCAAGCCCCAAAGGTGGCCCTTTGCCATTGATGACAAAGGGGGAGAGATATGAGTAAGGGGGAGAACATCAAGTGAAGAGAATAGCTTCAAGTCAGGGGGAGAAAAAATTCAAAGGTAGATTCTCAGTTGTTAACACAATTGGTTTTAGTTTTGGCTCTTGAGATGTGTTTTTAGTAAAGGTTTGCCATCAATGACAAAGGGGGAGATTGTTGGCAATTTTGGGTACCTTGGGTACATTGCCTTTGCTCAAGTGTAGAAGTTGTCTTTGATGTCAAGAAGCCCTTGAAGGAATTTGATTTGGTGTCAGATTATTCAGAGCATAGACAGTGAGTTTCCAAGAAGATCATAGTAGCCCTTTTTGCAAAAGATCAAAGAAAAAGACAAGTTAGAAAAAGTATGCAGTAGGCTAGAAAAACTATCACGATTTCACGACATGTTAGAGGAGAGAGAAAGTGTTGGAAAAATTGTCATGATTTTGCGACATGTTAGAGGAGAGAGAAAGTGCTGGAAAAACTATCATGATTTCGCGACATGTTAGAGGAGAGAGAAAGTGTTGGCAAAACTGTCATGATTTCATGACATGTGAGAAGAGAGAGAAGAAGCTGGCAAAACTGTCACGATTTTGTGACATGTTGGCAGAGAAAGAAAGCAAGGTGGAAAGTGTCACGATTTCGTGACATGTTGCATTTTTACAACTCAAAAAGTGCGGGAAGGAAAAGAAGGAAAAGTGTCACGATTTCATGACATAATGCAGAAGGGAGAGTCCGCAGTGTGTCACGATTTTGTGACATACTACAAAGAAGAGGTGAGGACTATCATGATTTCGTGACATGCTAAAAAGCTCAAAGTGAGAACTATCACAATTTTGTGACATGCAGCAAAGATAAGAGTTTGAAATGAGAAGCATCACAATTTCGTGACAGGTTGCAAAGAAAGCTTTTGAAAGCTAAAAGCATTGTGATTTCACAACAGGATGAAAGAAAAGCGTACAGATGCAGAAAGTGTCATGATTTTGCGATATGCAGAAGTGAAGAAGCTAGTGGATGAAGATGTAGCAATTTTGTGACAGGGAGAAAATATAGCAAACGGTAGCAGAAGTGTCGCGATTTCGTGAAAAAAACTGAAAGCATGTCTTCCACAGGTGAAGTGTCACGATTTCATGACAAAAGTAGAGAGGAATGCTATGAAGACAAAAGCGTTGTGATTTCATGACATGTTCTAGTTTCACGGGCGTAAGGCAGAAAAGAGCTTAAGGCAGCATAAGTGTCGCAATTTCATGACATGTTCCAGTTTCACGGGTGTAAGGCAGAAAGAAGCTCAAGGTAAAAAAAGTGTCATGATTTCACGATAAAAGCAGAGAGAAATGCCATGAAGACAGAAGGGTCATGATTTCACAATAGAATTGAAGATGACATCAGCAGAAGCAAAAGTGTCACGATTTTGCGACAAAAGCAAAGAAGAAGGCCATGAAGACAGAAGGGTCACGATTTCATGACAAAAGAGAAGTTGACATCAGCATAAGCAGAAAGTGTCACGATATCATGAAAAAAGCCAAAAGAAAGTGTACGACTGCAAAGGTGTCATGATATCACGACATGCTGTAGTTTCACAAGAAAAGCTACAGAACCATAGAGGTGGTTGAAGCTGACAGAGTTGAATTTGAGCTGATGCAATATAGGGTTTTGCAGATGATGAAGTTAAGGGTAGTAGCTGACTAAGATCAAGGTTTTGATCTTGAAAATATTAGTATAAAAGCAAGGCTGCTTGGAGAGAAAATATATCAATCGAACTGTGTGTTCAAAGAGCAGCATTCATAGACTGTGCGAAGAGAAGAAGTTTGATCATCAAGAGCAGAGTGCATTCTGTCGAATCTTCCAAGTGAGAGAGATTGCAAGGAAGTAGAGTGCACGAAGACTATGCGACTGTAATTGCGCAGAGGTGTAAAGGTCAAAGTTTGATCAAATGCAGCTATGATTGCGCAAAAATAGCGAAAGATTGTGTTTTTGTGCAGACCAAAAAAAAAGGACAAAGACATTTGTGCCAGATCGAAGGACTGTGTTTGGTGCAGATCAGAGAAAGAGATCAAGGACATTTGTGCTAGATCGAAGGACTATGTTTAGTGTAATTTCGAGGACTAGCTTTGGAGGTGATAGAGTTGAGGACAGAGGTCTCCAACCGGAGCGAGGAAGATAGGTGTCTTCTATGGATAGAGTTCCATTTGCTAAGGGCGAGAGGAGGCAGAGGTCTTCTAGAGGATCACCGACGGCAACGAGCTAGGGGATTGGTGTCTCCTTTGGGTTGGTGCCCATAAACATTGTAATCGGGAAAGGTATTCCTAGATTTTTGAGTTGATAAAATTTAGTGAGAGATTTTATCCGTGGAGTAGCCCGCATTGGGTGAACCACATAAATTGCTGTGTCTCTATTGTGGATGGTGTTTTGTGCATTGCTTTTATTACTGCTATTAATATCGCTTTCTATACACTGCATAATATTGAATTGAAAGTTTATTTGAAGGAAAAATTAAAAAGTGGTCTTATACTATTCACCCCCCCTCTCAGTATAAGCTTGTGTTCTTAAGTTTTCCTGAGCGAAAAGTTTCCCCTGCTATCCTATCATGCACATGGTCTAGAATCTTTGAGAATTGACAAAAGGACAAGCTCACCCCTACCCAGAATAAAAATCCCTTGCTCTATAGCTAATCCGAGAAAGTATCCCTAGCATAGGAAGAAAAGAAAAGTTCAAGACAAAGAGAAAAAGAAAAAGGTTATTT
The DNA here is from genome assembly GCA_028583015.1 of Wollemia nobilis. Lineage (NCBI taxonomy): Eukaryota > Viridiplantae > Streptophyta > Pinopsida > Araucariales > Araucariaceae > Wollemia > Wollemia nobilis. The sequence continues at coordinate 11,365,718 of JAQPPZ010016677.1, read as the reverse complement.
GTATCATCACAACAATATTTCAGCATTATCTCAAATATCAAGCAAAAATTCAAAAGTACAGAAAAAAAAAAGAAGCAAAAGAGAAACACAAAAGCAAAAATACAATAAAATCCTTTCCCTACCTCTTGAAAAGAAAAGAAGGGTGAATGAGCTTGAATCCCTGGAATTCTTAATTATTCGAAAACTGTGAGGTAAGCCCCATAACAGGTGATTTGTGCCCAACCCGCTTGGCCTTGGGTAATCCCTAGCGTGGTGATATGTCTGTCACATTAGCGAACTTATTTTGTACAGACCTCTGTCAACTTATGGATTAGCTAGCTCTTGATAACCTAACTTACATAGTAGCCTGGTACGATTACATGCATATAAATCATGGTCAATGAACATTCATTTGGTCAAAGCAAATTACTGGTATCAAATTATCTTGCTCAAAATTGGTGAATGAACAATACAGTCACACACACATTTGTATTTGGGAGATTTTATATCATTATGATAAATCAATATCGGTAATGAACTCACATTTGCACATGAGGATTCCTTATAAATCTACATTTCTCTTTGAGATAATTTAAAATATTTTTGTAATTCTTTTCGGAATAATTTTACCATTTTATTTCAGCATTCTTGTTTTCTATAAAAGCAATTATATAAATTTTCTCACAAAATCACAAAAATGATTTCAAATAACATGTTCATATTATTATGTTTATCAAAAGTCAAAAATTCATCTTGCAATAAAACCAACAATCTATTTTCTTCTTTGGATTTCGCGATGATGGTATAAGTCTATACCTATAATTCTATGCCTAGCGCAAACCATTGTTCTAATTTTATTTTCCATTTATTTTAAAACAAATTCATCAAAACATATGACTTGCATCATTATGTTACACAATTATGCTTTACAAACAAACGAACACTTATCCTATTTCATGGCATTATGTTCAAATTTGATTTTGCAACCATGGTATAAATTCTAAGGAATTGTTCAAAATTTTATCACACTTAGGAATTTATGCCTAGCAAAATCATATTTCTTTTTATATCTCATGCATACTATTTTTATGAAAATCTGAAAAAAAATCATCAAATCATCATTATCTCCATCATTACAACACAAAGTCTTAAGATAGTCTCTTAAGCATTCTTTTACTTTTAACAATATTTCTATACTGGGATTAGCTTGACGACCGAGTAAGCGACGACTCCATGAAATAGTCTATAACAATGACAATGTCCTTTGAAATTATTGTTAGAAGTCTCTTTTTATTTTTTATCAAATCATACCATCACAACCAATTGTTTACATCATATTATTTCATTTAAAATCTTACAGCATGACCTCAAATTCTACTATTTCAACACGACATAATTACATGAATCATCAATCCAATAAGCAAACAATTCAACCATTAAAGCATCATAAAAATATATGAACAAGTCATATCATCAAAAATATCATATATATATACATCAAAAAAAAAATTATATACATCATATCAAAACTGGATTGGTATGCCACAATCTATACCCTGGCATACTCAATCCTCTCAACAATCTCTCAACAATCTACAGTCCATAGAAACCTAGCCTCGAGAGGCCCTTGATATCTTAGCCTCATCTCCTCCCCCACACTGACGTGGAGGAGGTGGTCCCATAGAGGTCAAAGATGTATCTTGGGTCCTCATCATCGATCGGGAGGATGTCCTCGTCGATCCTAGCCTGAATGGTTCTGCAATGTTGGTCGGCAGCTGTACCCTCTAGCCCTCTGGAACTAGCTAAAAATATACATCCTGGTAAAATGTAGTCTACATCATGGACTGCACTAGATCATCCCTGCTCGCTCCTTTGCCCCGAGCTCTGAGCTGTGTAGCCTCATCTTGCCATGTCTGCACCTGAGTTCGGAGGTGAGCAACCTCAGCCTGGAGAGCCATCGTCTTACTGCTCTCCCCTATGTACACACCCTTTCCCTTATCAGGCGATGGTGGTCTCTCCCCCTACTACGAAGGGACTCCCTCATCCCTTCGCCTTGTCTCTCATGGCCTCTATGGAGCCCATGCCATCCTCTGGCATCTCTCCTATGGGATCCATCATTGCTCTCTCCCCCCATAACCCTGTGCTACCTCAATAGAAGCCTGCCATCATCTCCCCATCTAGCACACCATAACATGTACTAGACCCTACGCACTTGTCATCCGAGGAGAGCGAATGCCTATGTACCAGGCATCGTAGCCATTCACAACCATGGTGTCGTCACCATCCATTGGCTGGATGGGGGCATAATCGGCGTCCTGATTCCAAAATCATTGCATATCTGGAGCCCCACTCGGTGTAGTACTATCCCAAACAGTTTGATAGTACTCGTAATCCCTGAGAGAAGGGATCCCCTGCTATAGACCGAACTGTCGTAGTACTCGGTCATAGCGGTGGAGCTCTACCTCTCCCCACTCCATCCTCAGCCAACAGAATCACCTAATGTGAGCCAGCTTCTACACATCCTTTGCCCACCCAAGGTTCTCTTGCCATAGCCTCTAGGTGATCTAGTTTGGGATGAGGTCATCTAGCAACCTCCATGACATCGATAGATCTATCCGCCATTGTGACCCCCTTTGTAGCCACCAATAGAAAACTCGAGGCCTCTCCCGATCAACCCCTATCAATGGGAGCCCTACCAGCCTCCACATCGTAATGTGCTCCTAGCACCAAACCTGTAGCAGTGATGTCAAAACCAGACATCGACCTCCCTTGTATACGACCCCATATAAGATCCTATACAAGCAGCAAAGAACAAAACTGTCCCATGCAAATTTGTACCCGTGGTCTCTCATGTCATTGACTATGTCTGAGAGCACCCACTATAGTCTGCATCCTCTCTGGTGGCACAACAGTAAGCCACCAACAACTCCTACCAAAACCCGTGTCAGCCTAGATGCCCCAGGCATTTGCCGTAGTGACTCGATGTTCACTCCACCCTTCTCCAGGGTGAAGCTCGGGTCTCCAGTGAGCCTCATCATCGCCTAGCCCTGATTGGCCATAGGCGTCATCAACCATCCTTGTATGGGGATCCTCATGATCCTCCATACGTCCTCTAGAGTGGGAGCCATCTCCCCTGTTAGTAACTAAAAGCAAGACGAACCCGGATACCACCTCTCTGCTAGGTCTGTTAGTAGCCCCATGTCAATCGGTACTTGTGGCATCTTTGCCACATGCTATAGACCGACCTATCCAAGTCGGTCACGCTCTGCCTGGTCAAGCATAGCTATGTCATCTCTTAGCCTATCATATTTCCATTCCTAGCTCTTTAGTAATCCCTTCTGCAAAATAAACAATAAAACAACAAAATCATTAATCAACCAATCATTAACATCAAATTAAACAACTTAAAATCAAGTTTAAAATGATATCGTCCACCATTGGATGATATCGTCCCCAATTGGGCAAAATCGTCCTTTGTGAGGACAAAATCATCTTTGATTTTGCAACTTGGGAATCACCCCTTGTTGGACGAAATCGCCCCTAATTCACCGATTTCGTCGTTAGACAAAATTGACGCTCTAGGGACGATTTTGACGAAATTGAGATGATTTTGTCCCACTGACATTGATGGCCTAAAAATGGCCGTGATGCCCCAAACAATCAAAATTTAAATCAAACGAATTACACAAAGTTAAATTAAAACTAATCTACTAGGATTAGATACTTACCCGTAGCCTGTGCCGGACCTCTGTCGCTCTGTGCACTGTCTCCACCATTTTTCTTCTCTGCAGAACTCTGGAACAGTAAAAGTGAATAGTACAAATGAATTAGGGTTTTCCCTATTTTCTTTAATTTATTTAAAAATCAGCATTTTAAATTTTTGCTTTTTCGTGTTTTTACCTCAAATGTTCGATTTGGGTAAAAACATGGAGGGGGCACCATAGTCAGCATTCGTATGATTCGACCAAGAATCGTCGTCTAAAAAATTGAGTATATTTTTGCTTTCTCGTAAAATAGGAAAAACTCGTCTTTAATGCATTTTCTTCAAAAAATTCGTTAAAGAGGGGCAAAATGTAGCACCCTAAAATTGGCACGGTTAAAACCTTAGTAAACAGATAAAATATTAAAATTTGAATTTCAACCCCAAACTGCCCGTTAAACTGCCTTTTACCTACTTCCCCCATTTTTCGTGCCATATTTAGGATTTGTTTTGACCATTGGATGATATCGTCTCAGATTAGATGAAATTGTCCCCGATCTGACGAATTCGTCTGGAACAGAACGTCCAAATGATTTCGTCCCAAAACCAAATTTTCATAATTAGCTTCTATTTCAATAGCCTCTCCAACTCGGGCAGAAGCATGTCTGTACAGTTGGAGATTTCCCTATTGGAGATCTCCCAGATTGGGATGATCCCCAACCTCCCAAACATCTTTCTAATCCTATATAAACTAGGATTTTTCTAGTTTATCCCCCTGGCTAATTCTTACTGAACCCCCAACCCCTTAGTTGAAGAATTTCATTGCAGAGTTAGGTCCTTATTCCCTCACACTATTTTGCTGGCATTCAGTATTTTTGTATTTTTATTGCAGAAACTCTACTATTTTTCAGTCGAAGCTAACCTGGATCGTCACGGAGGATCTCGAACGATTTCGAATGATCTCGTACGATTGGAGGCGATCCTGACTGTAGTCCAGATTGAGGGCATTCCAAGCTTAGATTTTGCATTTTCTTAGCCTTTTTTGCATTTTTCATATCATATCTCTGCACTGTTTTAAGTTATTATATGTTATGCATCTTGGAGTTCACCTCATGTAGCATAATTGTACGATAAAGTTAAAATCAATCATTAAATTTACTACATTTCCTTATCTGTTATTATAATCCACTATTTAGGCATGTTTGCTATTATTTCCACCATTATCCCTTGCTTCTGCATTTGCATATTTGGTATTTTGTGTCTGTTTTTGTGATTGCAGGTTTCTGACGAATTCTCCTGATGAATTCATCAGATTTCAGATGATTTTGTCTAATTTTAGATGACCTTCTATGATTTGGGATGATCCCGATAAATATCAAATGATTACGTAAAAACTGAGACGATCTGAACTGCTACAAGACTCAAAATCTTCATCAAACATCCAAAATCAGGTATGACATCTTCTAGTTAGCATATTCTCTGTTATTTGCATCCATTTCTATTTTTTGTATTCATTTAAATCAGCATTGGCATATAGAATAGTTTAGATTCATATCGGCCAAACCTAGGAGTTGAATGATTAAAGCACGAAATGAACACATCAAACACACTATCAACCTAGGCATGGAAATTGCCATTCAAAAGTTTCCTGGTGAACCCACCATCCATAAAAAATTCACCTTCATACACCTCCCCAGAGAGGCGGGACCTTCCAAAGGCCTCTCAGTCCAAGGTATTGTCCCATCCTTTTCACATCCCCATTCTGGGCATGGATCCTATAGCCTGAAGGTAAGCGTGCAAAAAAATTGGAGCAATACATCATCCATCTACAAAAGGAAGGAAATGTGCAAATTAGCAATTACAAGGTTAGTTATCAAGTGCTAGAATAGAGCTACCTTTTATGTGAGACATGTGAAAGTGAAAGACTTAATGAATGTGAAGTGGATTGTTATGTTTGGATTTGGGAATAGATGAACATTGTTTGTATGCAATATTTGGGAATAGATGAGCATTGTATGTATGCAAGATTTGAGCAGAGTTGTGAGCAGGTTTTGGAGCAGGTTTGAGCAGGTTTTGTGAGCATATTTTGAAGTAGGTTTGAGCAAGTTTTATGAGCAGGTTTTGGAGCATATTTGAGCAGGTTTTGTGAGTATATTTGGAGCAGGTTTTGTAAGTATATTTGGAGCAATATTTGTGAGCATATTTGAGCAGGATTTGTGAGTAGATTTGAGCAGGTTTTGAGAGAGGATTTTAGAGTATATTTTAGAGAAGACTTAAGTAGATTTTAGGCCAAATTTGTGAGCAAAGGGGATTGGTGTCTCCTATGAATTGGTGTCCATGAACCAGATCAGAGGGGATTGGTGTCTCCTGTGGATTGGTTTCCATGAACTAGAGTAGAGGGTATTGGTGTCTCCTATGGATTGGTGTCCATGAACTAGAGTAGAGGGGATTGGTGTCTCCTATGGATTGGTGTCCATAAAATAGTAGAGGGGATTGGTATCTCCTGTGGATTGGTGTCCACAAACTTGAGAGGGGATAGGTGTCTCCTGTGGGTAGGTGCCCATGAACTTGTGAGAGGGGATAGGTGTATCCTGTGGATTGGTGTCCACGAACATTGTAATAGGGGATTGGTATCTCCTGTGGGTTGGAGCCCATGAAATTTATTGAAGAAATTTATAAGCAATATTTCTCCATGGATGTAGCCCATATTGGGTGAACCATGTTAAATATGTGTCTCTTATGTGTGTGGTGATTTATGCATTATTTTATTAATGCATTGATATTATTTGAAGTTATTACTTTGGAAAGAAAAGAGAAATTTTTTATCTTATACTGTTCACCCTCCCCTCTCAGTATAAGATTGTGTTCTTCAATTGGTATCAAAGCGGGTTCCTTCGTGAAAGCCTAACAACTTGAAGGAAGATCTTACAGGAACACACATGGCTCATCAGGAAGGGTTTTCATCAAATAGAGCTCCATTATTTTATGGGACTAACTATGCTTTCTGGAGTGTGAGGATGCAGACTTATTTGTTGGCACATGGTTACGATATATGGCAATATATTGTGGATGGGTTCACAACACCTACAACTCCTCCCATATATGCAAATGGTAAGAAACCATATAAAAATAATGCCAAGGCAATGAATGCAATCTTAAGTGGGTTATGTGAATCAGAGTTTGTGAAAGTCATGCAATGCACTTCAACAAAAGAAATATGGGACAAGTTACAGAGAACATATGAAGGAGACGACAAGGTTAAAATGGTAAAACTTCAAACCCATAGGAGGAAGTTTGAAGACTTGAAGATGAAATATGAGGAAGATATTGCTAGGTACCTACTTTGTGTTGATGAGGTTGTCAACACCATTCATGGACTTGGAGAAAGTATTGAAGACTCTAAGATTGTTCAAAAATATTTGAGGTCACTTCCCATGAGGTTTGATGCAAAGGTTTCAACAATTGAAGAAATGAAGGATCTCAAAACTTTGAGCATGGATGAGCTACATGGAATTCTCACAGCCTATGAGATGAGGACAGAAAAAGATCAAACATCCAAATGAGAGGTAGCATTCAAAGCTTCAAATAAGGCAAAGAATAAAAAACCAGAATCAAGTGAAGAATCAAGCAATGGAGAAGAAGCTAACTTTGTGCGAAGGAATAAGAAGGGTCCAAGAAAACACAAAGGTATGCAATCTGTGAAATATTTTAATTGTGGTAACCTTGGTCACTATGCATCTAATTTTCCACAAGATGGAAGTAGTAGCAGTGAAGAAGAAAAGGAATACAAGAAAAAGAAAGAAATAAAATTTTATCATGAAAAGAAAAACAAACACGATCAAGGCAAGCATGAGAAGAAGATCTTTCAAAGACACAAGAAGAGTTTTTATGTTGAAGAAGCAAGCAGTACTTCCAGTAGCAGTGATGAAAACCTCACTGATAGTGAAAAAGAAGAAATTATATTTTTGGCCATAGAAGAGAAAGAAGATGATCCTGTAGTTGAAGACCAAGAAGAAGAGAAAGATTCATAAAAGGAAGAAACAATTGACATAGAAGAGGAACTTATTGTTGCTCTTGAAGAGTTGAAAAGGGTTAGAAAGAAGAACTCAAGATTGAAGGCTCAAGTACAAGAGGATGAGAAAACAAAGGCAAAGCTTCTACAAGATCTCACTAACTTAAAAGTAAAGGTTGAAGAGGCAAGGAGAATTGAAGAAGGTATGGCTGAACAATTAAAGGCAAAAGAACTAGAGTGTGAAATACTAGAACATGAAGTTATCATTCTAAGGAAGGGACTTGAAAAATTTAATGATAAGATATATCAGTTTAGGAAAATCTCAAAAAACTTGGATGATATTATCAAAGCACAGAGATCTCCATTTATGAATACTGGACTTGGTTTTGAAGAAGGTCAAGAGAAACAAAAGGGGAAGTCAAGCTCAAAATAAATAGAAGCATCAAAGAAAGTAATTGAAGAAGAGCCCAAGACCTATGTTGATATGTTGAAAAGTGGAAGCATCAATGAGGAAGAAAAAAATGCACCATCAAGGAATAGGGACCATCACAGAAAAAGCAAAGAAAGAAGCATGCGACCAAATCCTCCAAGGCAAGATGAATATTTTTTTCAAGGTTATTGTTTTTCATGTAATCATTTTGGTCATAAAGCTATAAATTGTAGAAGAAATATCAATTCATTTGCACCTTTCATGGACTACAACATCATTTGTTACAATTGCAACAATTTTGGGCATAGAGCAAAATGGTGTAGAATAGTGTTCCCTAAACTCTCAAAGTCAAGCAAGAAGAAGGATAGTCAAAATGTTCAAAAAGGTATAACCTCAAAAGTTTGGAAAAAGAAAAATAAAAAAGAAAAAGAGCATTGTAAGTTGGGAGTAGCTTTACTCCCATCTCAAAATTGATCACCTCAAGAAAAGGAGGTGGTAAGGGGGTTGTGTTAAGTGTCTTATTTTTAGCCCCAAGGAGCCCTTTTCCATTGATGTCAAAGGGGGAGAATTCAGTAAGGGGGAGTAGCTTGTCAGGGGGAGCATATTGTGAATCCAGTTGCAGTAAAAGAAATTTTTTTGTAGGGTTGCCATCAATGAAAAAGGGGGAGATTGTTAGAAATATTGAGTTGTCATTGATGTCAAAGGTGCATGGTATTCAAGGCAGAAATATTCTTCAAGGGTGATAAGTTTATAAGGTTGGAAAATATATCAATAATGTCAGAGATGGACTTGATAAATAGCAAACAATGAAAAATCATCCAAGGCAAAGATATATTTCAAGAGAAGCAAGGAAAGTATATTTCAAAGTAAGGCAAATATATTATAATATTTAAATATTAAATTTAAATATTATAAAGAGAAGGACAAAATTTTGGACAGAGGCTTGAAATATTGTAAAGAGAAGGACAAAGGTTTGGACAAAGGCTTGAAATATTATAAAGAGAAGGACAAAGGTTGGGACAAAGGTTTGACATATTTAAATCAAAGGATTTAAATATATAAGAGTCTAAAAGTTAAATATTATAATATTTAAATCATAGATTTAAATATTATAACCTAAAGTGTTTGACAAATAAAATGTACCGACATCTTTGGAGAAGATATAAATTTGAAAGCAAATAATAAGAGCCGACCTCCTTGACAAAATCGAAGACAATGGGAAACGTATAAATATGAGGTATTATTTCACCTTTGTTAATGTGCAATATAATTGATTAATCCATCATGGTGAGTGCGAGCGATAGACAGAGGAGAAGAGCAACGAAAAATCGGTGATAGCAAAAGACAAGGATAAATATCATGCCCCTTTGGTTTCACCTACTGGGATAGCCCAACTGGTTGTCTAGCTTGCGTGGAGCGTTGTTGTGCAGGAGGTTAGAGGGTCGAATATCTTCGACGTCATTTTGTTGTGGTTTTGATGTTTGAGGGAGCACAAAGACAAGGATAAACATTATATCATGCCCCTTTGGTTTCACCTATTGGGATAGCCTAGTTGGTTGTCTAGCTTGCGTGGAGCGCTGTTGTGCAGGAGGTTAGAGGGTCGAATCTCTTCAATGCCATTTTGCTGAAGAAGTTGAGACAAAGCTATAAGGAGTCAAATATTCATGCACCCCTTTTAGGTTTCACCTACTATGGTAGCACAACTGGTCATGAGCGCTTGTGAGGGTGTTGCGCTTCTAGAGGATAGGGGATCGAATCCCATTGCGGTTGTGCAAGGTATTTAAAGTTTTATTTTATTAAATTTAATAAAGGGAGATATAAGGGTCATGGTGCTAGTGTAGAGTTTTATTTTTGCATATTAATAAAAGGGAGATATAAGGGTTATGATGTTAGTATAAGGTTTTATTTTTGCAAAATAATAAAAGGAGATATAAGGGTTATGATGTTAGTATAAGGTTTCATTTTTGAAAATTAATAAAAGGAGATATAAGGGTTTTAGTTGTTAATAAATATTTATATTGTGAGTTTCAAAAAGGGAGATATAAGGAGTTATTTTTAAGCTTTATTGTGTATGTTTTTGATAAGGGATTTTAAAGTGGTTGATTTGATATTTAATCAAGAAAGGAAAAAGAGAATTGCTAACCAGATTTTGAAGGGACAAACAAAAGGAAAATTATTTTTGTCAAGATAGGTTTGGAAAGCTCATGCAAAAGAAGATCATCATCATTGAGGTAGATTTAGAGGTATGGTGATTTAATTCCTTTCTCAAAGTGGTTTTGTTTGAGAAAAATATTTTTGTTTTCATATAGTGGGAGGTATAAGGAATTATTGGATGTGCATTATTTTTTATTGGAATTGGGAGTAAATGTGCAAAGGTTATAGATCATATTTGTAAGCAAACTTGTGCATTGAGATTGGTTTTGGAGTGCATGTGGAAATAAGCAAAATAGTATAGTCTCACACAAATAGAAGGGTTGTTTTAAAACAAGTCAAAGTGTCATCTAGTGCAAGAAATAGTGTGAAAGGATTCAATTGAAAAGAAGAACATTTTCAGCCATCTACAAAAGGAAGGAAAGGTGCAAATTAGCAATTACAAGGTCAGTTATCAAGTGCTAGAATAGAGCTACCTTTTATGTGAGACATGTGAAAGCGAAAGACTTAATGAATGTGAAGTGGATTGTTATGTTTGGATTTGGGAATAGATGAACATTGTTTGTATGCAATATTTGGGAATAGATGAGCATTGTATGTATGCAAGATTTGAGCAGAGTTGTGAGCAAGTTTTGGAGTAGGTTTTGTGAGCAGATTTTGAAGCAGGTTTGAGCAAGTTTTATGAGCAGTTTTTGGAGCATATTTGAGTAGGTTTTGTGAGAATATTTAGAGTAGGATTTGTGAGTATATTTTAGGAGGATTTATGAGAATATTTTGAGTAGGATTTTGGAGCAGATTTGAGAGAAGACTTAAGCAAATTTTGGGCTAGATTTGTGAGTAGAGGGGATTGGTGTCTCTTATGGATTTGTGTCCATGAACTAGAGTAGAGGGGATTGGTGTCTCTTGTGGATTGGTTTCCATGAACCAGAGCAGAGGGGATTGGTGTCTCCTGTGGATTGGTGTCTCATGTGGATTGGTGTCGACAAAATTTGAGAGGGGATTGGTTTCTCTTGTGGATTGGTGTCCACAAACTTGAGAGGGGATAGGTGTCTCCTGTGGGTAGGTGCCCATGAAATTGTGAGAGGGGATAGGTGTCTCCTGTGGATTGGTGTCCACGAACATTGTAATAGGGGATTGGTATCTCCTATGGGTTGGAGCCCACAAAATTTATTGAAGAAATTTATAAGCAATATTTCTTCATGGATGTAGCCCATATTGGGTGAACCACATTAAATATATGTCTCTTATGTGTGTGGTGATTTGTGCATTGTTTTATTAATGCATTGATATTATTTGAAGTTATTGCTTTGGAAAGAAAAGATAATTTTTTTATCTTATATTGTTCACCCGCCCCTCTCAGTCGATTTTTCTTTATTTACTTTTCTAAGCATAGGTAAAGTTATGATACCTTTCCAAATATTCATGGGTATGGATAACCCCCTTTAATACATATTCTCATTAAGTCCAGTCCAAATTTAACTTACAAGGCCTTTAATATAGATTTTCCACCACCAAGGAAGTAGCACCCTATCATGAGGCTAGACTATAGAATGATTCATTGGATGCATTCCTTTTAGGGATGATGCAAATATGTGAATCAATTTGTAATGAAAGAAAGAAAATAAAAACTAAAAATAGAATTGGAGTGAAAATGGAGTGCTACTACAGTGCTAATGTGGTAGTATGTATGTAAGGCGTGATCCACTAGACCTTGTTCACCATCCAAGTGGAATCACTTTTACAAATTAGGATTATAAGTCAGCCAAAACCAATGTGGAAAATTATGTAAACCACTTACACAAGTACAATGGAGAGGCTAGAAGCCTGTTGTGCTATAAAAAAACAATGATCAATTTACACATAGGTCAATTTGACTGTATGGTTGTGTAAAAATAAACATGGTTAGTTTACACAGAGATCATTGAAATCCATCATATCTAGATTTTGTATACTATATATCTATGTAAAAAAAATGAACATAGTCTATTTACATAAAAGCCACCAAACTTGATTAGATCTAGATTTTAGATACTGCATGGATGTGTAAAAATGAACACGATCAGTTTACATAGAGATCATAAAACTTAATCAAATCCAAATTTTGGATAATATATGTTTGTGTAAAAAATGAACACGATCAATTTACACAAAGTTTGTCGAACTTGATCATATCTAGATTTTAGATACCTGTAAACAGATATACATGCTAATATCTACAATAAAAAGAAAATATATGGATGTTTAATGATACCTCATGCAACATCCTCATGCTTTCCTTCAACTCAAAACATAAATTTGCAGAGGAGGAGAGGAGGGTACTACAATGCTTATCCAAGATTTGGTTGCGGGAGGGGCAAGCATCCAAGCTCTGATACCACTTGTAGCAAGGATCAATGCTATGTACCCAAGCTCAACCACATGAAACAAGAAAAAATGAGGAGAATATTTCTAACAATGGAGAGAATGAAAAATCATGTCTCTCCCTTTGTGTTATGGAATTATATATTGAGAAAAATGAGATTAGTATTGGGGTTTCCAAATCCATATTACATGAAATTCAAATAAATATGAAAATGATATTACATATTAAAATAACCTATTCTAATGAGGTCTTATTAAATCCTCATAACATTTAATTAGGAACCTAACTAATAAATATGACCTTGTAGCATTAACATGTCTTCAAAATACATACAACTTGGTAAACACTATCCAATTCAAATATTGATTTTTTTTTTTAAATTAGTTATATGGGATTGAAAATTGTCCCATCCATATTATATCATAACCACATAGTCATACTACATGGTTATTATGTATGTATCACTTGAAAATATTATGATATAGCACTTATATTTAAAATTCAAAGAATATAACTAATTTAGCTAATATTATTTGATCAACTATACAAAATATTAATTGTACTATTAAATCAATTTTCCATTAAATTGCCATTTGGGCTATGAAAAGGGAATTTTTTATCACTTTACTATAAAATGGAAATTAGATACATGAGAGAAAAAAATGAAACATATACACAAAAATGGTCAATTATAACTCGCATCAACTTTATTAGGCTAGGACTATATAGTTTTGGAAAATATGATTCTAGGGATTTGTCATATAAGATTTCAAAAAAAACTATTGTATCTAGCTCTCAAATGCATATGTCCACCCTTTTCAACATTGTTGTTGGCATGTTATCCTCCAAAGAGTTATAGACCTAATATTTACATACACACACTACCCTCATTCTAGTGTGGAAGCAAATTTTTCCCACTATCCCCCATTCAATACAAACTTACTTCTATAATTGTTAAAAGTTGAAAACCACTCAATGTCAACCATGTCACTAATATGACACCTACTTTCTATAGAGAATTTTAAATTATAAATTGACTTAGTATAACAACACCTTTGCTGGAAATGAACTTGTATAACCTTTCATTGGCCCCAATTTACTTAGTGGTATTTGATTGTACCTACTTACATCTATTCTAGATAGTGTTTATAATATTTATTTAATTTTTTAAGTTGTATGAAACTAGCTTATAGGTAAGGTTATGCACAATGGTGAATTTCGCAATTTAGCATGAATATTTAGATTTCCAAAATTTTAATTTTACAAATTTTGGGACCCTAGAGGTCGGCCCACTCACCTGAAAATTTTGGGATCAATTTTTTTTAGGGTAAATTCACCCTATTACCATAAGGTTTCCTACCTAATTTTCACCTTAAAATTATTTAAAAAAAATTATCCCACCAATTTGCCTCTTGTACCCTATTATATATAGGTAACCCTGAAAGTGACACTCATACAATTAAAACATTAATTTTCTCCGATAGCGAATGATATAAAGCAGGTGACTAACATAATGTAACTAACAGAAGATGACTGACAAAGATGACTAGCAAAACATGACTGACATAGTCACCTTCTACTGGTCACCCTCTATCAGTCACCTTCTGCCAGTATCCATGTGGCGATTGGCAAAAGGTGACTAGCAGAAGGCAACTCGTAGAGGGCGACTAGAAGAGGGTGATTGATAATAATTTTATAGTTTAGGTATAAATATAAATCAAAACATAGGTATATACTCATTGGAAATATCTTTTCTGGACCAATCTAATTTTGGTGTTTTTATGAAGTTTCAATATCATTTAATAGGTCAAAAGTGGTCTCAAATATGGTGGTGAGGAGGTAATATCATTTTGGGGTAGATTTTGACCTATTAAATCATCTCAAAATGTCATAAAAACACCACTATTAGATCGATATCAAAAAGATCTTTCCAATGAGTATAAATATGCCTATGTTTGGATTTATATTGATGACTAAAAATGTGAAATTATTGTTAGTCGCCCTTTTTCAGTCACCTTATGCTAGTCGCCACATGGTGACTGGCAAAAGGCGACTGGTAGAAGGTGACTGGCATAAGGTGACTGATAAAAGGTGACTAGCATAAGGTGATTGGTAGAAGGCAACTGGCATATGGTGACTGACAATCGTTTTATTTTTTTAAGCATCAATATATATACAAATATAGGCATATTCATACTCATTGGAAAGCGATTTTCAATCATGATCTAATGGTGGTATTTTTATGAAGTTTTAAGATGATTTAATAGGTCAAAAGTGGTACCAAATATGGTGGTGAGGATTTAATATCATTTTGAGATAGATTTTGACCTACTAAATCATCTTAAAACTTTATAAAAACACCACCATTAGATCGGGCTTGAAACGCACTTTCCAACGAATACAAACATGCCTATGTTTGGATTTATATTGATGCCTAAAAATGTGAAATTATTGTTAGTTGCCCTCTACCATTCGCCATATGGTGACTGGAAGAAGACGACTGGTATAAGGCGACTGGCAGAAGATGACTGGCATAAGGCGACTGATAGAAGGCGACTGGCAGATGGTGACTGACAATAATTTCATAGTTTTAGGCATTAATATATATCTAAACATAGGCATATTTGTAAATGTTGAAAATCTATTTTTGACCCGATCTAATGGTGGTATTTTTTATAAAGTTTTAAGATGATTTAATAGGTCAAAAGTGGTCCCAAATATGGTTGTGAGGAGGTAATATCATTTTGAGGTAGATTTTGACCTACTAAATCTACCTCAAAACTTCATAAAAGCACCACCATTATATCGGTCTTGAAAAGAGTTTTCTAATGAGTACAAATAAGCCTATGTTTGGATTTATATTGATGTCTAAAAATGTGAAATTATTTTTAGTTGCTCTTTGCCAGTTGCCCTCTGCTAATCGCCATGTGGTCACTGGAAAAAGGTGACTGGCAGAAGGCGATTGGCATAAGGTGATTGGTAGAAGGTGACTGGAATAAGGCGACTAGCATAAGGTGACTGGCAGATGGTGAATGACAATCATTTTACAATTTTAGGCATTAATTTATATCCAAACATAGGTATATTTGTACTTGTTAGAAAGTTCTTTTTGAGATCGATCTAGTGGTGGTATTTTTATGAAGTTTCAAGATGATTTAATAGGTAAAAATTGGTCCTAAATATGGTGGTGAGGAGGTAATATCATTTTGAGGTAGATTGTTATCTACTAAATCATATTAAAACTTTATAAAAGCACCAACATTAGATCGAGCTCGAAAAGAGCTTTCTAATGAGTACAAATATGTCTATGTTTGGATTTATATTGATGCCTAAAACTATGAAATTATTATCAATCACCCTATACCAATCGTCTTCTGCCAGTTGCCATGTGGTGACTGGAAAAAGGCGACTGTCATAAGGCAACTGGTAGTAGGAGACTAGTAGAAGGCGACTGGTAGATGGTGACTGACAATCATTTCATAATTTTAGGCATTAATATATATCCAAACATAGGTATATTTTTACTTTTTGGAAAGCTCTTTTCAAGCCTGATCTAATGGTGGTATTTTTATGAAGTTTCAATATGATTTAACAGGCCAAAAGTTATCCCAAAGATGGTGGTGAGGAGGTAATATCATTTTGAGGTATATTTTGACCTACTAAATCATATCAAAACTTCATAAAGACACCACTGTTTTTTTGGGCTCGAAAAGGGCTTTCCAATGAGTAAAAATATACCTATGTTTGTATTTATATTGATACCTAAAAGTGAAATTATTGTTAGTCATCCTCTACCAGTCGCCCTCTGCGAGTCACCTTCTGCTAGTTGCCATGTGGTGACTAGCCTAAGGTAACAGGCAAAAGGTGACTGGCATAAGGTGATTGGAAGAAGGTGACTGGTATCAGGCGACTAACATAAAGCAACTGGTAGAAGGCAACTAGAAGGCGACTGGTAGAAGGTGACTGTCATAAGGCAACTGATAAAAGGTGACTGACAATAATTTCATAGTTTTAGACATCAATATATATCCAAACATAGGCATATTTGTACTCTTTGGAAATATCTTTCCAAGCCTGATCTAGTAGTGATGTTTTTATAAAGTTTTAGGATGATTTAATAGGTCAAAAGTGCCCAAAAAATATTTATAATTTATGTGCAAAATGTTTGAAAATTTGCCATATTTTGATAAATTTTCTGCAAAATTTTGAAAAATTCACCCCACAGTTTATACATGATTCACCTTGATTCACCTTGAATTTATAATTACTTTTTTGGTACTACCCCTTATGCATAACCCTGCTTAAAGAAGTTTTTATGGTTCAAATCTCTTTACTCTCAATTTTCATTTGGTTGGAGGCTTGCTTACCTTGGACGTGTGTGGCTAATGTAGATGGTTTGATGGCCATCATGGTATTATATATTCAACTAAAAACTAATTTCTACTATTTATATGCAATCGTTTATAATCTAATGTTAGTACTTATTCAATTCTAATTTGTAATTACCAATTCATTAACAGAGTCAACAAATGAATTCCAAATAGAATCATCTACTTGGTGGTTTTCAATTGATCCTTCGGTTAGGGTTATTGATACCACATAGTAGCTTGATATGTATTGAAAGTAAATTTTATTTTTTTGGAATTTGATAATTTGAATGGCAAAATTTTAGAGAGTATAACTCTTTCATATGAAATAACATTTTTTAAAGCACAAAAAGTTTTGAGCTCTTTGTATTAATATGGTGTTTTTTTTCATTAGAAAATAATGAAATTGTATAAGAACCTTATTGATCATATTTCATAAGTAATTATACTTAAGGTAAAATCACTTTTCATGTATGATCAAGATAAAATCTCTTATCTAAATACAAGGACTATGGGGCTTTATATCTAGGAAGTTGGTCACTATAAACACAAAAGAAAAAAATGTCATTCAATCCAAGAAGGATGAAGCTCTCAAATTTATTTCCTTACATATGGATATGAACTTGGATGACCATAATACTAGTAATTCATACCTTTTAGCATCATTGGATATTTTTAGAAGTTTTTTTTAAAAGTGGATTCCACACAACTCAACCATTTGGAAGTTAATAGTACTACCTTGAAGATGGAAATTTTTATCACTACACAAATCAATTTAAGAAAATTTAATGGGATGTCTATTATATAGTTGGGAGTTATAAGGATCCTATGGGTCACCTAAAAATAGTCCTCGAAAGTATTTTTAAAAAATATGACTATATTGCCATATTCTTCAATATGTTGTGGATGTTCTTTTTTATCAAATCTTGTTCCTTCATTGGATACTATTTTGATTTATCTTTTTTAACACAAAGCATGTATTAGGAGTTGGAATTCACATACTTTAATAATTTAGGATTAATAAAACCTACAAAACAAGAATTTAAGAAATCATAGATGAAGAAGCTAAAAATAGGGGCTTCAAAAATCATCTAAGAAACTTACTTGTGGTTTTTGTGAGGGTCACAAAGTTTAGTTTATCAACTTTAGATCAAGAAGCTTGAGGTAACCACAAAAAAATAGAGAGGTTATGCTTCTCTTTTTATTACATAGGATGATTATGATAACAACAATGAGACTTCCTATGTGCATAT
This sequence comes from Wollemia nobilis, assembly GCA_028583015.1. Lineage (NCBI taxonomy): Eukaryota > Viridiplantae > Streptophyta > Pinopsida > Araucariales > Araucariaceae > Wollemia > Wollemia nobilis. The sequence goes on along the minus strand of JAQPPZ010016677.1, from coordinate 11,347,464 downwards.
GGTGGTTCACTCAACATATTAGAATTATATATTTTTGAATGATTGGATTATATATTTCAAATTAATAAGGCATATGACTAAGCATTAACTTATATTGAGCAACTATAGTAGATAAAAACTTTGTAAGAAAGTTGACACTAAATATGATTCTTCCATGTAGGTTTTTGGATGTGATGATGTGACACCTAGATTCTCATTTTTAAGGAAGTTCCTCATGTTCTAGGTGTTGGTCCTAATACTTTTTTTATCTTTATCAATATTATGGACATGAAGAATTGTGAAACATTTTCTAAATAGATGGTAGCTAAAGCTATTGATGATGGATTTAGTATAATTTTTTTAAGATATTATGATGGGTGGATTAGATGTGCAAGATTGGTCTAGCCCCTTCCTCTTCTTCTAAGATAAAATAATTTGTTGTTATGATTACTAAGGATTTTTTTATTAGTAGATGATGACAAATATATCTAGGTCATAGTAACCTTATATCCTTGAAGTGCATGAGTTACCTTCATATAGTTGAGGAATCCCACCCATTGAGCCACCTATTGGAGTTTGAGAGGAATACAATTTTGGGAAACACCATAATTATTCCTTTTCAAAACAAAAAAGGATGTTGTGCCTCTTAACCATTAGAGCTTATTTATAGTAATATTTGTGGGCCTATGGTAGATCATTATCTTTTTAAATATAATAATATTTTTTTTTGTTGAATATTTTCAAGGTATTAGTTGATTTACACTATTAATTCCAATGATATATCAAAGGTAAATATTATACGGGAGTACAACTAATAGTTATAATGCTTCAATGATTCTAATTTATCAAATGCATTTTAAATACATATGTTGATCTATATAGTGTAACCATATTAGCATCATGATTTCCAAAGTTGGTGGAAATCACAACCAACTAATAGTTATGACATGGTTCCTATGTAAGTGATTCTGACCACTCAACTAATTTTGATCATATGTAATAAATACCAACATTTCCCCCTTATTACATCATGATCCAAACATAGGTATTCTAGTTATAGAAATAAAAATAATCATATTATGAGCTAGGACGCACTCAATAATTCATCAAATATATTTAGACTACAAATAGAGACACACTCAACTATTTGTAACAATCAATAGTGGAAATGATCTCACTATGTTTTTTAGTGGGAATGGCCTAATGGAAACTTAACAAAGGATAGGTGCAAACTTAGCTATATTAGGTCATACAAAAAAATTGGATATGCACACACACTCTAACCAAAATTATAGTTGCAAAGTGGGACACACATTTTTTTTACAATAATTGTGAGTAGAGACATAGAAAACTAATTACAATTAATCAATTAGACTGAACCTTATTTATTATCATCATATTTTTTGATGGGAAAAAACACAACCGTTCACCTTGATTTTGGGATAGGACTTTCCTTTTCTATTCAATTAACAAAGTAGTTAGATGGTCCTTACTACTCTTACCTACTCAACATTGTCAAACTTTAGCTATCTGGTGTTTACTAAATATTGTCTAAAAAATCCTAGGTACATTGAACATTAGGAAAGATTAACATTTATTCCCTTATAAATATGAAATATTAAACTACATAATATTTAGAAGTGTTAGGTGTCATTGTTCATGCACTCCAAGTATATAATATATTATAGATTCTTTATTTTGGTTTTATGGATAAAAAATAGAGGAACACACCATGGAAACATAGACATAGAAACATTCCCACATTATAATATTATGGCTAAGTCCATAATTATCGAGTTCACTATTCTATTAACCTTAATGCAAAGAATACCTACCTTGGTATATAACCTCATAAAAAAAATCTTGAAAGTCAAATTTTGTTCATGTAAATGTAAAAAAATTATAATTACCATGTTAAAAAATTCTCTATTATGTGAGACATTGATAAATATTTTAGGTCATTTCACAAGATATATTTCCATCCATAATAATTCATGAATATCAAGGTTATTGGTGGGTTAATCAAGCAAAAAAATAAATTAGGCTTTATGAAAAAACATGCACAAGTGCTATCCTCATACACCACCTACCAAAAAAAATCTTTTATCGATATCTTTTGCATATCGGGGATGAAAATAATTCCAATAAGAATAGATGTTGCATGAGCCTTAGTAGAGTAGGCTTCAATACATTCAAGCATTTTACATATATGTTATCAATAAGTTTAGACACAATATACTTATCCTCATTGGTCTCATTTGCTTTCATAGTACTCTATTTTATAATATCACATGATCCAAAATGTGTGGCATAGTTAAAGTTATAATTCCTTTCTACTCTACAACATTATTTTTTCTTCCCATATTTATAGAGATTGGAAAAGAATTCATAGATAATATAATATGTTTTGACATAGATAATGTTGGCAGTTATGATATTTTTACAAAGGTGCATTAGCTAGGCTCAAATTATTCTATTATAGAAGAGCATAACATCACTATAGGAAGTGGAACAACCATACTTTTTAAAGTCCATACAAGAGAAATATGTGAGCCAAAATATGCTACAAACTTCTGGGCCCATATCCCATACTAGAACCATCCTTACTTCCTCATCATATAATGCTTAGATATCTCTTAAAACACTCCTAACATCCCTAATAAGAATGCTCTACTTCACCTAGGAAGAGGTCATGTTGACCTTCATATCTATATTTGAAATTATTACCCATGATTTCTAGAGTGTAAATCCTAGTTTTGAATGCTTCTTCACTTGAAAAATAACTTAAAAGACCATGTAGCTTGATGTTGACAAGAACTTGTTGTTAGAAGATCTTAAATTTATTATCCTAAATAGTGATATAAATGGGTGTAATAAATTTAGTTTCTTGAATGATTGCACCCACCATAGTGAAGTTGGCTCCATACCCAAAGTTGGAAGCAACCAACTGTAGATATAGTCTCAAAAGAGATAATCCTAGCACCTTTGCAAAGAAATTTATGGAGATCCTTTGTGATTGTAGAAATTCATTGGCTTTCCAAAATACATTTCTCTCTTGGGAAGATTCTCTACAAGCATTTTGTATAGAAACACATAGTGAATTACATAAATTACTAACGTGAAGTTATAAAGTTGAATATTTCTAGATAATTACACCTTCCATGGCACATTTCTGGTAGCAAGGGAATCACTATTGCTATAGTAGCCATGAAAATATAACTTCATCTATAATCCATTGTAAAATCTAGAATTCTTATCAATTTAATGTACTTATAGTATAAAACCTCTATAAGCAATGATCATCAATGTTGTAAGAGTCATATTTCCTAAATATGATGTCCTCACCATCCTTTCAATAGACCATCTTGATCTGATATACTTATAGTGCTTTTATGATTATTATTGATTAAATACTTGTTTAAATACAAAATACATTTATCTATATAGAGAAACCATACTAACATTTTGAGTTATATAGTTGGCAAAAACCAAAACCAACTAACAATTCTCACATGATTCTTGCATGAGTGGTTCTAACTACTCAACTAATTTTTGTCATATGTAATAAATCCCAACAATAACTCTCTATTAGTAATTATCATGTTATAGGTATACTTTGATGCATATTCTATAGGTATCTTGAACAATGTTGATCTATTATTGATTTTGTGTTATTTATTAGCTATTTACCAGTTTTTTTTTGTTTTTAACGACAATCCATCATATCTATAGCCTACATGAAAATTAAATATTATGTTGCAAATAAGACCACTAAACACTTTTGTTGGATGTTGATGATTCTTGAGAAGATAAGGGTGAAGAGAAATAATACCTCGATAAACAAATTCTAGAAAAATAGTAATTGCAGAATCAAAGGAAAAATAGAGAAGAAGAACACATTACACAAGAATTTATCCTAGGAAACCCTTTCGAGAAAATCCCCAACAAGAATATTTTCTTATTGTATAAACTTGACCATCTCCAATACAATAATATCCTTTCGCTCGCTATTCGCTTGTGATTATATTTCTTGTAAATTCATTTCCAAACCCTCATGCAAATGATTTTATATATACCAACAACACAAGAAGGGGTTTTATAATACCATGGGCAAAAAACCATGGGCCGACATTATATTAACCCAAAAACATCCATATGGGTCTAAAAATAGATTAAAATACCCCAAAAAAATTTGGGGGTTAATGCCCCTGAACCCCGATGAGGAAGTGAAAGTCCTTTCAGAGCTAACCCCTCTTGAATAACATGAAAAATATTCAACATAATTCTAATATTCTACTTGTTGAATAATTTCCATAGGGACTAATAACTGTCATTTTCAACTATCAATGGAAACCATACCCATAGATATTCTAAACCGAGAAATGTTTTGAGCAGGTACAACATTTGTTAATGAATCAACAACATTTTTTTTTGTATCAAATTTCTTCAATATCACCCAGTCCTCTTCAACCTTATCTCACAAAATGGTACTTGATATCAATATGTTTTGATCGATCATGAAAACCAAGATTGTTTGCAAAAAATATTGCACTCTAACTATCATTGTCAATTCTCACAACCTTATACTTAATTCCAACTATTGAACACAACCTCTATAGCTACATGAGTTGCCACAATGTACTCTACTTTTGTAGTAGATAAAATAACAATCGATCGCTTTTTACTCATCCAACTTACTGCCCCTCCAAACATCCTGAACACATAAGAACTTGTGGATCTTCTCTTATCAAGATCTCCAAACCAACCAGCATCCACAAACCCCTGTAGATTTATAATATCATTACCACAAGATTTTCCTTCATAACAGATAGCATAGTCTACAGATCCAAGCAAGTATTTGAATATCCTCTTCACAGTAGTCCAATGTTCCTTTTCTAGATTGAACATATGTCTACTAACTACTCCCACTACATGTGCAATATCAAGTCTAGTATAGACCATTGCATACATCAGACTGCCAACAACACTAGCATAAGAAACATGATGTATTTCTTTAATTCCCTCATATTTTTTAGGATATTGTTCAGCAAATATCTTTTGACCAACTAGATATGGAGTACATACTGGTTTACAATCATGCATCCTAAATATTTGTAGTATAAAATCAATATTTTTCCTTTGATACAACCACAAATTTCTATTTGTACAATCCCTTATTATTTCCATACCCAAAATAAATTTTTTCAGCACCCAAATTCTTTATTTCAAATTCAGAAGATAAATGAGATTTAGTAGCTTTATGATCTCCTTATTATTACCAATTAACAACATGTCATCCACATACAATACAATTATAACAAAATTTTCACCTTTCTTTTTGAAATATACACATGGATCTGCTTTACTTTTTCCAAACCTAAGTGTCAAAAAAAACCTATCTAATTTTTGGTTCCATATCCTTGGAGACTACTTCAACCCGTAAAGAGACTTCTTCAGCTTGCATACCAAGTCTTCCTTACCTTTTATCCTAAAGCATTCTAGTTGTGACATATATATATATATCTTCATCAAGTTCACCATGGAGAAAATCTATCCTTACATCCATATGTTCTATTTCAAAATCAAGCTCAATAGAAATATCCAATAAAACTCTAATTGATGTTAGTTTAGCCACAAGAGAAAAAATCTCACCAAAGTCAATTCCATCAACTTGAGAAAATTCTTTTGCTACCAGGTGAGCTTTGTACTTCTTCAACTTTCCTTCTACATTGTACTTCTTCTTGAACAACCACTTACAACCAACAATTTTTCTACCAAGGGGTAATTTCACCAAGTCCTATGTATTATTTTATCCAGGGACTAAAACCTAGCTCTGATACCAAATGAAGATAAATAGTGCCTCGATAAAAAAATTCCAAAAAAATAGCAATTATAGAATCAAAGGAAAAACAAAGAAGAAGAACACATTACACAAGCATTTATCTTGGAAAACCCTTTTGGGAAAATCCCCAACAAAAATATTTTCTTATTGTATAAACTTGACCATCTCCAATACAATAATATCCTTTCGTTTGCTATTCGCTTGCAATTACATTTCTTGCAAATTCATTTCCAAACCCTTATGCAAGTGTTGCTATATATACCAACACAAGAAGATGTTTTACAATACCATGGGCACAAAACCATGGGTTGATATTATATTAACCCAAAAACACACATATGTATCTAAAAATAGATTAAACCCCCCAAAACATAAATTCCCCAAACCTCGACGAGGAAATTTTTACAAAGTGTAAAGTCCTTTCAGAGTTAGTCCCTCCTGAATAACATGGAAATTATTCAACATAATTCCAAAAAAGGATTGCTCAAATACTTGTTATCATACTTTGTTTTGTGATTATCAAAGCACCATTGATCTTGTTCATAATTGAGGTGTGGGTGCATTATGTTTGATAACTTCATGTATATGAATATTTGAACTAGTATATCTTCCTTTAATGAGGTATTAGAATATATCCTAAGCAAGGTTATGCCATAGGTGATATTTTTGTAGTTACATGAGTGTCTTGGTGTGGGAAAGAATCCCTTAAAGGGGGATGAATCATGAGAGCCTTTCTTAATGTCCCATATTTAGCTTAAGGGGAGATGTTATATTGACTATTAGTGTTCACTTGAGTTGACACCCAACCTTATATTATGATAATTGCATATTTTCCTATGGTCCCATAAGTACCTTGTAAGGTTACTTAATTGTATTATTATATTGTTATCCAATGGTAGGTTTATAAACCTTTATCATGCATAACTTATATTATGGGTGACCTATATATCACCACTTATCCATTAATTTTTTCTTCAACTGGATATGATTTATTTTAATTAGTGATATTATTAATGTCTGAGAACCTTTCATATATGTGTTCTCTATGTGGTTCATTTTATTTTGTTGATTAATGTTGTTAATTCTACTCATTCCTTATTATATTATAAAGTTCAAGATACATTTTCTCAAAAAACTCTTGTATACCATGCTTATATAAAAGTACCCCTTGATGATATTTATATAGTTTGAAACATCACATTGGATAATTAAATAATAACTTCAAAAATATTGGACAAAAATAGTACAACTACTATGCAATACAACTCCTAATTATCTATATCTAGATACAAGACTACATGCTTTTAGGAAAGAGTAAAAATGTAGTTGGTATCACATTAAAGCATACAAATACTTCATTCAATGTTTCAAAAAGTACTTGTAGGAAACCCGGGAAAATGGTGCACCATCCACTTACTCTATTTGTGATTATTATTGAATATTTTAATGTTTAACATGCATTAAATGAAAAATCATAAAAGAGAGGCGTAGCCAAAATACGAAGAAATAAATAAATGAATGCTTTGTATTGATATTTCCAAGATCCGGTTACATATAAATCCCTCTACGGGATACCCTTCATTTGATACATGATTTTACACAAAGAGGGTAGCATATGTACAAAATATCCCCTTGCAAAGGGAGATGCGCTTTTCCAGGCTTCCCAATGACACACAAGGAATTGTATGAGGGCTTAAAAATGCCTCCCTCTCTAGGCCTGATTCCTAGAGGGATCCTCTTGCTTTCGTATGTTGTGTATTTGTATGATGAACTTGTAGCCCTACAAGTAATGAAACAACAACACATGCTTAGATGCCCGAGATTGCCTCCCCGGATGAGGCTGTTAGCTATAAAAACAAATACAATGAAATTAGTACTATGAATGCTAATAAATGAAGTAAATATTATGCTAATGATATGAAAGCATGGAGAAAACAGAATAAAAGAAACTAACACCTAAACCCTATAATAGGTTACGGGCCACTGTCTAGGACAACAACTGCTAAGGTGAATATCTCTATTGATCCAAAGGCTATGGGCTTAAGTCTGCTACTAATGTTAAATGATTACTATATGTGCACGAATGATTACCTCCCATCTTGGCTAGCACTTTGTTGCTCCTCAAGGAAGGCTCAAATTTGCTATCCAATCCGACAGGGCTTCACTGTAAAATGATCTCCAAGGGAAGCTCTCCAAGTCTCCAAAAAGCTCTCCTCAATGATCTAGTCTATTCAAAATTTTGATATATGATATGTGATGATCCTCTTGGTGCTCTTAGGCTTACACCTTATAAAGTGTTTGAAACCCTAGATCAATTTTCAAACCCTAAGACTGAATCCCTCATGTGCAATGGATGTTAGCATGAGAATTTGAGCTTTTGCCTACCCTTAAGGGGCAATTAATTGATGTCTAAATCCGGACTTGAGTCTTTCATGTAGACTGACTATGAGGAGGAATGCAAAGTTGTCCCCGCTCGGCCTTATTGCATGCAAAATACCACTTCCACCTGAGATTAGGCTATATTAATGAAAAACTAATTTTTTAGGTTTATCCATTGTCGTCTGTAGTGGGCCAACAGCTAAGGTTTGGTCGCTCTAAGCTGAAGTGGCTAGGATCCAACCGCTCTGGTCCATAGTGGCTAGGCTTGGATGGGCTGAAAATACCCCAAATGAGTGGTAAAAACCACTTTTGATACTTGGAAGGTCCCAAGGTTTAGTCACATGACCTATAAATGTGCCCATGTGAGTAGTCTTCCTAAACATGATATATTTTAGGTGTCTACAGATGCCCCTTTTTGTGATGCACTGAGTGGAAAATACAGCGTGAAGCAAAAATGTAGACTGCTATGTTTATAGGGTGTATGATGATCATTGATCTGATCAATGCTAGATGACCCAATCATGCAAGACGAAACATATCCTTGAATCATTGCTTCAACCTGATTGAAGGCTTAATTTAGCATAGGGCTTGCACACATTCACTTGCACTCATTACTCATATGCAATCATGTAGCTTATGTTGCTACAATAGAACCAACCGGAGGAGAGCTACAAGTTGAAGATGTCATATTTGCTTATGAACCCAAAAAATGGGGAAAGTTTTGTAAGAGTTGTATGCAATGATTCATAGGATGAACACTATTTTGATATGATCGAGTGATCTTTGGTTGACTTTGTTTATGATTATTTGAAGATTTGTACTACCCCCTCACATAATGAATTGGTGATGGAAGGACAATGAATGAAGTGACAAGTCGCTTGAGCAATTTTACTAGTTTTGGTTCCTTTCTAGTAGTATTTTTTTTAATGGAAAACCCCCATCCAAGTGTGATTCCAATTATTTATGATGATCTTTCATCCCTATCCGGGGAGCGATCCAGCCACAAATAGCCTTCTTAGGGAGTTAGGATGAGTGATTCTATTTATACTTGTATTGCATCACTTGGTTCAGTGTTTTTGGTGTCATAAGAGATTTAGGATGATTCCATCATACCCGTGGAGCAATCCGACCATCTTGATCTTCAAGGTTGAGGTAATTCATCATAATTCTAAAATGAGTAATTTACCCCAAGTAGCTCTATGGTAACTTACTCATCTCATCGAGTTGCATGGAGTGCAAATCACTACAACCATTGAGTTGATAAAGTAACTAAATACAAAGCTTACTCGGGATTTGCTTTTATGTGTTTTTTTTGTTATTTTGATCATTATGATGATCAGGGACCATCAAAATGTGTTTATATGATTTTTTTGATATTCCTCCTAGAAGGAATCTTCCTGATTCTTCTTGTGCATCAGTCTACTATCAGATCTAGTGGCCGCTTAGTGCCTACCTATGACCGCTTTCGCCCTGAGCAGCCATGAAGTTTGGGCCACTGACGTCAACAACAGTCGAGACATAACTTGAGAAATATAAAAAATGATCTAGGGTTTTGAATTTTCATTCTTCAAGCTGGTGGTTTTGCTTTCCAAAGCTCTGATGAGAAAGCGATATTTATGACTTGGAGTGTTTTTGGGTTGGAGACTATGGCTACACAGGGAGAGACATCGGTGAGCGGAGGAGTCAGAGCTTCTCAGGTATTTTCTCAAACCTTGACCCTGCTTTTTCCTTTTGGGTAAAATTTAACCTTACTAAATAACCGGTAAATGAACCGTATTAAACTCGTCAGCAATGAACTAAATCATGTAGATAGGTTTAGCTTAGGTTTTGTTTTGGTTGGCTTGCCCCCATTTTGCAATTTTTTTCAATTTTTGGCCTAGGGCATACACGTTTGCCATATCACCCATCGACCGCTGCTGCTCAGAGCGGCCATTTTGGCTTGCAATTTGGTCGTTGTCACTCAGAACGACCATCTTTGAATCCCAACAATCAAAAATTTGACTGTTGGGGTTTGGCCGCTGCTAGCTTCAACGGCTAGCTTATGGTTGTTGTAGGTGATAGCGACCAGGATACTTAGGCAAATTTTGTAATTTTTCTGGATTTTGTGAGATGATTTATTGATTTTTTTATTTATTTTTGAGCTATTTTTTTGTATTATGCTGCATGATTAGGTGCATTTATTCCTCTCTTTCTCAAAATTAGGATAGTTTATCATTATTTGCACCATTTTTCATGTTTTATGTATGCCTTAAATGCATTGTAGTTATGCCTTTGATTTATGCTTCTAGATTCTCACTGCTCGGGCTCAAGACCCGAAGCTCCTAAATGACCTCCTTCCACTCCTAAATGATACATACTAGGTCTGATTTAAGGCCTGTGGACTACAGTACATTACCAGGCTTCCATATATTATGTCGGACCAGGCTACCTCACCACCCTAGTTCACCGATGGGACCCTAGGATGGACACCTTCCACATTCCTACTGGTGAGATGACTATCACACTAGAAGACGTGTATAGGATTTACCATATCCCTTTTGTCGGAATGGCCATCGTCTCTTCAGCCACTAATGATCATGATGTAGTTTTTCTTTGGGTGTTCGAGGGGCATGTTGCGACTGCCTTCAAGGAAACCAAGTCTGGAGGTGTATCTGTTATACGTTGGTATAGGGAGAGTGTCTTACTGGAGAGGCACACAGTATTATTGATGGTCATCAGCAACATTCTGATCCCGGATTGATTAGGCTTGAGGTTTCCGTGAAACCTCCTTGCGATGGTTCAAGACTTTTTGGATAGTGAGTAGCCTATCATCTATGCATGGGGGAGGTCATTTCTAGCACAGTGCTATGATGAGTTGTATCACATCCACTGGTGGGGCCGCATCATCATTGGTTGCAGCTTGCTCCTTCAGGTATAGGGATGAGAGCATATCAAAGTGGATCATCTCAGAGGACTCCCCACTAAGATTATAGTAATTGATGCTAATATGCAGTGCTACGCTGCTAGGTGGACTCGAGAGCATGAGGAGTGTAAGATCCACCCTAATGCAGGGGAGCTCCCCCACTATATTGCTACTTTCACTAGGCTATAGGTCAGAGTCGTAATGTGGCACTCATATTACGAGTGCCTAGATTGGGATGATCCACCCAGTTTTATAGCTAGGATGCGGCACAAGTGGTGGCTCATTGGCCGCAAGGTCGACATCAAGGAGTATTTCTTCTACTCCGAAGTTCTTTTTTAGTATGGATTACAACAAGATGTGCCACTTGTCCCATTCTTGTACAGGCACATTAGAGTAGAGAGAGACCTCCCTCCTGTTGTGGCTACTCCACAACTAGCCCCAAAGCTTAGGGACCTGCCTTTAAATTTTGGTTTTTTATAGTTTTGATTCATGTCAAATGCCAATTTTTTTACCTCCAAGGCTTGATTGGGGAGATGATTTTAGCATGCTTCATCTTTGGCGTTTGTATGACAACTCACAAGAAGCCTTATTGGGTAGCACCCTTTGGATTGCATGGTTGTTGGTCTTATTTGAGTGATAGCTGTTGAAGGGTCCATACCCATGAATGTGCATTGTAGTTTGGATAATGCCTCCCTTGGTTGGTGTTTCTCTATGGGGTGTTGTGTGTTTTGATTGATGAATTCCTTTCTATTGTTTGAAATCTTAAAGGGTTAATTTGATTTTTCACTTTTATTTTATCTTTTATAATTAACCATTTAAGGAGGTCTCTTTTAAGTAAATAAAATATATTAATCTACATTATTATATATATCTTGTTTATATATAATAATATACATTATAAAATATATTAATAAAAAATAATAATAATAATAATAATAAAATATAAAAATGATGATAATTCATTGTTCACACGATCTAGACTTTCTCATAGTAGTTAGTCTAAATTATTATAAAATTGTTTGATTTATTCTAGAGTTGTTTTGGAAATTTAATGGGTGTGTTTGCTTCTTTTGTGTGTGCAGGTTATCGTAGTTGCAGGAGTCGCAAGAGGCAAAGCACGAAGAATAACAAATGGAAGCCACGCAGAAATTGAAACTAAGCTAAAGTGGATCCCATAGCAGACGTTCGGATGGTATGCGAAATGTTGAGGTGGACCTTCGAAGGGATTACGAAGGCGATTGGTGGCCCTTATTCAAGAGTGGATAATAACGACGAAAGTTAAGCGGCAACCCGATGGAGTATGAATACACGAGTGGCGACATCCTAAAAGGTGGATGATGGATAGCGAGGAATGATGATGCAAAATGAATGACCTAACACATAGTGCGTAACTGACGGTATAGTGGAGGATAATGTAAGATGCGGCAGTGATTGGGTGTTTGTCTACAGCGACGAACCTGAGCAGCGTTGCTTGGGTCAGAAAGCGAAGAAGGTGGCCCCATTTACGTAAATTGAAACGTTGGGTGTTAACGTGGGTCTCCAGTGGACGCCGATGGAAGATGTGGCGATCATAAAAAAAAAAAAGGGACAGTGCAGGTTGACTCGGGTGGTAAACAACGCGATGGTAGCCACGTATCCAATTATAAGGTAAATACAGAGAATGACATTGACATGACCAATACTTTTGGGGAAGGTGTTGGATGCATATGGAGTTTCGATGATTCAAACGTCGCATGATGAACCAATGGTGGTGACTTACATGGTGAATGTAATTGGGAGTTGGTGAGCCACAGCAGAAAGAACAACGAAGGCGTAGCAAGAATAGAGGTATGTCAGCTCATCAACATTGATGCTGTACAAGGACTTTCAGAGTTTAGCGAATAGTGGTATACAATGGAGGAGGTCTTTTACGAACGCAAAACCTAAATCAACAACGTCAAAGGTTTCAACAACGTAGTAACAGGGAAGAAACATCGGTGGTTTTAGAGTCCAACTGGATTCCCGGGACAATGGAAATAACAACGAATGACATGTTTTAATGTAGGAGAGGTGCCACATCTGTGCAATGCATCCATTATCTCCTTTGATTAAACATACCTAGCAGATGAATAATAATGTAGTGGGTTCATTCCAGTGATGTGGTGGACGGCCAAAAGGTGAAACAGATGATCCACCCTGAAAATCAACACAATGATGAAGGTATGTGTTGGCATTATGGTGTAAATAATATTGATTCATACGCAGGCCCTGGAACGATTTTATGTTATGACATCTGACTGGTGAAGTACGTTAATGTAGAAGTCATGTTGACAAACCTACGCATCAACGAGGAAATAATAATGGATAGTTTGTCCTGCGTAGCTCCATGAGTTCATGGATATGAGGATAACTATTGACGAATACGGTTAGGTGGTAGAAGACGTTTAGCTATGTGGATGCCATTTGCACTGGTAAACATGTAGCGGATGAAATAATAGTTCTGCAGGTTTGAGACCGTGACAGTGCAACAAAGCAGGTGTAGTTAGCAACCGGTGGTGATTAGGTAGTGCAGAGGAATATGCTATTGCAGTGGTTGAAGAAACAAATTCGGTGAAAACCCTAAATTCATCCATGTAATCCCAAGAAACGATGTAAAGTTTTTCTTTCATCGTTTGGTTCAGGGAGCGATAACAGGTCAAAGATTCAAGGCGATGAGTTTGGAGCTTCGAAGGTGACAGGGCGCAGCGATATACAGGTATACAGAAAATATTTTATTGGTTATATTACGTGGGTTTTTCGAGAGAGATAAGGGGTAGTGAGGTGTTGGTTATCTTTTATTGAAGTCATATAGTATGTGTAGAAGCAAAGGACTTTGGTATTCACGTATACTATATGGGGTATGAGGGAGCACATTGAAATTGAACATTTGTTTAATATATTTTATATTATAATATAAAGGAAATGGGAGTCATAAGGGATTTTTTGAAAGTTCAAATTTTAGATTATTTAATATTTTTTATATTATAATATAATGGAATTCATAAGGGCCTTGTTCAAAAAAAAAAAATTATATGGTGGAGATATAAGGGTCAAAGAGAATTTTTTTATTTATGATGGTAAAAATAAAATGATAGGCAAACATAAAACAAATAATTTTTTTTTGTTTTTTTGTTTTTTTTGTTATTTATATCTGTTTTAACATCATTAAAGGGGAAGTTGAAATGGAGGGACTTTGGTATTCTTTGGGGAAGTATAAGACTTTAATTTTGGCAAGAGCAATCATTGTGAGCAAAAACAAAGGGAGATTACGTGTAAGACTACTATTTTACTGTGTATTTTTTTTCTACATTATTTTCTGCTTATATCTATTTGTTTATGCCATGAAATGGGTTGCAATAGGTGAATGCTAAATATAATGAAAGTTTGTTTAGTCCTTTGAGTCTCTAATATGATTGTGCTTGTGTTGCAAATCCATTAGGTCAAGTTGTTTTAGATTTATTTCACAACTCAGGGTTCTGCAGAGGGGATTTATAACCAAATTTGATGTCATTTATTTTTCCAACTAACCTTGTAGATTCTGTTTATGTTCTTGTACTTAGAATGAATTTGTAATGTTCTTTTTAGTTGTATATTTTTTATTCTGGTCCATTCCAGATTTTTTTTTTTGTTCTATTCTGGTCCTTCCAGAATTTTTGCATTCTTTTGTTTTCTATTCTGGTCAGTTCCAAAATTTTTGTTTAAGTCTTTCCATTCTGGTCCTTCCAAAATTTTTGTTGTTTTCAATTTTAGTTTTTATTCTGGTTTGTTTTCCAGAATTTCCCGTTTGATTTCTGGTTCATTTGCTTCTATTCTGGTCCTTATCCATAATTTATGCACCTCCAAATACATCAATTTAATTTTCAGATAAAATACTGGTTTAGGAGGGTTACTAATGCCAAATTTACACTAAGACAGATAAAGCAAATGAACACTAACATTCTAACTTGCTAACTTGTACTAACACCAAATTCTAACATAGGGATAGTGGAACACCTACAATGAAGATAAAATGAATCCACTAACCTTAAAATGAATCTCACATTAAAGGCACAAATTTTAAAATGAAGTGGATTATTCCACGCACTTTTGCATTTGGAACCTTTTAATGTGAAGATAAAAGTGATTTACTAACTAGGATTTAGGGTAGATCGTACTAATGTTAAGAGCACTAAAAAATAATTAATATTTTGCATTTTGAAGGTTTTAAAGATCGCAATTGCTAAGCAATGTTTGAAAGGAACTATAAAGGCCCCTTGTTAACTATCACTTGCACGTTTTGAGTTATTCTGGTACACACATGTTTTATTTTATATGAATGTTTGCTTACCAGAACCTTGGAGAAATGAATGAGTCTTATTTAATTTCTTTGCAAGAGAGAGTTTTCAATTCAATACTCTATTTGTGGTGATTATTTTGCAATAGGGTAAAATATTCACTCAAAATTTTGGTGCTAGAAGGAGGGCCTTCTCTATTGCTTTGTGATTCAGATATTTCTAACGGTTAATGTGGTCAATTTTTTTCCACCTTATTGTGCTTGCAAGAACAAAATTATTTAGATTTATTTTGAGTGATTTGTGAGCAGCCTTGTTAGAATAGTTAAGTTTCCCAAGCTGGACCCATCTGAGCATATTGTTACTAGGTTTAAAAACACTGGGGAAACTATCCTTCAAAGTCTTACTCCCAATTACAGGAATCCAAAAAAAAAACTCAAGAGATTGAAATCCCATCCAACATACTTGATCTAGGGTCACCTTTAGGTTCAAGTACATCTAGTGGGTCTCCACCAATTGTTTCCATTGCGATAGCTACACAAAGTGTATCTATCCTCATCACTTCGATAATTTCTATTGTTCCCGTAGGGTCGCTATCGGTGAATAACATGACCCAACCACTAGTTCCCTGGTATGGTGCACAAAGTTCTCTCCTGAATATACCTAGGGATGTCCATGACATGCCCAAGAATCTTGAGAGGTTGATACACAAGTTTGTGCATGATGGTCCCATTACAGCTAAGGAACATGTCCAAATTTACAAGGATCATATGATTAGATAAGGATTCAGTCATGAAGATGTTGTCTGTCATCTTTTTCCTAACAGTTTTGACCAAATGGCTCATGAGTGGTACAAGAATCTTCCCGTAGGGTCCATCACTTCATGGGCCTAGCTAGAGGTAGCCTTTGTCAATTAGTTCAGGTCACTATTAGATCCTATGATCATATACAATCAGTTTGTTTCCTGCAAAAGGTATCTGAATGAGCCAATTAGGACATTAAATGTGAGATTTCAAAATATTTATGCAAATATAACTCATCACTTTGTGGTAGATGTTGTTGTGGCTTTGCAATTATACTTCGTAGCTCTAGATCCCATGACAATCATGTTTTCTAGGAGAAACCCTCAGGTTACAACACTTGCCCTGGCCTACATGAAAGCCATGACAATTGAGCAACAAATGACATTGCAAGATAGAGGGATGCCTCAATTCCCCATGATGGGACAATATGGCCCTTACAGTAAGTTCGCCATGATGAATCAAATGATGACATCATAAATGTCGACTAAGAACACATTACCATATCACCAACCATACCCACTCATGCACATGCATTTATATTTTCCAACCTATCCTAACATAGACATTCTACCTACACCCCCAATGATGGCAAACAATCAAATAAATCTTCCAGGATTTGAGGCGATTAACACTCAAACCTGAACGACTTATCCTATGATTATGCCTATTCAGATTCGAGGTCCTTTGTGGAGCCAAAATGCTCATAATCAAGCCATCATACCCAGTCTATAGGTTGCCAATGTAGGAAGTGCTAGTGGATCCGGCATAGCGATGCTCCAACTGTAAGGATATAATTTTGAATTGGAATAATTAAAGAAAATTGCTATAAAACGAGGCAATGACATATTTTGTTTACATAAATAAATTTCCCAAAATCCTACGTCGAATCGAAATCATAATCACAGGAGGATAGGACCATATAATACTCAACCCAACAATGGGCGCGTACTCAACCTCATAGCTAATCAGGTAGATGCTTTAGAAGATTACGGTGAGTTGGAACCTTGTGATGATGAATTGCCCCATTGTTGCCAAGGAAAGAAAGATGCTTTGGTGATTGAAGTGATTCACTATCAAGAGAATTAGGAAAGGGAGTATGACATAGAGGTATTGGGAGAAGAAGATGAAAATTTTGAAGTCCAAGCCATTAAACATTTTGGGAAAGAAAATCATAGGTATTACACAAGGAGTTCTAAGGATCCCAAAACTTCCTCTACTCCTCCAAACAACCCCTTACTTCCTCCTGATACAAAAGGGGATGTTAATCCATCTCCTCCTACGATTATTGAAACATCCAAAATGGCACAAAATATGCTAAATTTTGAAAAGTCCACTTACGATTTAGAAGATGATATGAAAAATACTAAGGCCAACATTTCAACATTTGAGGTCGCTCAACTGCTAGGACAAGAAAAAGTCTTGGGGAAAAGACTAAATCGCCCTAATAAAATTCATGAAGTCAAAGTGGTCGAGCCCTAATTAGTTTTAAGAAAATAAAAATGAGAAGTTACTCATTTTCTCATAACCATTAGAATCGTAGCTAAGAACTTGCACAATTGTTTGATAGATTCGGGTGCCTTGACTAACATCATGCCCCTTGAGATTAGCCAAAAGTTAGGATTCACACCTATCCCCTCTAAGATCAAAGTGGTCCAATTGGATAGATCAATGGTTGATGTGGTTGGAATTTTGAATGATGTCCTAATTCAAATTAATACCAAACCTAGAGTTCAACATCATATGGATATACTTGTGTTGAACAATTATGCCAAATATGGCATGGTATTGGGAAGGGATTGAAATAAAAACTTGAATGTGTATATTGTTACCGATTCTTCCCATATGTGGTTGCCTTGGAGAGGAGTAGCAAATAAAATTTGGGTGGATAGTGAGCCAAGACTCAAGGAGATGATAACATAGTATAATAAACCAAACGAAATTCAATTTGCTGAAACTGAGTTAGGGGTTTACAATTTGGAAATAGAAGAAGCTACCGAAGAATCTCAAAAGGAGAAAAATACTTATAACACTTTAGAGGAGGATAATTTAGTTTGAAATCTAAGGTTCTATGGATCTAAGTCAAAATAGGGTGCTAGAGCTGGTATCAAACTTACATGTCCTAGTAGCAAGCCTATGTTTGTTTCCTATAGATTACAGTTCCCAGCCACCAATAATGTGGTAAATTATGAGACATTAATTTTTGGACTTCAATTGGCCCTTAGGAAGAAAGTTAAGTGTCTTAAAGTGTTGGGAGATTCAGAGTTGGTGGTTAAACAAGTTAAAGGACAATATACTTGTAGGGATAAAATATTAAGCCTTTACAAAACTAGAGTTAGGGATTTGGTAGATGATTTTGATGCATTTAATATATTCCTTATCTCTAGGAAAAACAATCGAATGACAGATGATTTAGCCATAGCCGCGGGCATGCTCAAACCAGTGTACCATAAGAAATGTAATAAATTTTCAATCGAATTAGTACCTTGTCCTTCGATACCAGACAACATTACCAATTTCAAAGTATTCGACAGTGACTAACACATTTTCAAATTCATCACTAATTCTGGTATTTTTTAAAATCAAGTCATTGATGAAGATAAGAAAGGGCAAGAAGAAATGAAATTGCAATGTGAAGCAACCAGAGTGTGGAATGATATGTCGAATGGTATGGCTTTGTTAGAGAAAATATTTGATATTGGATATCAAGCAAAAAGAGGAAGAAAGGTGCCACCCCCTAAGGAAGCTTGTGATTTAGTTAATCTAGGGAGCACAGAAAATCCCCATGAAGTATTCATTGCAAAGGTGTGTACAGAATAGGAAAAGGAATCTATTGCCAATACATTAAAGGAATATATGGACTGCATAACATGGAGCTATAAGGAGTTGAAAACTTATGATCAAAACATGATAATGCATACAATTCCATTGAAACCAGACTCCAAGCTGTTTAGACAAAGACAGAGACCAGTCAACCCATTATTAGAGCCCCTAATAGAGAAAGATGTAAAGAGATTTCTGGAAGCAAAAATTATATTTCTTGTTAGACATTCCACATGGGTTGCTAACCTTGTCCCAGTTAGAAGGAACGGAGAAATAAGGTTGTGTATAGATTTTAGGTTTCTGAACAAGGCTTGTCAAAAGGATAATTGCCCATTGCCTACTATCGATGAGATCCTTCAAAAGGTTAATGGGTCAGAAATTATGTCATTCTTGGATGGTTGTTCAGGATATAATAAGATTCTTATTTATCCCAATGACAGAATGAAGATGGCCTTCACGACAAAATGGGGAACATTCGCATATAGAAGAATGTCATTCAAATTATTGAATGTAGGTGCCACCTTACAACGAGCCATGGATTTTACGTTCAAAGGGCTCATTGGGAAGTGTATTATTGTGTATGTGGATGACATCCTTGTGTTTTCTAAGAAAAGGGAAGATCATGTCAGGGACTTGAGAAAAGAGCTTCAAAGATATAGGGAACATGGGATCTCCCTCAATCCAAAAAAATGTATTTTTGGAGTAACAGAAGGTAAACTATTGGGTCATGTAATTTCAAAATATGGGATTGCTATTGATCCAGAAAGGATGACAACTATACTAGCCATTACTCCACCCAATAACAATAAATAATTAAGATCTTTCTTCGGTAAAATCAACTTTGTAAGGAAGTTTATTTTAGGATTTTCCAAGATCACCAAGCCTTTGAATGATATGCTAAAAAAGGATGTTCATATCAAATGGACAAATGAAAATAGGGATGCTTTCAAAAGCATCAAAGATGCTATCTCTAGAGTCCCTGTTTTAATTAGTCCAGACTATGCAAAACCTTTTTATGTCTATAAATTTGCTTCAGATCATTCTTTTGCGAGCGTCATAACTCAGAAGAGCGAAGGTAACATTGAAAATCCCATCGATTTTTTGAGTTCCCCTTTGAAGGATGCCAAGACATAAGATATTCTATTTTGGATAAACAAATGTATGCACTATTCAAGATCATAAAAAAATTCAGACATTACATAGTCCATAGTAAGGTCTTTGCTATAGTTCCTGACCCTACTGTCAAGTCTATGTTTTTTAAAAATGAACTAGGTGAAAGACGAGGTAAATGGATTTCAACACTTCAACAATTCAATTTAGAAATCCGACCTATGAAAATAGTGCAGGGACAAGGTTTGGTAAAGACCATAGAAAAGAGTGATCCTTTAATTTCATGCCAACATTATGAAGTAGAAGATATAACTAAGAATGATTGGTATGTTGATATAGTGTATTTCTTGCTAAATTATAGGTGTCCATTGCATTTGAATTCTACTCAGCGTAGAGCTCTAATTCTAAAGTCAACAAAATTTCTAATAAGGTCTGATGTTTTATACAGGAGAAACCACGAAGGGATTTACCTTCGTTGTGTTAATCAAGAGGAGGTGACCCAAATACTGAAGGAGTTTCATGGTAAGTATGGAACATGACATAGGTCGACCAATGCAATGACCCATCAAATCATTAGAGCAGGTTACTATTGGCCTCATTTGTTTAAATATGCTCATGCTCATGTGAGATCCTGTCACATATGCCAAGTGGCGGCCAATAGAGAAAGGAATGCGGTAATGCAAGATCCTATATTCTATGTAAATACTTCTATGTTTGGTAATTTTGAGTCTTATTGGGGGTTTGTATTCATTTGCTTCCAATATTTTGTTGATTTTTAGCTTTTGTATATAGCTTGCATGTGCTGGTTTCGTGTTTGGTTTTGGGTTTGGATTTTGTTTTTTGTTGGCAAGTTGATTGGATGTTGTGTATTCATTCGCTTCCAAGTTTTGGTTATTTTCCAATATTTAGAGTGATATGTTAGCTCATGTCCTCATGAATGTTCACTAAGACCGGGAGAATGTGAAACATCAGAATTGTATTGTAGAATGCTCCACAATTATCACAAACACAATAAAGTATATCGTTTGAAGCTTGTGATGCATGAAGTTGTCAATTTTACAAATTAAGGTAGAATATATTTTACATGCTCCATCTCATTCAGACTCATTTCATGGTACATTTCACATTGCATTGCATCTCACTTTTATTTACATTTCAAAGGCAATCATCAAAAACATTTCAAATTATGTTAGGGTCATTGCACAATATACACTAAGAATATCTTGAGATTGGGAACTGATGCCGAAACTATCTTGAACCAAGAATGTTTCACACATATTAAAAACATTTTGGGTAATATGATCAAAACCATCCTTGGAAGAAAATGTGGAGTGAAAAGAATCATTCTTGTGAGTCCTATTATGCAACATAGTCCATAAAATAGTGGTTTTCACCACTTTCACAATACTTGAAAACCCAAAATTAGAGTAGTAAGGATAGGGTCAAATTCTCATCATACTTAGGCTGGGAATTCGATTTCCCAAAGCTCTGATTATGCCTCCATCATGCCATTGACTATCGGGTTGTAAGGATCGTACTACATATCCCTTGGAAGGATGGGTAGTCATCCCCAAGATTCAAGAAATCCAAAGCAAATTTTTCATCACTCCACTTCCATCACACCATTGACTATTGGGTTGTAAGGATCATACTACATGTCCCTCAGAAGGATGGGTAGTCATCACCAAGATTCAAGAAATCAAAATCCAAATCATGGACTATGGCACTAACCTCCGTCGAGGCTATAGACGCTTGACTGGTAGTGGATTATTCTCATGCGTGGTGACATGTCTCATTTAAAATCGAGATCTTTGACCGCTCAAACGGATAGGCTAGCTTTGCAAGTTTTATCCATAATATGTTTAATCATTTTGGTCAAGATGATGTAATGAACTCAGATCAGAGTAGTAAAGATAGGGTCAAATTCTTATCATGTCTAGGTTGAGAATCCGATTCCCCAAAACTTTGAGTCCACTCGCACACACATTGGTTCTGGATTGTAGTGGTTCATAACTAAACTCTTGATCTGGAAAATGAATTCACTACACACACATTTGAACCTAATAGGATTAGACAATTCTAGTATGTTTTTTTATGGTACTAGAAGTTTTGAGTATTTACAAAGTAGGTCGTTCTTATTTTAGTGTCCTTGCCATACATTCAATCTTGCATAAATCACCCATAACCTATCCCATGCAATCATGTGAAATAGATGATGGAATGTTGAATGGTTTCATATGATAAGGAATGAATCACATTGCACACAATGAGCTGATGTCGAATAATTTTGATGGTTCATGTTTGTTTTGGTATATTCTCATTCTTTGGATATTTGCTGATGCTTGTAATTCTCATATTTGGTGAACCTGACATGAACACACATCTTAGCGACCAAGATATAAAGCCTCTTATTTTTATTTTCTCTTGAAAATTTTAAATAAGACCACTAATTTTATTTTTTTAGAATAAAAGACATTAAAAATATCTCAAAAATCTTGTGTTTTTGCTATTTTTCTTTGCTTGATCCTTTCTCTTTCTCCTAATGGCTCCCAACCTTAGGATTCAGTGAAGACTTTTAGAATCTAATTTTTTTATTTGAGAAGATGATCAAATTGATAGAGAGAATCATAATATAGAAGAGGAATAAAATGAAGCTAGTAATGAGCTTGATCCTATTAAGGGGTCTGTTGAGAAGCAACACACCCCCACTAAAAAATCAATTTCTATCCTCTGAAAATTTTGAGCTTCCATTTTTGCAGTAGGGACCCTCTTGATATTTTTCAGGTTTTAAATCCAAATTTGCTTGCCTCCTTTTAAAGTGGTGTTTTTTCTTGCATTCTAGCTTTGTTATCTCAGACTTCACTTTTTACATGGTAGAATCATTCATGCATAAAGAAAATCTTGCACCGGTACGAAAAAAATGCAGAAAACAGATAGAAAAATACATGAAAAATCAAAACTTTCCTTTTTTGGCAAAGTCGCGATATCGCGACACTTCCATTTATGGAAATGTCGCGAAATCACGACAGGTTTTCAGAAAATCCGCCAAGTCCCAGAAGCATAGCGAAATCGCGACACTTTCCATTTTTGGAAATGTCGCGATATCGCGACATTTCCATTTTTGGAAATGTCGTGAAATCGCTACCGGCTAGGAGAGAGAAAGGCAGATCGTACGAAACGCCGTGATTTCGTGACATGTCACGAAATCGCGACATATCGCATTTTCGTGGCAAATTGAAGAGAAAAGGAACAAGGCATGAGAGACGTCGCGATTTCGCGACATGTCGCGAAATCGCGACATGTCTCATTTTTGCGGCTATAGAAGAGTGAGAAAGATGCAAGTGAAAGATGTCGCGAAATCATGACATTTTTGGCAGAAGAGGCCTGAGGCGTACGGACGGTCGCGATTTCACGACATGTCGTGAAATCGCGACGGTCAGGCGACAACAAGGCGATCGAGGGAACCAAAGGTGCATGAAAATCCGCTAAGGCAAAAGATGTCGCGAAATCGAGACAAGTTTGAGAAGGAAAGCTGCAAGTGAGGAGCATGTCGCGAAATCGTGACATAATTGAAAAAAGGAAGCAAGTGAAAAGATGTCGCGAAATCGTGACGTCGCGATTTCGCGACGTCGCGAAATGGCAAAAAAATTGAAGAAAGAGGCCCGAGGTGTACGGACGGTCGTGATTTCATGACATGTCGTGAAATCACGACCGGTCAGGGCAAAGAAGAAACATGGTCATTGCCAGCAAAGATGAATCGAAGTTAAATAAAAAATGGTTAAGGCATGGATGGTGTTGCGAAATCACGATGTCACGATTTTGCGACGTCGCAAAATCGTGACCCCGAGACAAAGAAAGAGTGCTAAGGAGGGGGAGCATCGTGAAATCATGACCTCGCAAAATCACGATGCTCCAAAGACAAAGGCTGCACAAGGGGCGGCCGTGTCATGATTTTGCAACACGGCCAACAAAGGCTGCACAAGGGGCGGGCGTGTCGCGATTTCACGATACGACCAACAAAGGTTGCAAAAGGGGCGACTGTGTCGCGAAATCACGACACGGCCGACAAAGAAGTCCAAAGGGGCGACTGTGTCATGATTTCGTGACACGGTTGCCAAAGAAATGCCAAGGAGAAGCTACAACCGAAGCAAGGAACCACCATGTCACGATTTCACGACATGGTGGATAGAAAGGCATCAAGGAACCACCATGTCGCGCTTTCGTTACATGGTGGGAAGTGCGTAGTCAAAGGGAGCCACCATGTCGCGATTTCGCGAAATGGTGGAAGGATGAAGAAAAGCAAGGCAAGACTTCAACATAACGCAGAAAGATGCCAAGGCAGGAGCATGTCGTGAAATCGTGACATGAAGGAGAAAAAAGTGTCAAAGCATTGTGGAAGTCGCGATTTCACGACATGTCACGAAATCGTGACATGTGTTTTCGCGCCCTGTGGAGCAAAAAGGTTGCCAATGCTGGGGATGTCACGATTTCATGACATGTCACGAAATCGCGACATGTCGCATTTTCGCGACCCTGGCAGGAAAACAGAGCAGAATGCAAACCAACTGAAATGGACACGTGTCACAATTTTGCGACACGTTTCAAAGCATAGAGGCCACGTATCGGATGTTTAGAGCCGCATACAAGTGAACTTTAGGGCTTCTTTTAAATATTTAAGCTTTGATTTAATAATTTTAAAATACTAATCCATCTTTTTGTCTTTCATGCAGGAGGCCATCTGGCACTTTCGGGATAACGGAGAAAGGACCATAAAGACAAATTCGAATGCAAATCAATCAAGGACAACCATGTTGAAAGTAAAGATGCCGAAAATTGCTGTGTCATCCAATTTTTCTAGATCTGGCTGCAAGGAGACTTTGTGGTGACTAAGCAGCTGCCCATAATGGAATATGTCAGGATTTGGCCTAGAAATGAAATATATGCACACAGTTGTCAGATTTTGCCGGTGAATGCATTTAATGAAGATTTATGGTAGAATTAATGGAGTGCAAATATTTCAACTCAGGGATGGCTCTGCGGAGATGGAATGTCAGAAAATTTGTGACTCATCCGGCTTACCCGAAGGAATTGATGAGGGTATTTATTTACAATTGCGGGTGAATGCAAGTGGCATTTGAATTTTATCTTCTCCATTTATGGCAAGTGACTGCACTGATTTGCAGAATGGTTAAGTTTTATCCAGACTTTGTTTTAAATAGCTTTATATTGTAAAACCCGGGTCCAGGGGTTTAATGTGATAAGATTTAGGGTTTGAGAGCAAGATATTTTGAAAAGATCAGGGTCTGTCCTGAGTCTATAAGTACAACTTCTAAATGTAATCACAGGGGGTGGAAACTTAGAAATAAAAGGCTATTGAAGCAATTTCTTGTAAATTTTGTTAAATATTTTATTTCTGGACTTGGAGTTGATGTGCTGTTGTTTTTTGTGATAGCATGGCCAGGAGCCTAATATTTTACAGACTGTGATAAGTTTATCTTCTTTTGTTATCCGTTTCATTAAATTTTATTAGATATATGCTGTAAATTTGCAATATCAAGGTTAAATATGCTGTTGGGCTTCATTTGTTCTATTGTGTACTAGGGAAAATTATAGATTTGAGGTTCAAGTTTGTTCTAATTGCTCTGTCCTCACTGTGCGAGCTAGGCTATCGATGAAAGATATCAATTTTAACCAACTTTCGTTTGGTTTATAATTTTCTGTTAGACCTGTTCCATCTCTGCCTTATGCTCTTAGGAGAAAGTGATCTTAGAAAACTGGACACTTTCTTCTTTGATTTGTTCTGTTGTGAAGCTGATAGTATAAATGAAATTGATAGTTTAGGTTTTACAGTTAAAGTTTGGTAAACTTCTCTCTATGCCTTACCCTACCCTCTCTTTGTTTTTTCCGAGAAATGATCTATTTTTATTTTCTTTATTTGTCTTTTATTTAAATCTGCTGACCCATGAGAGCTAGATCAAAGAATCAATTTTAAATCTGATTGTCAACAAGTGACAACTACTGAACATTACTAAACAAGTTCATTGAGCCCGTTGTAAGGTAAGAAACAGTCCATATTGAAAACTATTCTAGAAGCGAAAAAGAGTGAATTGACATTCAACCCGACTCTGTAACTCACACCTTGGATAACCAGCTAGATCCTAAAGTGAGTGGGATTTATCCCGTATAAGTGTTTCAAAGTTTCCTGCTCATTCTTCATAGGGTGTGTATGAAAGTCGGACCAACATTTAAAAATAGCGCTAGAAGGAGGGCCCAGTGAACTCCGATCAGTATTGTAAGTTTGTCAGTACAATATTTTAAGATTGCCAGAAAAGAAGACCTCAAGTTCAGTACTCTGTTAAGGACTATAAGTTTGTAAGTGCTTGTGAAAAGCTGGATTCTACATACAGGGTAATAAGGTCCCACCCTAGAGCTGAAGAGCTCCTTGTCCCTGAATTAGAAACTTCGAAAAGAAGTAGCCTCAGAAGGGCCAAGTCTTTGTCAGAAATAGTTTTATCACCGTTGATAGTTACTCCAACCATAGCTCAAAATATCACTGTCAACCAGGTAGTAATGGCAAATTGGTTGGGCTCCACTGCTTTGAATATTTCGGGTATAGCCCATGACCTGCCTAGAAATTCGAAAAGATATCTCCCCAGATATAAACATGATGGGACAAGAACTGCAGAAGAACACTTGGTTGCATTCAAAAATGCTTTGAAATTATTAAATATGTAGCATGAAGATGTTGCCTGCAGACTATTCCCATTTACTCTCTAGGAGGGAGCTTATGATTGGTTTCTAAACCTCACCAATGATTCTATCACCAGCTGGAATGATTTAGAAAAAAATTTTGTGTCATAGTTCGGTGAAGTGATAGACCCTAGTATTTTATATCAGTAGTTTTCTGGCATCAAGAGAGAATTAAGTGAATCTATCAGATCCTATAATGTTAGATTCCAGAAAGCTTATGGTAGACTTACTGGCTATTATGTACCGAATGCTGACCTGGCATTAGAGATCTTTAGAAACTCTCTGGACCTAATGACCTCTGTCTTCTTGAAGAGAGATCCCACTGTTACTAATTTGACATAAGCTTATAAAGAAGCTTTGATTCTGGAAATACATTTGGGACCTCAGCCTCTAAATTCTCAGCAAATTCCTCTGCTTACACAAGCTACCCCTGTGTTCAATCCCATTCCACATCAGATGATGTTACCAGTTTTTCAGACTCTACCATCAACAACACCATTAGCTGTGGAACCTATTGAGAATGTACAGAACCCAGTGAAAGAGGCTGACAATGCAAGAGTTGATGAAGTCTCCAAGATTGTTCAAAAGTTGGCTAATGATTTCTTGAGTTTTAAAAGGCAATTTTCTACTGGGGACAACCCCAACAGATATTCATATCAACCGAACAAATTCAACAGGCCCCCGTATGAACCTAATAAATATTACAAGGGTAAAACTCATGATGTGAACATTTGTGATTTGGCTCTACCCAACTGGTGCAGAATTCATGCTACTTCTCAGCATGGGGAGTTGGACTGTCTAGAATTTTGTAATGCATTTGAAGCCTTGTCTGGGGATTTGATCTCCCCTGAAAATCAAAGGACTACTGATGGCCCAAGTTCATCCGGCCACAGTGCAGCCATGGTCCTATACTCTTTAACTTTCTCGGATGAATCTGAGAATGTAGTTGAAATGCCTATTGATGAAGTACAGGCTTTCCAGCAATACAGAAGAGAAAACTACAACCTGAGGAATAGGAATCCGAAGCCTAATACTACATCAACCCCTCTAGACAACTCTCACAATATTCCTTCAGACCCCTCTCCAAGAAATAATCCATCTCCACCAAATGGAGGAGGTCAAAGAGGACCAGATGCTTCTATCCCTCCACTTAACAAAGGATATAACATAGTGGAGGATATGAAAAAGATTAAGGCCAACATTACTCTACATGAGTTGGCACAGATTTCAGAGCAAAGGGACAACCTGATAAAGACATACTCTGGCCCTGCTACTAAACCTGTGGACAAAGGAAATAAAATAGCAAATACCAATCTAGCCATGTACAAAGAAAAAACTGAAGTTCCCCCCTTTTTATTGACTGTCCATATTTTTGGGAAGAACTTACATAATTGTTTGGTAGATTCAGGTGCATCTGCTAATGTTATGCCTTTGGCCATTTGCCAGCAGTTGGGGCTGACCCCAATGAAGTCTGAAAGGAGAGTTGTCCAATTGGACAAATCAGAGGTCAAGGTTGTTGGAGAGCTTCAAAACATTCATATCCAATTAGCATCTGAGCCAAGGGCTCAACATAAAATTGAAATCCAAGTTGTGGATATCCCAGTGGGGTACGGGATGTTGTTGAGTAGGGATTGGTCTAGGTCTTTGAACGGATACTTGGCAACAAATTTTTCACACATGTGGTTGCCGTGGAAAGGAGTGGCAAATCAATTGCGGGTTGAAAGAGAACCCAGGTACAAGCATACAATTACAGAATACAATGCAGAGAATGAAACTGTAAATATTGCAGAGGTAGATATTGGAGTCTACAATTTAACAACTGGACAGAGCAACAAGTTTAATAAAGCTCATCCTGTACATACTAATGAAGTCTGGACACTTCATGTAGATGGGGCTAGATGTAAGCAGGGTTCTGGAACAGGGGCAGTCCTCAAAGGGCCTGAAAGTCAGACATATTTTATGTCTTACCGCCTGCAGTTCCCTTGTACAAACAATTTAGCAGAGTATGAAGCTCTGATTTTAGGTTTAAAATTTGCTTTGGATAGAAGTGTGAGAAATATTCAAGTTTTCACTAATTCAAAATTGGTGGCAAGTCAAGTCAAGGGTAAATTCCAGTGTAAAGCATCTTATTTGAAAGGATACAAACACCGGGCTTGGGATCTTGTAGAAGATTTTGATGCATTTAATTTGACACACATACCCAGAGAACAAAATTCACATGCAGATGTCTTGGCTTCTTCAGCTGCAAGTTTAAAACCATTGGAAGAATTTAAATGGAATAAGTTTTCAATTGAGTTAGTCCCTTGTCCTTCAGTTCCAAACAATATAGATAGTTTTCAAGTTTTCTCTGATGATCAACAGATTGTAAACTTTTTGCAGAGTACTAACACCTTTGAGAATGCTATAATTGATGAGGGCCAAAGGGATACCCTGTTGGAATAGTTGGATGATGACAGGGGAATAATGAGGTTGAAGGACAACAGAATTCCAAAAGGAATGGTGGAGCTGGAGCGGCTATTTGATGTTGACAAGATCAAGCAAAAGGTGAATTCTGAGGATTATGTGGCTGCCACAGACAGTGGGACTAAAGACTTGAACATAGGGACTGAAGAGGATCCAAGGCACATCAAGTTGGCAAAGAACTGTGATCCAAAAATAAAGAGAAGTATGATTGATTTTCTTCACAGGTCCAAGGATGTAATGGCCTGGTCATACAAAGACTTGAAGGTATTTGATCCAAAAGTTTACACTCACATTATACCTTTGAAAGAATTTTGCAAGCCTTTCAGATAAAAATAGAGGCATGTCAATGCTCTGTTAGAACCACTCATCCAGAAAGAAGTGGAAAAGCTCTTGAGTGCAGCAATTATTTTTCCCATCAGGCATTCTACTTGGGTGGCCAATCTGGTGCCAGTCAGGAAGAAAAATGGAGAGATCCGCCTGTGTGTGGACTTTAGGAATTTAAACAAGGCATCTGAAAAGGATAACTACCCTCTGCCCTCTATGGATGAAGTCTTGCAGATTGTCAATGGTTCAGAGATGATGTCTTTCCTGGACGGCTTCTCAGGATATAACCAGATATTGGTTGAGAAAGAAGATAGAATGAAGACTGCTTTCACAACTAAGTGGGGAACTTTTGCTTACAAGAGGATGCCATTTGGATTAATAAATGTCGGAGCTACATTTCAAAGAGCAATGGATCATGCCTTCAAGGGGCTTATGGGAAAATGTATTGTTGTTTACATGGATGATTTAACAATCTTCTCCAAATCTCGGTTTGACCATGTAAAGCATTTGGAGTCAGTGTTTAACAAATGCAGGGAGTTTGGCATTTCTTTGAATCCAAAGAAGTGCATTTTTGGTGTAATAGAAGGAAAGCTCCTTGGGCAATTGGTCACAAAAGATGGTATTTCTATGGATCCAAGCAGAGTTGAAGCCATATCTGGCATACCATTTCCCAACTCCAAGAAAGAGTTGAGGTCATTCTTTGGAAAGATTAACTTTGTCAGGAAGTTCATCTCTGGCTTTGCAGAGATAGTTAAGCCAATGAATGACATGTTAAAGCAAACTGCTCAGATTTTCTGGACCACAGAAGCTAAGACTTCTTTCCAGGAAATCAAAATAGCCATTAAACAAGCACCAGTTCTGGTAAGCCCAGATTTCAGTGCAAATTTTTATCTGTACACTTTTTCTTCTGAACATACACTTGCTGCAGTTCTGACCCAACGGAGAGATACCGGAGAACATCCAATTGCTTTCAAGAGCACCAATTTGAAGGGGGTTGAGCTGAAATATTCTCGTTTAGACAAACAAGCTTATGCCTTGGTAAGAGCAATAAAGCAGTTCAGGCACTATATACTGAGAAGCAAAATTCATGCTATAGTGCCAGACCCAGCTGTTAAATACCTTCTAAGTCAAAATGAGTTGGGTGAACTGAGGGGTAATTGGGTTACTAGGCTGCAAGAGTATGATTTAGAGATTCGGCCTGCCAAATTGATCAGGGGACTTGGTTTGTCTCGATACATTGCCGAAGTACCTCTACGGGAAGAAGTTAATCAGTTAAATTTTGAGTCTGATAACTGGTATGGGGATATTATTCATCTGCTGCAATTTGGAGTTTTCCCGTCTCTTTTGAACAGAACCCAAAGGAGAGCATTAAAATTAAAAGCTGCTCATTATCTCCTCAAGGCAGGTACTATGTATAGAGAGAATTATGCTGGCATTTTCCTAAGATGCATTTCTCCCAGTGAAGTTAGTGAAGTCATGTCCAGTTTTCATGAAAAGTTAGGGGCAGGGCATTCATCAGGATCTGCTACTGCACATAAAATATTGAGAGCAGGCTATTAATGGCCTACACTATTTAAATATGCACATCAGCATGTAAGAACCTGCCATCAGTGCCAGACTTTTGCAGCCAAAGAGGCCAATCGGGCTCTACCATTGCAGCCTGTTGTAATAAACAAACCTTTCATGTAATGGGGACTTGATTTTGTGGGAGTCATTAATCCAAACTCTTCAGCAGGGCATAAGTATGTTCTGACAGCTACTGACTACTACACAAGATGGGTTGAAGCAGAAGCCACCACAAGAAGTACAGCTCAAGAAGTCATTGATTTTCTTGAATCAAATGTCATAACTAGGTTTGGGGTTCCTCTAAATTTGGTGTGTGATAATGGACCAGCCTTCCAATCATTGGAGTTTGCAGAATGGACATACCAATTGGGGATAGTTATCAGATTCTCATCCAACTATTATCCCCAAGGCAATGGACTGGCTGAGTCCACAAACAAGAATTTAATGAATGCCATTAAGAAATCTACAACAGACAAACCCAGGCAGTGGCATACATTATTGAAATATGCACTTTGGGATGACCGGATAAAGTATAAGGTTGCTCTTAAGACTTCTATTTTTGCTTTGCTGTATGGTACCCAACCAATTGTTCCCATCTCTCTGAAGTTACCTACCTACCAGTTTGCCTTAGATTATTTTGAGGATCAAGCTGATACAGAGGCTCGTGTTTTAGATCTAACTAACTTGCAAGATGAAAGACTCCAAGCCTTGGAGCACTTCAATAGGCACCAAGAAACTGTCAAACATTGGTTTGACAAGAGAGCCAAAGTGAAAGCTTTCAGACTGGCAGATCTGGTGCTTTTATGGGACAAGGCCCATGAGAAGAAGGGTATGCATACGAAGTTGCAGCCACTGTGGATAGGCCCCTACCAAATTGCTGAGATTCTGGGTAACAATGCTTTCCGTTTACAAGACCTTGATGGTAATTTTTTGGACCTCCCTGTTAATGGTCAATACTTGAAACATTATTTCTCGGCTGTTCCATCCAATGTATCATTTGAATGAGTCATAAAGAAGTTGTAACATGTGTATGCATTGTAAATAACTTTGCAGTTTACCTGCTTTAGCTTAATTTTAATGTCTGTACAATGTTGTTTATTTTAGTTTTAGTTCTAGATGTCTGTTCAGTTCTTAGTGTTGTTTTATTTCTTTTCCTTGCAGTCTGTGTAGTTTTGTTTCCTTAAGAAGCTCTCCAGTTTTATTTTATTTTAGCTTTCTTCTAATGCCTGTATAGTTTTAGTTGCTTTGCTTCAGTTTTTAGTTTTTAGTTCTAATGCCTGTACAAATTTATTTTTGTTGTTCTTAGAGGCCTGTATTTATCCTTGGAAGTCTGTACAAAGTTCTTCAGCTTTTGAGATTATGTTCTTTAGCCTTTGCCTGAGCATCAATGAAAAGTCAGCTTGCTAAAAATTGTTTTATTCTAAGCTGATCAATCCAGTATTCATTATCATAATTGTGAGATAGTCTGTTTGAACTGAAGAGTGGAACTATTTTGTTATTCAGAACAACGGTAGAAAGATGATTGGATTTTGTGTCTTCCTTGCCACAGTTGTTTTAATTATAGAGAAACTTCTATGCTGCTTGGTTGGAGAAACTCCCGAGGAATCCAAGAAAAGTTGGTTATAATAGGGGACTATGATTCATATAATTATTTGGGTATCCACAGGGGCTATTAGTGCCCAGGATGAAGCAGTTCCAGATTGATGAAATGTTAAAATAAAATTGTTATTCTTTCTAAAGGCTTTTCAGATGTTGATGTATTTCAAAAGAAGGAGATGAAAGTTGGATTGGCACTCTGTTATTTCTAGTATATATATAAAAAAAAAAAAGAGAGAGATAAAAAAGAAAAGAAAAGAGTTACATAATGAAAGAGGTAGCCAAGATTCAAAGGATGTTTTATTTCCACCAAGTTGTAGATCCTACTTCATAGTTGTAAATTTGGGTCGTGTAAATCTAAAGGGTAACTTTGTCGGGGTTGTAAAAGGCTAAACTAGTAAATAGAGCTCTACTCGGTTTCCCCTTTTTTTAATCTAGAAAAGCTGATCAATCCAGAGTTCAACATTCGATCCAGTCATTCTTGAAGAAAGTTTTATACGCTTGTAATTGCACATCAAAAATCTTCCTTAAGTAATTCAGCCTAGTATGTCCTTGGGAAATTTTAACAACTATCAGTTAGTAGTCAATTTATTATGAAGAATGTCTGTGGCAAGACATGATGCATGGTCTTTTTGTTTTAAAACTAGAGTCCTGGGTTCTAAAATAATGCTACTATTTTACCCGTAGATATCGCCATTTGTTGAGAAGCAACACACCCCCACTGAAAAATCAATTTCCATCCTCTAAAAATTTTGAGCTTTCATTTTTGCAGTAGGGACCCTCTTGATATTTTTCAGGTTTTAAATCCAAATTTGCTTGCCTCCTTTTAAAGTGGTGTTTTTTCTTGCATTCTAGATTTTTTATCTCAGACTTCACTTTTTACATGCTAGAATAATTCATGCATAAAGAAAATCTTGCACCGGTACGAAAAAAATGCAGAAAACAGATAGAAAAATACATGAAAAATCAAAACTTTCCTTTTTTGGCAAAGTCGCGATATCGCGACACTTCCATTTATGGAAATGTCACGAAATCGCGACAGGTTTTCAGAAAATCTGCCAAGTCCCAGAAGCGTAGCGAAATCGCAACACTTTCCATTTTTGGAAATGTCACGATATCACAACATTTCCATTTTTGGAAATATCACGAAATTGCTACCGGCCAGAAGAGAGAAAGGCAGATCGTACGGAACGCCGTAATTTCGTGACATGTTGCGAAATCGCGACATGTCGCATTTTTGCGGCAAATTGAAGAGAAAAGGAACAAGGCATGAAGGACGTCGCGATTTCGTGACATGTCGCGAAATCGTGACATGTCTCATTTTCGCGGCTACAGAAGAGTGAGAAAGATACAAGTGAAAGATGTCGCGAAATCGTGACATTTTTGGCAGAAGAGGCCCGAGGCATTTGGACGGTCACGATTTCACGACATGTTGTGAAATCACGACCGATCAGGGCAGCAACAAGGCAGTCAGAGGGAACCAAAGGTGCATGAAAATCCGCTAAGGCAAAAAGATGTCATGAAATCGTGACAAGATCAAAAAGGAAAGCTGTAAGTGAGGAGCGTGTCACGAAATCGTGACATAATTGACAGAAATGAAGCAAGTGAAAAGATGTCGTGAAATCATGACATCGCGATTTCGCGACGTTGCGAAATTGCAAAAAAATTGAAGAAAGAGGCCCGAGGTGTACGGACGGTCGCGATTTTGCGACATGTCACAAAATTGCGACCGGTTAGGGCAAAGAAGAAACATGGTCATTGCCAGCAAAGATGAATCGAATTTAAATAAAAAATGGTTAAGGCATGGATGGTGTCGCGAAATCGCGACCCCAAGACAAAGAAAGAGTGCTAAGGAGGGGGAGCGTCGTGAAATCATGACGTCGCGATTTTGTGACGTCACGAAATCACGATGCTCCAAAGACAAAGGCTGCACAAGGGGCAGCCGTGTCATGATTTCGTGACACAGCCAACAAAGGCTGCACAAGGGGGCGGCTGTGTCATGATTTCGTGACACAGCCAACAAAGGCTGCACAAGGGGCGACCGTGTCACAATTTTGTGACACGGCAAACAAAGCCTGCAAAAGGGGTGGCTGTGTCACGAAATCACAACACGACCGATAAAGAAGTCCAAAGGGGTGGCCATGTCACGATTTCGTGACATGGCCACCAAAGAAATGCCAAGGAGAAGCTACAACCGAAGCAAGGAACCACCATGTCGCGATTTTGCGACATGGTGGATAGAAAGGCAGCAAGGAGCCACCATGTCACGATTTTGTGACATGGTGGGAAGTGCGTAGTCAAGGGAGCCACCATGTCGTGATTTCACGACATGGTGGAAGGATGAAGAAAAAGCAAGGCAAGACTTCAACATAACGCAGAAAGAGGCCAAGGCAGGAGCATGTCGCGAAATCACGACATGAAGGAGAAAAAAGTGTCGAAGCGCTGTGGAAGTCATGATTTTGCGACATGTCGCGAAATCATGACATGTCACGTTTTCGCGGCCTGTGGAGTGAAAAGGTTTCCAGCGCTGGGGATGTCACGATTTCGCGACATGTCGCGAAATCGCGACATGTCGCATTTTCGTGACCCTGGCAGGAAAACAGAGCAGAATGCAAACCAGCTGAAATGGACACATGTGATTTTGCGACACGTGTCAAAGCACAGAGGCCACATATCAGATGTTTAGAGCCGCATACAAGTGAACTTTAGGGCTTCTTTTAAATATTTAAGCTTTGATTTAATAATTTTAAAATACTAATCCATCTTTTTGTCTTTCATGCAGAAGGCCATCTGGAACTTGCAGGATAACGGAGAAAGGACCATAAAGACAAAGTCGAATGCAAATCAATCAAGGACAACCATGTTGAAAGTAAAGATGTCAGAAATTGTTGTCATCCAATTTTTCTAGATCTGGCTGCAAGGAGACTTTGTGGTGACTAAGCAGCTGCCCATAATGGAATATGTCAGGATTTGGCCGAGAAATGAAATATATGCACAAAGTTGCCAGATTTTGCCGATGAATGCATTTAATGAAGATTTATGTTAGAATTAATGGAGTGTAGATATTTCAACTCAAGGATGGCTCTACGAAGATGGAATGTCAAAAAAGTGGTGACTCATCCGGCTTACCCGAAGGAATTGATGAGGGCATTTATTTTGCAGTTGTGGGTGAATGCAAGTGGCATTCGAATTTTATCTTCTCCATTTATGGCAAGTGACTGCACTGATTTGCAGAATGGTTAAGTTTTATCCAGACTTTGTTTTAAATAGCTTTATATTGTAAAACCCAGGTTTGGGGGTTTAATGTGATAAGATTTAGGGTTTGAGAGCAAGATATTTTGAAAAGATCAGGGTCTATCCTAATTCTATAAGTACAGCTTCTAAATGTAATTGCAGGGGGCAAAAACTTAGAAATAAAAGGCTATTGAAGCACTTTCTTGTAAAGTTTGTTAAATATTTTATTTTTGGACTTGGAGTTGATGTGCTGTTTTTTTCTGTGATAGCATGGCCAGGAGCCTAATATTTTGCAGACTGTGATAAGTTTATCTTCTTTTGTTATCCGTTCCATTAAATTTTATTAGATATATGCTGTAAATCTGCAATATCAAGATTAAATATGTTGTTGGGCTTCATTTGTTCTATTGTATACTAGGGAAAATTACAGATTTGAGGTTCAAGTTTGTTCTAATTGCTTTGTCCTCACTGTGCGAGCTAGGCTACCGGTGAAAGATATCAATTTTAACCAACTTCCCTTCGGTTTATAATTTTTTGTTAGACCTGTTCCATCTCTGCCTTATGCTCTTAGGAGAAAGTGATCTTAGAAAACTGAAAACTTTCTTCTTTGATTTGTTCTGTTGTGAAGCTGATAGTATAAATGAAATTGATAGTTTAGGTTTTACAGTTAAAGTTTGGTAAACTTCTCTCTCTGCCTTACCCTACCCTCTTTTTGTTTTTTCCGAGAAATGATCCATTTTTTATTTTCTTTATTTGTCTTTTATTTAAATCTGCTGACCCATGAGAGCTAGATCAAAGAATCAATTTTAAATCTGATTGTCAACAAGTGACAACTACTAAACATTACTGAACAATTTTATTGAGCCCATTGTAAGGTAAGAAACAGTCCATATTGAAAACTATTCCAGAAGCGGAAAAGAGTGAATTGACATTCGACCCGACTCTGTAACTCACACCTTGGATAACTAGCTAGATCCTAAAGTGAGTGGGATTTATCTCGTATAAGTGTTTCAGAGTTTCCTGCTCATTCTTCACGGGGTGTGTATGAAAGTCGGACCAACAGGGTCCAATGGAAACCTTACCTTTAAATAATTCGATCACATCTAGAATTTTTACAAGTATCACAGATATGCCTTGAATAAGGCCATGGATGAGGAATCCTAACTAAAGGAAGATGAGACTTCTCATCATAAAATAATTTCTTCTCCGAATGTTCATACAAATTCTTGCTTAAATATTCACATCATGTTGATCCTTGTTCTAAAAAAATATATATCATTACTATAACCACCAACTTTGAAAGGATTCTATAAGTTCCTCCAACTAGTAGTGCATATCAATATTATGTTCAATTTCTTCTTCATTCTACTCATCTCAACATTCATGCTTCTATTCCACCAAATATCAGTTATCCTCCACAACAAGATACCACATATCATAACCCATACCATAACAATATCAATGCCTCCAACATGGGTCAAGTTCCTTTTCAACAACCTATCTATACCCCTCCCTTAAGGAACCTAGGGGTATTGCACAACAATAATATTGATATGAAATTTTTAGCAAATGTGGTGAAACAATTGGTTTCAATAATGGATATGATTTAGCCTCCTATTTTCACCTACAACTATAGATAAATGTGCAATCAGCCCTTAGACCCTATCGTTGTCTCTAGGCCTTGCCCTAAGCATTTTCCAATGCCAGTTTTGCCTATTTATAAGGGAATGAAATATCCAATTGTGCATTTAAGAATGTTTAGGATAGCATGCCATGATATCATATATGATGACATGTTTCTAAAGAGGTTTCCTAAGAGACTTGATGGTATGACATTAGAGTGGTATTATCAACTACCTAATCATTCTTTGAGGAATTTTGAAGAGATAGTTGAATTACTTGTTCAATAGTTTGAATTTTATGTTGAAAATAATGTGACTATGAAATATGTTATGTTAAAACAAGGTAAAGATGAAAGTTTTTCAGAATTCCTATCTCATTGAAGGAGTTTAGTTGGATTCTTGATATGTACTTTACCTCCTTAAGATATTCTTGATATATTCATTAGAAATTTACAAGAGTAAATATCTTATGAATTGGAAACAACTATCACATATTTTGATCAAGCAATAGACCTAGAAATAAGGGTAAATCAAGCCCTTATTCGAAGAGGTCAGCTTAATATGAAAGAATATAGCACCACAAAAGTGCAATATAAGAGTGAGCATGTATTTTGTGATGGGGTAATGGATAGTAGGCCTATTAACAGTGTTGTTAACACCCTACAAAATATGGTGCTTAACTAGACTCAAAAACCCCCCACTAAGAAATTTTACAAGAATCAACACACCTATTAATGTGGTCTTACAAAAACTTTTGGAAGCTAACATGATCAAGTTGCCTCCCAAAAGGCAACATGATACCATGATTGATTATTATAAGCTTGGACAATATTGTGAGTATCATAGAGTGGAGGGGCACATAAAAAAATCATGTAAGAGGTTGAAACATGTGGTTCATGAATTAATTAATGAAAGTCACCTTGTTATAGAGGGTTCTTAACCCAATCCTCCAACAAAAAATCAACCTCCTACTCAACCCACAACTAATCAAGACATGAGGATCTTCCAAGATCCCTTACCTTAGTATGGGCAACAAAAAACTAATCAAGTATCATATCGTAATGTGCCACCTCCCTACAATAACATGGTTGGTATGATAGCAATAACTACAAGGCAACAAGATCAAGCACAATTGAATTAAAAATCTCAGTAGGAGATAAGATCTACATTCAATCCATATTCAAAACCCACCTTAGTTTTGAAGAATACCCAAAAAAGGAGCACAAGGGTAGAAAATCCACTTTTAGTGTTGAAGACATAACCTAAAGTCCCCTTTGACATTCAATAATAGTTAGCTAGTACCCCAACTAAGATCTCCCTCTTATAACTTTTGTAAACTTCTCCTATTCATAGGGAAGCCTTGTTGAAGCTTCTAAGACAACAATCTACTTCTCAAGGAATTTCCCCTAGTGATATAGTTGATGTTGTAATCTCTCTAGGGATACATCATATCACATTTTTGTTGATGATGTTCCTTTCTCAAACCTGTGAGGGAATTTTTCCCTCTACATTATTGCATTTATTGGGGAAACATTTATCAAATGAATTTTGATAGATAATGGTTCTTCCCTCAATTTATGCACTTATCAATGTTTCAAAAAATTTGGATTAAAATAGGAAGAAGATTTAACTAAATCTAATATCATCATCAAATATTTCAACAATGAGTCCCAAGAGACCCATGGTGTCATATCCCTCCCTCTTAGGTATGGACCTAAGATCTTAGATACCTTGTTCTATGTGGTATATTTCCTTGCATATTTTAATCTTCTTCTTGGATACCCTTGGATTCATGCAATGAGGTTTTTCCCTTCTACTTTTCATCAATTTTTGAAATTTGAATTCAAATATCAACTTGTCACCATTCTAGATGACCCTCATCCATTTCAATATTATTCAATGTTTGAGCAAGCTTGATATAATCTCAATTTATGTCCATAAATCTCTTCATATCACATCACTAGACAACTTGGAAATATAAATGTAAGTGAGGACCCTTTAATAAATGTTTCTTCATAGGATCAAGTCAATCCATTGCTTCAAGAACCTCTTCTAGATCTTGCCAAGCTACCACCTTCATTGAGGACTATGGGTTTACCCTATAAGAAAGGTGAATTTTTACATATTGGTACATGTACCTTTATCTTTGCAAGAGTCTCCCTTGAATAAAATATTCATGGTAGCAATCCTCTTCTTGTAGAGTATTTTTTTGCACATTGTTACCTATCCAATGATTACCCACTTTCCAAGGAAACCCTATCTAGTATGGGATATATAGGTAAAGGTTTGTAGCTATGACAAAGAGGTATTCAAGAGCCTTTGGAAGTTGATATTTGTCTTGGGAGATGTAGTATAGGTTATATCCCTGATAAAAAACAACCTTTACCTTTCGATAATGATGATCACCTTATTACTTATACTATATATTTAGATAATCAAGGCTTGGAGTGGAGTGATGAAGATGAGGGATATTTTTATCCCTCAAAAATTTTATTTTTCAATGAGGTAACTTTAGTGCATCTTGAGTTGGTTTCAACCCCAAAGGAGTATGCTGAAGGGGATGCCCTTTATGATATGGATCATGAGGATATTCTTTGAAATAACTTCTTCTTTGATGGGTAAATCCCTTACATTGCTTAGGTTGAGTCTTCTAGTTTTCAAGAGGACTTTGGTTCTATGTATCCAAAGGATCTTGAGCAACTAGGAGTGATTTTTGCCTCACATTCTCTTGAGGACAAGTATTCCATTCTCATTGAGGAGACCATAGATGTTAACATACGTTCTAAGGAGTGCCTTAGAATCCTTAAGATAGGTAAAGCCTTGTCCATGGACGAGTAGGAGCAATTGAATAATTTATTGAAAGAGTTTCACAATATTTTTCCTTGGTCATATGCCAATATGCTAAGGCTTGATCCCTCCCTTATTATTATCAGAGATGAATAGAATAAGTGATTCACATATATTTCATTATGTCAGTATGAATATTAATACAATGAATTTGGGTAGTCCGAAGGAACATAACCTTACATTAATTAACTAATTTATTATTCTAACATTCCCCCCATAATACATTAGGTCGTCAAAGAACAAGGGAGGATGCTCCAAAAGTATTTAAACTTTCCACGATCTAGAGGTTTGGTGAAAAAATCAGCAACTTACTCTTTTGTGGAAATGTACTAGAGCTGAATATTGTGCAATAAAACATGGTCACGAATGAAGTGCACTTGTATCTCAATGTGTTTGGTGTGCTCATGAAAAATAGGATTTCAAAATCATTTCAAAACATCCTGATTATCATAGTGCAAAACTGTAGGCTAACTTTGTGGAATCCCAATGTCTGTCAAAATGTGACATAACCATACTGCCTCACAAACAACATCTATAGCAGTATGATACTCCAACTCTATGGTATATTTTGATGTGATACTCTGCTTCTTGCTACCCCAAGAAATCAGTCCAAATCCAAGGAAGAAAACATATCCTGTCATCGATCTCCTATCATCCAAGGATCCTCCATAATTTACATTTGTGTATCCATTCAAGAAGAATTTATCATTCTTTTTGTACTCTAGACCATAACTACCAGTACCACAAATGTATCTCAACACATGCTTAGCCATTTTCCAATGATATTTCTTAATTTCATGCATAAACCTAGATAGATAACTAACGATATAACAAATATCTGACCTTGTATATGTTAGGTAAATTAACCCTCAAATCAACTGATGATAGAGAGTTATATATAATGTGGAGAGATATCATAGCAAGAAAGATGTAGAACAAGTTCAATTGGTGTGGGCATGGGTTGGCACTCTTTCATTCTAAATCTCTCCAAAAAATTCTTGGTGTACTTCATCTAAGAAATAAATATTTGATCCTGCATCTACCAAACCTCCAATCCAAGGCAATAGTGAAGTAAACCAAGGTAAGTCATGTTGAATGAGTTTTTGAGATTATCCTTGCAAGATAAAATTAAATTCTCAACACTCCTCGTGATGACCAAATCATTGAAATAAACTACAATAATGGCTCTCTCCCCCCCATGTTGTCAAATGTAGATATTAGAATCATACAAAATACTAGCAAAGACATGCTGTAAGAGGTGTTCATCATTTTTGATGTACCACACTCTTGGAGCTTTTTTAAACCATATAGTGACTTGATCAATCTACACATTTTCCTTTGCCTATATCAATGAAAAATATCTTAGGCTGCTACATGTAGACTTCTTTTGCTAAGTCTCCATTTAGGAATGTACTCTTGACATCCATTTGATGTACCTTCCAACCCGATTGTGCTACCATTGTAAAAACAATACAAATGGTCTTGATATTTGT
Source organism: Wollemia nobilis (assembly GCA_028583015.1). Lineage (NCBI taxonomy): Eukaryota > Viridiplantae > Streptophyta > Pinopsida > Araucariales > Araucariaceae > Wollemia > Wollemia nobilis. Next base: position 11,305,445 of record JAQPPZ010016677.1, on the reverse strand, counting down.
TGTAGGTGCAAATGTCTCTTCATAGTCTATGTATTCCTTCTATGCATACCCTTTTGCAACTAAATGATCCTTGTGCTTATTGAGTATTCCATTAGCTTTATACTTTGTTTTAAACACCCATTTACATCCTATGGAATTCTTACCTTGTGGAAGATCAACTAGCTCCCATGTGCCATTCTTCATCAATGAGTTATACTCAAACTCCATAGCTAACTTCTAATGTGGTATCTCAAGAGCTTCATGAACCATTTTTGGTTTAGGACTATTCACCATGGTGCTCATCAATGTAAAATTTACTTCCTCATGAGCCATGCTTCGTGTCCTTGGTATGGAGGTAGAAGTGTTAGATGGAGCACTCATATGGGAATCTTGTAGTGTATTTTTGTACCATAATGGTTGAATTGAATGATGGTAAGGTAAAATAACAATAAGAGTAGTTCTTATACTATTATATTCATCATCATGGATGATTCTCAAACCATTATCGGGATCAGGTGGTGCTGCAGATGGACTAGTTGGAGGATCATCGGTTTCATAAAATTCAACATATTTGCTAACATAAATCTTTAGAGTAGTAGGGTCCTTGAGCCTATAGCCTTTATATTCACTACTATACCCAATAAGAATACACTTCAAGGATTTATATTCAACTTTATTTTATTTTTATTTAGGAATGTGCATGTAGGCAGTACAACCAAACACTCAAAGATGAGAAATAGATGGTTTATCTTCTGACCATGCTTCTTGAGAAGTTATTCCTTAAAGAGCCTTTGTAGGTGCTATGTTCAGCAAATATACTATAGTGTTAACTACCTCAACCTAAAATACTGGACTTAATTATGCATATTTCAGCATGATGCGTACCTTTTCCATGATGGTATGATTTTGCATTTCACAAACTCCATTTTGTTTTGGCATGTATGATGTGGTCAGCCATCATAAAATCCCATTCTCCTTAAGGAATGTATAAAATGTTGTTGATATGTACTCTCCCACTTGATCTGAGTGGACTACATGAATATGCCGACTAGTGGCATTCTCCACAAGAGCTTTGAACTCCTTGAAATACTGAAAGGTTTTGTCCTTTGATCTCAAGCAATACTCCCATATTTTTTTAGAGTAGTCATAAAAAAATAGCAAGAAATATTAGAGGCCAGTGTGGCTAGCCTTTATAAATCCACATATATCGATGTTAATCACATCAAGAATTCCTTTAGCACGATGTGTGCTAGCCTCAAATGGAATTATGTGTTATTTTCTTACTATGCAAGTAGAACAAATGTTAGAAGGAAGAGCAAGGGATGGAAGACCATGTACCAAATATTGATTTTGCAAGGTAATAAAGTAGTGGGGATTCATGTGTCCATATCATTAGTGCCAAAGGGTAGTGACATCGACAACATGAAAAATGAATGCCTAACCTTTGGAAGCCACACAATCAAGCATGAACATCTTCCCAACTCTTGATGCTCTAGAAACAATGTGAGAATATCTGGCTTTGTCTCGAATGAGAAAATATTTTTCTCTATCCAAAATATCAACCTCCATTCACAAATTTTTATCCAAAATTTTACTAACAGATAAAAGGTTCTTTGTGAGTCCAAATACATACAAGACCTCTTTTATCTAACAATGATGATTTCCAAGCCAAATTTACACATCTCCCATTCCTTCAATGTCATAGGGTGTGTCATCCCCTAAATGTACCTAACCTAGATAAGACTTCTCATCCAACAAGACAAACCAATCCTTATATCCAGTCATGTGTTTGGAAGCACCTAAATCAACATACCAAGTGGTAGTGGTGGATGGTTGCTCCTGATAAGCAAGAGCAAAATCCTCAGTCTTCTCCTTGTACTCAGTATTGGCAATATTTCCTTGTTGCTATCTTTGTGGTCTTCATTGGTTCCACTCCCCCTTGTTCTTAGGAGGTGGTCCTCTTTGCTTAGTATTCTTGTTACTCAAATCTCCTTGAGTAAAATAATTGTACCAACATTCGTGCAAGTCATGTCCCTTCTTACCACAAATCAAACAACTTTTCTATGGCTTGTTGGGATTTTTTTGCCTTGTTATTTTTTGTGGAATGAATTCTTGCCCTTTTGATTCATCATCATGGCATGCTCTTCTTCATTTGAGTTCTCATGGAATACTTCCTCTTGTTGCAATAGATTTACTAACTCTTCAAAATCTGGCTTCTACTTTAGGATGTTCAAGGATGTCACAAAGGTGCGATACGACTCCGGGAGTGCTCTCAGGACAATGGGGACAAGGAGATTATCTTTCAAAGCCTCTCCTAGTTCTTGTAGAGAGGCACGAAGAATCACAACCTAGAAAATAAATGAATCCAAATTCTTGCCACCTTTCAATCTCAAAGTGTGCAACTATCCTTGAAGATGAAGAATTTTATTTTGGTTCTTTGACTCATACACTTGTTGCAACTTCATCCACACTATAGTAGAAGTATTAGCATCCCGAATATGAGGTTGGACATCATTCGAGATACCAAGTAAAAGGATCATATGAGCCTTGTAGTTTTGTTGATCAAATGCCTCCTGATCTTTGCTAGTTATCTATGGACGTTGCTTAGTCCCAGTAACAATCTCCCATAAGCCTTTGAATTCAAGAATGGCTTGAATCTTTGTTTTCCAAGCTACATAATTTTCACCTTTGAGGACTTGAGAATCAAAAAGTAAAATATTTGGAGCACTTGATTAAGCCATCTCACATTGGACAAATTTTTTTGTTTTTGTGTTTTTTATTTTATTTTTTATATATTTATATATTTAAATATATTTCAAATATTATTTTTTTATTAGAACTTTTCAAATTCAAAAAATTATTAAATATATATATATATATTTATAATTATATTAAATAAATTAAGCATTTATGACAATGTTTCACCGTTCCAATCAAATGCACCATGCATGATGGGTAAGAAGTTAAGTAAGCTATGTAAGGACTTTTGTTTTGCTTCAGAAGCAAGACCTTCTTTGTATCACAAACGTTGAATTTGAATGTGGATGAAGATAAGGCCTCTACACCACAAGTATAAAGAGTTTGAATCCCACAAGTGTCAGTAGAGACTTGTTAGGGTTTAGTGGTCCATGAATTTTAAAATCATGGTGATTGCGAGGATTGGTGTCTTTGTTGATAACTATTTAGAATACATGAGTACACTTTCGACGAAGCTTCAAAGAATTTTATCAACAATGAGGGAGCTTTATGATCGATTGTACATGATGTTGAGCCATATTAGGGACCAGATAAGGTATTTCTTAATTTTACCTTCTTAGAGTTCAAAAAAAACCATGCTTGAGAAGGATGAATTCATTCAAAATTTGAGGAAGGAAATTGAAGTCGATCACGACAGCATGTTGAATCTCTCCATGGAAAATATCTTGCTTGCACAATAGGAATATGATATGTTATACAACCATGTGAAAATACTTGATGAGGACTTCAGTTAGTTTGTTGAAGACCTTAAACAAGAAAGGAAAATGCTTTGTAATGAACTTGCTATGATACCATATCAGATATGAATAGAATAATTGATTTACATATATTGCATTATATCAGCATCATTTGGTAGTGAAGCTTAGTGCTAACCCTATTAAGTAGAAACTTGGGAAGATGCATCCTAAGGTCACCCTTTTAGTCAAGGAGGAGCTCCAACAACTTCTTGATGTCAAATTTATCAAAGCTATTGTCTAACTTGATTGGATCTCCAACATCATTCCTGTGGATAAGAAGGTAGGAATAATTAGAATATGTATTAACTTTAGAGAAATTAATTTAGCATGCCCCAAGGATGATTTTACTCTCCCCAACATAGATATGATCATAGATTTCACTACCAAATGTGGCATGCTTTCGCTCATGGATGGTTTTTAGGATACAATCAAATCATGGTTACCCCTAAGGATCAGGTCAAAATAGATTTCATCACACCATGGGATACCTTCTATTATAAAGTTATGCCTTTCTATTTGAATAATTTTGGTGCCACATATCAAAGGGTTATGGCTTATATTTTTCATGACATGATGCATGATATTATACATGACTATGTGGATGATTTCTTAGATACATCGACAAGATCATGTTCATGATATAAGATGTATCTTTGAAAGGCTTGAATAATTTAGAGTTTGTATTAATCCCTCCAAATGTGTGTTTCAAGTCATATCTAGCAAATTGTTAGGTTTCATAATTTATAGGTAAGGTATTGAAGTGGACCCTATTAAGATAGTGGTTATCACTAAACTACCTCCTCCTCACACCTTGATCGAGTTGTGTAGCTTGAAAGGTAGACTTAAAGCTATTTTTTGATTCATATATTAGTTAGCCAATAAGTGTCATCCCTTTCTTAATATTAAGAAGTATGTTGCATTCCAATGGGATGTTGAGTGTCAGCATGCTTTTGATGATCTCAAAAGATATTTCACCTCCCTGCCAGTCTTAGTTCTACCTAGATTGGATAAGCATTTGATGCTTTACATAAAAGCCATAGCTCATGATTTGGGAGCCTTGTTGGCTCAAAATAATGATAAAAAAATAGTAAGCTATCTACTATATTAGTGGAACCTTGGTTAGGTATGGTTGATATACTCCTTTAGAGAAGCTTTGTCTTGCCATGGTTTTTGCTTCCCAAAAGCTAAGACACTACATGCTCAGCCATAAGATATTGGTAGTTGCAAATTTTAATTCTTTGTGCTACTTAATTTCTAAACCCCACATTTTAGATCAATTCAATAAGTGGGTTTTAGCCCTTAGCGAGTTTGACCTAGCCTTAATAGTTTAGAATGTTGAATAACATGTGCTTATACTGAGAGGGGGGGGTGAACAGTACAAAATAAAACTTTTTTCCAAATATAAGCATCATCATAAATAAAACCATAAACATCACACAAAGCATCACACACATAAGAGACACCATTTTAACATGGTTCACCCAATGTGGGCTACCTCCACATAGAAAGTATTTATTTTAATATTTCTAAAATGATCTCTTGGGAATCCTTCCCAAATTACAATGTTTATGGATCTTGGTCCAAAGGAGATGTTGATCCCTAATCTCAAGTTTGTGGATCTTTTCCACAGGAGAACTCTTTCCCCTTCTACTTTGGCTAGTGATCTACTAGAAGAATTTGTATCTATGCTACTCTGACTGGTGGATCTCTCTCCACTTAAAGACTTCTCAATCAGATCTATCTTCAATTATCCTGGTTGTTGGATCTCTATCCACTTAGACTCTATCTTCTATACTCTGTCATTTCCAAAGCTCTGTCTTAATACTGTACCAAACACAGTTTCATCGGTCTAGCACAGTTCTGCTCAATATATTGCACTAAACACAATATAGTTGATCTAGTACAATTATGCTCAATAGGTTTACTTAGAACCTGCTCAAATATGCTCAATAGGTTCACACAAAAACCTGTATAAATATGCTTAACAGGTTCACACAAAACCTATCTAAATCTGCTCAATAAATCCTCTCTAGGACTTGCTCAAATCTGCTTAGAAAGCTTTCACAAAAGCTTAACTCAAATCAGTATACAAGCCTTCTCAAAGACTTGTCTCAATCACATAGAATCATAAAGAGAATTGTTAGAGACTCAATATATTATAAGCTCAATTTACAATCAATATATCAAATCAATCTCATAGAAGCATAAAGATAATTGTTAGAGACTCTATATATATATTTTTTAAATCCCAATCTCAACTTAATAGAAGCATAAAGAGAATTTTTAGAGACTCTATATGTTCTATGCTCAAATCTCAATCTCAACTCAAATCAAAATATTGAATAGTTTGTTTCTAGAAACTTTAACAACCACATACATCCGCTTGACTAGTCTTAACCACCTCAACTCAACCAATCAACTCAAGGAACAATCCTTCCTCACAAACCCTAGTCCAAGCATGTATTAACCAACTCAAAATGTTTCCAACAATGCTCAATCACAAGTTTCACATAACAAATATACTCATGTTCTTTTCTAACTCGAGTTCAAGTTCATTTCATCATTAATGGTCTTCAACAACAATACTCATAAAAAAAGGTTTAAATATAACTCACAAACCAGAAAACCTTGAAGCATTCAAAAAATCATTTTCACAAAGGAAATCATAATCAATCTTTTTCTCCAATGATATTTCAAAAATCAACCACCACAAACAATCAATAGGAGAATGTGCCCATACCTTTTGGATGCCAATAAGTTGTCCACAATATCTACCACACTTAATCATAACTTTCCTTTTCAATATTAATAAGGGTTATTGGTCTTTTAAATAATCACAATAAAAACATAACTTAACTTACACCCTTTTCACTCCAACTTCATAAACACATCCATCAAAGTCTATTTTAATAAAAACTCTTATTAAGAATAACTGACAATAAATCTCTCAAAATCACTTTAACAACTCCTTATTTATCCTATAATGAATTCTCCATTTCCATCAAAATAAAACATAAATCAAATATGCTTTTGCAATAATAATCATAACCCTAATGATAAAATTTAATTCCTATTAAATACCTTATAACTTGTTGTGGCTGATCCACAACACACCCCAAAATTGGGGACCCCCTTTTTTTGCATGCTTTCCAAGAAGATTGCAGTGGCCCAGATGTTAAAAGAGCAAAGAAAAGCAAAAATGAAAAAACGTCACGATATCGCGACATGTTGCTCCTCAACGATATCCGCGGCTCATCACGCCAGAAATGAAAAGTTGTCGCGATATCGCGACATGTTGCTCCGTCATGGCCAAAATGAAAAATGTCGCGATATCGCGACATGTCATGTTTTCATGGCTCAGAACGACAAAGTACGTCAGAATGAAAAGGTGTCGCGATATCGCGACATGTCACGTTTTCGTGGTTCAAAATAGCAAAAGTATAGCCAAATGAAAAGTGTCACGATATCGCGACATGTCACTTTCGTGGCCCAGAAAAATGAAGTACAGTGGAATGAAAAAGTGTCACGATTTCGTGACATGTCACGTTTTCACGGCTAAGAGCAACAGAATGCAGCACAAAGTGAAAAATGTCATGATATCGCGACATGTCATAAAATCATGGTCAAAGCAAGTAGGAAGAAGTGTTGACCAAAAATTGTCGCGATATCGTGACATGTCATGAAATCGCGGGTCAAAGAGGAGAGAGAAGACAAAATAAAAAAATGTCACGATATCACGACATGTCACAAAATCATGGTCAAACTAGTCAAACAGGGCAAGGCACTAAAGTTGTCGTGATATCGCGACATGTCATGTTTTCGCGATCTGAAGACGAGATGAAGGGCAAACAGAAAAAACGTCATGATATCGCGACATGTCGGAGTTTCGCGACCTAGAGCAGCCAAAGTGAACATAGAGGAAAAGTGTCGCGATATCGCGACATGTTGGATTTTCACGACCAAAGGCAGGAAGATAGAGCTAAAGAGAAAAGCGTCCACGATTTTGGACATGAAAGAGAAAAGTGTCACGATTTCACGAGAGAAAGCAGTGAAATGGTACAAAATGAAAAAATGTCATGATTTGTGACATGTCGTTTTCAGGCTAAGTACAACAAAACAGGAAGGAGAAAAATTTTGATCGAAGGAGAAAAAGTCGCGATATCGTGACATGTCTCATTTTGGATGCATGAAGGTGAAAATCTCATTTTTGGTGCTTGAAGACGAATAAAGTTGTGGGTATAAAAATGTCGCGATATCGTGACATGTCTTGTTTTCATGATACAGGTGGAAGAACAAAGCTACAGATAGAAAATGTCGTGATATCGCGACATGCTATTTTTGTCATGATTCATGGTGGGCCGTTATAGAACATACAGGGGCAGTGCTGAACACATGGCATAAAGGTGTAAGAATCATGGGAAGCATTACAGTTCATAGAGAAGATCAAACGTTTCGACGTCGAGCAAAAAGTCAAAAATGATGAAGAGGCGGGGAAGATGAAATGAAGTGATCTGGGAGATGAAGCGAAGCGTCACAGGGCGAAACAGAGAGCATTGCCAGAAAGTTTAAAAGTAGAAGCACAGATTGGTACAAGGGTCAGAAACCGCTACGGGCAGAGTTGCAGAGCTGAAGGCGAGATAGCCATTCTGGGCCTGCTTTGGAGTGTTTTTCTTCCCCTTTTTCTGGTTTTGAGAAAACTAGAGATCATTTGTTATTGTAAATTGATAAATTTTAATACAAAAATTTCAGAGAGTTGCATCTCATTGACAAGAAAGGAGTTATTTTCTGCATGCAAGATTGAATGTTTATCTTTCCCTTTTCAGATTTTTAGGCTTATAGATGGAGTTTAATGCAAGTTATCTTGGTTGCTTCATGCGAATGTCTAAATCTGAAAACCTCATTCAAACCCTAGGAATTAGCACTTAGCTTATCAGGATTGTGCATGTTTTGCAGGTCCAATAGGTTAGGTTGCATGCATGAAAACCTCATATCTTCGGTTTTGTCAAAATAGGATAGCATCATCCTGAATGCATTTGATTTTCATTCTCTGCATTTTATTTTCATTTTCTTTGCACTTTACTTTTAGAAACTGTTACTTCATTTTAATTTGCAGTCATTAAAATAAAAAACTAAAAATTTCCAAAATACAAAAAAATAGTTTCACCAGTGCATAGGTCATACTACAGATTTCAAATATGCATTTAGAGATTTCATTTTCGGATCTGTTAGTATTTTATAAATTCACTGAAGTTATTGTGTTATTGCAGGTCATAAAAATCCGAAAATAGAGAATTTCCATTTCAAGGCGAATTTCATTTTCAATTTTGTTTTTCATTCATGAGCCGATGATGACATTCCCTTCATGAAAATTCCAATTTCATTGAAGGAGTTATGTTTTATGGCATTTCATCAATTTCCATTTTGAAGTTACAGCGTGGTCATACAAGGGCCAGATCACATTTGCTTTATTCTGGGTTCAACGAACAATCATTAAAGTTTCACAGTAAAATAAACCAACATTGCCCCTTGTTTATAGTTACTTGCAACCACTAAGGTGTTCCAAGCATTTAAATTGAATATCTTTATTTGAGATATATTAATATACTTACACAAATGCTAATATAGCGGAGACCTTGGAGAAGTTATTTATTTAATTTCTTTGCAAGAGAGGATTTGGAACCCAAATCCTATCGGAGAGTGTGTTTTCACAATCGGGTGAAAATACCACTCAACAGATTGGCGCTAGAAGGAGGGCTGGATGGGTTTATTTTAGTGTGATTTAAATTTTTGTATATTTCATGCCCTATTGATTGTTATCTTTAGCTCCTCTAACACCACTCAGAGATTGGCCTAGAAGGAGGGCATGAATGGTTTATTTTAGTGTGATTTAATTGTTATCTTTAGTCCTCTAACACTCAGTAGATTGTTAAAATGACGGCTGAATTGGTTTACTTTATTTTAAGCAATTCATGTATATTGTTCTAACGCTTTTTGATTGTTCATACAAAAATAATGTGATTTGATTTAATTTTGAAAATTTTGGTCTCGACTAACGAAGTGTTGTTTCCATGCAATTACTTTATCATATATTTTATTGTAATGTAGTGACTGCTAACTTGATTTTATGGAGTTGGATATTTGCTAGTCATTTCATGCTGATGTGTCGTGATTCCTTCTTTTATTTTGACTAACAGATTTGGTTCTAAAGTTACATTTTGAGTTTCACTAATGGCAACACTTGAGGAGCAAATTGTATCCCTAAGAGAAGAAATAGTATCTCTAAGAGAAAGAATGGTATCTATGATGGAGGATCATTATAAGGGTTTGTCTATACATGTGATACCCTATCAAATTCCTAAATTGTTATTAGAGTTTCTACGATGTTTTAATCAAGATGTGCCACTAGGATACTTGCAAAAACTGTATGTCTACAAGGATACATTATGTCAATTCCAAGTTTTGTATGAGGAGATGGCTTGTAAGTTATTTGCATACATTTTGGATGATAAACCATTCTTTTGGTACAGCCAACTACCCATGGAGGTTAGGACTTCTTGGATACAACTAGAAGCAGCCTATCTTTATCATTTTGATAATCAGGTTGACTTAGAAATGTTGAAAAATCAGTTTACCTCCATATGTAAGGAGCCTAATGAATCCTTGAGTCAATTCAATGGAAGATTTCATGAGTTGCACTCCCAAATGTGGGAAAATTTTAACACATTAGAAGAGGAAGCCATGGAAGTATAACTGGGAGCCATACACCCCACACTTGCTTCACTCATTGAGGAAAAAATGGGTGGCTTGTCTCTAGAGAAAATCTATGAGATCCTAGAAGAGGTAGAACGACAAGGTCTTGAAGAAGAAAAGGCACAACATGTTCACATGAGAGATTGTCCTTCTAAAGATATTGATGCCAACCTACACCAACCATCAAATATAGCACCCTCCACTCCAATGATACCTAAGGTAAATGATCAAGGGGATGAATTTGAATATCCAAATGTTACAACCACCTTAGATGTAGTCCAAGAGGAGGTGCAAAGTGCTAAACCAACATCCGCTAGTGAAGATTATGCAGAAATGATCTCATTCATAGAGATGCACGATTATTCGGATAAAGGGGTCCTAAATTCAACAAGGTTTGAGATAGGTGATAGGACGGAACCTACCCTAGAATTGAATGAAGTGGTTGAAAGTGAAATTGGAAGAAAATCAATAAATGAATTTGAAGATATGATAGAGTTTCACCACTTGTTCTTGGAAGATACTCTTGATGAGATGCCTAGGAACTAATGATAAAAAAATTCTTCACCCTCCAAATTGTGATAAACTGGAATCATGGGTTACAAATGTGGACTATGATAGCCTTATCAATTTGAATACAAGCAATAACCCAATTTTGGAAGTAATGGAACCATCTAAGGAAGGTGAAGGTGAATTTGATGAGAAACACATTGATGAATTGGAGGATGTTGAAGAAGTAGTTGAACGTCACCACTTGATTTTGGAAGATGATTATTACAATGCTTGGAAGAAGTGGGAAGACTACACTCACTCCAAAACTGCTAATGAAACTTGTGTGCCAATTGATATGCAGGATGACACAATCGCCTACTCAAAGGAAGATATTACAACTCCTGTACAATTTGAGGATGTTTTGGAAGAGGGTTTCAAATCTCATCAAATTTTGAAAGATTATAATGATTCCATTACCAAGGACAAAGAAGAAAAATATTTGATGAATGAATCAAAAGATCATGCCACAAACATCATGGATTTGGATGACAATTTTTACAATGGTTGGGGGAGATATGATAATGCATTTTTTTCTCACACCCCTATAGATGAAACTCATATTTCACTTGATATGCAAGACGTTGAAACTTCTATCTCACATGAAGAGATACCATGGATAGTGAACAAAGAATGGGAACTAAATGACGAAGAGATGGATCAATTGGAAACAACTCAAATGAAGGATCATCAAGATGAGTCATTGGACATACACTTTGACCAAGAATATTTGAAGGTTGAAAAGGATGGGCATGTTTTCAATTGGGTGCCTAATTTTGGTATGTTTGATGAACAAGTAATCAATGAAGAGTATGAAGACCATGAGGTAAAAGAGGGAATTACAAATCCCCATCAAATTTTGGTAAATAAAAATGTTCAAAGGGTAGAATCTAACCTTTTGTGTTCAAGCATCCAAAATTTAGGTGAAAATTTGCATGACCATATTTTGAATTTGAATGATGTTTATGGTGAAATGTCATTAAAGGTGAATGAAAAACAAGGTATGATTTCCAATCACACCTTTGATAACATTGTTTTAATGAATGAAAAAGAAGTTGATGCACTTGAATTGTTAAATCAAATTCATCAACAATTACTAATTGAATCTAGGGTAAAAACTTTTAATGATCCTAATTTAGTAAATATCCTAGATGCTTGTAAATTGTTGCACAAATTTGATTGGCCTACAAATTTGGAAAATGATTTGGCTTTGAAATTTTTAGAAATAGGCTCTTATTTGCAACATCTCACATTTAAAAAGGAAAGCCTAGTTCTAAATCATGAATGGAATTATAAGATTTATACTTTAAAGAATAGACAAGATAAAATTGAATATCATTTATTGTCTAATCATTTTAGTAACTTGACGCTCACCTATGAGAGTACTAATGGAACTAAATTTAATTGGTGGGGTGAGAGAGGAAAGTTGAAGTGGGTTGCATTGTTTGGTCTAGTCTTGTTTTTGTTGGATTCCCACAACATTTGGCATGCGTATCACGTTATATTTTTGTTGAAGTGTTCTAATCATGTTTGGGATCCGGGAAAGTGATAGTCCAAGCTTTGCATCATCTTGTATTATATTGTACATTTGTATATAGGTTTTGATTTTTGGTTTTGGTTTGTGTTTTCAAATTTTCATTTTTGGATTGCATTTTGGTTTTGGATTGAATAAGTTTTGATTTAAAGTTATGTGTTGGTCCTATGGACATGTTTGGTTTGTAAAAAAAAAAAAAAATTTTGAGATGTCAACTTATGCCTAAAATCAGGAGAATATGAAACATTGGAATTGTATTGTAGAAAGCTCCACAAGTAACGCAAACACATTAAATAATATCGTTTGAAACTTGTGATGCATGAAGTTGTCAGTTTTACAAATTATGGCAACATAGGTGGTATACTCCATCCACAATTCAGAAAAGCAATGCATTCATATTACATTCCATTTTGCATATATATTCCATCTTAGTTGCATATCCATTTCCAATACAATCATTGAAAAATGTCAAATCCTCTTAGGGTTATTCTATAACATAAAAAAAAATAATAATAATAAAAAAAAAATCCTAAGGTTGGGAACTGATGCCCGAACTATCTTGAACCAAGCACGTTCTATTCATATTAAAGAGGATCTTGAGCAAAATGATCAAAACCAGACTTGGAAGAAAAGGTGAGGCGAAAGGAGTATTTCGTGTCTATCCTATCATGCAACATAATCCTTGAAACAGTGGTTTTTACCACTCCCATAAAAGCTTAAAGCCTAAAACCAGAGTAGTAAGGATAGGGTTAAATCCTCATCGAACTTAGGTTGAGGATCCAACTCCCCAAAGCTCTGATTTGACCTACATGGAGTAGTAAGGATAGGGCATAATTCTCATCTCGCTTAGGTTGAGAATCCGATTCCCCAAAGCTTCCATTTTTCCCATTTCATCATAAATCTTGGATTGGAAGGATCGTACTACATGTCCTCTGCAAAGGATGGGTAGTCATCCCAAAGGTCCAAGCAATAAAAGTAAAACTAATTTTTCCCATTTCATCTCAATATTGGATTGGAAGGATCGTACTACATGTCCCTAGCAAGGATGGGTAGTCATCCCAAAGGTCCAAGAAATAAAATTAACTAATATTTCCCATTTTATCTTAATATTGGATTGGAAGGATCGTACTACATGTCCCTAGCAAGGATGGGTAGTCATCCCAAAGGTCCAAGAAATAAAAGAAAAAGAATGAATGAAGCCAAATTATGGATTATGGGGTTAAGTATGCTCATGCGTGGCAGCATGTCTTGTTTAAAGCAAGACCACTGACTGCTCAAACGGATAGACTAGCTTGACAATTTCATCCATAACTGGTTAAATCATTTTGCTCAAAGTGAGGTAATGAATTCCATATCAGAGTAGTAAGGATAGGGTTAAATTCCCATCTCGCTTAGGTTGGGAATCCGATTCCCCAAAGCTCTGATTTCACTTTCACTTGCACATGGGTTCAAGATAGTAGTGACTCATAACCAACTTTGGGATCTAATAAAGCAATTCATTATATATATAGTTGATCCTAAGAGGGTTTGATAATTTTAAATGTTTGTGTATGATACTAGAAAGTTAAGCTTTATAAAGCAGATTGCTACATCTCTAAGCATATTTATCAGGATGCATAAATCATTCACAATCTCACATATGCATTCATGTAAAACTGACAATGGAATGTTGATCAATTTCAAACGATAGAAAATGGAACACATTGCACACACCGAGCTGATACTTAATGATTCTAATGTTTCATGTATTTTTGATCTATCGACATTTGTTTTATCTCTTATGTGTTGACGCCTGTATCTAAGCTTGTATATTTCCAGGTTAGGTTCTCACCAAAATGCTCAGGAGCATTTCCCAATAGAGTCACCATTTGTTGTGGTTGATCCACAACACACCCCAAAATTGGGGACCCCCTTTTTTGCACGCTTTCCAAGAAGATTGCAGTGGCCAGATGTTAAAAGAGCAAAGAAAAGCAAAAATGAAAAGTTGTCGCGATATCGCGAATGTCAAAAGAAATGAAAAGGTGTCATGATATCGCGACATGTTAGTTTTGCGGTTAAAATAGAAAAGTAAGAATGAAAAGGTGTCGCGATATCAGGACATGTCTTTAATAAATCATGTTGAAGAAAAAAGTGAAAATTGTCACGATATCGCGACATGTCATAAAATCATGGTCAAAGCAAGAAGAAGAAGTGTTGAAAAAATTGTCACGATATCGCGACATGTCATGAAATCGTGGGTCAAAGAGGAGAGAGAAGACAATAAAAAAATGTCACGATATCGTGACATGTCATAAAATCATGGTCAAACCAGTCAAACAGGGCAAGGCACTAAAGTTGTCATGATATCGCGACATGTCATGTTTTCACGATCTAAAGACGAGATGAAGGGCAAACAGAAAAAACGTCGCGATATCGCGACATGTCAGAGTTTCGCGACCTGGAGCAGCCAAAGTGAACATAGAGGAAAAGTGTCACGATATCGCGACATGTTGGATTTTCGTGACCAAAGGCAGGAAGATAGAGCTAAAGAGAAAAGTGTCACGATTTTGAGACTGAATGTCAGATTTTATGGTAGAATGAAAAAGTGTCACGATTTGTGACATGTCACGTTTTGGCTAAGTACAACAAAAAAGCGAAGGAGAAAAAGTGGATTTAGAAGGAGAAAAACGTCGCGATATCATGACATGTCTCATTTTTGCGATGCTTGAAGATGAATAAAGTGGGTATAAAAATGTCGCGATATCGTGACATGTCTTGTTTTTGATACAGGTGGAAGAACAAAGCTATAGATAGAAAATGTCACGATATCGCGACATGCTATTTTTGTCATGATTCATGGTGGGCCATTATAGAACATACAGGGGCAGCGTTGAACACATGGCATAAAGGTGTAAGAATCATGGGAAGCGTTACAGTTCACAGAGAAGATCAAACGTTTCGACGTCGAGCAAAAAGTCAAAAATGACGAAGAGGCGAGGAAGATGAAACGAAGTGATCTGGGAGATGAAACGAAGCGTCACAGAGCGAAACAGAGAGCATTGCTAGAAAGTTTAAAAGTAGAAGCACAGATTGGTACAAGGGTCGAAAACCATTGTGAGCAGAGTTGCAGAGTCGAAGGCGAGAAGCCATTCTGGGCCTGCTTTGGAGTGTTTTTCTTCCCCTTTTTCTGGTTTTGAGAAAACTAGAAATCATCTGTGATTGTAAATTGATAAATTTTAATACAAAAATTTCAGAGAGTTGCATCTCATTGGCAAGAAAGAAGGAGTTATTTTCTGCATGCAAGATTGAATGTTTATCTTTCCCCTTTCAGATTTTTAGGCTTATAGATGGAGTTTAATGCAAGTTATCTTGGTTGCTTCATGCGAATGTCTAAATCTGAAAACCTCATTCAAACCCTAGGAATTAGCACTTAGCTTATCAGGATTGTGCATGTTTTGCAGGTCCAATAGGTTAGGTTGCATGTATGGAAACCTCATATCTTCGGTTTTGTCAGAATGGGATTGCATCATCCTGAATGCATTTGATTTTCATTCTTTGCATTTTTATTTTCATTTTCTCTGCACTTTACTTTCAGAAACTATTACTTCATTTTAATTTGCAGTCATTAAAATAAAAAACTAAAAAATTCCAAAATACAAAAAAATAGTTTCACCAGTGCATAGGTCATACTGCAGATTTCAAATATGCATTTAGAGATTTCATTTTCGGATCTGTTAGTATTTTATAAATTCATTGAAGTTACTGTGTTATCGCAGGTCATAAAAATCCGAAAATAGAAATTTCCAGTCCAGGGCCAGAATTTCATTTTCAATTTTATTTTTCATTCATGAGCCGATGATGACATTCCCTTCATGAAAATTCCAATTTCATTGAAGGAGTTATGTTTTATGGCATTTCATCAATTTCCATTTTGAAGTTACATCATGGTCATACGAGGGCCAGATCACATTTGCTTTATTCGGGTTCAATGAACAATCATTAAAGTTTCATAGTAAAATAAACCAACATTGCCCGTTGTTTACAGTTACTTGCAATCACTAAGGTGTTCCAAGCATTTAAATTGAATATCTTTATTTGAGATTATTAATATACATACACAAATGCTAACATAGCGGAGACCTTGGAGAAGTTATTTATTTAATTTCTTTGCAAGAGAGGATTTGGAACTCAAATCCTATCGGAGAGTGTGTTTTCACAATCGGGTGAAAATACCACTCAACATGATTGGCGCTAGAAGGAGGGCCTGAATTGGTTTATTTTATTGTGATTTAAATTTTTGTATATTTCATGCCCTATTGATTGTTATCTTTAGTCCTCTAACACTCATCAGATTGTTAAAAGGACGGCCGAATTGGTTTACTTTATTCTATTTTAAGCAATTCAGGTATATTGTTCTAACGCTTTTTGATTGCTCATGCAGAAAATAATGTGATTTGATTTAATTTTGAAAATTTTGGTCTCGACTAACGAAGTGTTGTTTCCATGCAATTACTTTTCATTTGATTGTAATGAATACATCTCTTTGTTTGATGCTAACTTGATTTGTTATACAGATATTTGCTAGTCATTTCATGATTATGGGGATTCCTTCTTTTTTTGACTAACAGATTTGGTTCTAAAGTTATATTCTGAGTTCACTAATGGCAACATTTGAGGAGCAAATTGTATCCCTAAGAGCTGAAATAGCATCTCTAAGAGAAAGAATGGTATCTATGATGGAGGATCATTATAAGGGTTTGTCTATACATGTGATACCCTATCAAATTCCTAAATTGTTATTGGAGTTTCTACGATGTTTTAATCAAGAGGTGCCACTAGGATACTTGCAAAAACTGTATGTCTACAAGGATACATTATGTCAATTCCAGGTTTTCTATGAGGAGGTGGCTTGTAAGTTATTTGCATACATTTTGGATGATAAACCATTCTTTTGGTACAGCCAACTACCCATGGAGGTTAGGACTTCTTGGATACAACTAGAAGCAGCCTATCTTTATCATTTTGATAATCAGGTTGACTTAGAAATGTTGAAAAATCAGTTTACCTCCATATGTAAGGAGCCTAATGAATCCTTGAGTCAATTCAATGGAAGATTTCGTGAGTTGCACTCCCAAATGTGGGAAAATTTTAACACATTAGAAGAGGAAGCCATGGAAGTATACCTGGGAGCCATACACCCCACACTTGCTTCACTCATTGAGGAAAAAATGGGTGGCTTGTCTCTAGAGAAAATCTATGAGATCCTAGAAGAGGTAGAACGACAAGGTCTTGAAGAAGAAAAGGCACAACATGTTCACATGAGAGATTGTCCTTCTAAAGATATTGATGCCAACCTACACCAACCATCAAATATAGCACCCTCCACTCCAATGATACCTAAGGTAAATGATCAAGGGGATGAATTTGAATATCCAAATGTTACAACCACCTTAGATGTAGTCCAAGAGGAGGTGCAAAGTGCTAAACCAACATCCGCTAGTGAAGATTATGCAGAAGCGATCTCATTCATAGAGATGCATGATTATGCGGATAAAGGGGTCCTAAATTCAACAAGGTTTGAGATAGGTGATAGGACGGAACCTACCCTAGAATTGAATGAAGTGGTTGAAAGTGAAATTGGAAGAAAATCAATGAATGAATTTGAAGATATGATAGAATTTCACCACTTGTTCTTGGAAGAAACTCTCGATGAAAAGCTAGGAACTAATGATAAAAAAATTCTTCACCCTCCAAATTGTGATAAACTGGAATCATGGGTTACAAATGTGGACTATGATAGCCTTATCAATTTGAATACAAGCAATAACCCAATTTTGGAAGTAATGGAACCATCTAAGGAAGGTGAAGGTGAATTTGATGAGAAACACATTGATGAATTGGAGGATGTTGAAGAAGTAGTTGAACGTCACCACTTGATTTTGGAAGATGATTATTACAATGCTTGGAAGAAGTGGGAAGACTACACTCACTCCAAAACCGCTAATGAAACTTGTGTGCCAATTGATATGCAGGATGACACAATCGCCTACTCAAAGGAAGATATTACAACTCCTGTACAATTTGAGGATGTTTTGGAAGAGGGTTTCAAGTCTCATCAAATTTTGAAAGATTATAATGATTCCATTACCAAGGACAAAGAAGAAAAATATTTGATGAATGAATCAAAAGATCATGCCACAAACATCATGGATTTGGATGACAATTTTTACAATGGTTGGGGGAGATATGATAATGCATTCTTTTCTCACACCCCTATAGATGAAACTCATATTTCACTTGATATGCAAGACGTTGAAACTTCTATCTCACATGAAGAGATACCATGGATAGTGAACAAAGAATTAGAACCAAATGACAAAGAGATGGATCAATTGGAAACAACTCAAATGAAGGATCATCAAGATGAGTCATTGGACATACACTTTGACCAAGAATATTTGAAGGTTGAAAAGGATGGGCATGTTTTCAATTGGGTGCCTAATTTTGGTATGTTTGATGAACAAGTAATCAATGAAGAGTATGAAGACCATGAGGTAAAAGAGGGAATTACAAATCCCCATCAAATTTTGGTAAATAAAAATGTTCAAAGGGTAGAATCTAACCTTTTGTGTTCAAGCATCCAAAATTTAGGTGAAAATTTGCATGACCATATTTTGAATTTGAATGATGTTTATGGTGAAATGTCATTAAAGGTGAATGAAAAACAAGGTATGATTTCCAATCACACCTTTGATAACACTGTTTTAATGAATGAAAAAGAAGTTGATGCACTTGAATTGTTAAATCAAATTCATCAACAATTACTAATTGAATCTAGGGTAAAAACTTTTAATGATCCTAATTTAGTAAATATCCTAGATGCTTGTAAATTGTTGCACAAATTTGATTGGCCTACAAATTTGGAAAATGATTTGGCTTTGAAATTTTTAGAAATAGGCTCTTATTTACAGCATCTCATATTTAAAAAGGAAAGCCTAGTTCTAAATCATGAATGGAATTATAAGATTTATACTTTAAAGAATAGACAAGATAAAATTGAATATCATTTATTGTCTAATCATTTTAGTAACTTGACGCTCACCTATGAGAGTACTAATGGAACTAAATCTAATTGGTGGGGTGAGAGAGGAAAGTTGAAGTGGGTTGCATTGTTTGGTCTAGTCTTGTTTTTGTTGGATTCCCACAACATTTGGCATGCGTATCACGTTATATTTTTGTTGAAGTGTTCTAATCATGTTTGGGATCCGGGAAAGTGATAGTCCAAGCTTTGCATCATCTTGTATTATATTGTACATTTGTATATAGGTTTTGATTTTTGGTTTTGGTTTGTGTTTTCAAATTTTCATTTTTGGATTGCATTTTGGTTTTGGATTGAATAAGTTTTGATTTAAAGTTATGTGTTGGTCCTATGGACATGTTTGGTTTGTAAAAAAAAAAAAAAAAAATTGAGATGTCAACTTATGCCTAAGATCAGGAGAATATGAAACATTGGAATTGTGTTGTAGAAAGCTCCACAAGTAACGCAAACACATTAAATAATATCGTTTGAAACTTGTGATGCATGAAGTTGTCAGTTTTACAAATTATGGCAACATAGGTTATACTCCATCTGCAATTCAGAAAGGCAATGCATTCATATTACATCCCACTTTGCATATACATGCCATCTTAGTTGCATATCCATTTCATGTACAATCATTTGAAAAGTGTCAAATCCTCTTAGGGTTATTCTATAACATAAATAAAAAAAAAAAAAAAAATCCTAAGGTTGGGAACTGATGCCCGAGCTATCTTGAACCAAGCACATTCTATTCACATTAAAAAGGATCTTGAGCAAAATGATCAAAACCTTGCTTGGAAGAAAAGGTGAGGCGAAAGAAGTATTTCATGTCTATCCTATTATGCAACATGATCCTTAAAACAGTGGTTTTTACCACTTCCATAAAGCTTAAAGCCTAAAACTAGAGTAGTAAGGATAGGGTTAAATCCTCATCGAACTTAGGTTGAGGATCCAACTCCCCAAAGCTCTGATTTGACCTACATGGAGTAGTAAGGATAGGGCATAATTCTCATCTCGCCTAGGTTGAGAATCCGATTCCCCAAAGCTCCATATTTCTCATTTCATCATAAATATTGGATTGGAAGGATCGTACTACATGTCCTCTGCAAAGGATGGGTAGTCATCCCCAAGGTCCAAGAAATAAAAGTAAAACTAATTTTTCCCATTTCATCTCAATATTGGATTGGAAGGATCGTACTACATGTCCCTAGCAAGGATGGGTAGTCATCCCAAAGGTCCAAGAAATAAAATTAACTAATATTTCCCATTTCATCTTAATATTGGATTGGAAGGATCGTACTACATGTCCCTAGCAAGGATGGGTAGTCATCCCAAAGGTCCAAGAAATAAAAGAAAAAGAATGAATGAAGCCAAATCATGGATTATGGGGTTAAGTATGCCCATGCGTGGCAGCATGTCTTGTCTAAAACAAGACCACTGACTGCTCAAACGGATAGACTAGCTTGACAATTTCATCCATAACTGGTTAAATTATTTTGCTCAAAGTGAGGTAATGAATTCCAGATCAGAGTAGTAAGGATAGGGTTAAATTCCCATCTCGCTTAGGTTGGGAATCCGATTCCCCAAAGCTCTGATTTCACTTTCACTTGCACATGGGTTCAAGATAGTAGTGACTCATAACCAACTTTGGGATCTAATAAAGCAATTCATTATATATATAGTTGATCCTAAGAGGGTTTGATAATTTTAAATGTTTGTGTATGATACTAGAAAGCTTAAAGCAGATTGCTACATCTCTAAGCATATTTATCAGGATGCATAAATCATTCACAATCTCACATATGCATTCATGTAAAACTGACAATGGAATGTGGATCAATTTCAAATGATAGAAAATGGAACACATTGCACACACCGAGCTGATACTTAATGATTCTAATGTTTCATGTATTTCTGATCTATCGGCATTTGTTTTATTTTATGTGTTGACGCTTGTGTCTAAGCTTGTATATTTCCAGGTTAGGTTCTCACCAAAATGCTCAGGAGCATTTCCCAATAGAGTCGCCATTTGTTGTGGCTGCTCCACAACACACCCCAAAATTGGGGACCCCCTTTTTTTGCACACTTTCCAAGAAGATTGCAATGGCCCAGATGTTAAAAGAGCAAAGAAAAGCAAGAAATGAAAAGTTGTCGCGATATCGCGACATGTTGCTCCATCAGGAAAAATGAAAAGTTGTCACGATATCGCGACATGTTGCTCCGTCGCGGCAAGAAATGAAAAGTTGTCATGATATCACGACATGTTGCTCCGTCGTGACAGAAAATGAAAAAGTGTTGCGATATCGCGACATGTTGCTCCATTGTGGCTAAAATGAAAAGTTGTCGCGATATCGCGACATGTTGCTCCGTCGCGGCAGAAATGAAAAGTTGTCGCGATATCGTGACATGTCACGTTTTCACGGCTCAAAATGGCAAAGTACGCTTGAAATGAAAAGTTGTCACGATATCGCGACATGTCGTATTTTCGCAATTCAAAATAACAAAAGTACATGAAGAAAAGTGTCATGATATTGCGACATGTCTCATTTTCGTAGCCCAGACAAGCGAAGTACAGTGGAATGAAAAAGTGTCACAATATCGAGACATGTCGCATTTTCGCAACAAAATGTAGCACAAAGTGAAAAATGTCACGATATCACATGTCATGAAATCATGATCAAAGAAAGGAGGAAGAAGTGTTGATCGAAAATTGTCGCGATATCGCGACATGTCATGAAATCACGGTTCATAGAGGAGAGAGAAGACAAAATAAAAAAATGTCACGATATCGCGACATGTCACAAAATCATGGTCAAACTAGTCAAACAGGGCAAGGCACTAAAGTTGTCGCGATATCGCGACATGTCATGTTTTTGCAATCTGAAGACGAGATGAAGGGCAAATAGAAAAAACGTTGTGATATCGCGACATGTCAGAGTTTCACGACCTGGAGCAGCCAAAGTGAACATAGAGGAAAAGTGTCGTGATATCACGACATGTTGGATTTTCACGACCAAAGGCAGGAAGATAGAGCTAAAGAGAAAAGCGTCGTGATTTTGTGACATATTGCATCGAGATGGTATGGAAGAGAAAAGTGTCATGATTTCACGATAGAAAGTAGCGAGATGGTACGGAATGAAAAAGTGTCACGATTTCACGACATGTCACGTTTTTGTGGCTAAGTACAACAAAACATAGTGAAGGAGAAAAACGTCACGATTTCACGACAGGTTGCATCCACACGGCCCAAAGGAGAAAAATGTCACGATATCGCGACATGTCTCATTTTCACGATGCATGAAGGAGAAGAAAAATGTCACGATATCGTGACATGTCTCATTTTCACGGTGCTTGAAGATGAATAAAGCTATGGGTATAAAAATGTTGCGATATCGTGACATGTCTTGTTTTTGTGATACAGGTGGAAGAACAAAGCTGTAGATAGAAAATGTTGCGATATCGCGACATGCTATTTTTGTCATGATTCACGACGGGCCGTTACAGAACATACAAGGGCAGTGCTGAACACATGGCATAAAGGTGTAAGAATCATGGGAAGCGTTACAGTTCATAGAGAAGATCAAACGTTTCGACGTCGAGCAGAAAGTCAAAAACGACGAAGAGGTGAGGAAGATGAAACGAAGCGATCTGGGAGATGAAGCGAAGCGTCACAGGGCAAAACAGAGAGCATTGCCAAAAAGTTTAAAAGCAGAAGCACATATTGGTACAAGGGTCGAAAACCGCTACGGGCAGAGTTGCAAAGCTGAAGGCGAGATAGCCATTCTGGGCCTGCTTTGGAGTGTTTTTCTTCCCCTTTTTCTGGTTTTGAGAAAACTAGAAATCATCTGTGATTGTAAATTGATAAATTTTAATACAAAAATTTCAGAGAGTTGCATCTCATTGGCAAGAAAGAAGGAGTTATTTTCTGCATGCAAGATTGAATGTTTATCTTTCCCCTTTCAGATTTTTAGGCTTATAGATGGAGTTTAATGCAAGTTCCGATGATGACATTCCCTTCATGAAAATTCCAATTTCATTGAAGGAGTTATGTTTATGGCATTTCATCAACTTTCGTTTTGAAGTTATAGCGTGGTCATACGAGGACCAATTCATTTGCTTTATTCTGGGTTCAACGAACAATCATTAAAGTTTCATAGTAAAATAAACCAACATTGCCCGTTGTTTACAGTTACTTGCAATCGCTAAGGTGTTCCAGCATTTAAATTGAATATCTTTATTTAAGATTATTAATATACATACACAAATGCTAACATAGCGGAGACCTTGGAGAAGTTACTTGTTTAATTTCTTTGCAAGAGGGGATTTGGAACCCAAATCCTATCGGAGAGTGTGTTTTCACAATCGGGTGAAAATACCACTCAACATAACTCCAAAATTTAGGGCTAATAAAAATTATTAAAGAAAAAAACATAAATACCTCTCAAGGGGATTTGAACCCCTATCCACCACACACCATGAGCGTCTTAGCCATGGCTAAGATTCCAACCGAGCCAAAGTGTTCATTGGAAAAGCAAAGGCCAAAAAGGCCTTTAATCTTCCTCTGCCTGTCGCAAAGGACAAAGCGCCAAAGCGCTTCCCACATGTTGTCGTCAAGGGGATTCGATCCCTGATATTTGTGCTGCCCATAGTCTTAGAAAAATTGATACACCAAAGTGCCACGCCTCATACCACATTTGAGATTTCCAAATCACTACGCTTTCTTATCTGCTTCCTTT
The DNA here is from genome assembly GCA_028583015.1 of Wollemia nobilis. Lineage (NCBI taxonomy): Eukaryota > Viridiplantae > Streptophyta > Pinopsida > Araucariales > Araucariaceae > Wollemia > Wollemia nobilis. Next base: position 11,281,346 of record JAQPPZ010016677.1, on the reverse strand, counting down.
TCAACAATTCTCACGAGCTCTTTCGAATTTCCAAGGCAATTAACACACAAGAGCAAGGATGATTATTTGGTTTAATTGCCACCCCTTTATATAGTGTTTAATAACACTTTGAAGATGTCAGAAAAAATATTAAAATTGTATTTGCATGCTGATGTCGACGAAAAACTTTCCATTTAAATTTGAATTTAAATTTTAAATAATTAAAATTTAAACCAAACATTAAAACTCAAATAACTCCATCACCGGAGCACCTTTTTCAATGAAACAAAAGCCCAATGTGTGTTTTAAGAAAAACCCAGATCTAATCTCCTATCCATGGTTTTAAATAAAACATTTTATTTTCCCTGCCTTGGTTTTCATAAAAATCTTCATAGATCTTTTGGATATTTATTGCTCTATTGACATCAATGACAACATTTCAGCTTAGGGACTTAAAATTTTCAACAATCTCCTCCTTTGTCATTGATGGTAACCCAAATCCTTTTACTGAATTTTGACCTTCTTTTTTGCTCCCCTTGGGGATTTGCTCCCCCTGGCTCAATGCTCTCACATATCAAATCTCTCCTCATATCCAAAAACTCTCCCCATAATACACAAATCTCTCCCTCTTTGACATCAATGGAAAAGGGTCACCTTTGGGGCTCGGGGCTAAGAATTAAGCCTCTTAACTTAGCCCCTTCCCAACCTCCACATGAGGTGGTTAATTCTGGGGTGGGATTCTTACTCCCAATTTTCCTCGAAGATACTCAAATGTCTCCTTTGAGAGTGGTTTAGTGAAAATATATGCTATCTGTTCCTTGGTAGTAACATAATCCAATCTAACTTGTTTATATGAAACTTTTTCTCTCATGATACTTAATTGGAATATGCTTTATCCTGGAGTGCATTATCGAATTCTTTGAGATACATATGGCACTGGTAATGCACTCCAGGATAAAGCATATTCCAATTAAGTATCATGAGAGGAATGGGCTCATCATTCTTTATCCTAAAGTTTTCTAAAGTTCTCTTCATCCATAACACCTAAGTACAACTAGATACTACTACAATGTATTCTGACTCTACTGTAAATAGAGATATTGAAACCTGTTTCTTACTTAACCAAGAGACTACACTTTCTCCAAGAAAGAAAGCTCCTCCACTTGTGCTTTTTTTGTCATTAATACTGATGCGTAGTCATTATACACATCATTAATTCTCAATGATTTTTTCAATCCAGGGAAGTGTACAAGGCTATATGCGAAAGAAGGGATGAACAGGGTTATAACTTAGGTCAATCTGGAGCAACATGTATTATTGGTGAAACCGATTGTGTGGGGGATTTAGGACATTCCTATCTCTAAATTGCATAAATTAAACCTTAATCTAAGTTGTAGAAATGGAAACTAATCATTAACTACAAAAATGAAATCCTAATTACAATTGCAGAATGAGACCTAATTATGTTGCAAAAATAACAGTTGTAGAATTAGAAGTTTGATTATAATTGTAGAAAGGAAATCTATTTACTTTTGTAGCAATGGAAACATAATTATAGCATAGAAATGAAACCTTGTCAAGGCTCTATAACAGAAGGTTTTCAATCTTCTATGTAGGGATTGACAACAAAACATAAAATGCAAAAAATTACAGAAAACAGTAAATTCTGGAAATGACAGTCTGCAATAAATTGAAAGCTTTGCTAAAAGTGGAGATTACAACAAAACCATTAATCACAAAATTAATCTAAACATAAAATAAGCTAATATTACAAATACCATTAGTTGTTTACAAAGAAGTGAAATGACAAGTTCTACAACTCATTCTGATGTAGCAAAATTAGAATAAAAACCTGCTATTATTCCTCCTCCTAGGTCTGGAAGTGGCCAGCCTCCTTGTCCAGAAGAAGGTATGAGTCTCTCTCTCTCTAGATCTTACTCACACTCATTTACAAGCAATATGAAATAGAAATAGTATACTTTATTGATTCAAAAACATGATTATAATAATTCTGCTGAAAACCTGTTATAGGACTGTAACAATCACTTTTTTGATTATTGTCTATTTTCTCCTATATTTCTCTACTCTCTGCTTTCTCTATCCTCTACTAGCTCAACCTGAATGGGAGCCATATTTATAGATGTCCTAAGATATACTGACAACTGAGAATATCTCAAAAGATCTAATCCTATTATGTTGCAACAATTCTTGGTTTTATCCTAGAAGAAGATCAAACTTGATCCTTCCATAAATGGTGGCTTTGGTCGGCAAGGATGGCAAAGTCAGATGGGAGATATTTTCCCTTACCCTTTTCAATATTTATTTCCCTTTTTCCAGCATCAAAAATTGGTCAATAAGTCAAAAAGCACATTCTATTTTCATTTTGAAGATAAGTGGCTCATTTCGAAGAGACTGCAATTCTCATTCCGAATATCCACTCATTCCGAAGACATTGTGTTTTCTCATTCCAAAGATATTTGTTCATTCCGAAGAGACTTCAGAATGAACAAATGTGTGCTCTTTAAATGATTTGCTCTGCATTTATCATGTGGGTTATTTCTCAGGATTAGATTCCAATGGTCTTCATCTCTTTCCATATGTGAATTCCATGCCTTGCCATTCATTGGCAACTGGTTGAAATTTACATGGGAAAAACTATATTTTGCTGTATAGTAACAGTTTACTTGCACTGTTGCCAGATTTAGGTCAAATAAATGCTTGAGACATATCAAAACATGATTAGTGAAATGCTGCTATCAACCTAAGCTTATCTCATTTAGCAAGTCATAACAAAACAACATAAAACTTATGCAGAAAGCTGTAAAAATCATAAAATAGTATTTCAGATACATTTATCATGCAAATAGTTAATACACAACATATTGAATTAACTTAACTAGCATATTAGATTAAACATAAAAATTTGTAGGGAATTCTAGTGTTCAAAATATATTATGATTGAGGCATTTCCAGGCCTCGTCATTTCCCCCCCAACTTATATTAATGCATGTCCTCATGTATTCTGTTGGGCTATGGAATCACATATGTCCATGTTAAAATTCCATGACCTGTAGAACAACTTCTTGCCTATATAATACCCCTTGTTCTCCTGAAGGTTCTTGAGCCATTCTTCAAACTGTTCATCAGGTTGGGTATCTTCTTCAAAGTAGAATGGAACTGAAGTGATGATGGTTGGAGGCTTAAATCTTAGACCTGTCTAATGATGTTGCATGATTTCAATCAACTGTATTACTCTTTCTATCCTTCTTCTGGACCATTCTAAGTTGATGGGGGAGATGGGTTCTCTTTTCTATAAAGACATGGAAAGTTCAGCCCATCTGTTTCTATAGACTAATAATGTTGGCACAAAATTGTCATTACAAAAATTTTGGAATCTGGTCACACAGTCCCTCAAGTTTTTCAAGTACATTCTCTTTACATCATCCCTATTCATCATGGTGAAGTGCTATCTGGTGATAATTGGGTGATTTGGCTGAATTGCTTTGACTAACAATTTAGCTCTTGTTTTAATTTCTTTATTCTACCTTTTCTCCTGGTCCCAATAAAACTGATTCTGCAAGGTGGATATGAATGCCCTCAATTGAACATATCCAATGTAGATTTGAGGATGAAATTCTACTTTTTTTTGGAATAAATAAGCTATGTAAAAATAGTTCACATAGGAGATTTTTTTGCTCAATAGGGCTGTCAAAATATGCTTCCAGGAAATCTGCAGTTGTGTCCAATTTATATGGGAGACCTAAGCTAATCCTCATGACCTACCATCTGAGGTATTTCTCCTTCAGAATAAGACTGTAAAATCTAGCTGGCTATCTGAATTAGACTAAAAATTTAGCAATTTGACATAAATCAGACACTTTTTCTTTTAATGCCTGAATCTCTGTTTCCTTTGCCTCTAGCGGTTTTCCTTTCAATTTGAATTTTTTAGTCTTAGTGGCAAACTTCTCATATCTAATAACCCAACTGGCTATGTCTACATTGTATTGTTCTAGGGACACAGTATTAGGTGGTCTAACTACAGGTGGAACTTTAGGTAGCAGATCTACCTGAACCCCTTTTTCTGCCACTTCTACTGGTTGATCATTTGTCAATAATTCTACCTATACCCCCTTATCTGCTATTTCTATTGGGTTGTCATTAGATAGTAATTCCACTTGCACCCCCTTATCTGCTATTTCTACTGAAGGTGTAACAGTTTGAAATACAGGGACATTAATATAAGGAGTACTTACTTGAACAGTTTCATGCTGCTACTTGGACTATTCCTGTGCTGGTGACTCATCTCCAATATTTTTTGCTATGCTCTTCGCCAATTCTAAAGCATCTTCATAATGATAAGGTAATGCTCTAGAAGGAGAAGGCACTTCTTCAAATGAAAGGGTGTTGCTTCAGAATTAGAACCTATGTCTGCTTCAACAGAGTCATCTGCCCTAGATAAATTCACAAGCAATTGAGCCAAATCATCCTCATCAATGGATATAGTTGGCTATTTTTCAAACCGTGACAACCTTTTTCTCAATTCTGCCACTTCTTGCTATAACTCTGCAATTTTTATTTCCTACATCTCAATGATGTTTTCTCTCTCTTCAATCCATCTGGTTTATGTTTTGACAACACTCCTTGCTACTCTCAGCTGCTCTGTGATGTCTTCCTCCTTTGTTTCTACTTCAGAATCGGATGCAGACAAGTCAGCTGTAATTGGTTTCTCAATAGCTATCTCTTCCTCTGCAACATCTGTCTGCTCTTGTTTAGGAGGATCTATGAAACTTTCTATAATTGCATCTACCATTTCTATGACCTGTTGAACTGTAGCCACCTCTAAGCTATCCTGCCCAGCTAAAGAACACAAGCTTATACTGAGAGGGGGGGTGAATAGTATAAGACCTCTTTTTACTTTTTCCTTTATACTTCAAAATAGTAAAACAATATACCCAAAGTAATATCAAAGTAATGCACAATATCATCCACAAAGTGACACCAATTTTAACGTGGTTCACCTAGAATGGCTGGGCTATGTCCACAAAACTTTTCTCTAAAAGTTATCTCAAAGATCTTTGGGAATCCTTCCCAATTACAATGTTTCCCCCAATCAGAATTTATGAGCCTCTACTCAAAGGAGATACCTTCCCCTCTACTTTGGAAATGATCCCTCATAAGATCAACTACCTCTACCTCTTGCCAGCACGTGGAACTCCTTTCCATCGAAGACCTCCTGTCCTCAATGCTTAGCCTAAGAGACCTCTGCTTTCTATGATCACGTCCACAGCAGCTCAACAACCTGTACCAAACACAGTCAGTCGATCTAGTACAAGTCTTCCTCTATCTGTCAGATATATCCAACTCTTGAACAAATCAATCCTCTGCGTACAAGCCTTCTCAAAGACTTGCCAACTATCCTCAAGTCCTTCTCATAGAACCAATGCACCTCTATCCTCAAGTTCTCTGATAGAACTATCAAACTCGTCTCATAAGTCCTCTGCTAGGACCTATCCAAATATGCTCACAAGTCCCCACCGAAACCTGTCCAAAACTGCTCACAAGTCCCCATCGAAACCTATCCAAAACTGCTCACAAGTCCCCACCGGAACCTATCCAAAAACTCAACAAGCTCACCAAGAAAAACTTTCTTAGTAGGAAATCACAAAGTGAATTGTTAGAGACCTAATGTGATTTGTCAAACTCATAAAAGCATAAAGAGAATTGTTAGAGACTCAATATGTTCTATACTCAAATCCTAATCTCAAAACTCAACTCAAATCAACTCAGCTCAATCTCAATATCAAATCTGAAAACTCAAATCAATATCTGAAATGGATAGGATAGAATGTTTTCTTTCAAGAACATGAAACCCCAACAATTTCCAACTATGCAAAGAATCACATAACAATGATACTCATGTTCTTTTCACCATCAATTAGGGTTTCAACAACAATGCTCATCAAACAAGGTTTAGTCAACCAACACCATTCAACTCAACATCAACCTTGAAGCATTCAACCAATCATCATAAGAAAAGGAAAAAAGTACAAATCCTTTTCCCTCCAAAGATATTTGAACAAAATAGCCACCAACACAATATCACCAAATGCAAAGAATAACTTGCTCAAATCAACTCAATGGAGTAAACCCAATATCATGAATCAAGTAAAGCAATAACTTGATCAAACAACCTCTATGGAAGCAACTCAACCATCAAACTCAAAATAGCCAACCAAAGGTTCCACCAACTCAATGCAAGTAGCTAGACTCACAAATATAAACCCTAGTGCACAAAGCTTCCACTATCTCAAACCAAAAATTATGCATTCACCAAAAACTCTCCTTAAGGATAACAATGCATAAGTAGTCTTCAACAAACCAGAAAATAGGATTTACACCTAGCCAAAGGATACCTAGTAGAATACCTTTTCACTCCAACCTTATTTCAGAAAACATACACCAATCATACTCATAAGAAGAATGTGCCCATACCTTATTGGAGTAGAAGATAATTGAACCTTCAATCTGTCACCACACACAACTCTCAAACTTCCAACCAAGTTAGGGTTAGAATAAAAAGAAATGAGCAATAATATAAATTTCCTTTATTACACCTTTTAGCTCCACTTCTTTAAACACAACCACCATAACATGCCAATAAATCAATAATCACAAACTCAAACCTTATACCTCCATTTTTAATTTTAGCATAGCAAAGAATAATCTTAAAAATACATCCAAAGAAATATGTCCTTATTTATCCTAAGCTTTTATTCAATGCTAATCACAAAAGCCAAAACTCATAAAATTTAATCACACCTTATAAATCGTTGTCCAAGAAACTCTGAATTTCATGGCATAAAGACATTTTAATAAAAACGTGTGTTACTCTAGCAAAGCACCCCCACGAGACTCGAAACGGTGACCTCCACCAATGCAATGCCCAACAACAACCTTCGTTACCACTAGCCCACACGGGCTACGAAGTTCACAAGTGAACTTCCCTTCACTTCACCCTCAAAAAAACTCTCGACGACTTTTCAACCGCACGTGCTTCTAAGTCTTCCTTCGATCGCAGCGAATACATAGCACAAACACCGCAAATTGCATTCGAGGAATTTCGAATTCATTAGCCTTCCAACCTTAGGATTTGGAGAATAAATAGTCTCTTCGAAGACACCTGGACGTCGACGCAAATAAAGACCATTTCAAAATTAATCAAAAGTCTTTTCAAAAAGGGTTTAAAAACCCTTAAATAATTTTAATAAATTAAGAATAAAAAAAGGTTTAAAAACCTTTAAGTATTTTTAATAAATTAAAAATAATTTCTCCCTTAATTAATTAATTAAAACCTTGAAGGGTTTTAAATAATAATTAAATAAATAATAAAGAGAACCTCCATTGGTTTTAATAAAAACCATTGCCAATGGAATCTCTCCAGATTCTCTTGGAATCTTCCACCTTTGAAGCCAAAACATCCTCTTAACATTAATGCCATTTCCTTTTGACATCAATGACAACTCATAGACAAGAAGCTAGGATCTCAAACCCAAAATTGCCAACAATCTCCCCCTTTGTCATTGATGGCAAACCATGCTTCTCAACAACACGAAACTCAACATAAACAGCTCCCCCCTATCTTGAGGCTCTCCCCCTTACTCAAATCTCTCCCCCTTTGTCATCAATGGCAAAGGGTCACCTTTGGGGCTCGGGACTAAGAATGAGCCTCTTAGCTTAGTCCCTCCCCCACCTCCTGGTGAGGTGATTAATTCTTGGGTGGGAGTAAAACTCCCATTAGGCACTGATCATCATCAACGTCTATAACTTCTTTGTCGGGCCTTCTCTTGAACTCTTTGTCCATATTCCTGTTCCTGTCACTATTCTTGTTCTTGTTCTCATCCCTGTTCTTTTCCATGCCTTGATCCTTGGACCTAATCATGCCACTATTTTTGTTCCTATATTCTGGAATTTCAGCTCTACACTGTCTGATTATGTGACCTTCATTTTTGCACTTGAAACACTTGACGATGTTGTTTCTCTAAGGTAAACCTGATCTTTGAATCCACCTATTCTGACCAAACCTGTTCTAACCAAACCTGTTCTAGCCAAACCTGTTCTGACCAAACCTATTCCTGTTATTTGCCTTGCAATAAACTGCCTTGTGCCCAAACTATTGACAAGAGTAGCAATACCCTTGAAAGTAACTAGCATTTCTGAAACTATCATTTAGCACTTCTGAAACTATCATTTACCTCCTTCACTTGAGCCATGCAATGTGAAGCCATGTGACCAAACCTGTGACAAGCAAAACATCTGCCTTGAAACTTTCCTTTAATTGACCTCTTAGGTTCTAAAAACTTCTCATTCTAAATTTTGTTTTCTGTTTCTGTGCATCTATCATTCAAGGACTCCTTTTCTGAAATACTTTCCTCATTAGAACTCTCTTCCTTTTGGAGTCTCTTACTAGACTCTCCAACTTGTTCCTTGTGTGTCTTAACAAAACCAAGGCTTGTTTTATCTGTTGTCTTTCTTTGACCTTTGATGAGTGACTTAACCTTTTTGGAGCTATCTTGAAACTTGTAAAGCTTATCCTTGTACTCTTTAGTTTCCTCTTTCAAAGAAGCCATTTTCTGTTCTAGCTCACTATACTCAAGAACCTTAGACTCTAACTCATCCTTGAGTTATTGTGTCTTAGCCATAGAGAAGTCAAGACTTTCTATAAGATCATCTCTCTCCATACAACATTCATCTAACTTATCCTTGAGTCTAGCATTCTTCTTTCTTTCCTTTTTCAAAGCACTAAGAGCACTAATAAGTTCACTTTCAAGATCCTTTATTTGATTGCTTTTTGAATAATCAAAGCCTTTTTCAGATTTCTTATCACTAGAGGTGCTACCCTTTTCAAAAACCATACATGCATCTTCCTTATAATTTTCTGAAGCATCCTCATACATACTAGAAACCAAATCATTATTTGTGCAATCATCCTCAAGGTGACCAAAATTTCCACATCTAAGACATTTCATGATAATCAATCTATGTTTTGGTTCTTCCTCTTTTTCTGATATGAACATCTCATTTTCATTATCACTTGAAGAGCTTTCACTATCACTACTAGAACACTTACTTGCTTTGTCTAGATAGAAACTCTTCTTGTGCTTGTGAGAATACCTCTTTTCTTGATTGTTGTGCTCATCTTTGTTCTTCCTGTGATGCTTATGCTTTTCAGAATCCTTGCTCATAGAATCCTATTTATCTTCATCACTTTCATTCTTAGGAACAGTACAGTTAGTAGTATAATGACCAAACTTTTCACAATTGAAACATCTTATATTTTTCATACTTTTGTGCTTTCTAGAGAACTTGCCTTTCTTGTTGTAATATGCCTCTTCATCACTAGAAGACTCATCACTATCTTGAAGTTGTTTACCCTTGGAATTCTTGGTAGCCTTGAAAGCTGCCTCTTTCTTGACATCAACCTTCACTTGAGTTCTCAACTCAAATGCTGCAATTATACTATGGAGCTCATCCTTTTTCAACTTATCCAAATCTTTAGCTTCCTCAATAGCAGAAATCTTTTCACTAAATATATTAGGAAGAGATCTTAAAATCTTATCACAAACATTATTTTCAGCAAGTTCAAGACCTAAGTCTTTCATGAAGTTAACAACCTCATCCATACGAAGCATGTAGTCACTAATATTTTCATCATCATTCATCTTGAGTTGTTCTAACATACCTTTGAAGTGTCTCAACTTGGCCTTTCTAAAATTTGTATCACCTGTATGAACCACCTTCAACTGTTTCCACATTTCACTAGCTATCTTGCAGTGAATCACTTTGGTGAGATTTGCTTTCTGTAAGCCTTTCAAGATTGCATTCATTGCTTTTGAATTGCTGTGATGTAGGAGCCTTTCTTATTTAGTATTAGGACCATTTTCAGGAATAGTGTACTCATCTTCAATAACTTCCCAAACCTCATTCCCAAGTTCCATTAGATGAACCTTCATCCTTGCACTCCAAAGACCAAAATTTGACCCATCAAGAATAGGTGCTGCATTGCCACTTGAATAATCCATTGTGTTCTTTACTAGCTTTTCCTTCAAGCTGTTAAACTTTCCAAAGGCACCTACTTTGATACCAATTGAAGAACACAAGATTATACTGAGAGGGGGGGTGAACAGTATAAGACCTCTTTTTACCTTTTCCTTTATACTTCAAAATAGTAAAGCAATATCAAAGAAATGCACAATATCATCCACAAAGTGACACCAATTTTAACATGGTTCATCCAGAATGGCTGGGCTACGTCCACAAAACTTTTCTCTAAAAGTTATCTCAAAGTTCTTTGGGAATCCTTTCCAATTACAATGTTTATGAGCCTCGGCCCAAAGGAGATACCTTCCCCCAATCAGAATTTATGAGCCTCTGCTCAAAGTAGATACCTTCCCCCAATCAGAATTTATGAGCCTCTACTCAAAGGAGATACCTTCCCTCTCTGCTCCTGGAAATGATCCCTTAGAAGATCAACTGCCTCTACCTATTGCCAGCACATGGAACTCCTTTCCACCGAAGACCTCCTATCCTCAATGCTTAGCCTAAGAGACCTCTACCTTCTATGATCACGTCCATAGCAGCTCAACAACCTATACCAAACATAGTCAGTCAGTCTAGTACAAGTCTTCCTCTGTTTATCAGATCTGTCCAACTATTGAACAAATCAATTCTCTGCATACAAGCCTTCTCAAAGACTTGCCAACTATCCTCAAGTTCTTCTCATAGAACCAATGCACCTCTGTCCTCAAGTTCTCTAATAGAACTATCAAACTCAGCTCACAAGTCCTCTTCTAGGACCTATCCAAATCTGCTCACAAGTCCCCACCGAAACCTATCCAAAACTGCTCACAAGTCCCCAACGGAACCTATCCAAAACTACTCACAAGTCCCCACTAGAACCTGTCCAAAAACTCAGCAAGCTCACCAAGAAAAACTTTCTTAGTAGGAAATCACAAAGTGAATTGTTAGAGACCCAATGTGATTTGTCAAACTCATAGAAGCATAAAGAGAATTATCAGAGACTCAATATGTTCTATACTCAAATCCCAATCTCAAAACTCAACTCAAATCAACTCAGCTCAATCTCAATCTCAAATCTGAAAACTCAACTCAATATCCGAAATGGATAGGATAGAATGTTTTCTTTCAAGAACATGAAACCCCAACAATTGCCAACTATGCAAAGAATCACATAACAATGATACTCATGTTCTTTTCACCATCAATTAGGGTTTCAACAACAATGCTCATCAAACAAGGTTTAGTCAACCAACACCATTCAACTCAACATCAACCTTGAAGCATTCAACCAATCATCACAAGAAAAGGAAACAAGTACAAATCCTTTTCCCTCCAAAGATATTTGAACAAAATAGCCACCAACACAATATCACCAAATGCAAAGAATAACTTGCTCAAATAAACTCAATGGAGTAAGCCCAATATCATGAATCAAGTAAAGCAATAACTTGATCAAACAACCTCTATGGAAGTAACTCAACCATCAAACTCAAAAAAGCCAACCAAAGGTTCCACCAACTCAATGCAAGTAGCTAGACTCATAAATATAAACCCCAGTGCACAAAGCTTCCACTATCTCAAACCAAAAATTATGCATTCACAAAAAACTCTACTTAAGGATAACAATGCATAAGTAGTCTTCAACAAACCAGAAAATAGGATTTACACCTAGCCAAAGGATACCTAGTAGAATACCTCTTCACTCCAACATTATTTTAGAAAACATACACCAATCATACTCATAAGAAGAATGTGCCCATACCTTATTGGAGTAGAAGATAATTGAACCTTCAAGCTGTCACCACACACAAATCTCAAACTTCCAACCAAGTTAGGGTTATAATAAAAAGAAATGAGCAATAATATAAACTTCCTTTATTACACCTTTTAGCTCCACTTCTTTAAACACAACCACCATAACATGCCAATAAATCAACAATCACAGACTCACACCTTATACCTCCATTTTCAATTTTAGCATAGCAAAGAATAATCTTAAAAATACATCCAAAGAAATATGCCCTTATTTCTCCTAAGCTTTTATTCAATGCTAATCACAAAAGCCAAAACTCATAAAATTTAATCACACCTTATAAATCATTGTCCAAGAAACTCCGAATTTCATGGCATAAAGACGTTTTAATAAAAACGTGTGTTACTCTAGCAAAGCACCCCCACGAGACTCGAAACGGTGACCTCTACCAATGCAACGCCCAACAGCAGCCTTCACTGCCACTAGCCCACGTGGGCTACGAAGTTCACACGTGAACTTCCCTCCACTTCACCCTCGAAAAAACTCCCGACGACTTTTCAACCGCACGTGCTTCTAAGTCTTCCTTTGATCACAGTGAATACAGAGCACAAACATCGCAAATTGCATTCGAGGAATTTCAAATTCATTAGCCTTCCAACCTTAGGAGTTGGAGAATAAATTGTCTCTTCGAATACACCTTGACTTCGGCAAAAATAAATACCATTTCGAAATTAATCAAAAGTCTTTTCAAAAAGGGTTTAAAAACCCTTAAATAATTTTAATAAATTAAGAATAAAAAAAGGTTTAAAAACCTTTAAGTATTTTTAATAAATTAAAAATAATTTCTCCCTTAATTAATTAAAACCTTGAAGGGTTTTAAATAATAATTAAATAAATAATAAAGAGAACCTCCATTGGTTTTAATAAAAAACATTGCCAATGGAATATCTCCGGATTCTCTTAAAAATATTCTCTTGGAAACTTCCACCTTTGAAGCCAACACATCCTCTTAACATTAATGCCATTTCCTTTTGACATCAATGACAACTCATAGACAAGAAGCTAGGATCTCAAACCCAAAATTGCCAACACTAGCCTCTTCCTCAATTATCTGTTCAGGAAATTCTGGAAAGTTTTCAAGGGCTGGTTGTATTTTTGTGACATCTGGACTACTTTGTCCACCTTCTTCTTCTATGACCTGTTCTGTCATTTCCCTCAAGTGGAGTCTTGTAGACCTCCTAGTTCTAGATGCAAACTTCTTTTTGCTTTGTTTTCTGGTGACAATAGGGGTTGTGGGGACAATTTTAGATGCTTATGTTTCCCTTGTTGTTTCTTCCCCTATTGGGCTAGGTGCTTCACTGCCTTGTTCTGACAAATCAGTAAAAACTTCAGAACAATAGAACTTCTTCTATTTTTCTATTTTGCTATCAGTTTCAGACCTTCTTTTCTTTTGTTTCTTAGCTCGTGATATTGAAGGTTTTGGAGCAAGGTGTTATGTTGCTACTACTGGGTGTGTTTCTTACTCTGCAACAAACTCTGCAACAGTTTATGTTTCTTCTTCTGCAGCAGTCTCTGTAGCAACTATTTCTTCTTTTGCAATAGTTGTTTCTTCTTCTGTAATAGCATCAACAAAATTTATTTCTTCCTCCTCATCCTCATCTCCAAAAATTACATCATTTAGGGTAGAGTAAAACCTATCAAAGCTCCTAGGGTTTCCTCTAAAATGGTGCTGGAAAAATAGTTTGATGAGACCATGGTGGCGAAGGCTCCCTTTTCCTTCTTGATATCTTTTTGCCATGTTTTTCAATTCCTAGTGTAGGTATAGGGGAAGATTTACCCCAACTTCTGGTTGTTTCCTACCATGTCTAAGATGGTTTAAAATTTTTAGATGATACCCTGATAACAGTACATACTGCCCTTCACAGGTTAGAAATTTGATTACCCATGTGGCCACTTCATCCCATGGTTCCTACAGGCTGGCCCTTTTTACCCCCTTGCATGTGTTATTATGTGTTAAATATTTTGGCTCCCTATAATTTTCTTTCAAAAATTGATTAACTATATTTACCAATGTATTTTTGCCAGACCTAGAAATTGGAAGACCTTCTAATGGCAGCTCAATAATTTGACTCAAAAATTTAGGGGTTACCTCAATGGTCATGTTGTTAATGTGTGCCCGGTTGTTTTTGAATGTGTGGGCAAACATGCTAGAAAAATCTTTAGAGGACCCATTAAACTTATCCAAAAATGGCATAAGCCCTCCATCTTCAAAAATATGTAGCACTTCTGGATTTTTTTAGAGGTGGGTGGTATCCGCTGGTTCCATTTTCATTTTTTTCCCCATTTTCCTGTCTTGGTACATTACAAACTGCTCACTTCTGCTGCTATTCCTTTGTTTGATCTCTGGTTTCTGGTGTTTGTAGATTTGTAGGGTTTGGTTCCATGTTTTCAATTGCCCTAATTTTGTTCTTCGAAATGAACCATAATCTGAGCACTGTACCTCATAATCATTTTGCATTAGCAAATATGTCTTCAAAAAGAAGGGTGGCACACATTTCTATTTTTTCTCTAAACACATGTCCATCAATGGTTGTGTAGATGTCCTTGCCGTCAGATCCATCTTACTCGTTTTTTAGTTTTTTTGTTTTTCCTGTGGACTTTCATGTGCATGTTTATTAGTATCAAAAAAATGGTGGCATACTATTGGTCATGTCCCCCGTGATTTTGGTACTTTCTAAATGGGTGCAAAAACAAACCACATCCTAACTAACACGTGTTCATTTATCGTATGCAACCAAAAGAATTTTTACTTGATCGTATTTCTTTTTTTCCTTAGATGCCACGTGGAGATGTTATATTGAATGCTCTTTTCGAAGATTATGATCTATTGCAAAAAAAAAACCTCATTTTGAAGATTATGATTTCATTCCGAAGATCATGTTTTTTTTCGAAGTCAAATCCTCATTCCGAAGATAAATCCTCATTTCAAAGACAAATCCTCTTTTCGAAGATAAATCCTTATTTCGAAGACAAATCCTCTTTTCAAAGATAAATCCTCATTCTGAAGACAAATCCTGCTACATTTCGAAGACAAATCCTAATTCATTCTGAAGACAAAGCTTCATTTCGAAGATGATGCTTCATTGTCATTCCAAAGACAAAGCTTCATTCTGAAGACAAATCGTCATTTCGAAGACAAATATTCATTTCGAAGACAAAGTGCAGCATTCATTCTGCTGTCATTTCGATGACAATTTCAATCCAAAGACAATACAGTAATTAATTTGAAGAAGATAGCAGGCACTATTTTTGGCATTCTTGTTCCGAAGATTAGGTAGAAATCAATATTCTCATGCTCAAAACATGTTTTAAGTATGTCAAATCTTATGGATACCTTTTATACTAATGGTTAATTTATATACTATATACCAATCATTTATAATGAAAAAATGTAAGAAATATATACCTGATTAAAACAAGTTAATGCAAGTTTTGAAGAATGACTGCCTTTGTTGATGTTCTGTTGAGATTTTGTACAATATTTCAAAATAAGTGTAGTTGGTGAATTTGTACAATGATGGTTCAGAAATTTTCAAGGTTATGCATGCCATAAAACTGGTTTTCATGCATACCAACCCAATAGTGCCTTAGAAAAGGTTTTCACTGTTGAGTTATTCATTTTTCTCTCTTTTTTTTTTTTTACCTCTCCTTTTCTCTTTTTTTTTTTTTATTCCTTTTTTTTTTCTTGATTCTGACTATGCTTATGAAGGAATTCATGATTTCCCTAAAATCATGCCTATGAAGGAATTCATAATCAAATTTTATTCATCTTTTTATTTTCTACTTTTTCTGATTTTTTTTGTATTTTTCTATTTTTTTCTTGAAATCGATGATCATGCTGATTGTTTTGAAGTGGAAGAGGAAATTTCTTCCACCTGTTGTATATCCAAACTGTCAAGCTACTGCAAGAATTTCTCTTTAGTTAGAGGTGTATGGTACACCCTGAGGCGATGTCCATTCACTACCAACTTTCTCTGTGACCCATCAATAGGAGATAAACGAGCTGCTCCATTGTCAAATACCTCTTTAATCCGGTAAGGTCCAAGCCATCTAGTTCTTAGCTTTCTATGGAAGTCCTCGTAGTGAAAATAAAACAGTAAAGCCCAATCTCCTTGTTGAAGTTTCCTCTACTGAATGTGACTGTCATGCCACAACTTCCTCTACTCCTGAATTAATTCAATTTGGTGGAAAGCATACAACCTAAGTTCATCCAATGCATTCAGCTACAAAATCTTGTCTGTCTATGCCTGTGACAATTCAATTCCAATTTCTAATGTTGTGCATAGTGTTAGTAGCTCAAATTCAATAGGTAAGAGGGGCTTTTTACCAAAGACTAATTCATAAGGTGTGAATCCAGTAGTGGATTTCCAAGTAGTATTGTAAGCCCACACTGCTTCAGGTAATTTAGCTAGTCAATTTCTCCTATGAAAAGCTACTATTTTTGTTAAGATTCATTCTATTTCCCTATTTGTTACCTCAACCTGGACATTTGCTTGTGGGTGATAAGGTAATTATTTTCTATGTTTGATTTCACATAATTCTGTAAATGCGTCAATGACTTTAGATGCAAATTGGGGTCCTTGGTCTGTGGTGATATACCAAGGAGCTCCAAATCTCTAAAAAATTTGAGTATACAAGAAATCGATGACCTCTTCATGAGCATGTTTGAAAGCATGCACCTCTACCCACTTTTTCAAGTAATCAGTGCATACTATAATATGCACCTTTACTTGAGAAGGTGGATCAATAGGTCCTACAAAATCAAGCCCCCACATATCAAATGGATCTAAAACCAATTGAGGCTATAGTGGCATTTCATTTGTATGAGTGGGTTTCCCCATTCTTTGGCATGCATCACAATGCCTGATGTACTTTTTCACATCCTTGTGAAGAGATGGCCAATAATATCTTGTCCCTAAGATTTTTCTAATTGTGCTTTTTACAGAGTAGTGTCCTCTTGAGGGTTCATCATGACAAGCCCTAAGGATATCATACACCTCATCCTTTTAGATGCACCTACATAACACATGGTTAGGACTACACTTAAAAAGTATGTCCTTAATCCATTCAAAAGAAGAACTATGTTTGATCAATTGTTTTTTCTGTTTTGAAGTGAAATGTGGAGGAAATTTCCCTATGACCAAGTAATTGGCTATATCTGCAAACCAAGGTGATTGGACTGATATAGCAAATAATTTTTCATCAGGAAAGGTGTCTTCAACTAATTCCCCTTCATCTGTGTTTTGTAATCTGGACAAGAAATCTGCTACAACATTAGCTTTTCTTGGTTTGTTGATTATAGTGATATCAAATTCTTGCAACAATAGTAACCAACGAATAATTCTTGCACTTACCATAGGCTTATTCATCAAATACTTAATGGCTATGTGATCTGTGTGAATAAATATTTGATAACATGTGATGTAATGCCTAAATTTGTTGATGGCATAAATTACTGCCAAGAATTCTTTCTGAGTTGTGGTATAATTTTCTCAGCTCCTGTCAAATTCTTGCTAATGTAGTAGATGGCATAGTGTTCACCATTGTCAATTTGTCCTAATGCTGCTCCAATTGTAGTATTGGAAGCATCAACTTGTATGTGAAATGATAATGTCCAATTAGGTCCTCTTAACACATGTGGAGTTACTAATTTCTCTTTCAGAGCTTCAAATTATTCCTGACACCTTGCAGTCTAGGAAAATTTAGAATCTTTAGTCAATAGGGCAAACATGGGATTGGCTATTGTGCTAAAACTAGGAATAAACCTACGGTAAAAACCAATGTGTCCTAGGAAGCTTCTGACATCAATCTAATTTTTATGAGGAAGAAGGTACTTGATAATTTCCACCTTCTTTGGATCAACCTGGATCCCTTGAAGAGAGATGTGATGACCAAGAACTATTCCTTCCTTCATCATCATAAAACATTTTTCTGGATTCAAGGATAACTGGTATGTTTCACAACGAGTTAAAAATTTGTCAAGGTTTTCTAATGTAAAGTCAAAAGTCTGTCCACATACTGTGAAATCATCCATGTATATCTCAATACTGTTGGTATTCAGATCAAAAAAAATTGCTAAGACTACTCGTTGAAATGTTGCTGGGGCATTACACAAACCAAAAGGTAAAACCCTATAGGCAAATGTTCCCCATGGACAGGTAAAGGTTGTTTTCTCTTGATATTTAGGTGCAATCTGAATTTGATTATATCCACTAAATCCATCAAGAAAACAAAAGTATTTCTTTCCAAAGAAGGGTATCTAACACCTGATCTATGAAAGGTAATGAAAAATGGTCTTTGTATGTCACTTTATTCAGCTCTCTATAGTCTACACATACTCTCATTTTTCTATTTTTCATAGGAACTATAACCAATGGAGAGACCCACTGGCTATCAAAAATTGGGTAAATGAATCCTACCTCCAGAAGTTTTTTAATTTCTTCTTTTACAATATCCCTTAGGAAAGGATTCAGTCTTCTCTAGGGTTGTCTTACTAGCTTGACTTGTTTAGTATAAACTTTGTGGGTGTATATATTAGGGTGAACTCCTGACATATCTTTATAGTCCCAAGAAAAAGCATGAACATGTTTTTGCAAGACAACTATCAATTTTTCTTCCTCTTCCCTAGTAAGCCAGCTATAAATGTTCAAAAATTTACCTGATTGGACTTCTATTTGTTTTGTATTTGGAAGGACTGAATTCACTTCTTCATACCTGGTGATTAGGGAATTAAGAGGACACTGCTGAGATGGGAGGAAATAAGAGGTTTATGTTTCATTACTTCCTGATGGAAGCATATCCTATATGGAATAGTGAGAAGGAAAAATCAAGTGATGGTGCCACCCATGTGGTAGTGAAACAAAGTTTTCCTATGATAGTACAGATGGTTCACCTTCAGAATTTTGATTCTCCTATTTCATTAACAACTAACGGATATTTACTACTTCCTCTTCTAACCTTTGTTCATGCAGAACATTCATTAGGATATTTTCATTTTCTAAATTTTTTGTGTCTTGGAGGTCTTCTGTGTGTTCTCTTACTACCAAGGTGGCTAGTGTGGAAATAACCTCCTCTGATTCTTCATCTGAATCAAGAAACCAAAACTGACCTAAAAAATTGCTCAAGGGTCTTGTAGGAGGATACAGAGAGATCTATTTTAGATCAATACCATTTGAAATAGTCATTTTTCCAGATCTACAGTCTATGAAGGCTACTGTAGTTGCAAGCCAAGGTCTTCCCAAAATTATGGGATATCCATGTGCTAAATTTCTTGGCTATAAAACCAAAAAAATTGTAGGGAATTCCTAAGAAACTTCTATAGGAATTCAATGATACCTTCAGGTTTTGCAACTGACCTATCAGCCATTTCTAAAACTGTAAATGTGGGGCTGAGATGTTTAAGCTGTAAGTGTTTCATTATACCCTTGGTCATGACATTTATTGCAGCTCCTAGATCTACTAAGACATTTGATATTGGTATCTGAACCTATGGTAACTCGTGATATCTGGACTTCTTGGGTCACTATACTTTGGAGGTACTAGTTTTCCAGACAAGAGATCAGCTATCTTTCCTTCAACCTGAACAGTCTTAGGAAATGCTTTCTTTTTTCTTCCTGCTCTTTTAATGCATAAATATCAGACAATACTTTTAATAATTGGTATATCCTTAATGGCTTGCAATAAGGGGAATGATATAGTTAACTTTTTAAGTTCCTTGACCAGGTCTGACTCAGAATTTTCTACTGTGGTATTGAATCTTTCAAGATATGGAATTATCTTTGATGAAGGTAATTGTTCTGCTTGTGGTTCTATTTTTTCTTCTTCTTTCTCTATTGTTGGTTTAACTGGTTCCAAAGGTTATTGCTCTTCATTTTACTTGATTTTAATTTAAGCAAGTTTAGGTATAAATTTTCCTAAACAAAGTTGGATGTTACTACAATCAATAACATTTATTTCAACATTTTCTTCAGCTTTAGCCACATAGATAGGGGATGCCTGTATCATGCTGTTTGGATTAGTGACTGATTGATCTGGAAGTTGAGGTTGTTTCACCTATTGTGTTTGCTATGGTTGGTTCTATTTTTCTTGAAAACTTTGATTAGGTGCAGGCAGCAAATGCTGAGTTTGACCTTGATTTCTTTGCTGCCTTGGATAGGACTGGTATTGTTGATTCCACTATGGTTGATTTTGCATCCAATGTGGATTAGTATGATTCTGATTCCAATATGGGTTGTTTTGATTCCATGATGGGTTATTCTGATTCTGATTCCAGGCTCAATTACTCCAATTTGTTTGTAGCCATTCTTGGGAATTTTTCCATTGAGGATAATTCCAAGGACGTTGGGGTGGGTCTGATTGTCCCCAAGGCATAGTCCAGGTATTATGCCCCCAATTTGTAGAAAAACAAGGGGGATTTTGGTATTGAGAGAAATTTCCTCCTTGTTTTGGTCCAACATAGTTGAGTTCCTCAGTCTGATTTTCTATCACAGTTTTGAGTTGTGGTAGTAGGTAGCATTTATCAGTTGAATGCTTCTTTGAACATATACTACAAATGGCTGAGATAGATGTTTTATTCGAAGGACATTCCTGCAAAGCATGTTTATTTCTACATCTTGGGAAATAAATTGCCAAAGGTTCTGTATTTTTTGCTTTTGTAGACATTTCCCCCAAAGTTGTGTTTAATTGCATTAGAATATTAGTTTTAAAATTTTCAAGTTCCTCTATTAGGTCCTTCACATCAGTGCCATTTGTACTCTTTTTTCTTCTTCCCTGCTTATTGCGAGAGTAATTCTTGTAGAGATCCACAATTTCCTTATTACTGAGAGTATTTACATCCCATTTTTCCATCAAATCCAATACTTCTCTGGATTCATATTGTAATCCTCTTAAAAATATGGTTTTACATAACTCTGGTTCTACAAGCCCACATCTCCTTTGAACAAAGGAGAACCTATCAAGATAGTCTTCTAATGTTTCATCATATTCCTGTTTAATTCTGAATAACTCATCTTTCCTATTCCTTACATGGTAATACTCCTGATATTTTTCTAAAAACACAGTTTCCATTTGATCCCAAGTTCGAATGGAATTTGGCTCTAAGATAATGAACCAGCGTAATGTTGAGTCCTTGAGTATTGAGGGAAAAACCTTAAGTTTCTAATTGTTATTTACATAGTCATAGGTTTGACACACTACTTTGAATTCAAACAAAAACTGATTAGGATCTTCAGATACAACACCTCAGAGGGTTGTAAGTACTGAAGGTGAAATGGTTTTCATGGGAGAGTTTTGTGTTGGATTCAAATGGATAGGATATTCAAATGTTCTAGAAGGTTGGGGCATATCCTGATCATCTCCTTCATTATGGACATAGCCATGTTGGCCATCTCTATCTATATTGCCTCCCTATGCCATAGTTTTCGGTTCCTTAGTTAAACCTATCCAAATTTCTCTCTCAAGAGGTCCAATATCCTTTGTTGATAATGAGTCTGATGATTCTTCTTTCTTAGGATGTTCTAATGATGATACTGGTGATTTTTCTTTCTCAAAATGTTCTAATGATGGTGAGATTGGTGATTTTTCTTTCAATCTTTCTGGTAATTCAAACACATGTGATTCACCCCTTAGGCGTGAAGATATCCTTAATGGAACAATCCAGGGATCCCTTTGGGTAATTCTACCTTTTTCATCCCTATACTTACTCATTCATTTTTACTCTTAAATGACATAAATTATAGGTCAATAGTTGTTACTTTAACCAACTGTTATATTCAGATTTTATCCTGAATCTTCATAGCTCAGTCTAATTAACAGCTATTGGACTATTATCACCTTCTAGAAACACAATTCCTTGGCAACGATGCAAAAATGATGCGTAGTCATTATACACATCATTAATTCTCAATGAATTTTTCAATCCAAGGTAGTGTACAAGGCTATCTGCAAAAGAAGGGGTGAACAGGGTTATAACTTAGGTCAATCTGGAGCAACAAGTCTTATTGGTGAAATCGATTGTGTGGGGGATTTAGGGCATTCCTATCTCTAAATTGCATAAATTAAAACTTAATATAAGTTGCAAAAATGGAAACTAATCATTAACTACAGAAATGAAATCCTAATTACAATTGGAGAATGATACCTAATTATGTTGCAGAAATAACAGTTGTAGAATTAGAAGTTTGATTATAATTGCAGAAAAGAAATCTATTTACTTTTTCAGCAATGGAAACCTAATTATAGCATAGAAATGAAACCCTGTCAAGGCTCTTGAATGAGAAGGTTGTCAATCTTCTGTGCAGGGGTTGACAAAGAAACATAAAATGCAAGAAATTACAAAAAATAGTAAATTCTGGAAATGACAGTCTATAATAAATTGAAAGCTTTGCTAAAAGTGGATATTACAACCAAACCATTAATCACAAGATTAATATAAACATAAAATAAGCTAATATTGCAAATACCATTAGTTTTTTACAAAGGAATGAAATGACAAGTTCTACAACTCATTATGCTACAACAAAATCAGAATAAAAACCTGTTGTTAGTCCTCCTAGGTCTGGAAGTGGCCATCCTCCTTATCCAGAAGAAGGTATGAGTCTCTCTCTCTAAATCTTACTCACACTCATTTACAAGCAATATGAAATAGAAATAGTACACTTTATTGATTCAAGAACATGATTACAATAATTTTGCTGAAAACCTGTTACAGGACTATAACAGTCACTTTTTTGATTATTGCCTATTTTCTCCTATATTTCTCTACTCTCTGCTTTCTCTATCCTCTACTAGCTCAACCTGAATGGGAGCCATATTTATAGATGTCCTAAGATCTACTAACAACTGAGAATATCTCAAAATATCTAATCCTATTATGCTGCAACAATTCCTGGTTTTATCTTAGAAGAAGATCAAACTTGATCCTTCCATAAATGGTGGCTTTGGCCGGCAAAGATGACAAAATCATATGGGAGATATTTTCCCTTACCCTTTTCAATATTTATTTCCTTTTTTCCAGCATCAAAAATTGGTCAATAAGTCAAAAAGCACATTTTATTTTCATTTCGAAGATAAGTGGCTCATTTCGAAGAGACTACAATTCTCATTTCGAAGATCCGCTCATTCTAAAAACACTGTGTTTTCTCATTTCGAATATATCTGTTCATTCCGAAGAGACTTTGAAATGAACAAACGTGTGCTCTTTAAATTATTTCCTCTACAATTCTCATGTGGGTTATTTCTCATGATCAGATTCCAATGGTCTTCATCTCTTTCCATATGTGAATTCCATGCCTTGCCATTTATTAGCAGCTGGCTAGAATTTACATGGGAAAAACTAGTTTTTGCTACACAGTAACAGTTTACTTGCACTGTTGCCAGATTTAGGTCAAATAAATGCTTGATAAATATCAAAACATGATTAGTGAAATGTTGCTATCAACCTAAGCATATCTCATTTAGCAAGTCATAACAAAATAACATAAAACTTATGCAAAAAGCTATAAAAATTAGAATATAGTATTTCAGATACATTTATCATGCAAATAGTTAATACACAACATATTGAATTAACTTAAATAGCATATTAGATTAAACATAAGAGTTTGTAGGCAATTTTAGTATTCAAAACATGTTATGATTGAGGCATTTCCAGACCTCATCAAATACTGCCAGCCCAATTTGCATTTGTATATGTTTTGAGTGAAAACCTATCACTTTTGGGATACCAAAGCCCAAAGTCCATAGTTCCTTTTAGATACCTAAAAATTATTTTTACTGCTGCTACATGTGTTTCCTTGGGTGTTGCTTGAAATCTTGCTACTAATCCCACTGACTACACTATATCTAGTCTTGTAGCTGTAACATATAGTAAAATACCAATTATGGATATAGTCTCTGATATGCCTCTAGAGATTCATCATACTTACTCAACTTGCACCCTGTGATCATAGGAGTACTTACCGGTTTGCAATCTTCTAACCTAAATTTTTTTAACATCTCCTTGATATACTTGGTTTGAGAAAGAAACACTCATCTTGATTATGAAATTTGAAGACCTAGAAAGAAGGATAATTCACCAAGCATGGACATTTTAAATTCACTTTGCATGTTCTTAGCAAATTCTTTGCACATTGTGTCATTGTTTCCTCCAAATATTATGTCATCAACATAAACAACTACTATTAGAAGATCATTTCCTTCATTCCTAATACACAACTTAATGTCTACGATTCCTTCCCTAAACCCTAGTTTCTATAGATACTTATCCAATCTTGAGTACCATGCTCTGGGAGCCTACTTTAAACCATATAGTGCCTTTTTTAATCTGCATACCTGATCTGATGTATCTGTTAGTATGAATCCCTCTAGTTGTTCTATGTAGACCTCTTCCTCTAGAACCTAGTTTAGAAAAGCTGACTTGACATCCATCTGATATACCTTGAAGTTCTTAAAACTTTTGAATGCTAAAAACATCCTTATGGACTCAAGTTGTGCTATAGGAGCAAATTTTTCATAAAAATCAATTCCTTATACCTGAGTATATCCTTTGGATACTAATCTTGATTTGTTACTGACCACTTGCCCCTCTTCATTCAACTTATTTTTGAAAACCCATTTTGTGCCAATCACATTTTTGTCCTTTGGTCATGGAACAAGTTCCCAAGTCTTGCTTTTTTCTATTTGATCCAATTCCTCATTCATTGCATTAACCCAAAATTCATCTTCACTAGCTTGAGTGAAATTTTTTGGCTCAATTTTAGATAGCAAAGAAATATTTTCTTGCTGATATGGTTTTATTATTCTTCTTCTTATATGTCTTTCATCTGGATCCCCGATAATATGATCTTTCATGTGATACTTCTGTACATACCTGGAAGGAGTCTTAGGAAGAAGCCTTCGCATTTCTTCTTCATCATTATCTAATTCCTCACAAAATTCTTCTGGACAGCATCCATCTTCGTGGTATATATATTGTTGAATTGATTCTCTGGAATCTATGTTTTTGTCAATAGTTACATTCATACTTTCTACCATAGTGCGAGTTCTTTTTTTGTAACATTTGTAAGCCTTACTTTTTGGAGAGTAACCAATAAAAACTCCCTCATCACATCTAGGATCAAATTTGGCCAAATTATGATCTTCCCATATTATGTAGCATTTGCTTCCAAAAATCTTGAAATGTTTTATAGTAGCAGGTCTGCCTTTCCACATCTCATAAGTATTTTTGTGGTAATTTACCCTTAATTGAGCCCTAGTAATTATATATACAACTATAGATACCACTTATTTCCAAAACCCATCTGATAACTTAGATTCATTTAACATAGCTCTAGCCATGTTTTCAACAGTCTTGTTATTTCTTTCAACTACTCCATTTTGTTGAGGAGTTCTTACTGTTGAGTATTCTCATTTAATTCCATGTTTTTCACAGAATTCTACGAATTCATTTGATGTGAATTCTCCTCCTCTATCTGATTGAAGACACTTAATCATTTTTCCTGTTTCATTTTCAACCAAATTTTTGAAAGCCTTAAATTTTTTGAAAGCCTCAAATTTTTCGAAAGACTCAAATTTTTTGAAAGGCTCTGACTTCTCTTTCAAAAAGGTTACCCATACCATTCTGGAGTAGTCATCTATAAAAAACATAAAATAGATCTCACCTTGAATACTTTGTGTTCTGGTAGGACCGCATAAGTTAGTGTGTATAAGACTCAAAGGCTCAAAAGTCATATAGCCTTTTGGTTTATAAGTTGTCCTAGTTTGCTTTCCATGTTGACACGGTCCACAAATTGTATTTTGTGGTCTTATTATTTTGGGTAAATCTCTAACTGCTTGTTTATTGATTATGTTGACTATGTTGTCAAAATTTAGATGACCCAAAATTCTATGCCGTAGCTAGCTCTCATCATATTGTGACATAAAGCACTTTTTCCTTTGATTTCATCTAGCATGTATAAGTTGTTTGCGGTCCTTTTTGCATTTGCAATAATTCTTCCTGTTTCTATTTTCCTTATCTCACATCTATCTGGATGAAACGTGACCATATATCCTTGATCACAAAGTTGAATTATGCTCAAAAGATTGTGTTTTAACCCTTTGACATACAAAACATTCTTAGTTTTTATTTTTCCATTGTCTAGACTTAGAGTACCTTTCCCAATAATTTTTGTTGATCCATTGTCACCAAAACTTACTGACCATCTATTTGTTTCCTTTAGAATGATGAACTTATCTTTATCTCCTGTCATGTGACTAGAACAACCATTTTCCAAATACCATTGTTCATTTATATCTTGAGCATGTAGGTATGTTTGAACTATCATAGAGTTTGCCCTAACATTCTTCCTAGTTGTTGGAATAATTTTTCTAGATTTTGAAATTATCATTTTACACCATCTAGCCTTGTGTCCAAAATTATTGCATTTGTAACATATAACATCATCATCATCCATGAGTGGTGCAAAGGAATTGAAATTTCTATTGTAAGCAGCATGATGAATACATTGAGTAGCTCTATGTCCATATTTATTGCAAGAAAAACAATGACCATGGAAGAAGTTATGTAACCTATTTGGAGACCTTGGGTATTGTGATGAAGTGATATTCCTTTTGTGATTAACCTTTATCCAAGGTTCTTCTTTTCTTATTTCCTTTGCTTGCTTTTATTTGTTTGACATTTATATCTTTTTGAAGACTGATTCCTCTTTTTTTTCTTGTAGAATCTTAGTCTCTTCAGCTTTACTTTTTAGGAGAACAATTTTTGCTTCCAATATTTCACATTTTGTTTCTTTGGCTTTCATAAGATCTATCACATATTGCTTAATTTTTCTTCCTTCTTCCACTTTGACCTTAAGTTCTATGATATTCTGAAGGAACTCCACTCTTGCTTCTTTATCTTCCTAAATTTTTTCTTTCAAGTTTGAATTTTCTTCTCTAAGTCTTTCCAATTTTCTAAGAGTAGAAAAGAACTCTTCTTTCATATCAAACATAGTCTCTACTTCACTCTCTAAAGTTGTGTGTGCTTCCAAAGGATCCTCTTCCAAGTTGTTAGACTTTCACAAAAAGACCCGCTCTGATATCAATTGAAGAACATGTGCTTATACTGAGAGGGGGGGTGAATAGTATAACATAAAAAAATTTCCCAAATAGAAGCATCAACATAAATGAAACCATAAACATCACACAAAGCATCACACACATAAGAGACACCATTTTAATGTGGTTCACCCAATGTGGGCTACCTCCATAGAGAAAATATTTCTTCTAAATATTTCTCAAATGGTCTCTTGGGAATCCTTCCCAAATTACAATGTTTATGGACCTCGGTCCAAAGGAGATGCTGATCCCCTAATCTCAAGTTCATGGATATCTTCCATAGGATAACTCTTTCCCCTTATGTTCTGGCTAGTGATCTACTAGAAGACTCTATATCTATGCTGCTTTGATTGGTAGATCTCTCTCCACTTGAAGACTTCTCACTCAGATATGTATTCAATTATCCTGGCTACTGGATATCTATCCACTGAGACTCTGTCCTCTATACTCTGTCACCTTCAAAGCTCTATCTCAATACTGTACCAAACATTGTTCTTTCGGTCTAGCACAGTTCTGCTCAATCTCTTTCACTAAACATAGTATAGTCGGTCTAGTATAATTCCGCTCAATAGGTTCACTTAGAACCTGCTCAAATCTGCTCAACATGTTCACATAAAAATTTGTCTAAATCTGCTCAATAGGTTCACACAAAACTTGTTTAAATCTTCTCAACAAATCCTATCTAGGACTTGCTCAAATCTGCTTAGTAAGCTTTCACAAAAGCTTAACTCATATCAGTCCACAAGCCTTCTCAAAGACTTATCTCAATCACATAGAATCATAAAGAGATTTTTTAGAGACTCAATATGTTCTAAGCTCAATGTACAATCAATATATCAAATCAATCTCATAGAAGCATAAAGAGAATTTTTAGAGACTCTATATGTTCTATACTCAAATCTCAATCTCAACTCAATAGAAGCATAAAGAGAATTGTTAGAGACTCTATATGTTCTATGCTCAAATCTCAATCTCAACTCAAATCAGAATATTGAATAGTTTGTTTCTAAAAACTTTAACAATCACATACATCCACTTGACTAGTATTAACCACCTCAAATCAACCAATCAACTCAAGGAACAATCCTTCCTCACAAACCCTGGTCCAATCATGTATTAACCAACTCAAAATGTTTCCAACAATGCTCAATCACAATTTTCACATAACAAAGATACTCAAGTCTAGCAAATTGTTAGGTTTCATAATTTATAGGTAAGGTATTGAAGTGGACCCTTCTAAGATAGTGGTTATCACTGAACTACCTCCTCTTCACACCTTTATCGAGTTGTGTAGCTTGCAAGGTAGACTTCAAGCTGTTTGTTTATTCATAGATTAGTTAGCTAATAAGTGTCATCCCTTTCTTAAGCTTAAGAAATATGTTGCATTCCAATGGGATGTTGAGTGTCAGCATGCTTTTGATGAGCTCAAAAGGTATTTCACCTCCATTCCAGTCTTAGTTATACCTAGATTAGATAAGCATTTGATGCTTTACATAGAAGCCATAGCTCATGATTTGGGAGCCTTTTTGGCTCAACATAATGATAAAAAAATAGTGAGATATCTACTATATTAGTGTAACCTTGGTTAGGTATGGTCGATATACTCCTTTAGAGAAGATTTGTCTTGCCATGGTGTTTTCTTCCCAAAAGCTAAGACACTACATGCTCAGCCATAAGATATTGGTAGTTGCAAATTTTAATTCTTTGTGCTACTTAATTTCTAAACCCCACATTTTAGATCAAGTCAATAAGTGGGTTTTAGCCCTTAGCGAGTTTGACCCAGCCTTAATAGTTTAGAATGTTGAAGAACATGTGCTTATACTGAGAGGGGGGGGTGAACAGTACAAAATAAAACTTTTTTCCAAATAGAAGCATCATCATAAATAAAACCATAAACATCACACAAGGCATCACATACATAAGAGACACCATTTTAATGTGGTTCACCCAATGTGGGATACCTCCACAGAGAAAATATTTCTTCTAAATATTTCTCAAATGATCTCTTGGGAATCCTTCCCAAATTACAATGTTTATGGACCTTGGTCCAAAGGATATGTTGATCCCCTAATCTCAAGTTCATGGATCTCTTCCATAGGATAACTCTTTCCCCTTCTACTCTAGCTAGTGATCTACTCAAAGACTCTGTCTCTATGCTACTTTGACTGGTGGATCTCTCTCCACTTGAATACTTCTCACTCAAGTTTGTCTTCAATTGTCCTGGTTGTTGGATCTCTATCCACTGAGACTCTGTCCTCTATACTCTGTCACCTCCAAAGCTCTATCTCAATATTGTACCAAACACAGTTCCATCGGTATAACATAGTTCTTCTCAATATCTTGCACTAAACACAATATAGTCGATCTAGTACAATTTTGCTCAATAGGTTCACTTAGAACCTACTCAAATCTGCTCAACAGGTTCACACAAAAACCTATCTAAATCTACTTAATATGTTCACACAAAACCTATCTAAATATGCTCAACAAATCCTCTATAGGACTTGCTCAAATCTTCTTAGCAAGCTTTCACAAAAGCTTAACTCAAATCAGTCCACAAGCCTTCTCAAAGACTTATCTCAATCACATAGAATCATAAAGAGAATTGTTAGAGACTCAATATGTTCTAAGCTCAATGTAAAATCAATATATCAAATCAATCTCATAGAAGCATAAAGAGAATTTTTAGAGACTCTATATGTTCTATACTCAAATCCCAATCTCAACTCAATAGAAGCATAAAGAGAATTTTTAGATACTCTATATGTTCTATGCTCAAATCTCAATCTCAACTCAAATCAGAATATTGAATAGTTTGTTTCTAGAAACTTTAACAACCACATACATCCGCTTGACTAGTCTTAACCACCTCAACTCAACCAATCAACTCAAGGAACAATCCTTCCTCACAAGCCCTAGTCCAAGCATGTATTAACCAACTCAAAATGTTTCCAACAATGCTCAATCACAAGTTTCACATAACAAATATACTCATGTTCTTTTCTAACTCAGGTTCAAGTTCATTTCATCATTAATGGTCTTCAACAACAATACTCACAAAACACGGTTTAAATATAACTCACAAACCAGAAAACCTTGAAGCATTCAACCAATCATATTCACAAAGGAAACCATAATCAATCCTTTTCTCTCCAATGATATTTTAGAAATCAACCACCACAAACAATCAATAGGAGAATGTGCCCATACCTTTTTGATGCTAATAAGTTGTCCACAAAATCTACCACACTTAATCATAACTTTCCTTTTCAATATTAATAAGGGTTAGTGGTCTTTAAATAATAACAATAAAAGCATAACTTAATTTACACCCTTTTCACTCCAACTTCATAAACACATCCATCAAAGTCTATTTTAATAATAACCCTTATTAAGAATAACTCACAATAAATCTCTCAAAATTACTTTAACAACAAATCCTTATTTCTCCTAAAATCAATTCTCCATTTCCATCAAAATAAAACATAAATCAAATATGCTTTTGTAATAATAATCACAACCCTAATGATAAAATTTAATTCCCATTAAATACCTTATAACTCCAAACTTTAGGGCTAATAAAAATTATTAAAGGCAAAAACGTAAATACCTCTCAAGGGGATTCGAACCCCTATCCACCACACACCATGAGCGTCTTAGCCACGGCTAAGATTCCAACCGAGCCAAAGCACTCATTGGAAAAGCAAAGGCCAAAAAGGCCTTTAATCTTCCTCTGCCTATCGCAAAGGACAAAGCACTAAAGCGCTTCCCACACACTATCGTTAAGGGGATTCGATCCCTGATATTTGCGCTACCCATTAGTAAAATTGATACGCCAAAGCACCACGCCTCATACCATGTTTGAGATTTCCTAATCTTTGCGCTTTCTTCTTTGCTTCCTTTTCAACAATTCACACGAGCTCTTTCGAATTTCCAAGGCAATTAACACACGAGAGCAAGGATGATTATTTGGTTTAATTGCCACCCCTTTATATAGTGTTTAATAACACATTAAAGACATTGGGGGAAATATTAAAATTATATTTGCATGATGACATCGATGGGAAAATTTCCATTTAAATTTGAATTTAAATTTTAAATAATTAAAATTTTAACCAAACATTAAAACTCAAATAACTCCATCATCAGGGCACTTTTTTTGACGAAACGAAAGCCCAATGTGGGTTTTAAGAAAAACCCAGATCAAATATACTATCCATGGTTTTAAATAAAATATTTTATTGCTCTATTGACATCAATGACAACATTTCAACTTAGGGACTCAAAATGTCCAACAAATGCTATCAAGGGTCAAGTGATTGTTGATAAATTAGCCTCTACTCCCCTAGAAGTTACCCATCCTTTGGTTTTCAAGTTTCCCAATAAGTTCCTTTGCATAGTAGCCAAAGAGCATAATTATTAGGCTTTGTATTTTTATGGAGCCCAATGCATGAAGGGCACTAGCACTGGAGTTGTTCTAGTTACCCCACAAAACAACTCATTCCCTTGTACTTCAATATTCATTTCTCTTGCATAAAAAATACTATAGAATATGAAGCCTTGATAATTGGTCTTAAAGCATCCTTAGCCTTGTATCTTAGAGTTCTCTTTTTCTTTGGTGAATCTCAACTTTCGTTCAATTAGATTAATGTTGTTTATCAGACTCAAGATGATAAGCTAAAACTTACAAAATGATTATCACCAAGATTTTGTCCACATTTGATCAGGTGATCTTAGAGTCTGTCCCTAGATCCTCCAACCACCATACATATGCCATAACCACTACTACATCCTTTTTCCCTTTTGAATTGGAAGATGATCAAGCATCGATTATCATTAGACAACTTTAGGATCCCGTATCACTCGATTCTTGTATTGTTCTATTAGATATTTTGGCCATTGAAATTTCCCCACATCAATCATGGTATACAAATCCTTAAAGATAGTTTGATTCCTAATGGTTTAGATCATAATTAGTGTAATATTTTACGCAAAATAGCATATCGATTCATTATAATTGGAAATACTTTATATATATGTTCTTTTGAAGGCATCCTCTTGTGATGCCTTAACTTTGATGAAGCTTGACTACATCTTAGTGAGGCTCATGAAGGTTCATGTGGAGGCCATTTTAGTGGTAGTTCCATTGCCAAAAGGATCCTTCAAATGGGGTACTATTGGCCTTCCATGGAGAAAGATGCATGTGACCATGTTCGATGTTATGACAAGTGTCATCACCATGACAACTTTGTTCATGCTCCTTCTCAACACCTTTAGGTTATTTCTTCCTCTTCGCCATTTTCCATGTGGGGATTGGAAATTATAGGGAAGATTAACCCAACATCATCTGATGGTCATAATTTTATCATAACAGCAAAATAGTACTTCACTAAATGGGTTGAAGCCATGCCCTTGACCATGGTGACTAGAGCTCATGTTTCCAAGTTCATCTTCAATTAGATCCTTTGTAGGTTTGGGATTCCTTCAGTGATTTTTTCTAATAATGGCACTCCTTAAGAATAAGTATGTCCATAAAATTTGTGCTAAGTACAAAATTCAGCATAGGTAGTCAAATCCATATTATGCTTAGGGTAACAAACAAGCCAAAGTATCCAACAAGTCCTCGATCCAGGTTCTCAAGAAGTTGGTTAGTAAGATTGATTATGAATGGCATATCCAGCTTTATCCAACTTTATGGGCCTTTCGTACTAGTGTGCAAAATCCTATAGGTTCTTCTCTATACACCTTGGTCCATGGGACTGAGGTGGTCTTTTCATTTGAGTCATATATTCCTTCTTTACACATCTTGTTGCAATATGCCTTGGTCAATTATGAGTATCACTTTGATAATTTGTGCCAATTGGAGTTGTTGGATGAAAAGTGCATTCACACCTTAGAGCATTTGTGAGCCTATCAAAATAGGCTCAAGTGATCTTACTCCAAGATAGTTTGCAACCATTCTTTTGAGGTTGTGGACCTTGTCCTCGAGGAAAGCCAAAAGAACACCAATGCTTGTTTTGATCTAAAAGGTAAGTTTCAACCTAACTGGTTACGTCCCTTTATCATAACAACCAAATTTGATTCAGTGACCTACCATTTAGCTTATTTAGATGATAAATAACTTAAATAACCAATGAACATAATGCATCTAAAGAGGTACTATACATAACTTGGCACTTTGCATTTTCAAATTGCATTTAGCTTAATTTTTATACTAGATTTGATTTGCTTGACTGTCTTGCATGGTTTACCTAAAAATTTGTTCTTCTTTGCATTTTTATTGTCATATCATTGCATTGTTGCTTGACCATATTTGCATGATTGCTTGATCATATAGATTTTTGGAGATTTCATCAGGATGGCAATTGATAACACCTAGTTAGGTCGCAGCTCACATGCATTGTAATATGTTGGACATTTTGAGTGATAAGTTGTCATTGATGTCAAGAGTAAGTGGTCATTGATGTTGAACTAACATCACCAGTCAGTACTAGTTTCAGTTGGTAGCATCCGTTTCGGTTTTAGTTTTAAGACCCGGTTCCATAAAGTTAGATGAGGTTCAAAGTGCAAGAAAAAGCCCAAATAAATAATATTATAATATTCTTTTATAAAATTATACAAAGGAAGTTAAAAATTAATTATAAATTAATTTATTATTTAATTTATTTAATTTATAAAGTTATTTAAATTAATTATTAATTATAAATTAATTTCAGCTAAGGTTAAATAACCCTAAGGTGGGTTATTAAAAATAAAATTCAAAATTATATTTTGAATGACATAGCATCGACGTGAGTGAAGTTTAAAAAATGTGTATATAAGGAGGAACTCCCACACTACCAAAGATCACCATGCCTTTGAAATACATTGTAAGCTTTGTAATTTGCGCTGCATCCAAGGAAGAAAGAATATGCGAATTTGTGGAAAGACAAACGATAGTGAAGGTATAAGAGGAAGGAGTTCTACCTTCCTTCACATGGGCCTTAGTAGCCCACGCAGTGGGCTCCCAAGCACTAAAGTGCTTAGGATAGAGGAGACGATGAATTGAATCTTGTCGAATCCCATTTTTGGGGAAGTAAGAGGTATGCTTTGATATTGGTCACCGAAAATTGTGGGAATATAGTTTGGGCATTTAAAAATTAATTTTTGCATATTTTTATTTGGTTCGAAGGTTGCAAGGAAGTTATAAGTATTTTGCAAAATTGAATTTTTAATGTTATTTGCTCAAAGGTGTTGAAAGGATTATAAGGTGTTTGGTTGATATTTTATGGTGTTGGATATTATTTTAAGTTGGAGTTTATAAGGTGTATCAAAGAAATTATTTTTATGTATGTTATGATGAGTGTTATTTTTAAAAGGGAGAAATAAGACATAAATTGAGTTGTGATTATTTTGTGTCTAAGGGAATATTTTTGAGAAAGTATTGAAGTGATAATGTTGTGTTTAACCTTTGAAATTGGAAAGAAGGAAATTGTAATTACGACATGTTTTTCCAAAGGCACTTTGACATCCAAACAAAATGTATGGGCATATTATTCCTAGTGAGTGAATGTTGAATGTTGTGTATGAAAATTTGGAGTGAAGAATTGTTTGGCTAGCATTGTTGAGAGTATTTTTGTTTATTGCTTCAAGGTTTTCTAGAATTAAGAGTTGTTGATAAAACCTTGTTTTATAAGCATTTTTGTTGAAGTGAGTTGTTGAGTGAAGAACTTGAACTAGGGTTTGCAAAGAACATGAGTATCATTGTTATGTGAGTGGTTGATAAAGCATTGCTGGAAATATTTGAGTGAGTATTCATATGCTTGGACTAGGGTTTGTGAGCAAGGATTATTTCATTGAGTGATTGGTTGAGCCTAGTCAAGTGAATGTGTGAAGTGATTGTTCAAGTTATGTGAAACAAATTATTCTATATTCTGAATTGAGTTGAGAAAGTGTTTGAGTATTGAGGTGAATGTGAAGCATATTGAGTCTCTAACAATTCTCTATATGTTTCTAAGAGAGTGATTGAAAGTGATTGAGTATTGAGGTGAATGTGAAGCATATTGAGTATCTAACAATTCTTTGTATGTTTCTAAGGGAGTGATTGAAAGTGATTGAGCATTGTGATGAATGTGAAGCATATTGAGTCTCTAAAAATTCTCTTTATGTTTCTAAGAGAGTGATTGAAAGTGATTGAGCATTGTGATGAATGTAGAGCATATTGAGTCTATAACAATTCTCTTTATGTTTCTATGAGATTGGAAAAGTTCTAGTGAGGACTTGTTGAGCAGATTTGAGGTAAGTATTTGAGAAGATTGTTGGAAATTTGAGTTATTTTATGTTGTCATTGATGTCACATGGATCACATTGAGTTTTGGTGGCCAAAGCATTTCATAAATAAGCATTTATGATATTTTGGAGAGCATTGATATATATAAGGTTTTTGTGAAAACCAAGGTAGGCAAAATAAAATGTTTTATTTAAAACCATGGATGGCAGATTTGAAATGGGTTTTTATTAAAACCCAAATTGGATTTTTGTTTCATCGAAAAATGTGCCCCGGTGATGGAGATATTTATTTTTAAATATTTAGTTTAAATTTTAAATTATTTATAATTACAATTTAAATTTTAAAATTAAATATATTTTATAGTTTGAGAGTTGTGTTTAAACCTTGTTTTATAAGCATAGTTGCTGAAGCCCATTGGTTATGCAAATAACTTGAGTTAGAAAAGAACATGAGCATCATTGTTATGTGTGATTTGTGGTTGAGCATTGTTGGAAATATTTGAGTTGGTTGATACATGCTTGGACTAGGGTTTTGTGAGAAAGAGTTGTTCCTTGTGGTGATTGGTTGAGTTGAGTTTATTGGGCCTAGTCAAGTGATTGTGTGAGGTGATTATTCAAGTCCCATGAAACAAATAATTCTATAATTCTTATTTGAGTTGAGATTGAGCTTTGAGATTAGAACATATTGAGTCTCTAAAAATTATCTTTATGCTTCTATAAGACTTGAGTTGAGTTGAGATTGATTTGAGTTGAGATCATTGTGGATCATTGTTGTCATCCATTGTGGAGTGCATTGCCTTTCACTATTGAGTTCATCATTGAGCCTTGACTTCATAAATTTGTGGATGATATTAGAGTGCTACTTGAGCATGATTGGTTGAGCCTTGAGAAGGCTTTTGGGATAGATTTTTGGACGGATTTGTGGCAATTTTTGTATTATTGATTGAACCTTTGAGAATACTTTTGGGACATATTTGGGACAACATTTAAGAGAGTTCTTGGTGAGCTTGTTGAGCAGATTTTGAGCAAGTTCTTAGTGACCTTGTTGAGCAAATTTTGGGCATGTTCTTAGTGAGCTTTCTAGATCTATTTTGGGCAAGTTCTTGGTGAGCTTGCTGAAGTGATTTTGGGCAAGTTCTTAGTGAGCTTGCTAGAGAATATTTTGGGCAATTCTTGGTGAGCTTACTAAAGTGATTTTGGGCAAGTTCTTAGTGATCTTGCTAGAGTAGATTTTGGGCAAGTTCTTAGTGAGATTGCTAGAGCAGTTTTGGGAAAGTTCTTAGTGAGCTTGCTAGAGCTGTTTTGGGTAAGTTCTTAGTGAGCTTTCTAGAGTAGTTTTGGGCAAGTTATTTTATGAGCTTTCAGAAGAAGATCAATGGATTGCCTATCTGAGTAGATCAGTGTATTGCCTAGCTTTGAGCAGATCATAGTAATCATTTGTATTGGGATAAGGATCCTTATTTATGTGTGAAATATTATAAGGAGATTATCTTTTGGAGTACCCCACATTGGGGGAACCACATTAAATCTTATGTCTTAATTGTGTGTGGTGATTTGTGCACTTGTTTACTATTGCTATCTATGTCATTAATGCACATTGCTATATTTGGTTATTGCAATTAAGGACACTAATTGATATTTGGAAAGAAAGTAAAAAGTGGGTTCTATACTGTTCACCCCCCCTCTCAGTATAAGCTTGTGTTCTTCAATTGGTATCAGAGCTGGTTCCTTCGGAAAGGCTAACAACTTGAGGGTAGATTATACAAGAACACATATGGCTTCACAAAATGGATTATCTACAAATAAGGCTCCAATGTTTGACGATAACAATTATGTTTTTTGGAGCATGAGAATAAAGAACTACTTGATATCACAAGGATTTGAGGTATGGAATATGGTTGAAAAATAATATAAGGTTTAAGGTGATCTCGAGGTAGATAAGTCTATCAAGAGATTGGTTGAGATCAATGCAAGGGCAATGAATTGTATTTTGAGTGGGCTACGTGAAACATATTTTGTGAAGGTCATGGTATGTAATTCAGCTAATGAAATGTGGACCAAGTTGTGTAATACTTGTGAAAGGGATTTCAAGGTAAAGTTGGAAAAACTACAAACTCATAGAAAAATATTTGAGGAATTGAAAATGGAAGATTATGAAGATATTGTATAGTTTTTACTTAGAGTTGATGAGATTACTAACACCATGAGAGGCCTAGGATTTGATATGAAAGAATCAGAAGTGACTCAAAAGGTTTTGAGATCACTTCCCATGAAGTATGATGCAAAGGTTTCAACAATAGAAGAAACAATGGATATCAAAAAGCTAACAATGGAAGAACTACAAGGAACTCTCATAGCTTATGATATGAGGGTGAGTAAGTAGTAGGTTCCAATAAAAGAGACTGCATTCAAGGCTTCATAGAAAAATAAAGGGAAAGTTCTAGATACAGATAAAGATTTAGATAATGATGAGGAAGCTAACTTCATCAAAAGAAAAAAGGACTTAAGAAATTACAGGGATATGAAGAAAGTCAAATGCTACAAGTGTGGTGATTTTGGTCACTATGCACACAAGTGTCCACATGAAGAAAATAGTGATGATGAAAAATAGGGTCACAGAAGAAAATAAGATGGAAAGTATAAGCATGACAAAGATAACAAGTACAAGCAAAGCAAGTATGAGAAGAAGAAAAGTTTTCGTAAGATAAAGAAAACTTTCTACATTGTAGAAGCAAGTGATAGCTCAGATCACAGTGATAGAGACAAGTCAGATGATGAAAAGGAAGAACATCTATTCCTAGGAATAGAGGGTGAAAGAGAACAATGCTTTGTGTGTGGTCAAAGAGATCATATATCAGGATATTGCAATGGCTTCAGTGATAGTGAAGATGAGATGACCCATCAAGAAAATAGTTATGGTCAAAGAAATCCTGAAATTTTGTTTGCTATAGAATATTATAATGATCTTAGTGATAGTGAAGATGAAGAAGGGTTTTTCTATGGGATAAAATAAGTAGAAGAAGAACATTCACTCCAAACAGAAGAATTTAAGCAAGAGAATAGTGTAAGAAAGACAGATGTCTTAGTTGATCTAAAGGAAGACTTCAATGATATCCATGAGCAACTACAAGAGGTTAAGGAGAATCTAAAAGAATTGAGATGTTTCATACTTGAGAAGTTTGATCCATCACATGACTCAAAAGGTCAAGATATTTTCACTAAGAAGGAAACATGTATTTCAGAGACAATAAATATGGATGCCAATGAAGAGAAAGAAGAGGAAGGTCCCAAAGCACCAAAAGTCTCATATTTTAGGTTTGGGGAATCACACTCAAAAGGAAAGGAAGTTCTAAAATATGAAGCCAAGGAAGCACCTAAGTGTTATGAAGAAAGTTCCAAAGTTCCTATGGCTCCAAATATGCAGTTTGGATCTTGTTTTGAGATAGGTGAATCAAGTTCAAAAGGAAAATAAATACTTGAAGAAGAAAGCAAGGAAGAAACTAAGAGGATTTAGATACTACAAATAAAGTTCAAGGATGCAATGCACAAGTTGAAAATTATCATAAGGATAATGGTCAATAAAGGTATGAGGAACCAAGGCATGAAAAAAGGGTTTTTCAAGGACTTTGTTTTTCTTGTAATGGATTTGGACACAGGGCTATACACTGCAGGATCCATGGATCAAAGAAGTTTGATTTTGTTAGAATAAAATTCAAAGGAAGAAGGTCTGGTTTTGAAGGACATTGATTCTTATGCAACATGATTGGTCATAGAGCTTCTCAGTGCAAATAAAATGAGCAACATGATTTTTGTTTTAGAGCTACACAAATCAGAAGTCATGGTCATAATGGTCATGAAAACAAAACTTCACAATACAGGGTTCAAGAAAGGAATGGATATGGAAATTATTTCAAGAAAGAATTCAGGATATAGGCACCATACAAAGTCTACAATATCAAGTGTTTTAATTGCAATAACTTTGGACATATTGAAAAATGGTGTAGGACTCAATTCCAAACAGGTTCAAGACAAGAAGGTCAAACAGGTTCAAGAAAATAAGGTCAAACAAGTTCAATACAAGAAGATCAAGTAATTCATCAAGAGAAGGATATCAAAAAAATATGGAAGGAAGTTGATAGAGGAAAAAAACAATATAATATGGGAGTAAAAGTACTCCCACCCCAAAATTCATCACCTCAAGAGAGAAGGTGGTGAGGGGGATAAGCTAAAGAGTCATATATTTTAGCCCCATAGGTGTCCCTTTTGTCATTGATGTCAAAGGGGGAGAGCATTGAGTTAGGGGGAGTAGCCTCCATAGAGAGTATTGAGTCAGTGGGAGCAACTTTGATTCTCAGAGATGGTTTTTGCAGTGATTGTGGTTTTTGCATTAGAGGTGTTGCCATCAATGACAAAGGGGGATATTGTTGGCAATTTGAGTTATTTTATGTTTTCATTGATGTCA
Organism: Wollemia nobilis; assembly: GCA_028583015.1. NCBI lineage: Eukaryota > Viridiplantae > Streptophyta > Pinopsida > Araucariales > Araucariaceae > Wollemia > Wollemia nobilis. The sequence goes on along the minus strand of JAQPPZ010016677.1, from coordinate 11,241,654 downwards.
CATGGATCACATTGAGTTTTGGTGGCCAAAGCATTTCATAAATAAGCATTTATGATATTTTGGAGAGCATGGATATATACAAGGTTTTTGTGAAAACCAAGACAGGAAAAATAAAAGGTTTTATTTAAAACCATGGATGGCAGATTTGAAATGGGTTTTTCTTAAAACCCATATTGGATTTTTGTTTCATTGAAAAAATGTGCCCCGACGATGGAGATATTTATTTTTAAATATTTAGTTTAAATTTTAAATTATTTAAAATTTAAATTTAAATTTTAAAATTAAATATATTAATTTTAGCACTGACTAAAGAAAGGAGGAAAGGTTATATTAATTTATAGTGCCGACATCTAAAGAAATATGAAAGACATATATATATGCCAACAAAAGCTTAGACTTTATGACTCCCAGTGCTTATTTTTTGAATGCCTTCGATTGGGGAACGAATTACGAAAAAGAGAGAAGTGTGACTTTGGTATATCAAAAAATCATTCGTGGAGTTTAATAAGATGCATAGGCATCTTTGGCCTAGTGGTTCCTGTGTTGTGTGTTACGTAGGAGGTCCTGTGATCGAGTCCTACCGTGGTTATTTGCTTTGTTGAAGTGCTTGAAGCGCTGTTAAGTTTTTTGAAGGGTGCAAAAGTTTATGATATAAGTTTTTTTTCGTGTCCCTTTGGACACATGAGGGCATGTGGGTTGGTTGTGGTTAAAGCGCTGAGCAAGGAGACGTCATGAGATCGAATCCCGTCAGGGACATATGCAAGTTAATAATTTTTTAATATATTTTATTTTGTCTAAAGTTACCTTAGGCGAAGTAAGGGTTGTGATGCATGTTTAGAAAAAGAGAGATTTCTAGTGTTTCTCCTTTTGAAAGAATATCCTATTATATATCGTTGGAAATATTATTTTGATAGCTAGTTGATTAACTTGCTTAGAGGGAGAAATAAGGTGTATGTAAAGAGATATTTATATTTTTGTAAAAGGGTTCAAAAGTGAAGGTTGTTTTGTTCTTTTTCAAAGGTGATTAATTCTTTCATGAGGGGACATATTGTATTTTATTGAGTAGGAGTGATAAGGTGTTATTTGGATATTATTGTTGTGATATTAATCATGATCTCTAACCCTTGTTAAAAGTTGAAAAAGAAGTTTGTTGAGTGTGGTAGATTTAGTGGACATCCAATAAGATATCAAAAGGTATGAGCAATATTCTCCATTGACTTTGTTTATGGTGGTTGATTTCTGAAATATCATTGGAGAGAAAAGGATTGATTGTGATTTCCTTTTCAAAAGTGGTTGGTTGAATGCTTCAAGGTTTTCTGGTTTGAGAGTTGTGTTTAAACCTTGTTTTATAAGCATAGTTGTTGAAGCCCATTGGTTATGCAAATAACTTGAGTTAGAAAAGAACATGAGTATCATTGTTATGTGAGATTTATGGTTGAGCATTGTTGGAAACATTTGAGTTGGTTGATACATGCTTGGACTAGGGTTTTGTGAGAAAGAATTGTCCCTTGTGGTGATTGGTTGAGTTGAGTTGATTGAGCCTAGTCAAGTGATTGTGTGAGGTGATTGTTCAAGTCCCATGAAACAAATAATTATATAATTCTGATTTGAGTTGAGATTGAGGTTTGAGATTAGAGCATATTGAGTCTCCAACAATTATTTTTATGCTTATATAAGACTTGAGTTGAGTTGATATTGATTTGAGTTGAGATCATTGTGGATCATTGTTGTCATCCATTGTGGAGTGCATTGCCTTTCACTATTGAGTTCATCATTGAGCCTTACCTTCATAAATTTGTGGATGAGATTGGAGTGCTACTTGAGCATGATTGGTTGAGTCTTTAGAAGGCTTTTGGGATAGATTTTTGGACATATTTGTGGTATTTTTTGTATGATTGATTGAGCCTTTGATAAGAATTTTGGGACAGATTTGTGGACAGATTTGGGATAACATTTGAGCAAGTTCTTGGTGAGCTTTTTGAGTAGATTTTGAGCAAGTTCTTGGTGATCTTGTTGTGCAGATTTTGGGCAAGTTCTTAGTGAGCTTGCTAGAGCGATTTTGGGAAAGTTCTTGGTGAGCTTTCTGAAGTGATTTTGGGCAAGTTCTTAGTGAGTTTGCTAGAGCAAATTTTGGGCAAGTTTTTGGTGAGCTTGCTAAAGCAATTTTAGGCAATTTCTTAGCGAGCTTGCTAGAGTAGTTTTGGGAAAGTTCTTAGTGAGCTTGTTAGAGTAAATTTTGGGTAAGTTCTTAGTGAGCTTGCTAGAGTAGTTTTGGGCAAGTTCTTGGTGAGCTTGCTAGAGTAGTTTTGGGCAAGTTCTTGGTGAGCTTGCTAGAGTAGTTTTGAGAAAGTTCTTGGTGAGCTTGTTGAAGCATATTAGTGGATTACCTACCTGAGCAGATCAGTGTATTACCTAGCTTTGATCAGATCAAAGTAATCATTTGTATTGGGATAAGGATCCTTATTTTTGTATGAAATATTATAAGGAGATTATCTTGTGGAGTACCCCACATTGGGGGAACCACATTAAATCTTGTGTCTCAATTGTGTGTGGTGATTTATGCACTTGTTTACTATTTCTATCCATGTCATTAATGCACACTGCTATATTTGGTTATTACAATTAAGGATACTAATTGAAATTGGTTTGGAAAGAAAGTAAAAAGTGGGTGCTATATTTTTAACCCCATATCTTAGTATAAGCTTGTGTTCTTCAAAGACTTGTGGAAAAATTTGTGTGATCTTTTGTGAAAAATTACAATACAAATTGAGAGCAGATTTGGATAATTTTTAGTGAGGACTTATTGAGTAGATTGAACAAGTTCTAGAGAGGACTTGTGGATATATTAGTGTGAGCTTTTGTGGAATCTTACAAGGCAGATTTGAGACAAGTCTTTGAGAAGACTTGAGTGTAGATTTGATTGATTGATTTGTTCAACCCTTGAGTTAAGGTTTTGGGAAGATCCAACAGAGTTGAGTTGATATTGAGTCAAGCTTTGTGTTAAATCTTGAGACAGAGATTAAGGATAGATTTGTGCTATAGACCGAAGGACTGTGATAAATTTGTGCTAGATAGAAGGACTGTGTTTAGTGTAGAGGATAGAGATTGAGGACATATTTGTGCTAGATCGAAGGACTATTTTTAGTGCAGATTTGAGATAAATATTTGAAGGTGATAGAGTATAGAGGATGATAGTCTCTAGTGGATAGAGATCCATTAGCCAAAGTAGTGAGGACAGGAGTCTTCAGTGGATAGAGATCCATTAGCCAGAGTAGTGGGGATAATAGTTCTTCTAGAAGATCACCAATCAAAGCTAAGGAGAAAGGATTTATCCTATGGATAGAGATCCACAAACTTGATTAGGGTATTGGTGTCTCCTTTGGATAGAGGTCCATAAATATTGTAATAGGGAAAGGATTCCCAAGATATTTATTGAGAAAATTTTAGTGAAATATTTTCTCCATGGAGTAGCCCACATTGGGTGAACCACGTTAATTTGGTGTCTCTATTGTGTTTGGTTATTTGTGCATTGATTTAATTATTGTTGTTGATATTGCTATCTATACATTGCATAATATTGGTTGGGAAATAAAAGTAAAAAGTGGTCTTATACTGTTCACCCCTCCCTCTCGGTATAAGCTTGTGTTCTTCATACTCATAGTAGGGCTCTTATAACTAGAGAATCCCCAAGCTAGGGCCCATCTCTGCATATTTTCATCCTTACATTTCATCCATATCTTATTCTTCTTTATTCTTCTCTTATATTCCTTAACCTTGAAAGTATAAAATGATCATTTATCTCTCTAAGTCAAGGGACATAGTTCTTCTTCAGTATGTCCTTTGTCCTTGAAATTTTTAATTATTTCTTATCCTCCCCAAGACAAAGGATATACATTCCTTCTTCTCTCTACTTTTGATTTTGCTTTGCTCACACCTTCTTATTGATCTTTCACTTGTTAAGTGGTCCTCATAAGATAGGTTAGATACCATATGGATATCATTTATGGTATTCATATGGTCGCTGACTATCTTACACACATCTCTTTACTCTTGAAAGGTCATTAAGGATGCACACATATACGTTTCTTTTATTTCTTCCTTCTTTCCATCTACTTCTAACACACACCTACTCACACTAATTGGTTATGCTTCGCTTTGCTCAAACATCTATTTGCACACACCACACCCCTATCAAGTGGTACTCATTTTTTGTAAATCAATAAAATATTTCACCCCATATAGGATAACTTCATGGTCACAAGCGAGGGGCAACCTCCATTCAACCATTTATGATCATACATTCTAGTAGGTATATATATTCATCTCTGGCCATTAGTGAGCACCACGCCCATAGTGGGTATCACTCCACACCTATCCATCTTCTAGGATAGCTTCATAACCATAAGCAAGAGGTAACCTCCTTTTGACCACTCGCGAGCACACATCTTTACAAGGGTTCTACTCATATTTATCTTTTTCCTTCATTTGACATTTTGGAGCTTTGATTTCTTCTTCTTATGCCTTTCTTCCTTCTATTATTGTTTATTTCTCCCCCCTTCTCTTTTCTTTCCATTCTTTCTTCTTTCCACCTGCTCACTGGTCCATTTCATTTTCTATTCATTTTAGCTTACATGTTAGATTGAATTTCATCTAGTTGGATTCATTCATGCATTTCATTTAGTTAGATTTCATGCATTTCATTAGTTAAGATAATTTTACATTATTTTAGCTAGGATCATTTTGCATTGCATTTGTTATGTTTGTGATTATCATGCTAAAAAAAACTTAAAAATGCAAGTAAATTCTAATCTTTCCTTTTTTTATCTTTTTCTCTCCTGTTTTTTTTTTTTGGCACCTTTTTCTTTTTTGTTGTTTGCCACTCTATTTTATTCTAAGTCCGTTGTTTTGAGTTTCCTTGGTAATTTTACATTCCTTCCAAAACTCGAGGGGCACCCTAGCCTAAGAGGCATTAATGTTCCTAATGACTCAATTTATATGTAAAATATTTAAGTATCTAGAATGACACCATTTTTGCACCACCCCTTTCTTCTAAATTGGCCATCTCTTTTTCCTTGTGTTTTTTGTCCTTTTTGCCCATAGGTGTCTACATCTTTCTTTGACGTATTTATTAGGCCATAAATGCATCAAAGAGGGGGTAAAATGTAGACCTAAAAAATTGACCCACCCAAATGAGTCATTTTTCCTTAGGATACCTAAGGATTCCCTCAAAATTGCTAGGTGCAAGTTTGATCCATTTTTCTTGCATTTTGCCTTGCTTTTCTTAACCTTGAACGAATTTATGCCCAGTAAATTATAGGGCATAGATTTGATAAATTTAGGATTTTTTCTAATTCTAAGATAACATTTTGGGGCATTGGCTTAATCAAGGTTAATTTTTTGTTTTCCCACATTTTAGCCTTCCAAACCCTCTATAAATAAAGGGATTGGATCCCCTTTTTCTCCCAATTATCCCTAGTTAATCAAGCTATCAATCTAAGAAAGTTCATGTAAAATAAGAATTCTTTTGGCTTCTTGTGCAATATTCTGGTTCTCTTGGTGCTTTTGTGTTCTATTGTTGGTGTGTTCCCTATGATCTGTAAGTGGAGAAAGCCTTGATGACAACTTGTCTTCTTGGAGGATATGTCTTCCACATTTTCTCTTGCTTCCTCCATAAGATCACCAGGTTGTTTCTTTGCATACATTTGTTCATTTATTCATATTATTTTGTGTTTGTTGCATTATTGGTTTTTGTTTTTGGGTTTTAGAACCCTCTATGTAAACTTGTGCTCTATCTTATACAGGGCACATATTCGGTAAAAACCCTATTTTTGCCTATCAAGCGCTCTACATCCATTTTCTCTCTATTACCAAATCCATGCTCGATAATTTAAAGGATGTGGATTCAATATAGTTAGATTTTGGGGTGGTTATTCATCCCCAAATTCTAGGATTTTTATTTGTGTACCCTTTGCATATTATTTCATCTCTATTTGCATCATGTTTTGATTTTTATCATTATTTTTTTCTTACATTTCATATTGCATTAGCTTGGGGGTTATTACTTGTTCCCAAATCCTAGGTTTTAAAGTTGCATTATTGTTCAAGCGTTGTATCCATTTTATTTGCATTTCACTTAATATTCTATGCTATCATATTTAGTTGTGTTTATTCCAAAGTTCAAATCTCATTTTATTTTGAACGATCATCTAAAAGGACCTAGGGGGCTTGATTATTGTGTCTCCAAGCTCAGTCTTACAATGGCCTAAGCAGGTCCCCAAACACTGACCATATTTTCTAGGGATTTTATGAAGCTACTAGACACCCTATATGCAAGACAAAGCTTGGATCAAACACCAAATCAGGTAGGTGCCCCAAGTAAAGCTTCTAGGTTGTGTGTTGTTTGCTTTTATTATTCTTGTTCAAAACCTAGATTATAAGTAAAAATAAAAAAACATTTGATTGCTTTCTATGCATTTAAAAATAAATGACATAAAGTTTTGCATCTAGGGTATAATATGGTTTGTGCATTCCCTTGGTTCCTTGATCAAAGAAAAATATTTTATTTCTTGCAACCCAGGGTTAGATATCATTGAATGAAATAATCATATTAGGTTAGTCATTATCTTCTTGTATCTTGTGTGTTTTGCATTGTTCTTTCATTTCCATATTTTAGCATAGAAATGCCAAACATAGGTGTTTGTTTAAGTCACACATTAAAAAATTTCACCCTGGACTTGGAGCAAGTCCTAAAACCATTCTCGATGAACCCTTTCTTTGTTTTGAGTGTAGAGAATATAACACACCCCTGCGGTCACCTTGGCTCCCAATAGATCCTGCTGAGAATCATATGTGGTAGGGTATTTTTCCCCTACACTTCATAACCAAAGAGGGAATGTTATTAAGAAGTTTTCTTTTAGCATCCTCATTCACAATCACTATTGATCCAAGTAGGTCTAAGAAGAATCTTACTGCTTCAACCCGGATATCCTCAATTTCATTAGCAACAGTTCCATATTCCTTCACCAACTCTTTAATTTTATTACTTCCCCTATGTATCAAGGTAGAGACATGAAAGAACTTAGTGTTCCTGTAACCCTCCTTGAGCCATGTTAATATAGACTTTTTTTTTCAAAATACTTCCTCTTAGATAAAATATTATGATAATCCGATAGAAGCTTTCATATAGACATCCTTATTTGCTCATACAACCCCCCTTCATTAATATTATTGTCAATTTCCCCCAAATTTTGTTTAATCTCCAGTTTATGAGAATAGGTGCCCAAAAACTCTACTATTCCAAGATCTGAGATTTTGTTTGATAAATCTTAAGTTACAAGCTACTTCAGTGATCACAAACCCAAAAAGTCTGTCTTTCACCATTCCTCTATTATATATTCTAAGTTATTATGTCTCATCCACATTAGTTCAAATAAAAAAGAACTCTTAAATTATTTCCTCCTATCCTCGACCTCCCAAATGATCAGATTATGATCAGATCCTATTTTTGGGAGGGTTGTAAGAGTTGTGTCCTCAAAAGACACAAGACCTTCCTAATAAACTAGAAGACAATCTAAAACTATTTGAATTAACTGATCTTCAAACCTTTTATTACTCTAGGTATACTTCATTCTTCTAAGATCTATGTCCATGAGTTCATTGTCATTTAGAAAATTTCTAAATTATTGCATTCCTTCAAAAGGGATATGAATTCCCCCTTTCTTATCATATGGATACAATAGAGAGTTGAAATCCCCAACTAGGACCCAAGGGATACCCTTGAAGGGATTACTAACTATAAGTCTTCCTTCAATTTTATTTTTATTCCACAGGCACATAAGACCCCCAAAGAGCCCATTTTCTAGACTCACCAAGCATTCAACCTCCTTCCATATAACATGTTTTATCCTTTTTTATTTTTGAAGATCCATTCTAGTCTCTTGTAGTAAAATCATATTTGGTTGATGATATTGTCTTAAAGTAAAAACCACCCACTCTTTTGATGGGGCATTTAATTCCCTAATGTTCCAAGATATTATTTTCATTACTTACATTTCCAAGGGTGTTTCTTCCCCCTAAATTTAATGATCACTTGAGTGTCATTTGCCACCTCAATAGACGTTTACTTCACTCTAAATTTTGCCCTGGGTGGTCTTCCCCTCTAAGAATCTGATCCAATATCTACTCTCTTTCTTCAGGCTTCTTGTAATCCCATTTGGATTACTACTCTCCCCTCTTGATTTTACTATAATTTTCATTTCTTTCTCAAGATATTGGGGGCTGATACTTAGATCTAATTTTTTTCCTTCCATTCTAACTGATTCCTCAAAGGGGGTTTAGGATTTACCTCACTATATTCACTAAAACCATCCACTCGGGTTGTTTTACTTTTTAAATCTTGTAGAAAACTAAAAGAATTTATTCCAGCAATCACATTATCCTTCATAGAAGGTTCACAAATCGAGAGGCTTACCTAGATATTTTCTATTTCAAACTTACCTTATCTAGGAGTAACCCCTCCTTTCATTGGAGCCTCACATTGAGTCTTTTCTAGATCATCTCCATTATTTACCAAATTGATACCTGTATCTGGTTATCCCTCATTCTCATAAGGATGAGGGTTTGGATTTTTTTATGTTTCCATGTTATTTTCCCTTGGTTTCCTTTCTTTTTCATGGTATAATTGAAGTTGGAGTGTCCAACCTTCTTACATAGAGAGCATTTAATTGTAAAATTCTCATATTCTAAAGGTTATATCCATATACCATGCTTTGATTCAATCTCAATCGACTTTAGAAACTTCCTTTCCATATTTGCATTCACACACATTTTGAAAAATATTAACCTAGATCGAGCTAGGATTATTGGATCTATCACAACCAAATACCCAATTTCTCAAGCAATGCCAAAAAGAATTTCTTCATACCATAAATTAAGGGAAAGACCCATAAACCTAACCCAAATTGGTGCTTCAACAATACTTTGAGTGTTTGGATCAAAATTTGGTGCCATTTTCTTAAGAAGAGCCCTTTGTGACCATAAAACCAAGGTCCCCCTTGAATAATCCTATCCCGTTCCTCCTCACAATTCAACTTCACAAGAAAAAATCTCTTAGGCATGACCACAATCTCCATGAACCCTAGTACTTTCCATTTGGACCTCATCTACTTTCTAATAGCATTTAACTCAGGTCAAACACCCAAAAAGTTTCTAACCAACAAAAGCTCCCCTTGAGAAGCAACCATGTCTGCCAAAGAGTTCAGTATCGAGTCTTCCTACAAGTAGTTGTAAGTTAAAAAAAATTATTCACCTTCTACTTGCCCTTTAGAACAACATTACCTAAAACTGGACCCTAGGGTCAAAGGCCTTGTGTCTGTCATCCTCGTTGCTTGCCTACATTTGTTCTCTTGATCCGTGATCAACCACCTCCACGCTAGGTTTTGACGGGACTCAAAACCAATACCACACCCCACGAAGCTACTCACCATTCCTTTTCTATTATGTTGAAATTTTTATTTTTTATATTATTAACCTATAATATAATAATATATTTAATTTAATTTTTTAATATATTTATTTTTTTAAAATTAACTTTGTTTATAGAATTTATTTATATTATTTATTTTAAACAACATGTTTTAATTGCTTTTATTCAATTAAGAGATAAATCCAAGCTGAACCTTGAAATCATTGAAATGTATGTAGGACCTAAAACAACTATTGTCCTTTGAGTGTTTAGATCAAAATTCGGTACCATTTTCTTAAGAAGAGCTCTTTGCAACCATAAAATCAAGGTCCCCCTTGAAGAATCCTATCTCGATCCTCCTCACAATTCAACTTCACAAGACAAAAGCTCTTAGGCATGGCCACAATCTCCATGAACCCTAATAGTTTCCATTTGGACCTCACCCACTTTCTAATAGCATTTAACTCAGGTCAAACACCCAAAAATTTTCTAACCAATGCAAGCTCCCCTTGAATAGCAACCATGTCTGCCAAAGAGTTAGATATCGAGTCTTACTGCAAGCAGTTGTAAGTTAGAAAAAGTTATTCACCTTCTACTTGCCCTTTAGAACAACATTTACCCAAGCCTAGACCCTAGGGTCAAAGATCTTGTGTCTGTCGTCCTTGTTGCCTGCCTACATTTATTCTCCTGACCCGTGATCAACAACATCCACGCTAGGTTTTGACAGTACTCAAAACTAATACCACACCCACAGAGTTGCTCACCATTCTTTTTTCTATTGTGTTGGAATTTTTTATTTTTTTTATATTAGTAACCTACAGTATAATAATAAATTTAATTTAATTTTGTTAATATGTTTAATTTTTTAAATTTTTTTTTTTTAGAATTTATTTATATTATTTATTTTAAACAACATATTTTTATTGCTTTTATTCAGTTAAAAGATAAATCCAATCTGAACATTGAAATTATTGAAAGGTAAGTAGGACCTAAAACAACTATTGTCCTTTAATTTCTCCAAACCTATGAACTTTAAGGATGCTTTACCTATAGCAACAATTAAAGTCAAAATTAATAGACCCAATAAATCCCTGCCATGATAGGTTTGCTTCATTCCCTCAAACTATTGTAAAGGCTCTTTTATATATATCGACATCAAACCATTGTTATTGACTTTAATGTTCAAGTAATGATTATTCATGTGGAGTGACTTAATAGATCCAATAAATCCCTGCCATGATAGTTTGCTTCATTCCCTCAAACTATTGTAAAGGCTCTTTTGTATATATCGACATTAAGCCATTGTTATTGACTTTAATGTTCAAGTAATGATTATTCATGTGGAGTGACGATGAAGGTTTTTTTTATTGTAAAGGCTCTTTTGTATGTATTGGCATCAAACCATTGTTATTGACTTTAATGTTCTAAGTAGTGTTTTTTCCATGTGGAGTGACCATGAAGGTTTTTAATTGTAAAGGTTCATTTATATATATTGACATCAAACCATTGTTATTGACTTTAATGTTCAAGTAATGATTTTTCATGTGGAGTGACGACGAAGGTTTACTGTAAAGAGGTGAAACTTTGAATTTTCTTACAGCATACTTTCTGAAGTACCTTCCAAAAACAAATTACAACGCCGAGAACATGCTAAAAGCACCTTTTTTATTTGTCATTCGTACGTTAGGCAAGTGATTACAACTGCAAACGGATATAATCTCCCAGTTCCCCTTGATCGGTAATTATTGAAACAGCGAAAAGAACTCTCTTGTTGTCTTTCATGGCCTTTAAATCAAACCAGGCCTCTCAAGACATTGCTAATGAAGGATTAATAATAATTTATATATATAATAGTAAATCTGAACCTTATGGAAAGAAAACAAAATATTCTTGTCGCGAATGCTGGAGCGACAGGTTGACACAGTTTACAAAAGGCTCAATAAAACAAACTTTGATTAAATGGACTGTCGCATCAAAATTCTTATCAGCCATGTCTGTACACGCAGTTTGAATGGTCATTTATGACTCCCACGCTTTCCAAACGTGCTCATGCCCGCCAAAACTGAACCAGCAACCAAGTTTTTTTTTTTTTTTTGTACTGGAACTCAACCAAGTTTTCATAACATGGACTAAAACGACCACCTAATTTCTCTAAATGTGCTCTAAAAATATATCAAAACTGTCCGGTAGTTCCCATTACAGGCTAAGAAATACGCTTCTTCTCTCCATAGCTGTTTCTAATTCCTGTTGGCTCGAAGATAAAATAGCTATATTCTTCTTCAAAACCATTTGTATATGGATGATGTGACTAGTCGTACAATTAGTTATGAGCAAATTCGTCAGAAATCACGCTACCTAACATAAACCAGCAGTGAAAAAAAAACAAAACAATTTGCTCTGGTTGGGACAAAAAAACGATACACAAATTTATTAATTTGACAGAGATGTTCTCATTTTAACTTCTTCTGCTGCTCTCAAACAGCAGAGAAGAAGAACGTTCCCAATAAAAAATAATGTTTCTGAGGATTTATTTCAAATAAATGGTTACAATCTATTGTGGCAAAGAATTTCTCAACCTGTACACAACAATGACTATGTGCAAAATAAAGAATAACGATCACACGACACAAGTGCTGGAAATCAAGCATTGGGGAGATTCATCATGCCTCAAAAGTCTCGAATCCAATGTTTCCCATTGATAAAGCTCTTCACGAGAAAAGGCTTGGCTTCTTCCGGCGTCAGCTCGTGAGCCGAAGAAGTCCCTGTCCCACGGGCCGCGGCAGCACCAGGGCCGTAGCATTTGTACACGCCGAAGAACGCACTACTGTCAATGCCAAATCTCGAGGAAGACAGCGAATATAAGCAGGTATGGGCATCTATCATATCATACGATATCAAGTTTCTCAACCCAAAAAAAAAGAAAAAAAAAAACATAGAACGTAGAGTGCTTACTTGTTTTTGGTACCCTGATGATCCCAATCGTCCCAGGCCTCACGAAAAACAATGTCATCGAAATAAGTATAAGCATAGACAATACGCGAGTACTGTCCCAGGGCGCGTCCGATATAGATAGGGCCAGTTCCCGTGACTCTGCAATGAACAAACGAAAACCCAGTTTTCTCGTTTGGCAAACGCCGGTCCTGAGCAGCTAACGATCCAAATTCCTGTGCAATTGAATGCAGCTCGCATTGCTACACTTAGTACAAATCAGTCAGTATTCCACTATTCATTCTTTGCTTAGGTCAAAAAAAAAAAAAAACTACTAATGATTTTGTGGTTGGAAGCATTGAATGTTATTGCTATAGGCCTGACCTTGTACATGGACCTTCCGTTACCAAATATGAAGTCGATGGATCCTTCGATGTAGCACTCCTTGAAGAAATGGCGGCCAGAGTCGTCGCAGAGAGTGTCCTGAGCGCCATAGAACCCACAACCCAAGAAGGAGGCCTTATCTCCGGATATCCTGAATGCCACAGCTTGCCATCCTTCCATCCCAGGCATGGGTGCCGGAGCAGTATTCTGCAATCACACCGGGGGATGTTAAAAGTTAAAACAGAAGAAGATTTAAACAAAATTACTGCCCACTTCAGAAAAGAAGGAAATTTAGCAGCACCTTGAAGCTGATGTTTCTGGCGGTAAAGTGGTTGGCCAGCACCGTGACAGAAGCACTGTGGTATGTCCGCAGCTGCTGCCCAGTTGGGTCTAGGTCACAGGCCCTGTTATGCCATTCAATCACTGTAATTTCTTTTCCTGACCCTTGAAACGTAATGAAGGGTTTTTTTAAAGGCACTGTCACCTTCTCCCTGCACTCATTAACAAAAATACAAACACAAACAAATCAAAAATCAATTGAGTTAGTCATATAAATTTTTTCAAAAATCAATCAGCTAAGTCATATAAAATTTCAGTGGGTTCAGCCGGCTTGAGAATTCTGCTCTTGCAATTATGTTTGGGCTAAGTGAAGGGGGCAGTGCTGAAGCTACTTACACATAGTAGCCAGGATGGATGTGAATAATAATTTCTTCTTGGTTGCCATCTTTGATGGAGTCGATGGCTGCCTGGACAGTTAGAAAATCCTCAGTGCCGGTCTGGTCTACAACGATATGACGAGTCCCAATGGGTCCCCGCCATGGATGGTTGGCCCTACGTAACTGCCCGCTAGAATTCTCATACCCTTGGCAAAACCCAGCCAAAAGGAGCCCAACCATGAACAAGACCCATATTCTTGTAGTCTGGATTGGGACATCCATTACTCTAACAAGAATGAAATAAATTCTCCTAGACCCCTTGCACACAACGCAACGACCTTGGGGAATGGGAACTGTGGGGCTCTCTTCAAAGGCTTAATGCTATATAACTCATTTTATAAACATGAACCACACCAAGGGATATAGAATCCAAGGGACAACTCCAACGTCTCTGAGAAAAGATTGTTGATTGTGTGGGCACCGGCTGATTACATAATGTGGTTGTTTTTCTTGGACGGATTAGAGGCGTCAACGTCTCCTATAATCCCAAAATCATAATCCTTATCGGCATGAGTGTTCACTACTAACGAAACAGTACTCTGTCAGGGTCCACACTATACTTCTGCGTGCTGGAAAGTGCATCAAAAGTCTCTTCTTACACAGTGCAACAACGCCACATGGAGACCAACGGTCGAATCGTGGTGCCCATGGCCCATGCTCGCAGACACTTCCTTTGCCATCTCTTTGCTGAAGTGTTATTAATATATAAACAAAAAAAAAAAAAATGAATTGCGGCCTGTTGAAATATTTTTTTTTGTTTTTGTCTAGGATTCTATAATTTTGCAATGTCAAGCCAAATTACATATAAAATATGAACGTTAGGGAATGTCAGGAGACATTTTGGCATCGATAGCAGCAAAGTCGCACTAAGAATTTTGGCGGACCCCATGGCCCATGTGATTGGCCAATACCTAGTTAGGGTAACATCAACCCCGACAATGTGGTGTAATGAATATAATTTAGGGCCTCAATGTACTCCAACAATGTTGACTTAGAGCCTTGGATCTGGGGTCCCAACTCTACCAGCCAGGCTCGTTGTCCCAAAAACACTCCCTATCTAAAACTAAATAAAATCATTATCAAAATGTAATGATAAAACAGAAAGATAGATTAAATGTAGTAGTTTGAGTGTTTGTGAGTGGGTTGTTTCGGTTTTATAAAAAATTGAAGTTTTGTTTAGTGTTAGTTTGATTAAGGGTTAATGGATTGGTAAGACTAACAACGATAATACAAGGTAAAATAAGTTTGGTGAATGCAGTTCATGTTGTTTGAACTCTACTTTTTACTGACTATAATTTTTTTTATTAAGCAACCAAAAATATCAATCTTTATGAGAATTTGTGTTTCCTTTTAGGCAGTATTATGACAAGGGTGTAAAGGCTTATATGAAAAGGCTCCTATCTTTCTCAGTAGTATGTTCAAACTCTGCCAAACTTTTACCCTAAAAGGGTCCCTGTTACTTTTGCAGTCCACTTCTTCTTTTTTACCCTCTTTGTTGTATCTGTCAAGGGAATGCCGTAGTTGTTTCCCATGGTAATAAATGAACTTACCTTTCTGCAGGCAATGAGTTCTCCAACATTTGTCTCTACATTTTTGTTTTTTGGTCAGAACATTTGTCTCTACATTGGTCAGGCTAAACTGGTCCAGAATTATTAAACCATTTTATCAGAATGTTATGGTCAAATGTTTTACATAAACTTCTCCTGTCAAAGAATAATCGGAATGATCAGGGAATAACTCCTATTAATCAATCAAGCGTGAGTCTGACAACTGAAGGCGCAGCTTATCCGAATGTTCAGAACACTGGGTGTCTGTTCATTTACCTGGTTCTTACCATTTCTCTGGTCTCTTTATATTTAATTTTAAATTATATGTTATACTGAAAATACTTCTTTACGCTTAATTGGATTAAAATAATTAGCAGAGGGAATGAATAAAGAACTACTCTCTCACAGTCGAGTCTTTTTCAAATATCACGCCGCATTGTGGTGCTTGCATAAAATATAGACACCAGGTAAACAACCGACATATAGAATGATTAGAGAATAACTCATTCTATGGACAACTTAAAATTATTTTCAAAACTGTAACTATCACGCCCAGGTGAGCATCACTTCAAATATATTTCACTCGAGAAAAATTGACATGGAGAATCATCAAAGAATAATTCAAAGATTGAGCTCGTACTCATCTAAATTATAAAACGTTCATCTAAAATTTTTCTATTGTTTGCATGTATTGTCACCATCAACCTGTCTTATTCTGCATTTCTTGCATTCATTTTTTTATGGTTTAAATTTAATTGGTTTTTATAAGGGACCCATAACTTGATTACAACAACAGCGAAAAACACTGTAAATCTTTAAGGAGATAATAGGAAATCCCTCTTCGAAGGAGACAAGCAAAATAAACCCTCAAAACAGCCCACACATCAAGTAGGACCTACAAGATCTTAAGAAATTAAAATGGGATGGAAACATCCTTAAAAAATACTATACCTGTAAGGCACAACACACCTATAAGGAAAATAAAATAGGGCCATCCCGCCCAAAACCGTCCTTGCAGAACACAAAATTGAAAAATTAAAACAGGGCCATCCCACCCAAAACAACCCGCCTAAAAGGATGGAAATATTGAAACATGGCCATCCCATCCACAACAAAAATTTAAAATTTAAAATCGAAATTAAAGCGGGAAATGTAAAAATTTGGAATTTGAAAAATCATTCCCGCCAAAGGACGTCCTAGGATGTAGCTGTAGGACGTAGACTAGGAAGCATCAGCAAAGGATGCAACACCAGGGATGCCACAACACAAACCAGAAACCGGTATCCCACCAAGGAAAACCGGACATCGAAACCACCAAACAAAAAAACCTCCTCGGGAATGCTGAAGGAGCAGAGAACCCGCCATGAAGGATCATCCTGCCTAGGGAAGTACGCAAGGACGTAGAAACGCAGGACCAAAACAACATCCCACACAAGGCCTGGAAGATGGAGCAACAAATCTGAAGATTTCCACAGGCCACGAAATCCCCTTGCACACAGGTAGATCTACGAGGAAGCTGGAAGAACAAAATAAAGCAACAAAGAAAGAGTGATGCACTGCAACCGAAGAACCACCGAAACCTGGCCAAGAAGAAACCTTCAACAGGTCTAGGTCAGAACTAAGACCAACAGTGAAAAGGCATCCCAGAAGCACCACAGAAAACCTAGCTAGGGACCCAAGGGCATCCCAAAACATAGGCACAAGAAGAAAACTTTTGATATTTTTGAAATCTTGTCTAAAGTTTATTATAGGATTTTTTCCTACCATTGTATTTACTATCAAATCTTTTGTAATTTTTCATGTTAGACAAATAATTTTTTTCAATATAGTTTCAACTTTGACAAAAACTTCACCTTTACCACAAGGTAATAACTTTACCTATGTTTTTTATGCAGGAATTTGATAATGCATGTAAGTAGTTCCAACAACACATGCATATAGTGTATATATCGAGTGATACCTTTATTTGTCATTGAATACAGAATGCATGGCATCCTTATGAAATCAAAGTGGAACATATACCAAACCTCACTAAAGGATTTTTCCACTTCAAATTTATTGACCCTCAGCATGTTGATGGGTGTCGTTATTACCACACTTTATTAAGGTCACTTTTAATTTGTCATGGGTGTCGTTATTATCACATTTTATTAAGGTCACTTTTAATTTGTCAAACCAAGGTGGTGTTCTATAGACAATATGTGCTAGGAAGTATTTGGTTTAGGTCAAGTTTTGGAGTTCTAAACTACTAAACTACTGTAATTAAAAAAAAAATGAAACTTCTAACTATATTTGAAAATAAAAAGGTTTAAGTAGATTAACACACTTTGCAAGAAATAGAAAATTGTAGTAGAAAAGTAAATAAAATTGCAAGAAATAAATTTGAAATTAATGCAACTAATTATCTCTTTTTGTTTTCTTGGAAAATAAAGGATGTATTAATTAGCTGCTATGAATACATGAAAAATGGTAGAAGAATTTAATCTATTAATGTAGTAAAATAAAGCATAAATGAAAGTACCTTCCACCTTGCTAGGAGTGGGCCCTTGCTCGCAACAATATGGAAGGGAAGATGTCTCACTTCATATTATATATGGATAACACAACAAAAAGTTTGTAACAAAATTTTATTGCATACTGATTTCAGCAAATCTTTTATAAATTACAACAAAAAGTCAACAACATAACAATACCATTCATCCCCTATATGTCTATAGGTCCTAGGATGTTGATATATATAACAAAGAGGACAAGGTCCTCTCATACCTATGTGGTTGAATAGCTATAACAACAAAAGATTCAGACAACATTTTTGTTCCTAATCAACAAGTGAAGATAATATAAAAGTAACTAGGCATTTTTATTTAGCAAATAGCCTTTGTGCACCTCAACCACCAATTTGAAATGATTTGAAAACAAAGAAAATACATTAAAAATAATTTTTAACTTCTACACCTAGAATCTAGTGGTTTTATCTTCTTCTCAACTTGCTACCAGTTGATAACAACATTTTGTTATGATTGTTATAGTTGGTCAAAAGCTATTGACTAGAATAAAAAAAAAGTTGTTCTTTATCCAAATTGGTGTCTCGTCGAATATCAGTCGACTAGATTCTTGTCTTGTAGTGCCAAATCATCTTCAAGGTGTCACAACAACACTTCCAGCTAACTATTATAGCTATGTGGAAATTTTGGCCAACTCAGGTTCAAGTGATAGGTCCTAGTCTTGTCTAATGTTAGTAGAAGACTATTGTATTCTATAGGTCATTGTGTTATTTGATGTCTAGTGGACAAGGTCACAGTTAAACACTTATCTGGATATAATCCTATGTGAGTGGGTCTAAGATAGGATCCCAATTCTACCAAAATCCTTTATTATGATAGAAGTTACAAACCCTTCTTTTTATTGCATCAACTTGACAAAATCTAGAATTTTAATCCTTTACTACCTATCTTAGCAAACGAATTCACTCTATCTATCTAAGTGAACACTTAATCCTATTTACCCTACCTAATAACATAATTAATGCAATAACCAAAATAATGCATATCCTATAGGTACAAAAAGGTGGTCAAAAGTCATAAAAAATGAGGTATTTTTAAGCCTCATCAATCCCCCAACCTAACTTTGAGGTATGTCCTCATGCCTCACTGAATATTATGGTAACATCTAGTCCTCAGGTCCATACCCTACCTATATTTCTACCCTACATCCTTTATTACTCTTGTCAAGGTCTATAATGAAATCTCCTTAGGTGATTATTTTTCTCCCATAGATATAGTTTTAGAGCTAGGAGTTTGGATTATTTTTATCGAATACTGGCTTCAACTAGTTGGTCATCCAACTACTCAATTTTTCTATTCATATTTAATAGCAAAATTTTTGTTACTTTTAGCCTGATCTATAATGCCCATATTACCATTTTTTATCCTTCTAGATCTAAGTCCTCTAGGTTTTCATTATACTCATTTGGCCTATGAAGTTGTTATGTTCTTGGAATAAATAGAGGGGGCTATTAAACAAGCATATCTCTAGAGCTTTGTCCCTAGTCTATAGGTGGTTCAACTTCCAATGATGTAGACTATAGTAGTTCTTCTAGAACTGCTATTTCTTGTGGCATGTCTTCCTGCTTCTCAATTGCTGCTACATCTTGTGGTGCATCCCCTTGCTCTTTTGTGGTTGTTGTTTTTGAGGGTACACCTTCTTGCTCTTCATTGACTATTGTATCTAATGACACATATTCTTGCTCTTCCAAGGTTAAGGTATCTTGTGGGATATTGTCTTCATACTTCTATTCTCCATGTTCTTGTGTAGCTGGAGATTATTCCTTGTTATTGTCAATAACTTATATTTTAGCCTATGGCGTGTGAATGAAATACTATATTTCCTACAACTTAGAAATGGATGCTCAGGTCCTCTTAAACCATAGGTCAAAAACTTCTTACTCCCTAAGGGATTTCAATCCCTCAAGAGTGAAACTTTTGTTATTTTTATGAATCCTTCTTTCTGATGTTACTAGTGTTCCCTACTCTATTAAATTTTCTCTATCTTTTGCTATAAGTGTTTTGGACTTATCCACTATTTTGGTATTCTAGGTCCATGAAACTCAAGCACCCTTGACCCTCTCCCTATTTCTTGGGACTCATGCATGTCACTAGGTGCAAGACAAGCAGATACCATTTTAAAATCTTTGGACAGTGATTCCTCCAATGTACCTTTCCTCTATCTCAACTTCCTTGATACCCATTTTGATACCTCTACTCTCTTTTAATTTTATTACTTAGATTTCCAACTTTTTGCTCTTTTATTTATTTTTTGTTTTTTGGGCCTTGGTCTCGATGTCTCCGTCCCTTTCTTCTTCTTAGGCTTTGATTTTGGAACCTTGGCCCCTTCCTATTTCTTAGGCATTGACACTAATCCATATTTCCTATTTCATTTTTTTGTCGCTTTAGCATTACTTCAGATACATTTGCTTCCTTCCCCTATGTTTGCGATCGCTTGAAAACCTGTTTGAAATGTTTTATTTCTTAGCAATCTTCCTTTGTTTTTGCTTTGGTGGTTTTGATGCCTTTGATAAATTCACTTTTTTTGGTGTTTGAGGTTCATTAGACTGCTTTGGGGTTTTTGTAGTCATGACATCTATTGGCATCCTATTCTTGGTCTCTTCTGATTTGTCCCATTTTTTCTTAAAAAGAATTTTCAATACCTTTTGTTATTTTTTTTAGTCCTAGAATGGTGGTCGCATATTAGTTGTATCAGGGCATGGTTATCAATTTGAAATTTACCCTCCCTAAATCATGAGGTAATGTTATGCACAAATCATTCAAGAAACACGAGATATTTGCACAAGTAAGGATTGTTCTCACCGTGGCAAAGATGAATAAGTATTTCTAGGTGGGAGCCAAACAATACCATGAATTGCCCATCATATGTGATGTATTTCATAACCCACAATGCGGTATCATCCCATAGTTTGGGCAAACTGCTCTACCTAACACCCTTTCAATGGTAATTTTGAACATTGTACACAGGCTCAGGATCTCCTTCCTACCTAAACATAAAAAATTAGATAGTGATCCCCTCCCTGGTCTGAAAAAAACTACAATATTTATGACCTAACTAATCCCCGCAATATTTATGAGTATTTTAACCCCCTTAACATTTGAAATTCTATCATACAAGTTCTAGGAAAATTAATTTGCAAGCTCAAGATAATATCCCTTCAAATGATAAAAAGCCTGTAACTATTTCGAATATTTGGGTGACTTCCTGGTTTTACAACAACTTAATGGTGCTTTCTTATTCATATATGCACTTCCACCCCATGTATTTCTCTTATGCACTCTCTAGAAGCTAGATCTGCAATAATGGCTAAAACATAGGCTGACAAAGGATGATGATGATGCTTGTGTATGGAAAATGTGGTTTGTCTGTCCTTATTATCTTGCCATAATTCCTTGAAATGGGACAAATCTAAAAGTAGATCAAGGTTCAATTCATGAGAGCCACTTGGATGGTGGACAACTATTAGGGTGACTAGAAAATCACATCTGAAAGACATGCACAAAAATATTTATAAAATTCCTTTGAGGCATGTTTCCCATGTAATCTATGCACCCCTTTTTAACATGGGGATCACCCAATCTCATGTAATTTCACATGCAATTATGTCAATATCATCCTTGACCTGCTAATAAACCATTGCCACACGTAAATATTACATACTTAGCATGTTAAATATATTTTTACCACATGAGATTTATGACTATTATGCATTTGAAAAAACTTTGTCCGATGTTGAGCAACATTATGTCTTATTTGCAGATTCTACAAAAAATCAAACAAGTCCACCACCCACTAAGGGATATTGAAAAACTCCTCAAAATTAGATTGGTTCCAATTCTTCAAGGGCCCCCATGAAACCTCCCTCTCATGCACCATAGGTTATGATATTGCTATGATTATGCAAAAATAATGAGATTAAATAAAGTAAAAGAAGAAAATATACCTTATTAGAAGAGATTGGTCATGATGCTTTGAAAGGGTAGGGACCTATGATTATGTCATAATAGCATCAGGGTTAAAAAAACTAGAAGATTACAAGGGCATATACCAAACACTGAAGGCCACAACACAACATATTGATGAATAGTTAATACATATATATATATATATAGGCAACATGTTAGTGTGAGATTATGAAAAGTGTCATGATATCCATAACCTCACATGGATCAATACATGTGACATGCATAAGACAAAATACGTATGAGACAATAGATAAAAATGCACATGAGACAAAAGGTAAAGTTCAAATTAAAATATTCTAACATCCCCCGTTAATGTGCACTAACCTAAACATATACAAAGAGAAGTCAATATTAGATAACATCTCCGCTTAATGTTGACTTGAATTACAACACACAGAGCATTTTATTGAACTTGGAAAACTTGTCCAACCCAAGAGACTTGGTGAAGATGTCTACCACTTTATCTTGAGTTGGTACATACTCCATGTGTATAATGTCTTCTTGGACCATTTCTCTTATGAAGTGATGATGGATCTCAATATTCTTGGTGTGAGCATGGAAGACTGGAATTTTGGTCATCTTAATGGTACTTTGATTATCACAATATATTGGTGTTGGACCATATATTAGTAGCCCAACATCCTGAAGTAGCTACCTCAACCAAATAGCTTCCTTAGTTGCCTCTACTACTGCCTTATACTCTTCTTCTGTTGAAGGCAAGGAAACTCTAAGTTGTTTCTTGTTAATCCATGAAATGGTGCCTTGGCCCAACTGAAAGCAATAACCAGAAGTGGATCTTCTAGTTTCAGGACAACTAACCCAATCTGAATATGTGTATCCAATCATTGAAAAGTCATCACATGCTATATACATAAGACCTTGATGAGTGGTCCCTTTGAGGAATCTCAAAATCCTTTTAGCTGCTATCCAATGGCTCTTCTTAGGATCCTGCATGAATCTAGAAATAAGGCCAACTGAATAGGTAATATCTGGTCTAATAGAAGTTAAGTAGATCAAACTTCCAACTAGTTTTTTGTAAAGGGTGCCATCAACCCTTTCTTCATCATCAATATTGACCAATTTAAATCTAGTTTCCATGGGAGTGGGGGATGGTTTGCGCTCCTCTATGTGAAACATCTCCAAGATAGACTAAATATATTTAGTCTAGGAGATAAATATCTTACCAGGTTTTTGCCATACCTCTATGCCTAAGTAATAGTGGAGGAGGCCTACGTTACTCATTTTAAAAAATTTGCACAAGTCCTCTTTGAAAAACCTTATTCCATTTGTGTCATCACCTGTAATGAGAAGATCATACACATACAATGTAACCAGAATGATGTGGTTCCTCCAATGTTTCACATAGAGATTATACTCTATTTTAGATCTAGTGAAACCTGTTGGATGTGTCTCATTCTTTGCCAAAAAAGAATTGTACAATAGGCACTACAGTGCAAAAGACGACGGGTAGGGGGGGTCCGGGGGGGGCGGAGGCCCCCAAGGACCCCCGGATACGGTAAAGGTGATTACGTAATAGGTGATGGCTCGGGCTGCGTAGGGGGACGCCCTCGGATACGATGAAAGCAATTGAAGCAGGCGAAGCCGTTGCCAAAATTTTCACCTACTTTTATCGCTACTTTTCACCTACTTTTATTACTACTTTTGGAGCGACCCTCGGGATTCCCATGGTTGGTGGGTGGTTAGTGGGTGTGGGTGGTTTAGCCCACGGTGTTGTATCCACGGTACCCTAATACCACTTGGTGGTTTAGGGTTGTATGAGTTTCCTTATATAATTATTGTAATGTCTCGTTTTAGGGATAAGGAGAGAGAATAATATATCAAGGAGGATAGACTCTTGTTTGCTGGACTAGCCCAAATTGGGTGAACCAGGGTAAATCTTGTGTGTTATATGTGCATTGAATGGTGTCATTATTTCCTTAGTTGTTATTTTTGCATTATTTCTAGAATATGTTTCTATAAATTCTCTTCATTTGGTATCAGAGCCAAGTCATTAGCCATAGGGGGACGCCTTTATTGCTAGGGTTTAAATCTGTTTGAAGAAGATCTAGGGTTTCTAGGAGTGAGAGGAAACCTATTTTGGAGTGGGAGTTACGCAGAAGGAGTTTGAAGGAAAAATGTTAGGAAATCATTCAAGGATAGAGATCGAGAAATTTGACGGCAAAAGTTTTGAGCTATGGAAGTTAAATATGGAAGATATGCTCGTGGACAGATATCAGTGGGCTGCTATTTCAGAAACAACAAAACCTACGGGTACTTCCGATGAAGATTGGGAGAAGATGAATTGAAAAGCAAGGAGTCTGATTCGACTGTGTCTTGCAGATTCGGTGCTCATCAATGTTTCGAGAGAAGCTACAATAAAGGATCTCTGGGAGAGGTTAGGGGCTTTGTATCAATCGAAGTCCCTAGTGAACAAATTATTCCTCAGAAAGAAACTGTACAATCTTAGGATGCATGATGGGGATTCGGTTGTAGATCATCTGAATGCATTCAATACAGTGGTAAGTCAACTAACATCCGTAGAAATTAAGTTGAGTGAGGAAGATAAATGCATTACTTTGTTATGCTCTTTACCAGATTCATGGGATAACTTAGTAGTAGCAACTGGAAGTACAAATTCATCCACATTGAAGTTTGAAGATATAGTGGCATCTCTATTATCTGAGGATATGAGGAGAAAAGCCATGGAGGGCACATCTAAGGAAGCCCTAATAGTGAGAGGGCATGCCAAGGAGAAGGACAAATCTAGATATGGTGATAGGTCTAAGTCTAAAGGTAGATCCAAGTCTCGAGGGAAGTTTGAGAGAAAATGCTGGAATTGTGGCAAGCCTGGTCATATGAAGAAGGATTACAGATCAAATAAAGCTGAGTCTGGAAAAAATTCTGATGAATCGACTTCCACAGAGATGAATAAATCCATTGATGAAGCAAGGGATGTATATTTGGCATCCTGCTCATCGTGCTCCACACGATTAGATAAAAATGATTGGTTGATTGATACTAGTGCCTCTTTTCATATGACTCCTCATAGAGGGTGGTTCAATGAATATGAAAGATATGATGGAGGGGAGGTACTATTGGGAGATGATTCACCACTCAGAATCATGGGTCGTGGAAGAGTGAAAATTTTGCTGTAGGATGGTAGGGTTAAGACCCTACTAGGTGTGATGCATATTTCGGGACTTGCTAGAAATTTGATTTCGATAAGCAAAATGGCCGATGCAGCAGTGAATGTCAGTTTTGGCAAGGATTCATGCAAAATGGTTCATGGATCAATGGTGTTGGCAAGAGGAGTTCATATTGGAACATTATATAAGCTATTGGGAAGCACTATGACAAATGAGTGCAATAGCTCAACTGTTCCTGAGGTTAATTCTGATAAAAGCTCAACACTCGGCATCAAAGGATGGGACATATTGGAGAAAAGGTATTGCGTACCCTGTACACAAAAGGTATGGTTCATGGTATCCCTAATTACTCAATGTCTTTCGAGTTCTGTGAACATTGTATTTATGGTAAACAGAATCGGGTTAGTTTTCCATTTGGTGCCACAAGATCTAGTGGGGTACTAGATTTTATCCACAGTGATATTTTTGGTCCTGTTCCTATGCCGTCTCTTGGAAAATCACGGTATTATGCTTCCTTTGTTGATGATTTTTCAAGATATGCATGGATTTACTTTCTTAAGAGCAAAGATGAAATGTTTGAAAAATTTAAGGAATTTAAAGCACTTGTTGAGAATCAAACTGATAAAAGGATTAAGGTGTTGAGGTCTGATAATGGAGGGGAATATTTGATGAGCAAGGTGCAACCTAAGTATTGTCATTGTTGTCAACACAGTCAGGTTGATCAGTTGATGCAATGGTTAGAAGTTGATTGGTGAGCAAGGTGATGGATAGGAGTTGTTTGTTGAGCAAGGTGCAGCAAAAGAATTGCAAAAGTATTGTCATTGTTGTCAACACAGTCAGATTGATGCAGTTGATGCAGTTCAGAGGTCAGTCGGATCAAGTGCGAGAAAGTTTCAAGGAAAACGAAGTGACCCAGATTCGAAAGTGGCAAAAAGAGACAAGGAAGAAAACTGTCGCGATATCGCGACATGTTTTCTGTCGCGATTTCGCGACATGGTCGAGGAGAGAGAAGGCGCAGCCGAAAATGTCACGATTTCGTGACATGTCAAGTTTTCGTTGAGGAGAGAGAAAATGTGTCGCGATATCGCGACAAAATCGAGGAGAGAGAAGGCACAGCCGAAAATGTCACGATTTCGCGACATGTCGAGTTTTCGTTGAGGAGAGAGAAAATGTGTCGCGATTTCGTGACAAAAAGTAGGAGAGAGAAAATGCATGCCAAATTGTCACGATTTCGCGACATGGTCGAGGAGAGAGAAGATGCGAGCAAAACTGTCACGATTTCGCGACATGCTGGCAGAGAAGGAAACAAAGGTGTAGCGATATCGCTACATGTTGAAATGAATGGAAACAAAGGTGTAGCGATATCGCTACATGTTGAAATGAATGGAAACAAAGGTGTAGCGATATCGCTGCATGTTGAAAATACATGGAACTAAGGTGTAGCGATTTCGCTACATGTTGAAAAAAGGAGAAACTAAGGTGTAGCGATTTCGCTACATGTTGAAACAAGGAGAAACTAAGGTGTAGCGATTTCGCTACATGTTGAAACAAAGAGAAACTAAGATGTAGCGATTTCGCTACAGGTTGAAACAAAGAGAAACAAAGTTGTAGCGATTTCGCTACTGCATGGAGAAAGAGCGTACGAAAGCCAGAAGCGTCGCGATTTCGCGACAAGAAGGATGATGACGTCAGCAAAGCCAGAAGTGTCACGATTTCACGATAAGAAGGATGATGACGTCGGAAGAGCAAAGCGTCACGATTTCGTGACATGTTCCATTTTCATTGGAGTTGGCAAGGAAAGTTGTACGGAAGAGCAAAGTGTCGCGATTTCGTGACATGTTCCATTTTTGGAGTTGGCAAGGAAAGTTGTATGGAAGAGCAAAGTGTCACGATTTCGTGACATGTTCCATTTTTGGAGTTGGCAAGGAGAGTTGTACGGAAGAACAAAGTGTCGCGATTTCGTGACATGTTCCTTTTCTTGCTGGCAAAGAAGAGTGTACGGAATCGAAAGTGTCACGATTTCGTGACAAGCAGGATGATGACGTCAGCAAAGTTGAAAAGTGTCACGATTTGCGACAGGATGAAAGGAAAGCTGTTGGAAGCTGAAAGCGTCGCGATTTTGCGACAACATTGAGGATGACGTCAACAAAAGCTCAAAGTGTCGCGATATCGCGACAAGATGCAGGGAAATCTTCCAAGAGCCAAAGCGGTCACGATTTCACGACATGCTTAAGGATGACGTCAGCAAAAGTTCTAAGTGTCGCGATATCGCGACATGAGCGGGGGAAAAGCTTTCAAGGCCAAAATGGTCACGATTTCGACAACCTTCAGGGTGACGTCAGCATAAGTCAAAAGTGTCACGATATCACGACAGGTAACAGTCTGGCAGGTAAAACCCGCAGGAACATGCAAGGTGACACGTGTCGAAAAAGCAGATAGGAAAATCATGCAGCCAGTTACGTAAAAAGTAACTGAAGTCAGACAGACAGTTAATCGTTGACAGGTGTTGGACATGCAATGCAACAGCCAAACATGCATAATTGAAAGCATTCGAAAAGCGAATTTGAAGGATAATAAAAGCATTCGAAAGGTCGAATTTGCCAGGGCATTCTAAAGACGTATTTGAAGCATACGGAAAAGGCGAACATGAAGAATCGAAAAGCTTTCGAAGAATCACATATGGAGTTTCGAAAAAGCATTCGAAAAGCCGTATTCGAAGAAATTGAACAGTCGAAGTGCATGAAACAAAATTGTCGTATTGCATGGTTTCCAAAAGACGTATTGCAGGGTTTCGAACAGTCGAAATGCATGGAACCGAACAGCCGTATTGCATGGATTCGAACAGTCAGAGTATGTGATTCGATTGCATGCGAGATTGAAAGGTTATAAAAGAATAATCGTACGAGAGAAGATAGTTCTTCTGCGAGATAGAAGATCTTTCGGAAAGAGGCTGGCTGTATGTGAGCTACAAGAGCATGCCATATGAAAGGGCTGTAAGTGTGCAGAAGGTAGAAGCTAGTAAAAGAGTGTATGCTTCCATGAGATTGATTTGATTTAAGCTAGATCAGTGAGGATCTTGTAACACTGAAGGCATTTTTATGTCAATCAAAATTGAAAATAGAAATCCAAGTTGGTGCTTGGAATCAGGGGTTGGTGCTCCTTCCAGTTGCTGTTGGTAAATTAGGGGTTGTTGCTCCTTCCAGTGGATTCTGGTAAATTGATTGTAAAGTTGGTGCTTTGCAATGGCTGGATTTGGATGGGAGTCCAAGCGGTCTAGTTTGAGGAGTAGCCAAAGCTGGTGAACCTCGTTACATCTTGTGTTATGTTATGCTCTCTTGTGGTACTTGCTTGTTTCTGGTTTTAGCTTTCTTTTGTTTTGGCTTTAAGAGTTAAAGCATTAAGTTTTTAAAATAGCTGCACTGATTCACCCCCCCTCTCAGTGCCATTGTAAGACTAACAATTGGTATCAGAGCCAAGTTCCCAGTTCAGGCTAAATCAGTCAGGGTTGATCTTGGATTAGTTTACAATGGGTAAGAAGAATAGATTATCTTCCATTAAGGTATCTCAGTCAGTTTCAATTCCTTCAGAAGAGAAAATTGCACTAAAGAAGGAAGAAGAAGTGAACTCTGAAGTTTGCAATGAAAACCTGGAGATTGAAGTAGATCTAGAAGGTGAGTTGATCGCCGCTCTTGAAGAGTTAAGTATACAAAAGAAAAGCAACAAAAGACTGTCCAAAAAGTTGGAAGAATACGGGGATGAGATTGAAAATCTCTGTTTACAAATTCAAGAGGCCAAGAAAGCAGAAGAAGCCTTGAAGACACAGTTGAATGATAAAGTCGATGTATATAGCAAACGTGAAGAAGAATCTAACAAAACTGTTAGTAATCTAAAGTTGCAAGTAGATGTGTCCAAGAGGGTTGAAGAAATTCTCAGGTCTCAGTTCAATGAGAAAAAGACTGCTTGTTGCCAACAAGAAGAAGAGATTGTTTCTTTGAAGAAACAACTAAAAGAGGCCAATATAAATCTCAAATTACTAGATACAATGATAAATCAACAAAGAAGCTCCACGTCTAAGTTTGGTCTTGGATATGAAGGTGAACAACCTTCATCCTCTAAACATGCAGAGAAGAAGAAGTCCTCGGTTGAAGGTTTGAAAAAAGAAAAGTCTGAAGCTGAATCCTCAAAAGGAAGAAATCATCAAAGAAAATCTACAACAAAGCAACCACAGCAACAGAAATTCTCTCACTCTCACTCTTTTAATAATAATGCTTTTAATGGCTATTGTTCTAAATGCAACTACTATGGTCACAAGGCATTTTATTGTGGACAGAATAATAGATCAAAGAGTTATACTGACAAAAACACATCTGCTTTCTCGAGTGAACACCCTGTGCAATGTTTTAAATGTAATGGCCATGGGCACATAGCAAGGTTTTGTCCAAGCATTTCTGTATCTAATCTAAGGCCAGACCATAGATTTCATCAGACACACAGAATGCAATACAGACAGGGAATAAAACATGTGCAATGTTTTAAATGTAATGGTCAAGGGCACATAGCAAGGTTACGTGCAAGCACTTCTGTATCTAATCTAAGGCAAAACCCTAGATTTCATCGGACGCAAAGAATACAATACGGACGAGAGAATAAATCATGTGCACGAGCAGAAAGGAAAATAATCATCCTTCAAGAACGCACAAGAGACAACCCCGCAAGAAAAATGTTCAAGTTCACGAACAGGGGCAAAATAGGGATGTAGTTGAAAAACTCAAGCCCAAGTTCGGGAAAGTACGGAGAAAGACGAGAAGAAAGGAATTCGTGTCTCCTTGGACGAGAAGGAGATTACTCCTCTTACGCTTTAAGCGGCTCCGGGTGGCACATCCTCGGGGGGAGCAATCTTAAAATTTTATTTTAATGCTCCTATGTTTTTGGGCCGATTTTACGAGGATGAAAGGTAAGAAGTCGAGTTATTGTTGTTTGCCGCTAAAGTGTGTTGTCAGTTCTTGATGTTGTTTTTGAAGGTGACGTGAAGTGTGTTGTTTATTTTGAAGAGTTGTCACATTTGGTAGGGTTGATATGTCTTGTTGATAATTCTTCCACCAACTGTTCATTACTTCGGATCATAACAGTTCAAAATGTTTTTTTGCGTGTTTGCTCTAGCTGCATATACGTGTTTCGAGCAGCGTGTATTTGTTTTACACTTTGAGGTAAAGCTTACAAGATCCTTCTTGTCGCATTGGTAAGATTATTCAATTCACGGACGGTTCGGGTTAGCTGTTGATAAAATATCAATCCGAGGTTAAGAAGTTGAGGTTGAGTAAGGGGCTCTATGGTTGGCCATAAAGTGTTTGTCAAAATGTCTTCTCCAAGATTTGCATTGTTAAAAGTAAAGTGATCTGCAGATGTCGTAGAAAACTCGGGATCAGGTTTTAAGTTTAAAAAGGAATACTGGTTGTGCCTATGATACGGTATTTATTGCTTGCACTAAGTTGGCGGTAAATTTGTAGAGTTGGTACAAGTGAGTCTCCTATCAATTTTATTGAAAGATGTGAAATCTGCTTGTTGAAGTGAAGAAGCGTTGGGCGAGAGGTGCCAAGTTTGACCCATGTTGTGGGCAATTTCGTCTTGGTCGTGATGCTCGTGGATAGCAGCAATAAAAGCGCTTTAGCTTTTGTGGTGGTGTTATTCACTTTCTCCAAAGGTTGGAGAACTAAGTTTGGCCAAGGTATATCTTTTATTATTATTTGCTTGGAGTATTTTGAATTGACTTGGCAAATATAATTGATGGAGGTATAAGGTTAAGTTGTCATATTTTGCTTTGACATTATCTTATTGGCATGTTTTGATGATTGTGTTTAAAGAAGTGGAGCTAAAAGGTGTAATAAAGGAAGTTCACTTTATTGCTAATTTATTTTTATTCCTTCCCTAAATTGGTTGAAAGTTTGAGAGTTGTGTGTAGTGTCAGCTTGAAGGTTCAATTATCTTCTACTCAAATGAGGTATGGACTCATTCTTCTTATGAGTATGATTGGTGTATGTTTTCTGAAATAAGGTTGGAGTGAAAAGGTACTCTTCTAGGTATCCCTTGGCTTGGTGTAAATCCTAATTTCTGGTTTGAGATAGTGGAAGCTTTGTGCTCTAGGGCTTATTTTTGTGAGTCTAGCTACTTGTATTAAGTTGGTGGAACCCTTGGTTGGTTGTCTTGAGTTTAATAGTTGAGTTTGAGATTGGGAATTAAGTATAGAACATATTGAGTCTCTAACAATTCTCTGTATGTTTCTATGAAGTTGATAAATCACATTGGGTCTCTAACAATTCTCTTTGTGGGTTCATGCTAAGCGTGGTTCTAGTGAGAACTTGTGTGCTGATCAGGACAAGTTCTATGTGTGCTTCTTAAGCGGGTTCTTAGTGAGTCTATGACGAGTACGAGAGGGTTGAGGCTCGGAAGACAGCGTGATCCGAAGAGGTCATTTTTTCTCAAGTATTGGCTAAGATTTGACTAGACATCGGGATCAAATTCTCGGAGGGAGAATTTATGGATCCGTTCATCATATTGCTCATGTTTATGCTTTTTGCTAAGCTGGATTAATTTTTTGCCTGTGAATGTTGTGCATGGACTAAGGGGGAGTTTTGCAGCCGCCCTTTGGTATTATTGTCAAAGGGGGAGAAGAATTACAGGTAATTGCAGACAATTACGTGTGTTGCCAACAATTCCAAAGGGGGAGATTGATGAGCAAGGTGCAACCTAAGTATTGTCATTGTTGTCAACACAGTCAGGTTGATCAGTTGATGCAATGGTTAGAAGTTGATTGGTGAGCAAGGTGATGGATAGGAGTTGTTTGTTGAGCAAGGTGCAGCAAAAGAATTGCAAAAGTATTGTCATTGTTGTCAACACAGTCAGATTGATGCAGTTGATGCAGTTCAGAGGTCAGTCAGATCAAGTGCAAAAAGTTTCAAGGAAAACGAAGTGACCAGATTCAAAGTGGCAAAAAGAGACAAGGAAGAAAAGCTGTCGCGATATCGCGACATGTTTTTGTCGCGATTCGCGACATGGTCGAGGAGAGAGAAGGCGCAGCGAAAATGTCGCGATTTCGTGACATGTCAAGTTTTTCTTGTTAGGAGAGAGAAAATGTGTCGCGATATTCGCGACAAAATAGAGAGAGAGAAGGTGCAAAATGTACGGATTTCGTGACATGTTTTTGAGGAGAGAGAAAATGTGTGGCGAAAAATAGAGAGAGAAAATGCACGCCAAATTGTCACGATTTCGCGACATGGTCGAGGAGAGAGAAGATGCGAGCAAAACTGTCACGATTTCGCGACATGCTTGAGAGAAGGAAACAAAGGTGTAGCGATATCGCTACATGTTGAAATGAATGGAAACAAAGGTGTAGCGATATCGCTACATGTTGAAATGAATGGAAACAAAGGTGTAGCGATATCGCTACATGTTGAAACAAAGAGGAACTAAGGTGTAGCGATTTCGCTACATGTTGAAACAAAGAGAAACTAAGGTGTAGCGATTTCGCTACATGTTGAAACAAGGAGAAACTAAGGTGTAGCGATTTCGCTACATGTTGGAACAAAGAGAAACTAAGGTGTAGCGATTTCGCTACAGGTTGAAACAAAGAGAAACAAAGTTGTAGCGATTTCGCTACTGCATGGAGAAAGAGCGTACGGAAGCCAGAAGCGTCGCGATTTCGCGACAAGAAGGATGATGACGTCAGCAAAAGCCAGAAGCGTCGCGATTTCACGACAAGAAGGATGATGACATCAGCAAGAGTCGGAAGCGTCGCGATTTCGTGACATGTTCCATTTTTGCTGGAGTTGGCAAGGAAAGTTGTACGGAAGAGCAAAGTGTCACGATTTCGTGACATGTTCCATTTTTGGAGTTGGCAAGGAAAGTTGTATGGAAGAGCAAAGTGTCACGATTTCGTGACATGTTCCATTTTTGCTGGAGTTGGCAAGGAGAGTTGTACGGAAGAACAAAGTGTCACGATTTCGTGACATGTTCCTTTTTCTGCTGCTGGCAAAGAAGAGTGTACGGAAGCGCAAAGTGTCGCGATTTCGTGACAAGCAGGATGATGACGTCAGCAAAGTTGAAAAGTGTCACGATTTCGTGACAGGATGAAAGGAAAGCTGCTGGAAGCCGAAAGCGTCGCGATTTTGTGATAGCATTGAGGATGACGTCAGCAAAAGCTCAAAGTGTCGCGATATCGCGACAAGATGCAGGGAAAGCTTCCAAGAGCCAAAACGGTCACGATTTCGCGACATGCTGAAGGATGACGTCAGCAAAAGTTCTAAGTGTCGCGATATCGCGACATGAGCGAGGAAAAGCTTTCAAGGCCAAAATGGTCACGATTTCGTGACAACCTTCGAGGGTGACGTCAGCATAAGTCAAAAGTGTCGCGATATCGCGACGGTAATGATCGGCAGGTAAAACCCGCAGGAACATGCAAGGTGACACGTGTCGAAAAAGCAGACAGGAAAATCATGCGACCGATTACGTAAAAGTAGCGATGTCGAAGACAGTTAATCGTTGTCGGTGTTGGACATGCATTGCAACGACCAAACATGCATAATTGAAACGCATTCGAAAAGCGAATTTGAAGGATAATAAAAGCATTCGAAAGGTCGAATTTGAGGCATTCTAAGGACGGTATTTGAAGCATACGAAAATCCGAACATGAAGAATCGAAAAGCTTCGAAGAATCACATATGGAGGTTTCGAAAAAGCATTCGAAAAGCCGTATTCGAAGAAATTGAACAGTCGAAGTGCATGAAACAAAATTGTCGTATTGCATGGTTTCCAAAAGACGTATTGCAGGGTTTCGAACAGTCGAAATGCATGGAACCGAACAGCCGTATTGCATGGATTCGAACAGTCAGAGTATGTGATTCGATTGCATGCAGGATTGAAAGGTTATAAAAGAATAACCGTACAGAGAAGATAGTTGCTGCTGTGAGATAGAAGATGCTGTAGAAAGAGGCTGGCTGTATGTGAGCTGCAAGAGCATGCCATATGAAAGGGCTGTAAGTGTGCAGAAGGTAGAAGCGCTAAAAGAGTGTATGCTTCCATGAGATTGATTTGATTTAAGCTAGATCGGTGAGGATCTTGTAACACAGAAGGCATTTTTATGTCAATCAAAATTGAAAATAGAAATCCAAGTTGGTGCTTGGAATCGGGGGTTGGTGCTCCTTCCGGTTCTTGCTTGGTAAATTAGGGGTTGTTGCTCCTTCCAGGTGGATCTTTGGTAAATTGATTGTAAAGTTGGTGCTTTGCAATGGCTGGATTTGGATTGGAGTCCAAGCAGTCTAGTTTGAGGAGTAGCCAAAACTGGTGAACCTCGTTACATCTTGTGTTATGTTATGCTCTCTTGTGGTACTTGCTGTTTTTGGTTTTAGCTTTCTTTTGTTTTGGCTTTAAGAGTTAAAGCATTAAGTTTTTAAAATAGCTGCACTGATTCACCCCCCCTCTCAGTGCCATTGTAAGACTAACAATATTGTTCTAATATATTTGAGAAATTTTGTAAGCAATGTGGTATTGCAAGACAGAAGACTACTCCATATACACCTCAACAGAATGGAGTTCCAAAGAGGTTGAACAGATCATTGATGGAGAAGGCTAGAAGTATGCTCAGTGGTGCAGGTTTAGCATAGGAATTCTGGGTAGAAGCAGTGAGTGCAGCATGCTACTTGCAAAATCGGTCACCTACGTTAGCACTGCCAGATCAAACTCCATTTGAAGCTCTATTTGGTAAGAAACCATCTATTTCACATCTCAAAGTTTTTGGCTGTGATGCATACATGCATATTCCAAAGGAGAAAAGAAGTAAGCCAGATAATAAGGCTATTAAATGTATCTTTATTGGGTATAAAGATGGTGTTAAAGGATATAAGCTTTGGAATCCAAAAACTAAAAGTACAGTGTATAGTAGAGATGTGGTGTTTAGGGAGATGATCAGTGATTCCAGGAAGGTAGTTACAGAAGAGGAACCTGGAACGGTCCAATTTGATCTCATGGAAAACTATCAGACAGTAGAGGATATGGAAGAGGAGCATACATATGAGGATATGGAAGAGGAGCATACAGGTGAGGATCTGGAAGAGGATGAAGAAGAGGTTCATACACCTGTGGTAAGGAGATCAACACAAGAAAGGAAGCAACCTGAAAGGTACAGTACATCTGTTTTTCCTACTTCTTTTGTACTATCTATTATTGATGAAGATCCTAGAATAGTTAGAGAAGCTGTTAATTTTGGAGAGGCAAACCTTTGGGAAGAGGCCATGGATGAGGAAATGATGTCCCTAAAAAAGAACAGAACATAGGATTTCTTAGGATCCTGCATGAATCTAGAAATAAGGCCAACTGAATAGGTAATATCTGGTCTAGTAGAAGTCAAGTAGATCAAACTTCCAACTAGTTTTCTGTAAAGGGTGCCATCAACCCTTTCTTCATCATCAATATTGACCAATTTAAATCTAGTTTCCATGGGAGTGGGGGATGGTTTGCGCTCCTCTATGTGAAACATCTCCAAGATAGACTGAATATATTTAGTCTAGGAGATAAATATCTTACCAGGTTTTTGCCATACCTCTATGCCTAAGTAATAGTGGAGGAGGCCTAAGTTAGTCATTTTAAAAAATTTGCACGAGTCCTCTTTGAAAAACCTTATTCCATTTGTGTCATCACCTGTAATGAGAAGATCATACACATACAATGTAACCAAAATGATGTGGTTCCTCCAATGTTTCACATAGAGATTATATTCTATTTTAGATCTAGTGAAACCAAGGTTGATGAAATAGGAGTAAATTTTGGTATACCAAGCTCGGGGTGCTTGCTTCAACCCATATAGAGCTTTCTTCAATATGAGGACTTTGTTTTCTTGGCTTTTGATTATGTACCCTGGTGGTTGGTTCACATACACTTCCTCATTTAATGAACCATTAATAAAGGTATTTTTTACATCCATCTGATATATAGGCCACTATTTTTGAGCAGGTAAAGAAATAACTGTACAAATTGTAGTCATATTTGCCACAGGAGAAAAAGTCTCCTCATAATCAATTCCCTCTTGTTTCTTATAACCTTGAGCTACTATGTGAGACTTGTAGAGATCTAATGAGCCATCTGATTTATACTTTATTTTGTACACCCATTTTGTGTCAGTGGTGGATTTTCCTTGGGGAAAATCAACTAACTCCAACGTGTGATTCCTTTCAATGGAATCCAATTCCTGATCCATGTCAAGAATCCATTTATGATCAAGTTTTTATTTGAAATTATAAGGTTTGGGTTGGATAAGTACTTTGGACATGAGGGCATAATTCACTTGGTTTCTTAGGGCATAATGCCTTTTACCTGTATAAGTGGGAAAGTGACTTTGGGATTCATCTATGGTATCTTGGACCCACTTAGGTAAAGTATTGGATGATGTGGCATTATCATTATATGGAGGAGAATTTGGAGGGGAATAAGGGCATGGATAATTTATGGGGAGGTCCTAATATTAAGGAATATTTTGATGTGTGAGGGAAGAAGAAGGACTAGATGAGATGGTTGGTGTCAAAGGAGCAATTGTTTCATAAATTGCTTCAAAAGTGGAGGCCATATGAGGAGGATTAGAAGGGGGATATTCATTGAAAGTAACATCCCTAGAGAGAAATATCCTCTTGGAAACAAGCTCAAATAACTTATAAACTTTTGTAGTATCACTATAGCCAAAAAAGATGCATTTTGGCTTTTATCATCAAATTTCCTTCTCTTTTGATGAGGAATGTGGGCATAGGCAACACATCCAAAAACTTTGAGATGGCCCACATAAGGTATTATTACACTCCTTACTTATTCTGGTGTCATATCATTCAAAGCCTTAGTATAGGACCTATTAGTTAGGTAGGCAACAGTAAGAGCAACTTCCCCCCAAAATGTGTTTGGTAACTTAGCAGCAAGTCGCATTGATTTGGCCCTATTTATGATTGTTTGATTAATCCTCTCAATTACTCCATTTTTTTGAGGTGTATAAGGAGTTGTGAATTTCCTCCTTATGCGTTGATGCTTAGAAAAGCTAAAAAAATTCTTTGGAAATATATTCTCCACATTTATCTGACCTTAATGTTTTTATTTGATAGCCACTTTCTCTTTCTACAAGTGCCATGAAGTCTTTGAATGTATCAAGGACTTGCCATTTGTACTGAATGAGATAAATCTAGATTTTCCTTCTATAATCATCAATTAAGGTGATGTAATATCTAGCACCAGTATGAGATTTAACAAACATTGGCCCATAAATATCTGAATATACCAACTATAATGGTTTGTTGGCTCTCCAAGCCATTCTTGACTCGAGGGTTATGCATAGCGGCTATTTATAGCCAATTGGCTAAAATTAGGATTTTCAAAATTTGGAATTGGCTAATATTTGGGACCCTTGACCAAGGCCCATTAGCCAAAAAATTTTGGACGCAATATTTTTTGGGGCGGTCAATTCGCCCTAATTTTATAATAATTTGACCATTTTAAGTTTAAATTTCCAACATTACCCCTAATAATAGTTAACCTTCTACATGCTTTTGATACTAATCACCTGGATTTTGAAACTAATTCACCAAATTTTTATAACTACATTTTAGGGCTGACCCCCTATGCATAACCCTTTCAAAATGTTATCTATGGTGTTTGAAAATAACACATGGCTCACAAAATCATTTAAACTCCTTAAGTTGAGGGAGTCCTTTTACCAAAACATTTCTTGCCATCATTTGAATATTTTGGAAATTCAAGTGACCCATTATTTCATGCCACATATACTCCAAATAAAAAGTAGTATTTATATGCAAAGAGTGTTTGGTTACATATTAGGTAACAAGATAGTTTACACCATACTTCTTGACGCCCATGGCTTGGACATAGCCATTGGTTCCTTAATATAGCACTTGTATTTATCAAATAAGATAGTGTAACCCTTATATGTAAGTTGCCTAATAGAAAGGAGACTCCTCTTAATGCCAGGTACATACAATACATATGTAGCAAGAACATTCTTCCCATTGTGTAAATCAATTGATGCTTCTCCTACACATTCAATGGGAAGAGCAAGTTCATCTCCAAAATTAATGGATTGGTTATGGGTAGGTTGAATCTTGGTCAACCAATCCTTTCTTCCCGTCATGTTTTTGGCTGCCCCTGAGTCAATATACCAACATTATTTATCTTCAACATTGATTTGATTTACTGCATACAATGTATTGATATTATGATCTTGTTGATCCCTTTGATATATTTTTCTACAATAACAATTAGTGGCATTATGATAGAGTTTGCAACAATAATCACACCCTTGTTGGTTATTTTTGGGCACCGAATTGACATCAAGTTTTACTTGACACTACGACTATCTATCTTCCAATTTTCTATCCAGGCATGCACCCGATAGTCATAGCTCGACACTCAAGCATTGGATAGACCAAAGGCAAATTCAATCCAACCTCCAGAGTAGGCTAGTTCCTTGTCAACTTAAAATAATATTGACACAATTAAAGCTCAAATAGGGTTTTGAGAAAATGGTTAGAAAAGGTTTAGGGTTAGAGGTATTAAGAAAAATAGTGGCCTGATAGGCTAACAACATAGGCAACTACAATAAAAAACTTCCACAAAATATTTCTAGTGTCCCATAACTCAATATTAACAACACCCAAGCCCATGAAATCTTCATCCATTAAAGCATAAATAGAGATATATTGCAGAAATAAATTCTAACATCTAATATTCATAATCCAAATTATCATAATAGACCAATGGTTAGATTTAACAAAAATAAACTTTCTAACAACACAAATCTAACCATGAATAGATTTCAACTACTCTCGCAACTAGTAATCCAAAAAAATAGAATGAACTAACTGTAGAGCAATCAAACAGTTTATATTGATTCAAGGAGAAATAAATAATACATGATAGCCTAGATTAGTCCATGTAAAGCGAATCTATTCAACAATAATGCTAACATTAGAAGATGTGATGCTAACAATAAGCTATGATGCTAACAATAAAATATGTAATTACAACTATATCCCCCCTTATTACATTATTTTGCAATACAAAGAGAGTTGTGAAACAACTCAAATTTGACACGTGCAAGTGCCTTAGTGAAAATATCCATAACTTGAGCATTGGTGGGAATGTACTGAAGCTGAATTTTATGCCTTGGAACTTCATCTTGAATGAAGTGACATTGTGTGTCAATGTGTTTGGTTCTATAATGATGCACTAGATTATTAACAAGGTTCAAAACACCCTAGTTGTCGCAGAAAAAGTGAATTGGAGATTTGTATGGATGACCCATACTTGTCAAGATGTGATGCAACCATATTGTCTCACACACTGCTTCACGTGCAGTGCAATACTCTACCTCTGTAGATGAAATAACAACCACCTGTTACTTCTTACTGTGCCAAGAGACAAGGATCCATTATGAAAAATATATCCTAAATTGAATTTAGATCATCATATGATCCAACATAGTCAGAGTCTATGTATCCTTGCAAGAATAATTTATCATTCTTCTTGTACTCTAGGCCATACTCAATAGTACCACAGACATAGTTAAGAACATGTTTTGCTACTTTCCAATGAGTGTTATTAGGTTCCTGCATGAACCTAAAATTATAGTTTACAGCAAACACAATATATGGCCTAGTGTTCATCAAATATATGATAATTCTTATCAGTTGTTGATAGAGAGTACCATCCACCTGAGGTGAATCATCATACCGCAATAACTAAAGCCATGATTCCATCGGAGTTAACATTGGATTGCAATCAGTCATGCGATACTTTTATAACAATGTCTTGGCATATGTTTTATGGGACACCTTGATGTGGTGCTTATTCTGGTTCACTTCCAAGCCAAGATAATAGTGGAGAAGTCTGAGATTTGTCATCTCAAAATATTTGCATGTCACTTTTGACGACATCTATCAAGGTTTTTGAGCTACTTGTGATAATCATATCGTCCACATAGAGTACAAGTAACACTATTTTAGAACCTTGTTTCTTGAAATAGAGGTTTGCATTTTATGGACTTCTCTTAAATCCATGCTATAGTAGGTTATCATCCATCTTAATATATCAAGCTCAAGGAGCTTGTTTCAAACCGTACAAGGAATTGACCAATTTGCACACTTTCTCCTCTTGGCCTTCCACTTCAAATCCTTTAGGTTGTGTCATACAAAATTCTTCTTGGAGATCACCATTAAAGAAGGTACTCTTGACATCCATATGATGAACTTTCCACCCGAACTGTGTTGCCATAGCACAAAGAACTTGAATGGTTGTCATCCGAGCAGTAGGTGCAAAAGTTTCCTCATAGTCAATACCTTCCTTTTGTGCATAGCCCTTTGCAACAAGATGGGCCTTATGCTTATAAATTGTCCCATCTACATTGTAATTGACTTTGTACACCCATTTGTAGCCAATGGACTTCTTTCCATGTGGTACTTAAACAAGCTTCCATGTCTTGTTTTTATTTAGAGACATGTACTATGCATCCATAACAACCTTCCATTGTGTCTCACTAAGGGCATATTGTACTGTGGCAGGTTCATGCTCATAAAGTGAATACATAAACACCCTAACATTATCCACATCCATATCCTTTGTTTCTCTCTTTGGATCTACTAAAATCTCCTCAAAAGATTGATAAAGATCATCAACCTCAGTAGTCTCTATTGTTGCTCTATCCTATCAAGCCATACTGCGAGTATGAGGTCTATTCAAAGTCAAATTTTGTGGCGTGGATAACTTTGAGTATTTGATAGTACTTGTATACCATTTAGAAATTTTCTTCAATGGTGAAGAAGAAGAAGATCCTCCTATCTGAGGTGACAAAGGAGACTTCTCATTTTTAGATTCCACAAAATCTAGGTATACATCAAATGTGCTTTGTGATGTGAAAGCC
The DNA here is from genome assembly GCA_028583015.1 of Wollemia nobilis. Taxonomy (NCBI): domain Eukaryota; kingdom Viridiplantae; phylum Streptophyta; class Pinopsida; order Araucariales; family Araucariaceae; genus Wollemia; species Wollemia nobilis. The sequence goes on along the minus strand of JAQPPZ010016677.1, from coordinate 11,200,982 downwards.
TCATAAAAAACAACATCTCTACTAATATGAATCTTCTTGGTCAAAGGATGAATAAAATTATAACCCTTAGAGTGCTCATCATAACCAAGAAGAACACATTTCAAGGTCTTCTCATCTAGCTTCTTCCTTTTCTCTTTCAGTATGTGCATAAAAGCCTTACATCTAAAAATGCGTAGATGAGATATGAAGGGTTTATGTCCACTCCATGCTTCCTGTGGAGTTATTCCTTTTAGGGACTTTGTGGGTACCCTATTCAACAGCTATACTACTATGGTGATAGATTCTGCCCAAAATTTTTGCTCTATATGGGCTCCTATGAGCATACAATGAACCATTTCCATGATGGAACGGTTCCTCCATTCAACAACTCTATTTTGCTAAGGGGTATAAACAGTAGTAAGTTGTCTCTTGATCCCATGTGTAGTCAAATATGCAAAAAATTATTTAGAGGTAAACTCCCCCTCGATATGAGTGGAGGTCTTTATAGAAGTTCCTGACTCATTCTCAATAGATTTCCTGAATTGCTGGAAGTAACTAAAGGCTTGAGATTTTAGATGAAGAAATAAAACCCACATCTTTCATGATTAGTCATCTAAAAACAATTGAAAGTACCTCTTACCCACAACTATTTGGTGTGAAAGGACCACACAGATCGGTGTGAATTAACTCTAAATATTTATTTGCTCATGTAGAGCTCTTCTCAAATGGTACTTTATGCTACTTTCCTTTCAAGAAATCATAGCACACTAGCAATATAGAGGAAATGGAGGGAAGGCCCTTTACCATATTATATTTACTTAGCTCAAGTAAATAGCCAGAACATAGATGCTCGTATCTCTTGTGCCAAATTGAAGTTGCCTCATTTGTAGAGACTGCCATGGCAACATGAGGGGAAGATATAGCATCTAATGTAAATAAGTCATGCTTGTATGAAGCTTTTACGATGTGTTTACCCCTCTTGGTGATAAAGCAACACTTCTTT